>CP032581.1:34936789-36171132 GCA_008044935.1 Gossypium turneri | reverse complement strand
AGGAAACAATAAAAGAATGAAATGAAAAATGGTTTGAATGAGGTGTGCTTAAGGGATGATTGAAATGAAGAATGGAGATGGGTATTTATAGTGAGGATGGTAGGTGTGTTTACTAAAAATAGCATGACAAATCCCTTACGTTTCTCCTTCCCATGGCCGACTGTAAATTGTGGAGAATGGAGTCATTCGGTTGCTTTGATTCATGCATGATATCATGTTTGAATCAAGCAAGGGTGGACAATTTCTTAGGCAAAGTTGGTGTGATATTTTTTTGATTTATTTGCAAGTGTAAGGGCCTTCAGTAAATCTCCCAAAGTGAATTTTGAGCAGTCAAATGCCTTGTGCCTTGGGCTTGTTCTCTCTTGTTTGGACAGTTTGGTGACCCAATTGTTTACCAGACTTGTCTCAATTGACCCTTCTTTAATTGGATGAAATCAACTCTTCTTAACCCATTTGCATGTGTTTGTGCGTCCATCTAGAGTGAAATTGGGCATATCTATATAGCTTTAATTTAAAAATAAATCATACATAATTTCCTTAGTCTAACTGTATTAAAAATAATGTCAAGATCAATATGTAGCATAAAATAATTAAGTTATCTAAAAATTTAATGCAAAATAGCATAAAATCACATTCTTTATTAAATCATGCTCATATTGAAATATAAATAAAATTTTCTCAATTAGTAATCAAACACTTGGGATTAATATTATTTTTAAGTAAAAAAGTTGTCATAAACTACTAAAAATCCTATATAATTATTTTACACCCCCCAACTTAATTCATTGCTCGTCTTGAGTAATGTAAGCAAAAATTTAGATAAGACAATCTTCAATAGGCTTAAATAGAATCCTTAAGCAGAATCAACTTTTTCACATACACATACATCAACAAAATCATGCTCACAAATGTGTTTATTGATAAGCCGTTCATATGTAAACTTTTACAGATACACATACATCAACAAAATCATGCACCTAAAATGACTTCTAAAACAAGCCAAACATTACCCATTCCTCAGGTGCCAAGTCAAACAAATCAATCATTCTCATTCCTTCAAAACACATTTAAACAAGCTTAACATACCAAAACATTAAACCTAAGTGCCTAACCAATATGCCCTCATTGGCACCACATTTCATACACCAAACTTATTCACATTCAAAGATTACAAGTCCTTACCTTATACACATGCCAAACATACCAATTCATCCATTCAATTCACATTCAGTTCTACAATATTTCAACCACTTTCAAGAAGCATAAGCCAAAACCAAGATGTATATATATGGACATATTCAAGCCAAATCAAGATATATATACAAGTTTGCTTAATCCAAATTTAAACACATCATTATATCAAAAGAACTTAAAAGATCCTAGTACATGTCATTTATAACACAACATAAAATGACCAAAACTTCTACCGAGTTGAAGAGAAAATAGTGTGTGTGCTCTCTGACTTGAACTTCTAATCGATCAACATTTTCGATGATCTACATGAAAATAAAACAACTAACGTAAGCAACTAGTGCTTAGAAAGCTCGTACAAGTCATAAACGTAAATTTACAAAATTGGCTCAATTTATACAATTCATGCATAATTTCATTATAAGCTCATGAGTTCATTCAATTCCTATATACATTACAAATCTCACAAGTTAGTGAGTTCACATATATAAGAACTTGAAACCATATCATATCATATAATGTTCATAAATAAAAATTGCAATTTAATCATCCATCTCATGTCTGTAATATGTGACACATTCCATTCAATGCTTGATACCATATAGCCATTTCATAAATATCCCTTTCATAAGTCAATTTACATATATTCATTTCATATAACTCATTTGTATATCATTTAATACTCTATGAACCATAGTGATATAACAATGGATACGTGGGAAAATGCTCAGACGAGCTGTAACTGTAAGTGCTCACACGAACTGTGAAATGGGCCTACTCACACAAGCTGTAGGTCGGGATGTTAGGCTACACATGATTTGCTCACACAAGCAGTGGAGAATCCGCAACAAATGCAGGACCTCAGCCATCGATAGGGCATCAAATACCAGCACTCGAGACTGTAACAACTCCTATTGACATGTCATTTGTATTCTAAGCACTCATAAGGTTCAAACTGGCCATATCTTATCCAAATCATGTAATCATTTATATAATAGTTCATCACCATTACTTTACCATGTAATTTTCTCATTTTCAATCATAATCTTCATTTTACTAACATTTTAATTTCATCCAAACCATTAGTTTATATTTATCAATCAATTTAAGCTACATATCACAAATGATAATAAAAAATTTATCCAAAATAGTAATTAACAACTTAATCATATACCACTTACCTAGATAAAAACGGTTGTGAATACAAGGTCGTCGACTAATCCAATTATTAGCTTTTCCACGATTCAAGTTTGATTGATTCGTTTCTTGATCTAAATAATATTTTTCATTCAATCAATCCATTCAAACATATCAAATAATTAAAATTAGCTTATAACCCTTTTCATATAAATTTACAAAATTAACCCCCAACATTTTACTCTTTATGTAATTTAGTCCCTAAACCCAAAACTTATGAATTAATCACATTTAGCAAAACACAATCCAGCCGATTTCTATATAGTCCCTATTCAGCCCACATTTATTAATTTTTCACAAGAAATTTCCTATATTTTTACTATTTTAACAACTTGGTCCCTAAACATTAAAATTACTAAAAATTACTTTACAAAATAGTCCTATTTAACAACTAAGCTTAATAATCTTCCATTAAACTTCAAAACACTTCAAACTCATCAATGGTATAATCTAAAAAATTTAACAGTTTAACAAATTAAACCCCAAGTTAGCTAGATTAAGCTAAAACAAACTCAAAACATAAAAAACACTAAAACAAACTAAAATCTCATGCCATGCAATTGAAATTGTCTTAGCCGAAAGTTTTCTCTCCCTTGGTTATGGTGTTTCAGTTCTTACATGAAAAGATGAAGTAGATGGTTTGTTTCATCTTTTGTTTTGTTTTAAGTTTATTTATTTATCAAATTACATCTTTTCCCTTTAAAATTTAATTAAATTTCATGTTACTAGTCATCAAAACCTTCCACTAATAATGAAATAGATAGATTTACCACCTAATGCCATCAAGTAAAATTTCTAAAGCCATTTGACACCTATAATCAATAAAAGCTAACTTTTGCAGCTTTAAGATTTGGTCCTTTTTACTTGATTAACTATCTAAACATTAAAATTTCTTAACCAAATTTTAATATGAGCTTGTAATAATATTATTGATAATAAATACACAAAAAAATATTGACTCACTCGTCAGAATTGTGGTCCTAAAACCACTATTTTTAAAACACCACTGAAAACGGGTTGTTACTATATGGTACCAAGAAACCGATTAACTCAATCCTGGCCAATCTCGCCACTTCGACCCTTTCCATTTCCTTCGTTACTTCGTGCCCAAGTCTCAATGAAACCTTAATTTAGCCATTTAAACATTTATAAGTACCATTCTTGAGAGAGAGAGAAAGATTATTCATAGATTATTAGATTTTACTTCCATTTTATAGTCGCTTAATTTAATTCATAGTTTTATTTTTATATCAATTTTCAATAAGATTATTGAAAGAAGATTTGTGCTTTTATCGAAATAAGATTTCTTTTCTCTTTTCTTTAATGTTTCCTTTGTTATAATTATGTTTATATTATTATTTTGTTGATGATTGATTTGAATTTTGATATAAACTAAATATTTAAGTTGTGGTGAATAAATGGTAAATTAATGAATTAATAATTGAAATAGGTTAAAGATGTAAATAGATGTATGACAAGATTGATTTTTCAATTCTTTTTTTCATAATTAACTTAAGTTACAGATAAGTTAAAAAATAAATTAGGGAAATGCCACAAGATATTGACTTAATCTTAGTGGTATCTTTGTAATTCTTTGTTGGTGTGGTTCGTCAATTTTGAGAGCAAAATAAGGATATCTTGTTTCTTGCTTTGCACTCAACTTTTATGTTTTCGTGTAATATTTTGTGGGTAAATATATTGCAGTTCATTTAATTATGAATATCTTTTTTGTAATTCAACTATAAATTTTTTAAATTAGTCACTCAATTAATGAAGATTTTTTTGTTCATTTCCATTAATTGTACTAACAGGAAGGTATATGGTAATTAAAAAATTGACATAATAACAAATTTAACCTTCAATTTTAATATATTATATATTTTTAGTTTTAATTTTTAAAATTAACTCTAAAAATTCACAAATAATCTCAATGTGATCTTAATTCTAAAAAATTTAAAATATATAAAAAAGCATAAATATTTTTAAAAAATATAATCGAAATTTTAATTTTATTTTATTAATATTAAAGAAAAATTAAAGAAAAACCTCCTCTCCTCCCCACCGTCCCCCCTTCTCCTCCCTCTCTGCTGCAGCAGCAGCAACAACATTGATGACAGCAAAGCATAAAAATTAGCCAGAAGTAGTGTTTTTCTACTGGAAAATGACAGCATAGAAGGAAACAATGCTGAAAGGTGTACATATGACAGCTTCTGATTTTTCATCCTATCCAAGTTGTACATATGGTTAGCATGGAGTTAATGGTTCATCATGCCTCTTCACTCCAGTTGAATGAAACCCTCTATTGCCTGCCACAACCACAACAGATATGGGATAGCTCTTCATTTTTTGAGTTTCACACATAATTACCAAAAAGTTCCTTTGAACATTTGAGGCTTCTGGAATAAGCCAACGTCTTATACCCATAACCAATTTGGATATTATCATCCAAGTATAGGATCTTTCAAAATTCTTGCTCATGACATTCGATTGCACATCTAAGGATAACTGTTGGGATGTAATTTCATAGCAAGGATAACACCCCCACATAGGATGATAAATCATGAGAAATACCACTTCTATTATTTATTTTAATACTAAAATGAAAAAGATATTATATATCCACATTCTGCTTTCTCTGGAATTTAAAGGAAAATAAAGATATTCTATTTTGAGTACCTTAGAAGTTGGTTTTTGAAATTCAGATGAGTATGAAGTTTGCATGTTTTATTCATGGAAAAAGAAAGGCTCAAATTTGGGGAACAGTACCGTTCATTACAAGCAACTCAATCATCTTCTTACTCTATTTACAAACAAGTCACTCGGGCTACAGCCAGCAATACTAAGGAGAAAAGAAGACCATCACACCCTGCCTCTCACCTTCTGCATTATCAACCAACTACCTCCATCAACACATATACAATACATACAGTTACACCAGCTTCATCAGCAGCCCCCGCCGCAGCCCCCACAGGCAGCGCCACAACCACCTCCGGCGCCACTACCCCGTTCGCGTTTACGAGGCTTACCGGAGTTAGGATGACCAGCGCACAAGAAAATGATGAGAGAGATATGGAAGAGGGAGGACAAAATCAAGAAAAGTAAGAGTAGGGCGGTAGGGATATGCATTGCTTGGGATGAACTTAGCTTAGTTGCTGAATGATGCTTTCTGCTTGCCATGATTTTGTAACTTTGGGGGAGACCAAAACATAAAGTTATGTATGGATGGATGGGGAAAGGGTCACGCTCACGCTTATATAGAGAATCCCACATACAACTAGACCTATCCATGGCCGTGCCACCCTACCTGGCTCAAAGGCTCACTCGAAAAGTGAGAAGATTTGGATAAAAATATAAGCCTGAAAATGAGTTTGGGCAAAAAACAAATCTATTTAGAAAATAGGCTGAGTCTCGGTAAGGCTTTCTTAGCCCGGCCCGGTGCGGCCCAATATGAAAAAAAAAAAAAACCCTACTATTTTTTTACTTTTTTTTTTGCTGTTTTTATTATTTTCTTATTATTTTCTTGTTATTTTTTCACTATTTTACTACCATTTCACAATTATGTTACTATTATTTTGTTGTTATTATTTGAATATTGTATAACTCTTGTTTTATTGTTAATTTTGTTACTATTTTTCACATTTGCTTATTAAGTTACATTTATCTTAGTGTTATTTAAGTATACATTTTTTAATTTATTTTCAATTTGTTGGGAAACATTTATTTTTATGTTTTTAGTATATTTGATGTATTATATTTATAAAAAAATTATATAAAAATAATATAAAAATTAATATGGGCACCCGGGCCGGGTTTGGGTTTTAGTACTTTTTTCTGTTCGGGTTTGGGCAAAATTTTAGGCTCAGTTTTCGGGCCGAACCCGAGCCTAACAAACGGGCCTAAATTTCTTATTGAGCCCAACCCATGGACACCTCTACATACATGCATCTGTATATATAATATAATGTATGTATGTAATGATGTCAAACTAGGAGTAATATATTTTTAGATTTTTTAAACATATTAATATTTAGTTTTAAAATTTTAAATTTATTTTGCCAAAATACTTTATTTTATGGTTTTTGAAAATTACTTAATAAAATTTTAAAAACTTTTTCATAAATATTTAAAAAACACAATAATATTTCAAATAAATAAAAAATAATCAATAATTTTTGAAAAAAATGTATTATATATAATTTTTGAGTCATTTTCACAGTTTTAAATATAAAATATTTTATTTTATATCATAATTCCAAAAATTATAATTAATTAAAAATTAAATAAAAATAAACTCAATTTGATTTCGTATAACTGCTATTTTTTAACTTTTATTTCATAAATCGTCCAAATACTACAATTCGACTTTCGATTTTTCTGTTCTTTTTTCCTCAGTCTACTTTGTTGTGCATTTTGCTTGGAACAAAGTCTATAAGTCTAACTCCTTTAGGGTTTTGATCCCTGTTTTGTTGTTTTTATCTATTTTAGCCTCCTTTTCAAAAAATTTAAATTGAATTAGTGATTAAATTAATCAAATAATTAATTCTCAATTTGATCAGTTTATTTAATTTTATTAAAAAAATATTTAAAAATAATAATTCAACTACTGACTCAATCAATAGATTCAACTAATTTTATTATTTTAAATTAATACTCCAATTAATTCTCGGTTGAATTGATACCACCTACCGATGGAGGGTGAGTTTGGATGGGCGGTGCGGTTACTTGTGGTTAGTGTAAAAATAGCGGTGGCGGTGAGATTAGATACTGTAGCGATACTGTAGCGTGAGACAAAAAGTAAGCTAAACGCACCGCACCGCACTCAATCGCCCATCCAAACGCACCCGGAGTCTATTTCTAAAAGTAGTGGTACTTTTTGCCCTCATAACTATGACTTTTTCTAGTCATCTGCATTGATCTATTTTCTTTTAATAAAAGTTATGGGTAGAAAAGAAATTTGGAATAAAGCAAAAGAACAAAACCAGATAAGACTGGCAACCAAAACACATATAAACAGTTCATTTATGGAGATGCGGTTGACCTAGTTTTAAAAGTATCAAATGAACAAATTATTATTAAATATATTTGCCTAGAAATACGATTAATTCTACTAATTAAATTGAATACCCTTTAGAAATGCATAAAACATCCTCTGTAATTTGTTTCTAAGCATTGCAAACTCTCTCACCCATCACAAATAGCTGCATGCATATTTACTTCGGGTATATATTAATATAATCTTTATTAACATAAACTTTTAATTTTTAAATATAAATATTTGAACATTTTCAAATATTTATAGTGTTTTGATAACTATAAATGAATGAGTGTAATTAATCAAAAGATAAATCTTTTGGTCACTGGTCAAGAATTATATCACTTGATTTTTGAAAAAAAATTATAATTATTTAAACAATATTACTTGAATAGTTATAATATTAGATGAATAATTATATGTCTTTTTAAAGATGTTAATATTCAAAAAAGTCACCTATTGAAATATGTTTCTATGAAGAGAAATGAAAATTCCTATAAATAGGAATGCGATTTCATTTGGAAATCACACCAACAAGTTCTAAAAATTCTTTTAATCCTTCCTCATTTTCTAATATTATTAGATTGTTCTATAAACAGTTACTACAGAAATTCTCTATAAAAATTGAGTTTCTTGTTGTACATTGCTTAGTGCTTAATGGACTATTTTTGTCAGTGCAAACGCAAATACTTAGTGGCTTCATTGTATCCTCGAGGTTAATTTGCTTGAAACTTTTTTGCACACTGAATATAAGTGGAGGCGAATATAACCTTAAAGATAGTGGCTTGATACACGCCTTGGAGCCTTGTCCTATTTCTTCATTTTCTATTCGAGTTATGTTCGTGTGTTCGAGATTTTCCTCACCGAAGATTTGTACTAACAATTTTAAGGTTATATACTTCATGATGACTACCACAACACATGAAAGTGGAACACTAAGAGAGTTGGCTTCCAACTTTGTCAAACTTGATCAGTTTGATAGTGGCAATTTTCGACGATGGCAGAAAAAGATGCAATTCTTATTACCAACTTTGAAGATTGCCTATGTTTTGGATACTCCAAGACCATAAGAGAATGAAAACAAATCTGTTGTTGCAACCTGAGAAAGGAAAAAATGGGGCAATACTGATTACATGTGCATAGGCCACATATTGAATGGTTTATTCGATGGTTTGTTCGACACCTACTAAAATGAGGTCAACGCTAAGGAATTATAGGACAAATTGGAGACAAGTTACATGATCGAAGATGCTATAAGTAAGAAATTTCTTGTCAGTCGTTTCAATAAGTATCAAATAGTTTATGGTCGTTGTGTTATGGAACAATTTTTTGATATTGAAAATATGTTGAATCAATTTAAGTAATATGGTATGAAAATGGATGAAATGATTGTTGTATTCTCCATAATAGACAAACTTCCTCCATCTTAGAAAGCCTTTTAAAGAAGTCTAAAACATAAGAAAGAGGAAATATCTCTTGAGGCTTTGGCAAATCATCTTCATATTGAAGAAGAATATAGAAAGCAATATTAGAACCTAGATTTTGAAAATGCCAAAATGCATGTTACGGAGGAAGTACAGACTACTAAACCATCCAAGAGAAAGTTCAAATAGACTAATAGAGCACCTAAGTTAAAAAAAAAGGGCTCATGCTATTATTGTGGTAAGCCGGGACATTTCAAGAATGAATGTCAATTTTTTTTAAAAAAAATCATCTTCTAAGGCTGATAAACGAAAAGTTCATTACAATGATATCCGAATTTAATATGGCACAAGATGGTAATGCATGGTCGATTGATACTGGAGCAACCAAACATTTGTGCAAAGACAAAAGCATGTTTGCAAAGTTCACTCAATGTGAAATGACAAATGTCTTGTATATGAGAAGTTCTTCCACTGCAGTAATCAAGGGCAAAGGGTCTGTTGAACTACAATTTACTTCTCGAAAGATTTTAATCGTGAATTATGTGTTTTATGTACCATAAGTTAGGAAGAATTTTGTGTTTGGAAGTCTGTTGAATAAGTTTGATTTCAAACTTATTTTTTAGGTAGATAAGTTTATTCTGTCTAAGGAAGGAATTTTTGTAGGGAAAGGGTATATGTATGACAGCATGTTCAAACTCAATATTATTAATAAGAAATAACATTTCTACTGATATGGTTGAATCTTCTTATTTATGGCATTATAGATTAGGTCATTTGAATTATAGAAAACTAAATGACATGCATAAGTTAGATTTAATTAATTTTTTAATAATAATATTGAAAAATGTAATACATGCATGTTGACTAAAATTACAAGAAACCTTTTCCCTAAGGTTAAAAGGGAAACAAAGTTGTTTGATTTGATACATAGTGATTTATGTGACATGCATAATACTCTTACTAGGTGAAAAGAAATTTTTTGTTACTTTTATTGATGATTATTTTAGATATTTTTATGTATATTTATTGCATTCAAAAGATGAAGCGCTTGATAAATATAAAATTTATAAATCTAAAGTTGAACTTCAGTGTGAATCATTTATCAAGTGCTTAAGATCGGATAGAGGTAGAGAATACTAAAATTAAGTTATTTTAAATCCACTGGGATTATCCATCAAGTTTCATCCCCTTACACACAACAACAAAATGGTGTAGCTGAAAGAAAAAATAGGGTATTGACTGAAATGGTAAATTCAATGTTACCATATTCAAGTCTTGGACAAGGTTTTTGGGGAGAAACTGTTATAACAACTTGTCATATATTAAATAGAGTTCCTAATAAGGAAACTAAAATAACCCCTATGAACAATTGAAGAAAATGAAACCAAACCTTAATTATTTGAAGGTGTGGGGCTATAAAGCTATTGCCAAAGTTCCAATACCTAAACGTAAAAAGTTAAGTAAAAGAGGAATTGAATGTATATTTATAGGATATGCACATAATAGCAAGGCATATAGGTTCATGGTAATTTCAATTTCAATTAATACTATTATTAAATCAAAAGATGTTATTTTTATGAAAATAAATTTAATTCTATTTCAAGATAATTACAGCCACAACAAGTGATTCATTCTTCAAATGAGAATGAGATTCCATTGGAACAAGTTGATAATAATGATGAATCTTGTCAAGAATTAAGAAAAAGTAAAAGGATTAAAAATGTTAATGATTTTGGACTAGATTTCATTCTGTTCCTTGTAGACGGAAAAGGTGAAAGTATATGCAGTAAGATATCTTATTATTATAATATGGAATCTGATCCTATTACATTTGAAGAGGCAACGAAATCTCAAGACTCTACTTTTTGGAAAGAAGCAATAAATGATGAGATGGATTCAATAATGGGAAATCAAACATGGATCTTAGTTGATCTTCCATCAGGTTTCAAACCAATAGGTTGTAAATAGATTCGATGGAACCATTGATAAATTTAAAGTAAGGTTGGTACCAATGGTTTTACACAAAAACAATGTATTAATTACTTTGATATCTATGCTCCGATAGCAAGAATTGCTACTATTAGACTCTTAATATCACTTACCTCAATGTATAATTTGGTTGTTCACCAAATAGATGTTAAAACTCATTTTTAAATGGTGAATTGGAAGAGGAAGTGTATATGGAACAACCGGAGGATTTGTTGTTCCAATACAGGAGCATAAGGTATGTAAGCTTGTTAAATCTTTATATGGGCTTAAACAAGTAGCAAAGCAATGACATCTAAAGTTTGATAACGTATTTCTAGCTAATGGATATAAAATAAATGAATCTGATAAGTGTATATATATAGCAAATTTGAAAATGGAAAAGGTGTCATAATTTGCTTATATGTAGACGACATGCTCATATTTGACACGGATTTGGAACAAATAGAAAACATAAAGAAATTCTTATTAAACAACTTTTCTATGAAGGATACGAGTGTAGCAAATGTTATTATTAGGATTAAAATAACCCGAGAAGAAAGAACTATAGCTTTATCAAAATCACATTACATTGAAAATGTGCTTAAAAAGTTTGATCTTTTCAATTCTATACCAACATCTACACCCATGGATCCTCAAATAAAATTAGTATCTAATGTTGGTAAGAAAATTGATCAAATGAAATATGCAAGTATAATTGGTTGTCTTATGTACATAGTGACTTGTACAAGCCCAGATATTGCATATGTTGTTGGGAAATTGAGTAGGTACACAAGTAATTCAAGTAGTTTTCATTGGCAAGCTTTGAATAGAGTATTTTGCTACTTAAAGAAAACTATTAACTATGGATTGTGTTATAATATATATCCTTCAGTTTTAGAAGGGTATTCAGATGGTAGTTAGATTACAGGTTTGGAAGATCATGCATCTACTAGTGGATGGATCTTCATTCTTGGTGGAGGAGTCATTTCTTGGGGTTCTTAGAAAAAAACATGTATTACTGATTCCACCATGGAATTAGAATTTATTGCATTAGTCATTGCATCTACAGAAGCAGAATGGTTAAGAAATTTGCTTTATGATGTACCTCTATGGCTTAAACCAATTTCACCTATTTTTATCCATTGTGATAGTGAGGCTACTCTAGCAAAGGCATATAGCCAAATATATAATGGAAAGTCTAAACACATTGGATTAAGACATAGCTATGTCCAACAATTAATCTCTAATGGAGTGATCACTATTAATTATGCAAGGTCAAGTGAAAATTTGGCGGATCCTTTGACAAAAAGTCTTGCTAGAGATGTAGTCAACAAGACCTTAAAAGGGAAGGGACTTAATCCCATTAATTAGAATTACCCATGATGGAAACTTAATTCAATGTTTGGTATAACGTCTAGTCTTGAGTTCAATGAGACAAAATACATAATTAGTATGTGACTGTTAGCACTCTAAATAAATTCATCCTAAGATTAAAACTGCTAGGTACCCGTAATGATGAGGGAAGGATGAGTAATGTACTCTTAATAGACCCATAACATAAATATGTTAGAGTGTTATAATTACGAGAACACTCTTGATGAGATCTACCTATGTGAGTAGAAGTGTGGCCGCTTCTACGAGCTCAAGGGTTTGGCTCTGACAGCACTCATGAAAAGAGGACACAAACACATGGCCGTAATAGTGTCCCTGGATACTATGCATTGGCCGATGTTGAAATCATTGTGTGAGATGTGTTCGGTTAATCAAATGGAATACTTGGTTCAAAGTGTAGTCTACCATGCAATTTCGATTAACTTTAACATGTTTTCACTAAGTGAAAGTTCAATCGTAAGACACCTTCATTTATACAAATTGATTTCCAAGAATATCAAAATCTAAAATATTTTTAAAATAGTGGGAGATTGTTGGAACATTTCCAAATATTTATAGTGTTCCAATAACTATAAATGAATGGGTGTAACTAATCAAAAGATAAATCTTTTGGTCTTTGGTCAAGAATTATATCACTTGATTTTTGAAAAAGAATTATAACTATCCAAACAATAATACTTGAATAGTTATAATATTAGATTAATAATTATATGACGTTTTAAAGATGTTATTATTCAGTTAAGACACCTATTGAAAGATATTTCTATGAAGAGACATGAAAATTCCTATAAATAGGAATGTGATTTCATATAGAAATCAAACCAACAAGTTCTAAAAATTATTTCTATCCTTCCTCATTTTCTAATATTATTAGACTGTTCTATAAAGAGTTACTATAGAAATTCTTTGTAGAAATTGAGTTTCTTGTTGTAGATTGCTTAGTGCTTAGTGGACTATTTTCGTCAGTGCAAAATGCAAATAGTCATTGGCTTCATTTATCCTCGGGTTAATTTTCTTGAAACTCTTTTGCACATCGAATATAGGTGGGGGTGAATATAACATTAAATATAGTGACTTTATACACGCCTTTGAGTCTTATCCTGTTTCTTCATTTTTTTGTTTGAGTTCTATTCGTGTGTTCAAAATTTTCCTCAACGGAGATTTGTGCTAACAATAAATGAATACAAAAAATTCAAAATATTATATCAATAAAAAATAAATATATAATATTTCTCTATTTTAGTTTTTATACTTTAATTTACTTCTGAATTATTTAAAATATGAATATTTTAATAAATTATGATAAAATTTTGTTAATTAATTTACTTATAGTTTTTTTTCCCAGATTGGTACTCGAACTTTTTTTCCTTCTAATAAATTGGTACTAGAGTTTAACACTGTTATTTTTTTGCCAACATGGCAGCACTAGCCACTTGCGCGGCGCCACGTGACATGTCCTCTTTGACCCTCTTTTTATTTTTATTTTTATTTTTATTTTATTTCTCAATTTTCCTATTTTTCTTTTCTTCTTTTTCTTTTTCCTACCGTAGCTGCCCTGCTTCTACACCGCTAGCCATTGTCTGGCCTCCTTTGGTGAGGTCTTCAACTAATGATGACTACCGTCCGGCCTTCTTTCTTTGATAAGGTGAATAGAAAGCACCAAAATGATAAACGAGAGAAAAAAATGGGGATACAAACAGGAGGAGTGTATGGTGTCGGAGGTGTGGGATATGGCGCAAGGGGAACTGGAATTGTAAAATCAGATAGAGCTAAACTCTCCTTTCAATAGTTCACTGTGTAGAACTAGAGAGCATCAAGCTTTCTCCCATGCATTACCATGTGAAAAAAGAATAATACAAAAAAAAGCTCAGAAAAAAGCAGAAACATTGCAACTATGGGTAACTCAAGAGACTGACCAAAAATGAAAACAGAATCGATTATGATTAAAAATTATACTAGTTCAACTGTGAGACACAAGGGAAACGATGAGGGAGAAAGAGTTTTAGTTGTACAACTAACAAAAACAATGAAAAATACCCAATTCCCAATTTGAAGTGGGGCAAACATATATACCTGTTCAATATGTAGATGAAGTGGAGAGAAATAGAGAGAGAAAAAATAGAAGCTTTCATTTTCCTTTTGACAAATATGTATGCATTATGCAATGTGAAAATTTTCACTTTCTCCCCTCTTTTTCATTTCAATTTTTACCTGTTTGCAATCCCCATAACATATTGATTAGCATCTCCATTTTGGAAGTATATCAAGAAAAAAGAAAAGAAAAGAATAGAGAAGCAAAGAAGAAGAAGAAGAAGAAGAAGAAGGTAACCTTTGGTGTCGTTTAACCTATTTCTCAAAACCCTATACCTTTGAATTTTCTTGTATTTTTTCATTTGGTTTTTTACCCAAATAATATAAAATAATAAAATAAATACTGAAATAGGATAAGCACCCCATTATTTACGTTTCTAGACAAATTCAATAGTGCACCACCTATGTTGCCTGAGCAATCGATAACACCCCTCTCCCCTGCCACCAATCATTGCTTCAATTATCACATTTAAAAAATATTTTTTTGGGGGTCCCGTCTAAGTAATCGGTGGCACCAGCATTTGACACCAAAAATATAAGGTATTTTTATACATTTAAAATAGAAAAAAATATTTTTTTATTGGTGTTGTCGACATGTCAGGCAACACCCTACTATTTTATCATAAAATATTTTTAAAATTTGGAAAAAAATTAAAATTTATCGGGTATTGGAATCTGAACCCGTGACCGATGGGTCACATCCGTGACAGGCCGTCAGGCCGATGCCGTCGGTCCGGGTTCCAATACCCCTTTAATTTTTTTAACTTTTGGTTATAAAAGGAGGTTTGGTTTGTTCCCCAACCCCCCATAGATTAGTTACCACACGAAAGAAATAAAAAAAACAATGGATCCAATTGTATATGTTTTCCTTTGTATTGTTCGTTTATTAATATTTTTGGTTGTATTTTTCAGTTCCAAAAAAAAATAGAAAACTAATTTTTTGCAGTCATTTTATTTCGATGGTGTTATTTTAAAAACTCACCAGAAAATAGGAATGAGAATCAATAGGAATGTGTTAGCCGGTGATATGAAAGAGAAGGTTGGTGAAAAAATTTCTCAGCATTGTAGAAGGAGTGCAACAGCCCGTTTTCAGTGAAATCAGAACACTGGTTTCAGGACCACAAATCCGAGTCTGGAAGAAAAATGATTTTAATATTATTGCATGGTCTACATTATGATAGAAATATTGTATGAAAATTTCGTTAGAAAATTTTTACCGATTACATGTTTAATTTGATGAAAAGGACCAAATTGCATAAAGTGCAAAATTTAAATTCTAGTAGCTAAAGGGATCAAATAGCTATGGAATTCAAAATTTGAGGTCCTTATATGGCAAATAGCTCATTTAGAAGAGTTAGTAGATAAGGATGATTACTCACCATTGGAAATTTAAGAAAAGAAAAGGATTAAATTGGAAAGATGGTAAAATAAAGATGATAAATTAATTAAATAACAAAATATCATCATTTTCATCATCTTTCCTAAAATTAAAACATGGAAACCCTAGCCATGAGAGCTTGAGCTCTAGCAAACTTATTTGGCTTAATTAGGTATGTATTCTTGACCCGTTTTTAATAATTTTTATATTTCTGATATCGTAATAACTTAATCTAGCTATCTCGGGGATTATTTTGTAAAACTATCAAAGTATTAGGGTTTTTCGATGGCTGAATATGTATGGATTTGGGAGTTTCATGGTATAAAATGAAAGGTTGTTGATAGGTAAACAACTTTTGTAAAGAGAATTTGATGAAATTGTGATTTAGGGATTAAATTGTAAATATGAAAAATTCATGAAGAAATTTTAAATTTTATGAAATACATGGGCTGCTATTGATATACATGAAAATCAGCTAGGCTTGGAATAATGATTAAATTGTATGAATTTCATTTTCTGAGCTTAGGGACAAAATCGAAATTAATCAAAAGTATAGGGGCAAAATGGTAACTTTGGGCCTCGAGGGCTCAAATGAGGGACAACATGATTGATTTTGATTGGTTTCTGATATGAATATTAAACGAGACAAAATGTCTGTATTTGATCTGTAAAATTTTAGTAATGCTCCGTAACCCTGTTTTAGCGACAGATATGAGTTAGAGGTGTTACATTTATTCGTATCAGAGCTACGGTTTAGTTGATTCTTAGACTAACGTAGTTTACACAAGTCTAGTTATACATGCTATGATATCTCCAGACCATTTAAAACATGTTTTTCATATAGTAATGTCATCCAACCGAGCTGATTCCGAAGAAGCTGAAAGTAACGCTCAAGCTTCTGTGCAAGGAGCAGCCTCGAGTAGTAGAAGGCCCGTATCTGGGGACCGAGGAGGAGAGGCTAAAGAAGCCTTCTTCCAAATGATGAATGAATGGTTTACTAAATTTGTAAGAACAAATCCGGCTGTGCAACAACTTCCACCCCCTCTTGTTTCTCAACCAGTTCCTGAAATGCCTCAAGGTACAGAACTTATTAGAATTGGTAGGCCTCCTGTTGATGAAATACGTAAGTATGGGGCAGAAGAATTGAGAGCTACAGTGAAGACGACCCTAAAAGGGCTGAATTCTAGTTGGAAAACACAATCAGAGTTCTGGATAAACTATCTTGTACACCGACCAAATATTTAAAATGTGCGGTGTCTTTGTTAAAAGATTCGGATTACCAGTGGTGGAATACACTATTTTCAGTTGTACTAAAAGAAAGAGTCACTTGGGAATTTTTCCAAACTGAGTTCAAAAAGAAATATATCAGTCAGAGATTCCTTGATAAAAAATGCAGAGAATTTTTAAAGCTTAAACAGGGGCATATGACAGTATCTGAATATGAATGGGAATTTGTCCGACTGAGTAAATATGCCAGAGAATGTATCCCGACTGAAATTTTCATGTGTAAACAGTTTGAAGAAGGTTTAAATGAAGACATAAAATTTTTAGTTGGATTTCTTAAATTAAAAGAATTTGTGTTACTGGTCGATCGAGCACATAAAGCTGAAGAACTGAGTAAAGAAAAAAAGATAAGCTGAGATGGAAGCCAGAACTTTAAGTAAAATATTTACGAGAAAGTCACCACAATTGGCCTCAAAGAAATCAAAAAGATATCATGGTCATTTTACCACCTCTGCAGGGTACTCTAGGAGAGATAGAAGTACTCAACGCTCCAGTCTAAGATCCCAAGCTATATCTATAGCAAGTGCAGGCAGTGTTAGAAACACCAAACCCAGATGCAAGTATTGTAATAAACTACATTTTGGAGAGTGTAGCATGAAAGGCGGAGCTTGTTTTGGATGCGGTTCCTTTGACCACTATCTTAAAGATTGTCCAGAGAAACCTGAAAAAGATACCATTCAAACTTCAAGGTAGAGCAATTTTGCTACAAGAGGTAGACCACCCCGTAATCCCGGTAATGTGAGTGGTAACTAGGGTACGACAAAATATACAACCGTAAGATCTGAAGCACAAGCACCAACAAAAAATTATGCTATTCGTGCATGTAAGCATGCCTCTACACTAGACGTTATTACTGGTACTTTCTCTCTTATTGATACTGATATAACTACTTTAATAGATCTCGGTTCAACCCATTCATATATTTGCACGAATTTAGTGTCTAATAAAAATTTACATGTCGAGTCCACTGAATTCGTGGTTAAAGTATTGAACCTCCTAGGCCAGTATGTGGTGGTTGACAAAATTTGCAAAAATGTTTCGTTAATGGTACGGGGTTACTGTTTTCCAAATGATTTGATGTTATTACCGTTTGATGAATTTGATATGATGCTGGGTATGGATTGGCTAACTCAGCATGATGCCGTGGTAAATTGTAAACAGAAGCATATTGTGTTGAAATGTCAGAGTGGTGAAATGCTCTATATTGAATCACATAAAATGGATGGGTTGTCTAATGTGATATCAATCATGTTAGCACAGAAATATGTCAAAAAAGGTTATGATGCTTATCGTGGCTCTGTGTTGGATACTAAAGTATCTGAGTCGAAGATTAAATCAGTGTTAGTGGTTTGTGAGTATCCTAATGCGTTTCCAGAGGAGTTACCTGAATTACCACCGATCAAAGAAGTTGAATTTTCTATAGATCTTGTTTCGAGGACAACACCGGTATCTATAGCACCATACAAAATGGCCCCTATAGAATTAAAAGAATTAAAAGCACAGTTGCAAGAATTGACTAATAGGGGTTTCGCTCGACCTAGTTCTTCACCTTGGGTTGCACTGGTTCTAATTGTTAAGAAGAAGGATGGATCGTTGAGATTATGTATTGATTACAGACAACTCAACAAATTTACAATCAAGAATAAGTATCCACTGACCCGTATTGATGATTTGTTTGATTAGTTAAAAGGTGCCACAGTATTCTCGAATATTGATCTTCGTTCCAGTTATTATCAGTTAAGGGTGAAAGAGTCAGATGTGCCAAAAATAGCTTTTAGAACCAGGGACAGGCATTACAAATTTCTTGTGATGCCGTTTGGTTTAACAAATGCACATGCGGTGCTTATAGATTTAATGAATATAATTTTCAAACCATATCTAGATAGATTTGTTGTTGTATTTATTAATGATATTTTGGTATATTCTCGAGATGAGACTGAGCATGTTGAACATCTAAGAATTGTTCTACAAACTTTGCAAGAAAAACAATTGTATACTAAATTCAGTAAATGTGAATTTTGGCTTCGAAAAATTGGTTTTCTGGGACATATAATATCGACTGAAGGTATTAGAGTTAATCTAAATAAAATTTTAGCTATTGTTAATTGGAAACCACCGAAAAATGTATATGAAGTCAAAAGTTTCCTAGGATTAGCTGGTTATTATCAGAGATTTGTAAAAGGATTTTTGATGATAGCTTCGTCGATGACACGGTTGTTGCTGCAGAAAGATGTAAAATTCGAATGGACCGATAAAGGTCAGCAAAGTTTTAACCGGTTGAAAGCCCTGTTGACTGAAGCACCAGGTCTAGTTCAGCCTGAATCGGGTAAGGAATTTGTGATTTATAGTGATGCATCATTGAATGGTTTAGGCTATGTCTTGATGCAAGAATGTGATAATGAGTTGCAAGCTAAGCAGGTACAGTGTGAATCAACTTCTAATTTAGAATTTCAAATGGGACTCGATGATTATCTGTTATCCATAGGTAGAATTTGTGTACCAAAGAATTCAGAGCTTGTACAAAAAATTTTGCACGTAGCTTATAATTGTACTATGTCTTTTCATCCGGGGAGTAATAAAATATATAATGATTTAAAAAAGATGTACTGGTGGTCGGGAATGAAACATGATTTTTTGAATTTGTATCTAGATGTTTGATATGTCAGCAAGTTAAAGCTGAACATCAAGTACCTTCAGAATTGTTACATCTAGTCACGATACCGGAATGGAAATGGGATAGAGTTACTATGGATTATGTGTCAGGATTACCATTATAATCTCCGAAAAAGAAAGATGTCATATGGGTTATTATCGATCGTTTGACGAAGTTTGCACATTTGATTTCAGTACGTATGGATTTTTCCCTAGACAGATTAGCAGAATTGTATGTTTTAGAAATTGTCAGACTACATGGAGTACTAATCGCCATTATTTCACATAGAGATCCACGGTTCACATCCTGATTCTAAAACAAGTTACAAGAGGCTCTTGGTACGCAATTACATTTTAGTACCGCATTTCATCCTCAAACCGATGGTCAGTCAGAGTGTGTGATTTAGATTCTTGAATATATGCTTCGGTGTTGTGTACTAGAATTCGAAGGCAATTGGGAGAAATATATGTCATTAGTCGAATTCGCATATAATAATAATTATCAGCCAAGCATTAAAATGGCACCGTACGAAGCTCTTTGTGGTCGTAAATGTAGAACTCCATTGTATTGGACTGAGCTCAGTGAGAAAAAAATACATGGAGTTGATTTGATTCGTGAAATTGAGGAAAAAGTGAAAGTGATCCGAGATAGCTTAAAAGCAGCTTCTAATCATCAGAAATCATATGCAGATCTTAAACGTAAAGAAATAGAAGTTTAGGTTGGTGACAAAGTATTTTTGAAAGTTTCACCTTGGAAGAAAGTTCTTTGGTTTGGCAGTAAAGGAAATTTGAGCCCACGATTTATTAGGCCGTATGAAATAATTGAGAGAATTGGACCAGTTGCATACCGATTACCAGAATTCACAATATTTTTCATGTGTCTATGTTATGACGATATCGATTAGATCTTTCACATATTATCTTCCCGACGGATGTCGACATTCAGCCTGACATGACAAATAGGAAGGAACCGATCAGAATTCTGACACGTGAGATGAAAGAAATAAGAAATAAAAATGTAGCTTTAGTAAAAGTTATTTGGCAACGACATGGAATAGAAGAAGCTACCTGGGAACCTAAGGAAACTATGAGAAAGTAATATTCAAACCTCTTTACTGGTAAGATTTTCGTGGATGAAAATTCTTTAGGTGGTGAGTTGTAACAGCTCGTTTTTAGTGAAATCAGAACAGTGGTTTCGGGACCACAAATCTGAGTCTAGAAGAAAAATGATTTTAATATTATTGCATGGTCTATATTATGATAGAAATATTGTATGAAAATTTCGTTAGGAAATTTTTACCGATTACATGTTCAATTTGATGAAAAGGACCAAATTGCATAAAGTGCAAAAGTTGAATTCTAGTAGCTAAAGGGATCAAATAGCTATGAAATTCAAAATTTGAGGTCATTATATGGAAAATAGCCCATTTAGAGGAGTTAGGAGATAAGGATAATTACTCATCATTGGAAATTTAAGAAAAGAAAAGGGTTAAATTGGAAAGATGGTAAAATAAAGATGATAAATTAATTAAATAACAAAATATCATCATTTACATCATCTTTCCTAAAATTAAAACATGGAAACCCTAGCCATGAGAGCTTGAGCTCTAGCAAGCTTATTTGGCTTAATTAGGTATGTATTCTTGTCCCGTTTTAAATAATTTTTATATTTCTGATATCGTAATAGGTTAATCTAGCTATCTCGGGGATTAATTTGTAAAATATCAAAGTATTAGGGATTTGCTATCGATGAATATGTATGGATTTGGGAGTTTTATGGTAGAAAATGAAAGGTTGTTGATAGATAAACAACTTTTATACAGAGAATTTTGATGAAATTGTGATTTAGGGATTAAATTATAAAGATAGAGAATTCATGGAGAAATTCTAAATTTTATGAAATACATGGGATGCTATTGATATACATGAAAATTGGCTAGGCTTGGAATAAGGATTAAATTGTATGAATTTCATTTTCTGAGCCTAGGGATAAAATTGAAATCAATCAAAAGTTTAAGGGCAAAATGGTAATTTTTTAAAAGATGTGTATTGGACTGAATTGAATAAAATTGTATTAAATTGAGTTAAATTCATTTGTATAGATCCGAAAAGACACAATACGGAGTTGGATCGAGGAAAAGAGAAAGTGACGGATTAGTAGCTTAAAAATCAAAGTATACTTGCCGAGGTAAGTTCGTGTAATTAAATTGTATATTTATATGTTTGAATTGAATGTTATGTATGTGGAATGTGTAAAGTCACTATGTATAAGTAATGATCACATATCCGACAAGTATAGAATCCCGTTTGAACATTGAAGATTCGATGGATACAAATGACATTGTCATTAAGGGTTCCCGATTACTTGTGGTCTTGCATGTGTTACGGACACACCACAACTCACAAGAGCGTCCCTATATTTATCTCTCATGAGCATCTCATTATATGGCTCTCATGAGCTTCCCGATTAATGGCTCTCTTGAGCTTTCCGTTTATGGCTCGTATGAGCTTCCTGATAATTAGTTCTCCAGAGCTTCCCATAAATGGCTCTCATGAGCTTCCAAATTAATGGCTCTCTGGATCTTCCCGATATTGGCTCACATGAGCATCCTGATTATGGCTTTTATGAGCTTACCGTTACATGGCTCACATGAGCTTTTCATGATATGTCTCAGAAGAGCTTCCCGTTTACATGCTTGAAAAAACATGCATGTACATGAATTGACGGATTACAGAATTATACACTTTGTGTGTACTACCCGTGTATCCATCGTATAATGAATGATTCAACGGGTAAAGTTCTGATATGAGACAATCTGAATTTGAGACAAATTATTATGGAAATATACTTGAAATACATGGATATGATTTGTACATGTTATATGGACTCAGGATGTGGAACTTATATGTACATGGAAATTTGATTATTATTGAGAGCATACATGTTTCTTGATATTCATATGAAATGCATGACTAACGTGGTTGATGAGGATATGTGTTAGGGCTTTTGGCCAATTTGAATTGAATATTCCTAGAATGCTTACTTTTAATGCGTAAGTTAAATTCCATGTTATACGAGCTTACTAAGCATTAAATGCTTACTCTGTTTTATTTTCTCTATTTTATAGTAATTCAGAAGCTCGTTGGGTTGAAAGCTTGGCGGAGATATCTCACACTATCCATCATCTCATTTCGGTATAAATAGTAAATTAATTTTGGTTATAATGGCATGTATAGGTTAATTAGCCAATGTTGGCATGGAAATGTTTTGGTTGTAACTAGCCATTGGAATGGCTTGTGATGGACATGTTTTAATGTGTATATAAGTGGCCTTATCATGTTTAATGTGTGCTAGTATGATTGAATGATGGATAATTTATAAACAAGTTGATGGTTGGTTTAAGTTGGTAAATTAGGTACAAATGTGTATATATATGAATTTGGTCAAATTGGTAAGTAAGGATTCTTGAATGGTTGTGGTAATATGTTAAGTATAAAACTTGGTTTTGGTTTAATTTGAATACTTTGACATAGCTTGTTAATGCCAAAAATGTTTGGTTAGGTTGATGCCAAAATTTGGGTGAGAAACGTGGCTCGAAATGACCTATTTTCATCCATACGGACAGAGACACGGGCATATGCCTCAGCCGTGTGTGACATACGGCCTAGCCCACGGGCGTGTGGCTTGGCCATGTGACCTCTGCACCTATTTAATGTAAGTCAGTATGCTCACATAGCCTAGCACACGGGCGTGTGGCTTGGCCGTGTGACCTAAGTCTGAAAGCTCCCTAATTTGTACACGGGCTGGGACACAGACGTGTGTCCCTAATTTGAATACTCACACGGCCTGAGTCACGCCCGTGCCTCTTGATCGTGTGAGACACACAGCCTGACCACACGGGCGTGTGACCCCTACACCTTGGAAAAATTTTGATGTTTTTAGAAAAATTTTCTGAATACCCGATTTAGTCCCGACTTGTTTCTAATGTGTATTTTGGGCCTCGAGGGCTTATATGAGGGACAATATGATTGATTTTGATTGGTTTCTTATATGAATATTAAACGAGATGAAATGTCTATATTTGATTTGTGAAATTTTGGTAATGCTCCGTAACCCTGTTCCCGCAACGGATATGGGTTAGGAGTGTTACAAGGAGGATGATGAAACTATTCTATAAATTTCTAGTTTTTCCAAATCCTATCAAATTTATCGAGATGGAACTTCTAGATGATGACAATGTTGGGACAATGGTCGCATTGTATTGCCTGCCAAGAAGGGTGAACACTGAATCGATTCAGTTCTTTGTTGAGTTAGTAGATGCGGAGGCCGTTGAAAATGTAACTCAGTTAAGTCAACAATATGGAGTTGAAGACCCACCGCGTATAGAGGTTCCTAGAGAGTTTGTCGATAGGAGGTCGCCTATGCGCTGTTTGACATTGATCTTAACATTGGATGCTCAGATCACTATGGTGGTGGATTACAGATACATCCAATTGTTATTGAAATTGATGTACTTGGTGAAGATGGATCCGATAATAATGGTTTTTCTGATCACGAAGGTGAAGATTTTAGTGACCCCGATTTAAACGATGTCCAAGATAATATCGACGACGAATGAATGGATGATAGAAATGATCACGCCCATTCGGTCGGAAACTCGAGTCATGGCATCATCATACATAATGATACTGGGACCCATATGTCAATCATTGATCCCGATGCGGCGTATGCTTTCGAGTTCCCTAAGTACCCGTAACACCCTTAACCCGTATTTGGCGTGAAAACAGGGTTACGGAGTACTACCAAAATTTACAGATCAATTAACAGACATTTCATTTCATTTATCGTTCATGTCAGAAATTAATCAAGATCAACCTTGAAGTCCCTTATACGAGCTCTCAAGGCCCAAAATATACATTAGAAACAAGTCGGGACTTAATCGGGTACTCAGAAAATTTTTTGGAAAACATTCAAATTTTTCCAAGGTGCAGGGGACACACGCCTGTGTGGTCAGGCCGTGTGTCTTACACGGTCAAGAGACACACCTGTGTCTAAGGCCGTGTGGACATTCGAAATAGGGACATATGTCCGTGTCCCAACCCGTGTCCAAACATGTGAGCTCTCTGACTTAGGTCACATGACCAAGCCACACGCCCGTGTGCCAGGCCACGTGAGCATACTAACTTGTATTATTAAGGTGCAGGGGTCACACAGCCAAGCCACATGTTCGTGTGCTAGGCCGTGTGAACATTCTAGTTTGCTCTGTTTTAAAAATACAGGGGACACACGACTGAGAAACACACCCTTGTCATTGCCCGTATGGATGAGAATAGGCCATTTTACAAGCCATTTTTCTCACCCAATTTGGCGTCAACCTATAATCATCATTATGCATATCTATAAGCCATAATTAAGCATCCAAAATAAGTCAAAATCAAGCCTTAAATGTATAATATCTTCACATACAACCAATATTCCTCTAGGCACCTCAGATGACAGATTATAACATGTGTGTTCATGTATTCAGTATATTCATATGTATAACTAACTTATTTGCATAATTGTACCCAAGGTTTACCAAGCTAATTTGTATTATTTCAAACCAAGTCACTTACCTACCAAAACATAGCATCTGGTGTCAATCTGTATCTTAAATACTAATATATTTAAATATATTTATACCGTATATATTAATGTACTGATTCCTAATCAATTCATCACATCCAAAACACATGTATATAAATGCACTTTTAGCTAATATTTTACCTTTTTACCATACAATCATAAACCAAATCACACATCAATCATATAAGGCAAATAAGTGACTAATTTTAACAAAACACATATAGGCCAACATTAACTAGAATACCTATACATGCCATTATAACCAAAATCAAAACATCTGAAAGTACCTATAGAATCGATGGATAGTGTGATATATCTCCGACAAGCTTCCAACCCGATCGAGCTTTCGATAATCTGGAAAGTAAAGGAAAGCACCTACATAAGCAATGAATGCTTAGTAAGCTCGTATAAACTTTAATCATATCAATTCATTGCAAATATGAAATTTATTCATATTTTGAATAATCTAATAATGATACTTTAACACCCCTTACCCAAGACCGTTGTCGGACTCGAGCATGAGGCGTTACTTGACTTAACTTAAAAGTTCGTGGCATAAAAATTTACTTTTAAAAGTTATTTCACTGTTCATAATAAGGCTGTCCACCTGCGCAACAGTCACTAAATCAATTATAACTCGAGCTACGAAACTCAAAATTTAGATCTATAAATTTTTCCTGAAACTAAACTCATATATATTATTACCATTAATTTTTCAGAATTTTTGGTTCATCCAATTAGTACAGTTTATTAGTTAAAGTCTCCCCTGTTTCACTAATTGACTATCCTGACCTCTCGTCACTAAAATTCAATTATCTCATTGTACAGACTTCATATAGTGTACTCACTTGTTTCTACAGAAAATATACTCAATAAGGAATCTATAAATATAAATTAAAACTCATAAAAATTTTTGTACAATTTCTAATGATTTTCCAAATTCAGAATAGGGGATTCTGAAAACCACTTTGACCTTGTCCAACTGAAATGCAAATATCTCAGAATACATACTTCTTTTGTCTACATCGTTATTTTTATATGAAAATAGACTCAATAATCTTTAATTCTATATCTCATCCACCCTCTAATTCATTTTTTACTATCCTTGGTGATTTTTCAAAATCACGTCACTACTGCTGTCTCAAAACCGATTTACTACCAAGTTTTACTTTTTCATGATTTCTATGCATAATTTAGCACCTAGACATTTATAACAACAAACACCTTCATACTTAGCCATTTTAATAACTATTCATCATCAAATATTTACATATCATCTTTTGGTCATATCTTAAGTGTCGAAACTGCTTTTTTTTAAAAACGAAAATCGACTTTTAAAAATTAAAATTAGAGTCGCCACCGATCCTTTATTGGGGTGTGATCGGCTCACCTTAAAAACAATTTTGGTCTGCGAAATTTGAGAAAACAGGTTCAGGAGTCGGTTACACGAGGAAGGGTTAGCACCCTCGTAACGCCCAAAATTAGTACCGAATTGATTGTTTAATGTCTTAGTGTCGAAATTTTGAAAAGATTTTAAAATACGATCCTTTTAACTTGAATAAATTGAAAAATAAAACACTCTTATTTCAAAGAAATAAAACGTCATACCCAGTGAGTTAGGGCGCAATATTTTTAATCTTCAAAATTAAGTTTATCTTTTGACTTTTAAAACCAATGCATTTTGAGAAAGATATTTGGTTATTTGGGTCAAATGAAAAATCAAAACCCATTAAGTTAGGGTTCAATTTCTCAAAATTCCTAAATACCGAATATTGCCTTTATTTTTAAAATCCTTAATTCGAGGTAGTAAAATGTCATATCCAGTGAGTTAGGATCCAACATTTTGAAATCCCGAAAAACTTTTATTTAAAATTTGTATGGTTTTATTGCAAAATAAATACTTGACTATCTAAATTCATCGTAAAGAATTGAAGCCCAGTAAGTTAGGGCGCAATCCTCTTGAGAATCGTGAAAACCGAGCACTTTTAAAAATTTATGAAAATAAAATGATTTGAATGCTTCAATTAAACACCATTTTTAAAACAAATGTAATATGATTGAATATCGATGTATGATGTAAAAGATAGTTGAATGAGCAATAGATAAATGCAAATAAGAATAGCAACAATGATTTTAATCACATTATACAAATAACAATATCAAAACTTGAAATCTAAATAAATCTATCATCTATTTTGAAAGGTATACTAAGACAAAAAAAAATAATATAATCTATATATTCTATATAAAAAAAATTTACAATAAATTATAAACATGACTTCCAAATAGACTTAAGGAGAAAAATAACAACATTGAATAATAGTATTTAAAAAGAAAAATTATTATGCAAACATTTAGCATATAGATATACAAAAATGAATTTTAAGATATAACCTAAAACAAACATTAAAATATATACAAATTATATCAAATTCTTATAAATATATATATTAATAAATAATGAATCAAATAATAACATGTTAAGTTTGAAAATAAAAGTATATAATAGACTAAAAAATAATGCATGATAAATTTAAAACATGTTAATGATAATTTAAAAATAATAGCATACTACATCTTAAAATTATATTAATAATAAGTTTAAAAGTAATGTCAAACTAAGTATTAAAATAGGCTATAAATAAATATGTTAAAATATGTACTAATTCGATTTAAAATTATGCTATTAAAGACCAAGCTAGAATTAAGACATAATCTAAAATATAAAGAAGAAATAAGACTAATAATAATAATAATAATAATAATAATAATAATAATAATAATAATAATAATATTAATATTAATAACAGTACAAAAACAACAGAAAGACTAATTTTGAAATCAAAATTGAAATTGGAGAGCCAATTCGAAATAAATACAAAGATGCGAACCCCATTGAACACGCGCATAACAGAGAGGGGTCAAAAGGGAAATTAATCCCTGCCCTCCAAAATGCTGCGTTCCAATAGGGATCGAAATGCAATCAGCAGAAAATTGTATTACCAAAATTAAAGTAACAAAAAAAACTAGATTGAACTACGGCACAAAAGCAAAAGGACTTAATGCGCAAATATCCCTCCCCCTGCCAAAATGCGCGAATCTAGCCGCATTTGGGTTGGGTCATCGGGTATGGCTCAATACGGCAACCTTTTAGAGCCATTGACACAGGCCCTAAACGGTGCCGTTTTTCCCACTTTAAATAGCCCTTTTTAAACCCTAAAACCAGTAGCCACTTCTGGGTTTTTTCTCGTCGCTGCACAGACTCTAGACCCTCCACTTTCAACTCCGATTTGGGACGGAGCAAGCAGAGGTTTAGATGGCACCGTCGACGGAAGGTAAATCACTCACACCTCTCTCTTTTCTCTTTTATTATTTTCACATAAAAAACGAAACAAAGAAGGAAAAATGAAAGAAAAAAATTCTGAGAATCACCTTCAAAAACACTGATAGTCGATTTTTTTTTCTCTTTTTTTTTCATTCAGTATCCATAAAAAACTACAAAGGTTCTTCCTTTTCTTTTATAGCTAAAAAAGGAAAATAAAATCAAAATAAAATACAATGTATTGTCCTTTTCTTTTTGTTGTGCTGTGTTCATTTGTGTTGGCAAGTGTACAGAGCAGGGACGTGGAGGAGTGTACGGAGGTGTGCGTGGCTGGGGCAGCAACGGTTGCTGAAGCAGACTAGGGTTTCTTTGTTTGCACATTAGCTGGGCTAGGTTAATTGGGTTTAGGTTTGGGCTGGTTAGGTTGGGCTATTTGCAAATGGACATTTGGACTTTTAATTTTCTTGATTTGGTTTATTTTATTTGTGTTTTTGGGCCCAAGCAAATTGGGTCTATTACATTAAGAATATACAATCGAAATGACGAAGTCCCTATACATGCCATAGCTCAAAACATTTATCGTCTTAAAATACCGATTTGTGGTGGTTGATAGTGTGAACGCTCTCCGACGTCTTCAAGATCTCGACTATGCTTGATAATACTATATGAAAGAAAAAGAAATAAAAGAAGTAAGCATAAAGCTTAGTAAGTTTACAAGTAAATAAATAACAACGTTTATCATAAACAATTATATTCATAAATATTTATTAAGCATTAAGATCTTTACTTTCTTCTTTACTTACTCTCTTACTCGTTTACTTACTTGCTTGCTTAACTTACTCCTTCGTTGCTGAAATTTTTTTTTTCAATTGATAACTGAGATACTCTTAATCTTATTAACTCACCTGAACTTGTCTATTAGGCTTTTACCTGAACTTTCATGTAACATCGTCTATTTACTAGCCCATTGAATCACTTGGAATACTAAGGATACTCGGGTCTCCTGTCTGAATATAACATGCCAAAGCTATGTCCCAGACATAGTCTTACATGGGATGTTTCTTGTACTACCGATGCCATATCCCAGATATGGTCTTACATGAGAGTTCTCATATAGGTGCCCATGCCATGTCCCATACATGGTCTTACGGGGGACCTATATCTTGGTGCCAACGCCATGTCCTAGACATGGTCTTACATGGGACCTCTCATCTCGGTGCCAATGCCATGTCCCAGACATGGTCTTACATGGGACCTTTTTACCCAAATGTCATGACGTTTGTATCCAATACATTCCTCATGTTTCAACGGGGCCTTTTAACACTGATTCTCTGTCATCTCATACTTGAGTTAACATTAGATATTTTCATGAAATAAATACATAATTGTTGAAAAATAACAGCATTAATAATAATTATCAAAATATTGAATTTATTTACCGTAAACTTATCTCAGTACAAAAATGTGATCAAATCTAACACTTTAGTCCTCAATCTTTTTCTTTCCCCGGTCTAGCTCCGAATTTCGTTCTTCGTGATCTATAATTGCAAATTTAGCTTATTTGATACCCACATTCATCAAAACAGTCCTCGAATCTAACTTTGACAAAATTACAATTTTGCCCCTAAACTTTTACATAATTACACTTTTGCCCCAAAGCTCGAAAATTAAACTTCATCTCTTATTCTTATGTTTTATAACATCCTAAACATTTTTTCCTTCTATGACAACATCAAATTCTTACTCTAACACTTACTTATGAACATTAGATATTTTTACCGATTATGTCAATATACTCGTTTTCACTTAAAATCGACTAGCAAAAGTCATTTAACATAATTTCTAGTTTCATATTCTACCATAAAACATCAAAATAAACATATTTCACCGATGGGTATTTTTCCAAATATGAACCCTAGGTTAAATTATTGCTAGAATAAGCTAAATTAAGCTACCGGGATTCCAAAAACGTAAAGAACATTAAAAACGGAGCTAGAACAGACTTACAATCGAGCTTGGAAGCTTGAAAAACCATAGCTATGGTTTCCCCTTGTGAAATTCGGCCATGGGGTTGAAGATGGACAAAAATTGGCTTTTAATTTTGTTTTAATTCATTTTAATAACTAAATGACCAAAATGTCCTTAATAAAAAACTTTGGAAACATGCCTAACCATGTCCATTTTTGTCTACCAAATTAACCAATGGTCTAATTACCATATAAGGACCTCCAATTTAAAATTTCATAACAATTGGACACCACTAACATGTAGAACTCAACTTTTGCACTTTTTACAATTTAGTCCTTTTGACTAAATTGAGTGCCCAAACGTCGAAATTTTTGAACGAAATTTTCACAAAATCATTCTGTAAAATCGTAGACCATAAAAATATAAGAAAATTAAATTTTTCCTCATCGAATTTGTGGTCTCGAAACCACTATTTCGACTAGGCCTAAAATCGGGATGTTACAGATACCACGATACTCATGAAGCTATATTCATCGACTCACAAGATGAATAAATCCACAGTATCACTTTTACATGTTATCCTAGCATAGTAGGATTTTAAACAACTTTAAACTCTTCTAAATTTCTTTATCTTCATTTGCATTTCTTTACTTTTCACACTCATTCCGTGTGCATAACACACAAGTCATAAGCATAATATTCAACCATAGCCACAAGTTAGTGCATTTAACGTAGCCTTTCTCGAATTAATCCTGTGATAAGTCGTTTCATAACTAATTGCACAATTTAAACCTTACCACTATTTCATGAGCACTTGCATATTTTCTCTTGAGTACTTACCATTTCAATGCATCATGTAAATAAACATATTACCCTTCAATCAATAGCTTGGCACTTGCCTAAGCATCAACAACAATACTTGTTAGCGTACTTTCACATATTCCATATAAATCAACATTGATAAACTTATTTTCTCAACATGTCACACTTGAGGTTATTACTCATCTCAATTTACATAATTTCCTTATATCAACATCTAAAAGATATTCACATATGTACATATCATGATGCATATCATTCTCTTACTGTTTCTTTATAAATATACATATCATTCATTTCTTTATTTCAATATACCATGTAACATCATTTCCATGTATTTCGTATACATATATATTCCAGTATTAGTTCGTAATTACTAATGTACTTAGTCATCAGGCAAGTTTCATACACATGTATCTTCTATTTCATATTTCAACATGTCATGTAATATCAGTTTCATGTATTTCAGGCATATACGGGTAATAATTCATTTCATGCTTATATTTTTCTCATGTCAAGATTTTGCCCATTGAATCATTTAAAATATCGATGGATACACGAGTAGTACACACAAAGTGTACAAATCTGTAATCTGTCAATTCATATTTAGGAATGCTCATACGAGCACATAAATGAGAAGCTCTTTTGAGCCACATAACGGGAAGCTCATGTGAGCCATGTAACCGGAAGCTCCGGAGAGCCATTAACGGGAAGCTCATACGAGCCAATAATAGGAAGGTTCAAGCGAGCCAATATCGGGAAGCTCCAGTGAGTCAATTAATCGGGAAGCTCATGAAAGAGTCTTTAATCGGGAAGCTCCGAAGAGCCATATATTGGGACGCTCATAAGAGCTGCGGTGTGTCCACAACACATGTAGGACCACAACCAATTGGGATGCTCCGAAGAGTTATTAACGGGAAGCTCGCAAGAACCATATATCGGGAAGCTCATGAGAGCTAATAATGGGATGCTCTTTCAAGCTGTGGTGTGTTCGCAATACATGCAGGACCACAACCAATTCGGGAACCCTATATCCATCGAGTCTCATTTATCCAAACATGACTTATTATTTATCGGGCATTGTCGGATATGTGATCAATTTCATATATATATATGGCATTTATACAATTCACATATACAACATTAAATTAAAACATATAAATATACACAATTTAGTTACACGAACTTACCTAGCTGAATTGTAGAAATATTAAGTTTCAGGGGTATTTTGGTAATTTTCTATTTTCTTAATTTTCCACCCGATCATGATCTAAATTAATAATTTCATTCAATATATTAATTTAGACAATAAAACAATTCATTTCATGTAATTTGATCATTTTTGACATTTTTACAAAATTACCCCTAAAGTTTTACTTTTATTCAATTTAGTCCTTGAGCTCAAAACATGAAAATTAACCATTTTTAATACAAAACCAAGCTATCCAAATATTCATGGCATTCAATACAGCCCATTTTTTCAATAATTTTACAACAAACCTTTGTATTTTTACTATTTCAACAATTTAATCCCTAATCAAAAAATTCATCAAAAATCACTTAATAAAATACTTTAATTAACAAATAATATCTCAAATTCATCATTTAACATCAAGAATCATATAGATTCATCAATGGAAACTTCCAAAATCTTTAACAAAATAAAAAAAAAGGGTAAGGTTTAGTTGGACCTAATTGTAACAATCTCAAAAACATAAAAATTACAAGAAACGGGTAAGAATTGAACTCACATGAAGAAAAATTGAAGAACCAGCTTAAGGAGCTCTCCTTTCTCTATTTTGAACCGAAATTTGAAGAAGAAAGTATCTAGAAACCTTTAAATTCAATTTGTTTTATTTTTTAATTTTACTAAAATTACAATTTTGACATTGAATGGCTTTGTTTTATTTTTTTTTTCTCTTATGCTGCCTCATCAATATGTTTTACGCATATTTATTCCTTAAGTCCTCCCTTGTTTATTAATTAGGTCATTTAATCACTTATTTCTTATAATTAACAACTTTTGTACCTTTTTCAATTTAGTCCTTTTTAATTAATTAACTATCAAAACGTTAAAATTTTTCAACGAAACTTTAATACCATCTTATTGACACTCCGTAAATATTTATAAAAATATTTATGACTCAGTTTATAGAAATGAGGTCCCGTTACCTCATTTTCTAAAACCACTTGAACTAAGGTTTTATCACTCGAACGTAATAATTCATTATAAGACATAAATTATTAATTCAAAAATCTTTCTAAAACTATATTTGACATGTAAATATTAAATAATAAAATTTACGACCTTACTCGCCGGATTTGGTGATCTCGAACCACTATTTTTGACATCACTGAAAATCGGCTATTATAGTACCCGGACATAATACCAGTTTACCTAATGTTAGTAGATCCTGAATCGGAAGAGTTGTTCGTGGGTCAAAGATTCGATAGCAAAGACGAGTGTGCCAATGCCATCAAGCGTTATAGTATGAAGGTGTCTGTCAACTATAGGGTGGCTGGCTCTAATCCGACAATCTATGTTGGTGAGTGTTGAAAGTTGGCAAAAGGGTACAGGTGGCAGGTACGAGCTGTATTTATCTAATGGTCCCAACAGTGGGAGATATGAAAATATGTTGGGCTTAATACATGCACTTTTGCACATATGATGCAGGACCACCGCAAGCTTGATTCAAAAACCATCTGCAACTGCAGATTGGCAATGGCTAAAGACATGCCCACCATTTTTGTATCGGTATTTATTGCCGAAATGTAAGAACGGTTCTAGAAATCTTGATCCAGGTTTCAATTGTTTTTACCCATTCACAAGTAGGAACACATGTACTTGGTGACCTATTGATGTCAGAAATGATATCCTGTATAGCGCCCAGGATTGTAGTAGTATCAAGCAACCACCTATGTTGGCAAAGCTCGCGATACAGCATCGCAAGTACTGCTGAACCCCAGTTGTAGGAACAGGTACCTTGCAAATCAATTAGTAAGGGCAGGTACATCAAGTGGACTTTATTATTATTGGAATCCGACATAAGTACACCCTATAAGCTGTAGTATATAGGCTTGAGCAGCCTGTATCTTCTCCCTTTCAGTCACATAATTCGATAATGTTTCAAAATTTACCTTCAGCCACAAAAAATTTTAAACTCGTAAATTTAACTGTCCTATCACCGGGAGAGCATCCAAGCAAGTCATAGCAGAGCATCGTAGGATCTCACAATTAAATTAAAAGTTACGTGCAACATTAGAACATTGTCTTACCGGCAAATGGATCATCCTTGCTGTGTGATCTTCTGCAGCAATTAAAGAATCCATTTCGATATCTGCACAAACAATTAAAATTTTAATCATCGACTTAACAAATAAACAATATAAAAATAGTGACAACTATTTTTTAAGCCCATTTTTGTAATCAACAAAAATCTAATTACTCAAACAAACACATAGTGTTCACTTTTATATCTTAAAATATACAAATTATTACTAAAATAAAAAAATACAGTAGTCAAGCCAATCTTAATATTACTTTCAACACAAATCTATCTTAATACAAAATTCTAACAATTCTAATAATTCTACTAAAATAAACATGCACTACCAAACCTATCTTAAAAAAAAATACACTACAAAATTGGCATACACCATTCTATTTTCTTTTATAAAAACATACTATTACTAATATCTAATCTAACACAATTCTAATTATTTTCAAAGTTAACATATTATTACAAAAAAAATTTAAATGCCTTAATATTAAACTATAAGATAACTAATTATACTAATAAAATAAAATAAAATATACCTTTCTTTTGATTTTCCCGAGGATAATTAGTACTAACCTTTTAACAAAATAACATGCCTTAATACTAAACTATTTCTAATTTAATTAATTATACTAAAAATCAAAATAAAACATACCTTCCTTTTGATTTTTTGGTAGGGGACCTTTAGTAGGAGCTCTTGATTTTTTTTCCTTTAAATTGATATATGTGGGGGTTGGGGACCAAACCAATCCCCTTTTATAATAATAAAAATAATATAATAATATTAATTTTTTTATTAAAGTTGGAAATAAAAAGTTTAAATTTTATCGGGTATTGGAACCTAGAACCGTGACCAATGGGTCACATCGGTGGAAGATCGACGGCACCGGCCTAACAGCCTACCACCGATGTGACTCGTTGGTCACAAGTCCGGGTTCCAATACCCACTAAAAATTTAACTTTTTTTTAGCTTTAAAAAATATTTTATGATAAAATATTAGGGTGCTGCCTACATGGAGGAACCAATAAAAAATAAATTTTTTCATATAAAAATGCCCTGTATTTTTTGGTGTCAAATATTAGTGTCGTCGATTGCTCAGGCGGCACCTAAAAAAATATTTTTTTATAAAATGTGATGATTGAAACAATGATTGGTGACAGGGGAGAAGGGGTGTCGCTGATTGCTTAGGCAGCACTTGTGGTGGACTATTGAATTTGTATAGATACGTAAATAATGGGGTGCTTATTCTATTTCAATATTTATTTTATTATTTCATATTATTTGGGTAAAAAAACTTTTTTTCTTCTTATTCAGATTCGTTCTTATTTTTCTTTTTCACCAACACCATTCATTTTCCACCTTAAAACTCAAATCCTAAGATCTCCGAGCAAGCTTCAATTTCAACGCAACGTTAGTCTCATTAGCAGTATTAGCATACCAAAGAAGGTCGGACGGTGGTCGTTGTTGGTTGTTGGCCATCGATGTAAAAGCAGGGCAGTTAGGGTAGGAAAAAATAAGGAAGAAAAGTAAAAAGAGAGAAAACGAGAAAGAAAAGGAAGGCACGCCACGTGGTAGCGCACGAGTGGCTAGCACTGCCATGCCAACAAAAAAGTAACAGTGTTAGACTCGGGTACCAATATAGTACACAGAAAAAATGTTTGAGTATCAATCTAGGACAAAAAAAAAAAACCCATAAATATCAATCTGGGAGAAGTAAACAAGTTCAATTACCAATTTTATATTTAACCATTAATTGTAAGAATTTAATTGTAAGTTCTGATGAAGATTAGGTCATCCAATGTTCAGATGGTCATCTCGGAATGGCAAACTCTTAGCTGACCACCTGACTTGTTAGTGGCAAGCTTACTGTTCGGACGCTTTTTTAACTTATCAAGTGTTTCGATGTAGATTGGGTAAACACATTTTAATTTCAATGGAAGGGCATTTACCTTGAGAGCATAGCAAAAACCAAAACAGAGACCGGGAATGATCAAAATGGTAATCGACTACAAATAAGATTGTAAAATCTCTGTTAGTTTCCTTTTCATGCCTTGCCCAGAGAAGAAAAATAAGAGAAAAACGATACATAAAAAAGCACTTGCTGCATTAGGTTGGTTTTAGGGTCTGTTCCTCTGAAATTTCCTTTTTTTTTTTTTTCCTAATTCAGTTTCTCTTTATATATAAGGACATTAAAGGTGGCAATGGAGGAAATAAATAATTACTTCACTGTGGGTTTAAAAAGGCAAGTTTTCCTCAGCTAGTTAATGATGATTATTACTCAAGGTTTTCTTTGTTAAAGAGAAACCAAAAAAAGGGAAATCACAATGATATATATCTTCAAATAAGCTACAAACAACTATGATGATGATGATGATGATGATGATGTATGGGATGCTTCATAATAGCCATGAAATTGTAATGAATACGACATATTCTTCATCCCATTGGAAATCTGTGTTTTTGATAGAATTTAAAAAAGGCCACGACCTAAATAGAAACAATTGAAAACATTAATGCCTAAATTGAATTTTTTTATAATTGAATGACCAAAATATAATACAATAATTGTTGGTTGACCATTTATATAGTTTATCCTAATTTATAAAATACATATTAAAAAATATTACGATAAAATAATAGTAAATGATATATAAAAATAATTAATTAATTATAAAAACAAATAAATAATTCATGATAGAATAAAATAGTAAATTTTATAATTACAATTTTAAAAATTTATATAACTTATTATTTAAGAATACTAAGCCTATGCTCCGTCAACAGCTCTTAGCCTCTATGTTCTCTTCATCTCCATTCTTCATAACCTCCGACTCTCTGTCCCGACTCGGTGAATCAGCTTTCATAACAATCACCCTACTCTCTTTTGTACTCCTCCCTTGTTTTATACTATATCTACAAAATTCCAATTTCAATAACTCAATTATACTAGTGAATGTTAATTGTTATATATTAGAACAGGAGGGGCAAACATGTATAGCAGATAAGTATTGTGATTCAGGGTTGAAGAAATCTATAATTCCTATTTATGATTAATATGTTTTTAGAACCAGTTTGATAAAATTTATAAATATGAAAGTTTAATTAATTGAATTGTTTAAAATTAAGATAAAATTGTTAGAATGTGTAAGTGCTGAAGACTAAATATGTAATTATACTCATTTATAAAAATCACATCATCACTTCTTTTAAATTGTTAACGAAAGGTGACCAAAACAGAAACAATTAAAAACATTATTGCCTAAATTGAAAATTTTTATAATTGGTAAACAAAATAGAAACTATTGAAAATGTTAGAGCTTAAATTAAAATATTTTTTAATTGAATGACCAAAATAAAACGTGCTAATGATTGGGTGATGATTTGTAAACTTACCTATAACTTATTTTTGCTACATTCATTCTTAATATTTATTTTGAAAATGATTAAATTTATTAATATTTACATTAAGGCTTACTGAGTTTGGTGTCAGCTATAAGCAGATCCAAATAGTCATGAAGTTACCCCCCCCCCCCCCCATTAAACAATAAATACTCTCACCCTTAAAATCTAAAAAAATATACTTAAACATGATGAGGTTGAATCCCAAAGCATTATATAATTTTTATCATCCTAATTTTACCATCTTAACTCGAACCAAGTTTAATTATTTTTATCAACTTTCACAAATTTAATTTCCACCCTTATTGTAGTTCTGTCCAAACATAGGATCTTTATACTCGAGCTAATTCAATGTTAGCCCGGCCCAAAACAAAATTCAGGGTCAACATTTACCCAACTCCATATTGAAAGGGCTTAACCTCGGATTGTTGAGCTTGAATATTACAAGAATGTCTACCAAATGAAGTTTGTAGAAGTATAATTTTAGCCCTTCACCAAGTATCTGTTTGCCTTTAAAATTGGATGCCATTTGCACACAAGAAACAGAATATATATATATATATATTATATAAAGAAACAAAGGCCTAACTCCAAAGAAAATAATATGGTAGCATGGAACATAGTCTTTAGGAGCTTGTTTGGTAGACACCGAACTATTTGGATAAATCATTTAGTTGGTCAAAGTGTTCCACCAACAGGTACCTGTCAAAAAGTATCAGATTGGAGGGACCATCACCTGAAACATCCTTCAACTTCATTAAAACACGCAACTAACCATTCATATATACATATATTTGTGTATGTATGTATGTATGTATATCTTCAGCAAAGTGCAGGAAACTCATTTCGAGACTGGCTAACATATGGTGGCATCATCATCTTCTTTCATTGAGCCAAGAGTTATAAAAGAAAGGGGCGTATAAAGGTTTGAATGGTTAATGCTGAGCTACAAATGTGCCTTCTAAGCTACAAATGTGCCTTAGTTAGGAAACTCACTTTAATCACTTTGCATTTCCAGAGTAGATGCCAACAAAGTTAATATCATATAGGAGAGTTGCATTGGCGGGTATGTTGCAGTCGCCTAAATAAAGAAGATCATGGAGTTAGTGAGGTAATTGTCACAACAATGAATGTCTAACAACACATCCAGTTATATCTGGGAACTAACCGGAAAAGCATCCCGCAGGTTCTGGTCCATATGCTAAGTTTGGTGGAATCTGAAGCCTACGTTTTCCACCTGTGTCAAAATCAACATCATAAACAATTACTCTACAACAATATGAGAGGAAATAAAGTCATGCTAAAAGTAATATGCAGTGTCTCGGAATCGTACCAACAAGCATAGGAGGGACTCCTTCACCCCCTAAAATTCCCTGGTCCAATCCCTTAATGACCTGAAATGAAGGCATGGTATGAACTTAAATTAATGACCTGAAAGGAAAGATTGACAGTAGTATATCAGCAATAGACGAATCTATGGGGGAAAATGTACCTTGCCAAGACCAATTCGCATGGTGAGAGGTCTAGCACGTTTATAGCTACTATCAAAGACTATCCCATCAGCAAATCTTGCAGTGTAGTGAATCTATGCAAAGAACAAATTAGAGAAAATAGTGTTAATTTGATCAATCTGATGCTCACATATTTTGCAGTGTCTCATGTCAATATGAATCATGCAATGCATTCATATTATAAATATATCGATATTTACACATCTGGGTCTTCAAAAAATTGCCATGGCAAATTTCTACCCTTTTGGATTTGAAGCCTAAAATATGTTCATGGTAAGTAGTAATGCTATTGAGTTCCTCATTCATGTGCATATCTACTTGGCTGTAACATTAATTGTAGCATCAACCAATAACCAACAAAAAGATTAATCTGAAATCAAGAGATGAAGTTACATTGACAAGCTCTCCACGTGGAGCTTCCACACCAGACCCTACAATAACATCACAGTAACCAAGACCAGATTTGGCATAGTTGAGCTCACATTGAGGTTCCCCCACAGTTGCAAAATACTCGATCCTGGTGGCATCAGCCTCCAATGGTGAGCAAGCAAGAAGTGAAGCTGCTAAAAGCCCAACACCCACATTGAAAACACATTGTTTCGCAACAGGTTTTGAGTTGAAAGAGAGTTTGGGTTCGTTGGGAGGTGGGAGTGGCGTGGAAGAAGAGCAAGAACAGGAGAAGGATGGTGATGAAGTGTGCTTAGAGTTGGAGAAACGATGGGTCAATGGCTTTGCAGTTGCAATGGCTAAAGCAGAGGTCGCCATTTTTCCTTTTTTATGATTCTTTGGATTTGGAAAGCAAAATTTTCTAAGCGGAGAATTCGGATAGGAAAAATAAATGAACTACTTTGGCAGGAAATTCTGTTCGTCGGATATGGATAAGATTTAGGCTTTCATTTATAATTACACTGATGTCAAGTAATCCGGATTAACTTATTTTTATAAGTTATTGTACTTTGTTCAAATTAAATTTAAAACATTATTATTAATAGGGTAAACTACACCCATGGTCACTTTTGTTTACCTTAGGTTACATTTTAGTCACTTATGTTTGAAATGCTATGTTTTAGTCATTTACGTTATCATGTTGTAACATTTTAGTCACTGAGCCATTAATCGTCGTTAATAGTGTAACGGTAGCTGACGTGGCACGTTAAATCATCATTTCAAACAAAATTTTAGGTTAAATTATACAATTGATCCCCATATTTTTTTCGTTTTAAGTAATTTAATTTTTTCTTTTATGTTCTTTAAACTTTCCTCTTTTTTTCCATTCTCTTTTGTTTCTCCCTCTGTTTTCATATCTTTCCCATTTCTTTTAACATATTAGGAAGTCGAATTCGCAGTGAAAAAATAATTAGGAAGTCGACTGTCATCATTTGCCTATAACCAAAACCCTATAACCAAAACCCATAAACCCATACCATGCTTCTTTCTTCACTACCAATTAGATTTCCTGGTATGTTAAAAGAAAAAAAGAAGGTAGGAAAACAGAGGGAGAAGCAAAAGAGAATGGAAAAGAAAGAAAGAAAGTTAAAAGAACATAAAAGAATTAAATTGCTTAAAACGAAAAATTATGGGGACCAATTGTATAATTTAACCTAAAGTTTTTATTTGAAATGATAATTTAACGTGCCACGTCAGCTTGCCATTACACCATTAACGACAATTAACGGCTCAGTGACTAAAATGTTACAACACAATAATGTAAGTGACTAAAACGTAACATTTCAAACATAAGTGACTGAAATGTAACCTAAGGTAAACAAAAGTGACCGTGGGTGTAGTTTACCCTTATTAATATATATTATTCTGATTTTGTATAAACATATAATCACTTGTACTAATTAAATTAAAAATATTTTTATTATAAAATTCAAACTTTTTATTAAATATTATGTTAAATGTAGATTATTTTAAGTTAAATTATTATTATGGTATCTCTATTATGTTTAAATTTAAGATGTATCTATACTTTTAATTTGACATAATTTAGTTCATCTACATAATATCATTAGTTCATCAAAATAGTTGACACTCTTAACTATTATAGTTAAAACGTCGACGGAGAAATTTTTTCTTAAAAACATTCGTTCCATCTTTTTTTTTATTATATATATAGAGTAAAGGTATCCTCCATGTCCATTTCTAGGGTCCATAGAGATTAATCCTTTTGAGATTTGTAGTTGCCCCTCTCCCAACAATGCAATCTTTAAGATTCAAACTTGAGTCCTCCCTTGGGAGTAAAATATATCTTACCATTGCACTCAATAGTTATTGGTCTCATTCCAACTTATCATGTCGAAAAAAAAATTGTGTTAGAAAGGTTCTTAAAAGAAATTCACATAATCATTTTAATCAAAATAGTTAAGAATGTTAATTATTTGGACCAACTAATACCAAAAGGTAGATGACTAAATTATGTCAAATTAATATATGAAAATTAAATCTCAAACATGAGCATCGTAGAAGATAGTGTAATATCCTGAAATCTCTGGTACTATTCCAAGTCTTGGTATAGTGAAATATAGAAGAAAATTTGAAGATTAGTTTTACAATTGTAGCCTTAAAGGATTGTTTTGATTCTTAAAAAGAGGAAATTTGAGTGAATGATTGTGAATATGAGATTTTGGTATATAGGACTAAATTGTAAAGTTGGAAAAGTTAGAGACGTTAGTGTCATTTAATCAAATTGAGGAAATAAGGGTTAATAATGATTGTGGAGCATAAAGATGACTTGGATTGGTTATTAATTTGATGGAAGTCACTTTGGGGATTAAATGGAAAAATTAAAAAGCACAGAGGCTTAATGTGCAAATTTCCCAACAAGCGAGAATGAGACAAAAAGCATGAAGGGAGTGCCTTATCATTAATATTTGTAAGTAACGGTAAAAAAATACAGATTTATGGGACTCAATTAAATAAATATGAGAGTTTAGGGATTAAATCATAAAATTTTTAACAAAATAGGTTCTAAATGCAAAACTATGTATGGAAAATTAATAATTATAATTGAAAATTATAAATCCAGGAAAATTTGAAGGATTAAGTGACTTGAATGGAATATACAATGGTGAAAGAAAATAGGTTTACTTTTCAAGATTGATTGTTAGGAATCAAAACCTTTGAAATTTGTTAGGAGATTAGAGAGAAGTTTGTGAGAAAATGTAAAGAGAAATTTCTATCATGAAAATGGCTATCCAAAACCGCTTCCCCCCCCCCCCCCCCCCCCTTTTTCAATTTCCCTCAATGGTTGATTTGTGAATGAGTCCTTGGGGAAATTACCATTTAAAACCTTTTATCAATCAAAATCTAACTTTTGCCTATTCACACATTAACCCCAATAATTTTATAAATTTTACGATTTAATCCTTACTTCATTACCAACCAATTAATCACTAATAAAAGCATATTTATTGCACCAATTAATCTAACCCAAGACTTAAGTCGAAACTCATTTTTAAAAATCTCTCAATTTGATTTTCAAAATAGCTCGATTCACAATTTCGATCAAAATCGACCTTTTCAATTTTAAAAAAATCTGGGCGTTACAGCTTAACTAAAACCATTAATTTCATATATGTTTAATAAGTAGAAAAGCATACTACTAAGCATAAATCAAGTCATAACATAATGGAGTAAACATATAAACATCAACATCAAGATAAAAGCATCGCATATCACAACTAAACCATCGCCCCTGTTAACGAACATGAAACAATGAACGGATACATGAAAAATACTCGAACACTCTACATAGTGTGCACAAGCACCAAGTGAATAGCAGTACTCCAATGAAACAATGAACGAATACATGAAAAATACTCGAGCACTCTAAATAGTGTGCACAAGCACCAACTGAATAGCAATACTCATTTGGGTGATCAAATTTCAGTAAAACTGAATTAATTGATTGAACCGATTTAATTTAATTAATCGGTCGATTAAAGATTGTTTAGAATTTTGGTTAATGGTTAATCTATTTTAAAATTGGGTAATTAATCGAACTTAATAAATAATATTATATATTATATATTATATATTATATATTATATATTATATGTATTAAGTTGTTACTAATTCGGTAAATTCGGTTAATTCGAATAATTCGGTCAAATGAACATTATCAATTTATTTATTTTATATGTTTTATACTTGTTTTAACAAAAAACAAAACAAAACATATAAATTTTGGTTAACCGACCAGATTAACCGAAATATTTCGGTTCAGTTAATTTTTCTTTGAAAATTTTCGGCTTGGTTAACGATTAAAGTATTAAAAAGTTTGGTTAATTCAGTTAGGTTAACTGTTTGAACACTCCTACTTCAAAGTGTGTATAACATGACTTCCCCAAGCACTCCAAGAATGCACACAAGTGCCAAATATAACTTGCACAAGTGTTAATGATAAATGCACACACGAGTCTATTATAAAGCTCCCAATCTCAAATGTTTCCTATAGCATGCAAACTATACCTAAACATTTCCCGAATAGTTTAATAGCACAATTTAACATTTAAAACTAGTATAAAATAAAATAAAGTAATCCAAAAACATGCTTTCTCCATAGTTTATCATTCATCAACAATATAACTAGATCATATATCATTTCATTTCAAGATCATTGAAGTCAACACTTAACATATCATACTCCAACAAGATTTTAAAGTAACTCAATACAACAATAATGTAATCATCACATATTCCTGAGCTAATCAACTTAATTCAACATATATTGGAAATTGACTTTGGACTTAGATGATTCAGCTACCTCCTTAGTTACAATAATACATAAAAAAAAACTCTGTAAAGCAATTTAAGAAATCATAATAAAACATTTTAAACTACTAAATATATTCCGCTATCTAGAACCATTTAAGAGGACTTTAATCTAAGCTTATCGAAGCTAAAATCTCACATTATGACTATGTCTACAACCTAAAAATACCTCTAGAAACACTCTATTTCTAGCAAAATCTGAAGATTACTAAGCTTATCTCTCAAGAACTCAACTATGGCATATCTCAAGAACTTGCTCCAATCTAACTCAAATTTGAAATTTATTATTCTCACATGATTCTAAACTCAAAATCATCGAGAAACTAACTTTAAAACATCAAGAAATCAACAGAACTGAAGCTCCCTCTCTCTTGCATATACCAAAACGACACGTGAAAGAAGAGGAAGAAATAAGGTGAAAGGGTTGAAATCAATTTTATGATGATGCACAATAAAAAAGTTTATGATTAGAAGAACACATTACCTTGCTAAAAATAAGAAATTTGCTCAAGAAAATTTTAAAAAACTCATCACCTCCCTTCTTCCAAAAACCAACGACACTAGAAGATGAGAGGGAAAACGTTAAAATCAAACTTTAGATGATGAAAATGATGAAGAGATTTTTTTGAAATTATACTTACCTTGTTAGATTTTGAATTGAAATCAAGATTCAAGGAAAGTGAGCCGAAGAGTTGAGAGAATTTTTGTTCATGAAATTGAGTGAAAAATCGTGTAAATGGGTTGAGAAAGCCGTTCCCTCAAAAAAATTTTAGCAAATGGTATTTTTGCTCTCATACCCTTCGTATATTTACCACATAAGGATCTTTCCTATCTCCAATCCATATTTCTAGTCTTGTGAAATTGACCCCTCTAATTTTATTATTCTTACAATATGGTTTGTAGGCCAAAAATCTAAATTTCTAATAACCAACTAAACATGGAAACTTAATAATTACAACTAACAAATTAACAAATTAAAATCCAACACCGCACGCATTCACAAAAACCTCTCGACTTAATTTTCCAAAATAACTCAATTTATAATTTTCAACATTTCCGGACGAACGAAATATTTTGAATGGTTAAAAAAAAAAAAAAAAAAAAGCATTTGCAATTTTTGAATTTGGGGATTCATATATTTTTTTTAGGTTTTAACTTTTTTTTTTCTAGAAGTCTCATGATCAGTCTAGTGGCCAAGTGTTGTTCAACCAAAATCCACTCAAAGCCTTCAAAGGGATAACTGGAGACTTTATTTGGACAGCTCTCTTTAAATGTGATGTAACACCTCTTACCCATATTCATCACCGAAACAAGGTAAGAAGTATTATCAAACGATCTGAATTTTTTTTTACAAAAATTTTGACATAATTCCTTTTCATAAACATTCAATCCCTCTTGCAAATTTTCGAAACACAATTTCAAACAACTTCAATATTTCAACCAAATACAGTTATATGTTTAAACACAATTTATCCATCCACAACATTCTAAATACTTTGTTAGTAGTTTTAAGAAAACAATTTATCAATTAATATACACCACATTTTAAGCCAAACAATATTTTACATATATATATATATATATATATATATATATTTATACCACATTACATTAAGTCATCTATACATGCCATATTTCAAAAGTACTGGTTGCAAAATACCCAAAAGATGATGATGATAGTGTGGATGATGTTCTAACTTCGTCCAATTTCCGAGCTGATTGATGTCACTATAAAACAAGGGAAAATAAAGAGTAGTAAGCATATAGCTTAGTAAGTATGTATGTAATTGATAAATAAATTTCTAGCATGATACCATAGATAATATAATTTTTATCACACATAAATCTATTATTTATTCAATTTCCAACAAACTGTTTTTCTGCATCACAGTCACTAAATTATTTCTATCTGGAGCTACGGAACTCCAAATTCAGATCCGTAAATTTTTTCTGAAACTAGACTCATATACCTTCTTACCATAAAATTTTCAGAATTTTTGGTTCAGCCAATTAGTATAGTTTATTCTCTAAATGTTCCCCTGTTTCACTGCTTGACATTTTTGACCTCTCTTCACTAAAAGTTAGTTATCTCTTAGTACAGAATTCAAATGATGTTACCACTTATTTCTTTTGAAAATAAACTCAATAAGAAATTTAATAATGTAAATTACAAAACATAATTATTTTTGTAAAATTTTTAGTGATTTTCCAAATTCAAAACAGAGGATTTCGAAATCATTCAGACCATGTCTCACTAAAATTCCATTATCTCAGAATATATAACTTCTTTGGCCATTCTTTCTCTTTTATGTAAAAGTAGACTCATTAAAATTTAATTCCATGTCTTATTCAACTACTAACTCATCACAAACTAACATCACTGTCACTGTCCAAATCTATTCTATTCCAACATCTCTCATTCACATAGCACTATAACCATTTATTTTATAACACAATACAAGACTTCATCACTTTAGTCACTCTTTCGCAACTTATCACATTTCAATCACATACCCATACCTCGTTGAACATGTCGGTATAACAACAAATATTTGGGGGTTTTCACATAGTACCACCCATGTTATTATTATTATTCGATACACGTAGTAGCCTTCACATAGTACTGCACACGTGATCAAGTTTTACGGTCCACGTAGTAGCCTTCACATAGTACTACACACGTGACCAAAGCTTTTCGGTTCACATAGTACCCTTCACTTAGTACTACACATGTGACCATTATTTATCGATACACGTAGTAGCCTTCACATAGTACTACACAAGTATTCATCGATACTATATTTAAATCTTTACCATTCCGACAGTTCCACAAAGATTCTTACTTCCCAATAATTTACAATTTCTCCATAACACATCATAATATCAATCTTTCCACTCAACTCCATAACCAATTTAATAATTCGATTTGAATCACTTCAACCATTACTTGCAGTTGGTATATCCATAAACCAAGCTGATTTTAAACAAATCAACTATCAATTTCAAATTTCAAACTTTTATATAACTATTTCATATTCAACCCTTTCACATATATTGTCACAAAATATAACAAAAATAATTATAACAATGTATTAATTACATACAACTTACCTCGATACAAAATGTAGAGATTTTGCAATTTAATCCCCAATCTTCTCTTTTCCTCGATTAAGGTTGACTTCTCGTCTTTCTTGATCTATAACAGCAAATTGAGCTTGTTTAACATTCACATTTATTAAAACAAGTTTTGAATCAACTTTTGAAAAAATTACGATTTTTTCCCTAAACTTTTGCATAATTACATTTTTGCCCCAAAGTTCGGAAATTAAATTTTATTCTTTATTCTTATGTTTAATTTGTCACATGCTGAACACTTTTCCCTCTTATAGCAACATCCAATTCTCACTCTAACTATTACTTATGAGCTTTAGGTATTTTTACCGATTATGTTATTTTAATCGGTTTCACTTAAAATCGACTAGCAAAAATTGTTTAACATAATTTCTAACTTCATATTCTTCCATAAAACATCAAAATACACAAATTTCACACATGGGTAATTTTTCAAATTTCAACTCTAGCTCGAATTAATAGTAAAAATAGATAAACCGAGCTACGGGAATCTCAAAAATGCAAAGAACATTAAAAACGGGGCTAGGATGCACTTACTATGAGCTTGAAAAAGCAAAGAAACCCTAGCTATGGTGTCTTCAAAAATTCGGCAGCAACTATGGAGAAGATGGGCATATTTTGCCATCTTTTTCCCATTTAATTCTATTTATTTACCAAATGACTAAAATGCCCTTTCTTAAAAAAATCCTATTTCACTTATTTCATGCCCATTTTTGTCCATCATTAACTAATGGTCTAATTACCACATAAGGACCCCTAATTTATGATTCCATAACAATTAAATACCTTTAACATATAAAACTCAACTTTTGCACTTTTACAATTTAGTCCTTTTGACTAAATTGAGTGCTCAAACGTCAAAATTTTCGAACGAAATTTTTACAAAAATTTCTATGAAATCATAGACCATAAAAATATAATAATAATATTTTTCTAGTCAAATTTGTGGTCCCGAAACCACTGCTCCGACTAAGCCCTAAATCGAGCTGTTACATGTGATGTACACATGTATAGTGTGACTATGTCCATATCATGTGTATGTGAGTATTAATCTTTTAATTATATTATATGTAAATTTTATATTTGTGCATGTTATTTTTTCACATTATTTTTAGTGTTAGGTTTTTTTATATTTTGTCATAGAGAATTGGTTGCGTTTGGCTAATGAAGCCTTGATAGTGTTGGTAATGGTTGAGGTCTTAAGACCAATAGTGCTTAAGTTCAAGTTTTACTGTGTATTTACGAATGTATGGATTCTAAATTCATATTTTATTCCAATTTTAAGTCCCACCGTGTGTGGTTTTTATCTGAATTATTATGGTTTAGGATTGGACATATTCAAATTATCAATTCATCCATTTGTACATTATAATAGTTTGATTTTAATCGTAATTATACAAATGTATTGATTTTAATTGCAATTTAATTTATGCATTGTATTAATTGATTTTGATTATAATCATAAAGATGTATTGCTTGTAATTGTAGATTATACCTTTAAAACAATAGTTTGTGTTTGTGTGGTATTGTATATTAATTTGCCTTATGTGTTACATAATTTTTTATATTAATTCAGGTTATAGAAAAGATTATATATTTGTATAATTTTTCGTGTAATGAACGTTTTATGAATTTTATAAGATATTTTACATGCAAATATTTAACTATGTAAATTTAACAAGTTTATGACCTTATTGATCACAACGAACAACAGTGAAAAGTTGAGTTGATTAGAACCATGTTTAGCTCGATGGAACCTGAGCCTATCCTCTGTATTCCATTGGTACAATATGCTCAAGCGGATACACGGATCTAGCGAGGGGAGGGTTCTGGTAAGTATCCGATGCAGAGCGGATATAAACTCCTAGTGGCTGGGTTTTCAAATGATGGGTCAACTACACAGTACAAGGTATGGTATTAAATTGCGGCCACAACGCAGTGTAATGGCCGCATCGTAACGTTTTTGAAGGTCTCCGCGATGCAATATTGGCACAATGCGATGAGGGAACCATATCACGACTTTTGCAGTCCAAAGCCGTTACGTAACGCCACAACAAACTTTCAAATTATCCGAAATATGAAATCACATAGATGAAACATTCGGATATTTTTAGACTTAGCAAAAAAGAAAAAAAATGATGTTAAGTAATAACAAATATTTCACTTATGAAATATCCTTGTTTGATCCTTGGAACATTATGAAAATTGTTTGATCATTGGAGCTTCCAACATTATACTTACATTAAATCAACAAATTGCATGTCTATTATCACTTTTTTCTTAGCAGTGATTATCGGGTAAAGCTTTATTTGTGATTACTTTAGGATTTGAATGGCATACACATACTTTTCTTTTACATACACTTGATATATATACACATACTTTTCTTTTACATTTAAGTTTTGTGTTACAACTTCCAATTTTATTGCTTTATTTATGACTACTTAAGGATTTTAATGGTAGAATCTGTTAACGGTGTTGTGTTGTTTCGTTATTGTCCTGATTTTGGACTTTCTGCATTGCTATTTTTGCAGTTACTTTTTTCAATAATAAAATGAATATTGTCTGAGAAAAAAAAAAGAATTTGTAAATAGAAATTGTTTTGAAGTGTTTGAAAAACTACGATAGAATCTTTTGGTACAATCATTCAACAAATACAGAAAAAAAGGATAATATGTAAGGAAAGGACTAAAGTAAATAGTGTAAAATTTTTTTAAGTGTTTGAAAAAATTGGAAAATTGTGATAGAATCTTTTGGTACAATCATTCAACAAATAAAGGGAAAAAAATGGGTAAAATGTAAGTAAAGGGCTAAAGTAAACTGTGTAAATTTTGTTTTGAAGTAAACTGTGTAAAAACTACGATAAAATCTTTTAGTACAATTATTTAACAAATAAAGGGAAAAATTGAGTATGAAATGAATAAGTATATATATTATTTCATGTACTTTTTCTCTTAAAAATAATTAACAAATTTAAAAGAAAATTTGAAATGTGTCCAAAAAAAGTTTACACCACTTCATAAACCATCAATGGGTGGAAGAGGCAAATAAAAACTTTGAGCTCCAAATTTCACTTATCCTTCTCCACCATTTCAAGAGTTCACTTCTTTTTTTTTTTTTCTATTTCAAGACTTGTTCGTAACTCTATAGTTATTACAACAGGTATGATATGAAATTATTATTATTTTATTAATTGCAGTTGATTAGTATAGGCAGCTAATTTAGGGTTCATTACTTTGTTTAAAAAATCTATTTATCTTAGTTTATTACATGAAAGTTGAAATAACTAAATAAAATATATGGAGGCATTTAGTTACAAAGTTGTTTATAAGGTATTTTTGTGAATCATTTTGTGGTGTTAGTTATAAGTATTATGATTTATGTTTCATTTTTTGAATTTTTTATTATTAGTTTTAAGTTTTATAATTTTTATTTTGTTTTTGAATATTTTACTATCTAGTTTGATCTCATGTAATGAATAATAATGATTTATGTGCAACTATAAAAGATGTCATGTTCGAGAAGTAAAGAAGGTGAAGCTCCTAGTGATGATTACAGTTGGAGGTGGGGAGAACCTGTTAAAGATGGTCGTAATAATGTCAAATGCAAATTTTGTGAAAGAGTCATCAAAGGAGGAATAACACGGTTGAAAGAGCATTTGGCAACAAAAAAAAATGTAGCACATTATCCAAATGTCTCGGCAAAAGTTAGAAAAAACATTGCTCAACAGCTTAATGAATATCATAATGAAAAAATTGTAAAGCAGAGGAGGAAAGAAGAATTGGAGGAAAGAATAAGATTAGGAGATCATGGAGATTATGGTGATAGTGATGCTGATGATGAGGAGTTAACTATTGCAAGACATGAGAGTATAAGATCCAATTGAATGGAAAGAAAGACAACGTCGAAGAGCAAGAACTGGTCAAGATTTAGTTTATGAAACTGGGGGAGGTAGTAGTTCTGAAACTCAAGTATTTAACATATCATTCAGTATCTATAATTCTGAAAGAAGTGGGAGGGAACATCAGTGGACTAATTTTAACTCTCTTAGAGCTAAATTAGCAAATATGGATCCTGTTCTTGAAAGATCAAAAAGTTCGAAGCAACCAAAACTCACTACAAGCTTCTTGAAAAATGAAAAAGCAAAGCTGGGGAAAGCAATGTCAAAGTTAATATTGCATGAAGCTTTACTTGCAAGAATTGTAGAGTCACCATTTCTACAGCCTATACTTCAAGTTGCAGCTAAAGTTGGAAAATCAGTTAAGGGTCTTTCAACTTATGAGGTGACATGAGTGTATTTGGAAGAAGAGTATAAGGAAATACAAGAATGGGTGAATACCTTTAAGCCTATATGGGAAGAAAGAGGTGTGACCATTATGTGTGATGGATGGAAAGGGACTAGAAATCAACATATACTCATTTTCTTGATTTATAGCGCTAGAGGTACTATTTTTAAAAATGCAATTGATACTAGCAGTGTTACCTCTCATACTACTGAGTATTACTTTAATATAATGGATAAAATGGTGGATGAAATTGGTGAAGAATTTATTGTTCAATTTGTTACAGATAATAAAACAGCGATCAAAGCCAGAGGTAATGTAACACCCCTAACCCGTATCCGTCAGTGGATTAGGGTTGAGAGGCATTACAGTACAGAACACAACTCAAAACAGGTATTCATTGCATTTCATGATCCGTAAAACAATCATTTTAATTCACTAACCCTACTCAAATTTCGAAGCTTAATAGTACTATATGCTTAACGTTCGTATATTAAAATTTACTATTTAAGCTTATAAAAATTTCAATACATACATTTCATAAGCTGGATATCAAATATAAGAAAATTCTCATGCGCATATAACCATATTAAATTGAACCATTCAAGAAAAAAAAATCATGTGCACACCATGCCATTTATTCTTTCCTTTACTTAATTAACAATTACCATATAAAAAATATACTCAAATCATGCACAACTCATTTACTTAATAATAGTCAACAATCCAAACATTAGCAACCAAGACACATATATACGTATATAGATACACATTCTACTTGCCTAACTTTAACCAATTTTGCATGTGCATTATTACCAACTCTAGACCTATTTATAAGACAGTTATACCTCAATTTATAAGACCAAGACATACATATTTTCTTATTACAAGTTTATACATATAAACATACATTAATTGAATCATTTCTGAACACCCATACTAAACATATCACTTTGCATATACTTATTTAAACAAAGCATTATTTCAAGACCTATACTATTCTCTTAACACAAGTTTGTGCGTATATAAACATATTAATTTGAACCGTTTTAAGCACATATAACACTAAAAATACACCTAATTCGCATGCTTAACTTACATACACAAAACTAATTACTTATCTGCATATTCGGACATCTAATATGACTTCAATACATGACATAACCATATCACATACTCAATAATATGAGTTTAATATTTTAGCCAAATATACATATACACTTTATTCAACATTTCTATCCAATTTACTAATGCAATCATACCATTTCAAATTGTCAACTATCCACATAACGAATACAACCAATTTCAACATTAACATATAACTAAACAATTAACTACATGAATATATTACCCTTGCCGAACCATAATTTAGATTAAAAACATCATCTATATTTGTGATTTAAGCTAACACATGACCGATTATCACTATCTTTAGCATCATTAACAATCCATAACCAAAACACATCCATATATCAAAATTACCACACGCATATACCATGACCAAATTTACTTAAACATTGATCATTAGCTTTAAGATCAAGCCATTTTCGCATGGCTAAACACATACAAATTGCAAGACCAACCAAAAAAAATGCTAGCCTATACATGCCATAAGTTCAAAATTCAAGCTTAAAAAAAAAAATACCAAAATAGCGTTCGATAGTGTGACGGATTTCCTTAATGATCCTCGAGCTCGTAACTAACTTCCAAAATCTATAAAACAACGAACGAACGAACACACAGTAAGCTTAAATAGCATAGTATGTCATAAGCAAATAGTTTAACAAAGAACATATATAATTCATACAAGTAGGCCAAAAACTCTCAATCTTGAACACACATAAATATAAACATATTTAAGCGATTAATTCACATTATCATGTTATACTACAATACTTACCTTTACTTCCAAACTTTATATAACCCAAATATACCTGAATCGTTTAATTCAAACTCACATTTGGTTTTTCCGTAAAATTTTTCGTTGAACCATTCAGAATCAAAAGGATACTCGGATAGCTCAAAAAGCTCGAATAATGCCAACGTCCCAGACGTGGTCATACATGTAATCAAATAACAATGCAACTGTCTTAGACAGGGTCTTACACGTAATCATATATGATGCCAATGTCCTAGACATGGTCTTACACGTAAATCTCAAATCGATGCCATCGTCCCAGACCTAGTCTTACACGAAATCACATATCAGAATCCTATGATTTATAAGGCTTTTGGATGTTGTAATTCAATCGAATTAAGCTTGTAACTAATCAATCTATGCTGAATTTAATTTGGCAATGTATATAAAAAATATATTCAATTTAATATCATTTATTCACTTACGAACTTACCTCGGACGAAGACAATCAGATGGAATTGACTACTCGACCACTTCCGACTTTCCCCAATCTAATTCCGTTTTCTTTTGTTCTTGATATTAATTTAGCTAAACAAGTGCCGAACCTAATGAAGCTTCAAACATTTCTTTTTCTTTTGTGTTTTGGCAAAAAACAAGATGATAATGGCCATTTGCATGTTTGTTTTTATTTAATTAATAATAACACAACAATTACTATTTTAACCTTAGCCATATAACATTAAAAATCCACTAACCAATGTCCATACTTGTCCATGCATGAATTCAATGGTCCATTTGCATCTAAAGGACCTCATACTTAAAAAGTCATGTCAATTCGGCACTTTAACAAATGGCACACAACTTTTGTATTTTCTGCAATTAAATCCTTTTTCACAAATCGACACATAAATGATAAAATTAATTCACGAAAATTTCACACATGTCAATTCACATACTATAAGCACAGAAAATAATATTAAAATATTTTTTAACTCGAATTTGTGGTCCCAAAACCACTGTCTGACTAGGGTCTAAATCGGGCTGTTACAACTCTCCCCCCTTAGGGATTTTCGTCCCCGAAAATCTTACCGTTAAATAGATTCAGATATTGTTGTCTCATAGCATCTTCAGGCTCCCACATCGTCTTCAGGCTCCCACGTAACCTCTTCAACACTGTGTCTATGCCCTAATACTTTTACTAATAGAATTTTCTTGTTTCACAGTTCTTTAATCTCGCGATCCAAAATCTGAATTGGTTCTTCTTCATATGTCATATCGGACTTAATTTCAATCACACGGTAAAATCACATGCAATGGATCAGATCGATATCGTCGAAGCATAAATATGTGAAACACGTTATGAATATTTTCTAATTTAAATGGAAACATCAATCTATAAGCAACCGGCCCGATACGCTCAATAATCTCATACGACCCATTGAATCTCAGACTCAAATTCCCTTTATGACTGAATCAGAGTATTTTTTTTTCACGGTGATACTTTCAAAAACACTTTATCCCGAATCTGATACTCGATATCCTTCCGTTTCGAGTCTGTATACGATTTCTTACGATCCGTTGCTACTTTTAGACTATCACAAATTACTTTCACTTTCTGTTTAGTCTCTTTGATCAAATCGATCTTGTGTATCTTATTCTCACTAAGCTCCGTCCAATACAAAGGTGTTCGATATTTGCGACCGTACAAAGCCTCGTAATGTACCATTTTGATACTCGATTGAAAGCTATTATTATACGCAAATTCAATCAGTGGCAAGTATCATTCCCACGTACCTTCAAACTCAAGAATGCAACATCTCAACATATCCTTGAGTATCTGAATAATTTACTCTGATTGACAATCCGTCTGTGGGTGAAAAGCAGTGCTAAAGTGTAGCTTCGTAGCTAACGCATCTTGCAGTTTCTTCCAAAATCGCGATGTGAACCTCGAATCTCTATCTGAAACAATAGAAATAGGTATTCCGTGTAATCTAACAACCTGAGAGATGTACAACTCAGCAAGCTTATCAAGCAAAAATCAGTGCGTACCAGAATAAAATGGGCCGACTTTGTTAGTCTATCAACCACTACCTAGACTGTATCTTTCTTACTCGGTGACAGAGGCAAACCCGATATAAAATCTATCGTGATTCTATCCCATTTCCACTCTAGAATCATAATCGGCTGTAGTAACCCGGAGGGTACCTGATGTTCGGCTTTGACTTGCTAACAGATTAGACATTTCGAAACAAATTCTGAGATATCTCGTTTCATACCAGGCCACCAATAAAGCTGTTTCAGATTATTATACATTTTTGTACTTCTCGGATGTACTGATAGTCTACTACTGTGTGCTTTGTTCAAAATCATCTAAATCAACTCTAGATTTCTCGAAACACAAATTCGATTTCTGAACCTCAAACAATCCTCAACACCAATTTGAAACTTTGGATCAGTATTCACATTACATTGAACTTGTTTTGCTAATATCTCCTTATCAACCTTCTAAGCATCATAAATCTGTTGTAAGAATAAAGGCCTCGTTTTCAATTCAGCTAGAACCGAACCATCATCAGACATAGACAACTGAGCATTGATAGCACGTAATGCAAACAGTGATTTCTGACTCAAAGCATTAGCAACAACATTTGCTTTTCCCAGATGATAATCAATAACAAGCTAATAGTGTTTTAATAGTTCAAACCATCTTCTCTGCCGCAGATTCAAATCTTTCTGAGTTATAAGGTATTTCAAGCTTTTATGATCAGAATAGACATGACATTTCTCATCGAACAGATAGTGGCGCCAAATTTTCAATGCAAATACAATAGCTGCCAATTCCAGATCATGTGTCGGATAATTCTTTTCGTGCGACTTTAACTGTCTCGAGGCATAAGTTATCACTTTGTCTTCCTGCATCAGAACACAGCCCAAACCATTTAAAGATACATCACTAAAGATTACGAATTCTTTACCCGATTCTTGTTGAACTAATACCGGAGCTTCAGTCAACAAAGCTTTCAATTGATCAAAACTTTTCTGACACTTTTCTGACCACTCAAATTTAACATCTTTTTGAAGTAGTCTAGTCATCGGGGTTGCAATCATAGAGAAACCTTTTACGAACCGTTTGTAATAATTGGCAAGTCCCAGAAAACTTTAGACTTTGAAAACATTTCTTAGAGGTTTCCAATCTAATATTGCCAAAATCTTGCTCGGATCAACCCGAATACCGATGTTGACACAACATGTCCTAGAAAACTGACTTCTCGTAACTAGAACTCGCATTTACTGAACTTTGCATATAACTGCTTGTCATGTAAAGTCTGTAACACTATTCTCAGATGTTCGGCATGCTCGGATTCATTGTGAGAATATATCAAGATGTCATCTATAAACACTACCACAAATCGATCCAAATACTGTCTGAAGATCCGATTCATTAAATCCATAAAAGCAACAAGTACATTAGTAAGTCTGAAAGGCATAACTAAAAACTCATAATGTCCGTACCTTGTTCAGAAAGTAGTTTTTGGCACATCGGAGTCTTTAACTCGCAACTTATAGTAACCCGATCTCAAATCTATCTTCGAAAACATAGTAGCACCTTTCAACTGATTAAACAAATCGTCAATTCTGGGTAGAGGATATTTGTTCTTTATAATCACTTTGTTCAACTGACGATAATCAATGCACATTCTCATCGTACCATCTTTCTTTCTCACGAACAGAATCGGAGCACCCCAAGGTGAGAAACTAGGTTTAGCAAACGCTCTATCTGTCAATTCTTGCACCTGAGACTTTAATTCTTTCAATTCGGTCAGAGCCATTCTGTACAGAGCTATCGAAATCGGAGTTGTTCCTGGCACTAATTCAATACCAAACTCAACCTCTCGAATCAGCGGCAAACCCGGTAACTCTTCTGGAAACACATCAAGAAACTCACAAACAACAAGCACTGATTCTAATTTCTTATCTGTCACATTCAAATCAATTACATAAGCAAAATAGGTTTTACATCCCTTTTTCACATAATTCAGAGCTTTCATTGCTGATATCACAGCTGGCAGCCCGTTCAGATCACTGGACTCAATTCAGATTATCTCGTCATTCTTGTATCTCAAATCAATAGTTTTTCGTTTGCAATTCACAGTAGCATCGTGCAAAGTTAGCCAATCCATACCTAGAATTATATCAAGTTCATCGAATGGTAACAACATCAAATCAGCCAAAAAACATAAATCTCGAATCATCAATGGACAATTTTTACATACTTTATCAACCAAGACACACCGGCCTAAGGGGTTCGATACTTTAATCACAAACTCAGTAGACTCTACAGGCAAAGTCTTACTGGATACTAAAGTCAACCATACATAAGAATGTGTCGATCCAGGATCAATTAATGCAACAACAATAGTATCATAAAGAAGGAAAGTACCGGTAATGACATCTGGAGATGACGCTTCTTCGCGAGCGCGAATAGCGTATGCTCGAGCAGGTGCTCTAGCCTTGGACCTCATAGTTGTATCTTTGGTCGTTCTCTAACTTCCACTCACATTCCCGGCACCTCTGGGTGATCTCCCTCTAGTTACAGTATTACTCGGTCTCATGTTCTGTACTATATTCTGTTCAACTAACTCAGGACAATCATGGATAAAATGATCTAATGATCCGCATCTAAAGCAAGCTCGATCATTCAATCTACAACTTCCCAGATGTCTTTTACCACAATGCTTGCACTCAGGTCAATGGGAGCGAACATTTCCAACACTTGCAACTAAAGTAGCAGGAGCTTTAAAGCTCGAATGTGATCTAGCACGATCTCTGTTCAAATGTCCCACATTAGCCTTTGAACGACTATAATCATCTCGAAATTTCTTTGATGCAGACTGAAATGATTTACTTGAGGATCTCTTTCTTGCATCTCTAACTTCTGATTAAGCTTTTCTATTCTCTTTATCGAGTTCTTCAACTTTACATGCTCGATCAATGAGCACAACAAACTCTTTGATCTCTAAAATCCCGACTAATAACGAATATCTTCATTTAAACCATCTTTGAATCTTTTGTACATTATTTTTTCTATGGATACGTATTCTTGTGCATATCAGCTCAGTCGAACAAATTCTCGCTCGTATTCCGTTACGGACATACAACCCTGTTTAAGCTCGAGAAACTCCTTTCTCTTTTGATCAATAAATCTCTAACTGATGTATTTTTTTCAGAATTCAGATTGAAAGAAATCCCAGGTAATTCGTTCTTTCGAAACAACAGAAATCAAAGGTTTCCACCATTGATAGACTGTATCTCTCAGTAAAGAAACGATACATTTAACACATTCGTCAGGAGTACAAGACATTTCACGAATACTCGGATAGTATTCTCGAGCCAAAATTCGACTCTCTTAGCATCATCATCATTGGTGGCCCTGAACTCTTCGGCCCCATATTTTTGAATTTTATCGACAAGAGGCTTATTCATCGAAATTGGATTCATAACGGAGGTAAAACAGAAGTCTGAAGGGAATTAGGCGGGAGTAAAGTTGTTGAGCAGCCAGATTCGTTCGTACGAACTCTGTGAACCACTAGCTCGCTCGTCATTTGGAAGAAGGCTTGCTTAGCCTATTCCTCTTGGTTACTTACAGAAGGTCTAGAATCAGATTGCACTGCCCTTTGAGTGGGTGCGGGTGCATTACTTTCCACATCATCTACTACGGCTCTATCGGGATCCATTTACTATACAAAAACACATTTGCAAATGTCAAGAATCATCCCACTATCGCAGTATAAAAATATGACATGTATAGCTAGACTCACACGCGCTATGTTAGTCTAGAACCTACTAAACCGTAGCTCTGATACCAATTAAATGCAAAACCCTTAACTCGTATCCATCACCGGATTAGGGTTGAGAGGCATCACAGTACAGAACACAGCTCAAAACAGGTATTCATTGCATTTTATGATCCGTAAAAAATCATTTTAATTCACTAACCCTACTCAAATTTTGAAGCTTAATAGTACTATATGCTTAACATTCGTATATTAAAATTTACTATTTAAGCTTATAAAAATTTCAATACATACATTTCATAAGCTGGATATCAAATATAAGAAAATACTCATGCGCATATAACCATATTAAATTGAACCATTCAAGAAAAAAAATCATGTGCGCACCATGCCATTTATTCTTTCCTTTACTCAATTAACAATTACCATATAAAAAATATACTCAAATCTTGCACAACTCATTTAATTAATAATAGTCAATAATCCAAACATTAGCAACCAAGACACATATATACATATATAGATACACATTCTACTTGCCTAACTTTAACCAATTTTGCTTGTGCATTGTTACCAACTCTAGACCTATTTACAAGACAATTATACCTCAATTTATAAGACCAAAACATACATATTTTCTTATTACAAGTTTATACATATAAACATACATTAATTGAATCATTTCTGAACATCCATACTAAACATATCACTTTGCATATACTTATTTAAACAAGCATTATTTTGAGACCAATTATACTTATTCTCTTAACACAAGTTTGTGCGTATATAAACATATTAATTTGAACCGTTTTAAGCACATATAACACTAAAAATACACCTAATTCACATGCTTAACATACATACACATAACTAATTACTTATCCGCGTATTCGGACATCTAATATGACTTCAATACATGACATAACCATATCACATACTCAATAATATGAGTTTAATATTTTAGCCGAATATACATATACACTTTATTCAACATTTCTATCCAATTTACTAATGCAATCATACCATTTCAAATTGTCAACTATCCGAGTATAGCATAATTCTCACATAACGAACACAACCAATTTCAACATTAACATATAACTAAACAATTAACTACATGAATATATTACCATTGCCGAACCATAATTTAGATTAAAAACATCATCTATATTTGTGATTTAAGCTAACACATGACCGATTATCACTATCTTTAGCATCATTAACAATCCACGACAAAAACACATCCATATATCAAAATTACCACATGCATATACCATGACCAAATTTACTTAAACATTGATCATTAGCTTTAAGATCAAGCCATTTTCACATGGCTAAACATATACAAATTTCAAGACCAACCAAAACAAATGCTAGCCTATACATGCCATAAGTTCAAAATTCAAGCTTAAAAAAAAAACCAAAATAGCGTTCGATAGTGTGACGGATTTCCTTGACGATCTTCGAGCTCGTAACTAACTTCCAAAATCTATAAAACAGCGAATGAACGAACACACAGTAAGCTTAAATAGATTAGTAAGTCATAAGCAAATAGTTTAACAAAGAACAAATATAATTCATACAAGTAGGCCGAAAACTCCCAATCTTGAACACACATAAATATAAACATATTTAAGCGATTAATTCACATTATCATATTATACTACAATACTTACCTCTACATCCGAACTTTATATAACTCAAATATACCTGAATCGTTTAATTTAAAATCACATTTAGTTTTTCCGTAACATTTTCCGTTGAACCATTCAGAATCAAAGGATACTCGGATAGCTCAAAAAGCACGAACAATGCCAACGTCCCAGACGTGGTCTTTCATGTAATCAAATAACGATGCCACTGTCCCAGATAGTGTCTTACACGTAATCATTATGATGCCAATGTCCCAGACACGGTCTTACACGTAAATCTCAAATTTAGGCCATCGTCCCAAACGTGGTCTTACATGAAATCTCATATTGAAATCCTATGATTCGTAAGGCTTTCGAATGTCGTAATTCAATTGAATTAAGCTCGTAACTAATCAATCTATGCTGAATTTAATTCAAAAATGTATATAAAAATACATTCAATTTAACATCATTTATTCACTTACGAACTTACCTCAGACGAAGACAAGCGATGGAATCGACTACTCGACCACTTTCGACTTTCCCCGATCTAATTCCGTTTTCTTTTGTTCTTGATCTTAATCTAGCTAAACAAGTACCGAACCTAATGAAGCTTCAAACATTTCTTTTTCTTTTGTGTTTTGGCAAAAACAAGATGATAATGGCCATTTGCATGTTTGTTTTTATTTAATTAATAATAACACAATAATTACTATTTTATCCTTAGCCATATAACATTAAAAATCCACTAACTAATGTCCATACTTGTCCATGCATTAATTCAATGGTCCATTTGCATCTTAAGGACCTCACACTTAAAAAGACATGTCAATTCGGCACTTTAACAAATGGCACACAATTTTTGTATTTTCTGCAATTAAGTCCTTTTTCACAAATCGGCACACAAACGATAAAATTAATTCACAAAAATTTCACACATGTTAATTCACATACTATAAGCACAAAAAATAATATTAAAATATTTTTCTAACTGGGATTTGTGGTCCCAAAACCACTGTCTGACTAGGGTCTAAACCGGGATGTTACAGGTAAAATGTTGATGCAAAAGAGAAGGCACTTGTATTGGTCAGCATGTTCTGCTCATTGCTTGGATCTTATTTTGGAAAAAATTAGTAACAAAAAAGTTTGAGAAGGGTCCTAGATGAAGCAAAAAAGATAACTTCTTTCATATACAATCATACATAGACGATTGATTATATGAAGAGCTATACCTAGGGAAGAGAACTCTTGCGACCTGGGATTACTAGATTTGCTACCAATTTCATTGCTTTAGAGAGTATTGTTAGAAGCAAACAAGCACAAAAAGAAATGGTGACTTTTTCAGAATGGAGAAGGTCTATATATGCAAGAAAACCAGCTAGATTAGACATGATAGAAGTAATTAACTCCAGCCATTTTGGAAAAAAGGCTGTTGATGTCCTAAAAATCCAAGAACCGTTGGTTAAAGTATTAAGGATGTGTGATTGTGATGAAAAATCAGCTATGGGTTTTATTTATGAAGCTATGGATAGAGCAAAGTTGGCGATTCAAAGAAATTATCTCTATTACAAGAAATATTGAGAAATAATTGATAAGAGATGAAGTAATCAACTTTATAGTGATTTACACTCTGCTGGTACGTCATAAAACTTTTCACTTTTTAGATTGTGAAGTATTTTGTTTAGATATCTATTATATTATTTTTTATATAGGATATTTCTTATACCCACAATTTCTATATAGAGGCAATTCCACAAGTGATGTGCTTAATGAAACCATTAATGGGGTTAGAAATGTTATACAAAGGATAGAACCTAACATGAATGATCAAGTTTTGGCAATGAACCAGGTGTGTATTTATATACTTAAAATTTTAAAGAAACTTACAAATTATCATGTTGTAACTACTAATTCATTTATTTTTAGTTGTTGCTATATCGAGATAAAATGGATTCTTTTGGAACACCGTTAGCCTAAGCTACAATTCTGAAGACTAATCCTGATAAAAAAGAATTTCACCTCTATAGTTTTGCAGATAATGAAGATATATTTATGAATACTTTATGAATTGTATCCTATTATTTATGTTTTTTGAAGCTGAATAGTGGATTAATTATGGAAGTTGTGCAACTCAACTTCAACGCATTGCTCTCAAAGTTTTGAGTCAAACAACTTCATCTTCAATTTGTGAGCGTAATTGGAGTACTTTTAGTTTGATCCATGCAAAGAAGAGAAATAGACTCAAGCATAGAAAGCTTCAAAAATTAGTTTATGTGCATTATAATATGAGGTTGAAGCTAAGACACATGATAAGAAAAAGTGCACAAGAGTTGGAAATGAGTTTTAATTCGATCAATCTTGATAATATTTTTGAAGAGGATGATCCTTTAAATGCATGGATTGAAGAAAGAGAAGATGTTATGCTTGATAGTGAATAGAATTTCTCATGGTTGCCTGAAGAGTTACTTAATGAAATTGATGAAGAAACTCAAGGTGAAGATATGAATGACATTTCACCTGCTCCATCTATTGAAGAAAGTGTTCAACTATCGACGTCAAGTGGTGATGATGGTGATGATCCCGGTGGCAATAATGAAGGTGCATACCAAACAACACATAGCCACATTTGTTCTAGTAATTTTCATGGAGACCAAGGTGTGACTAGATATCCTTATGTTGCTGGTCCAGGTTTGTATGAAACAAATGCATCAATTAGTTTACAAAATAGAATAGATGAGGGTGATAGAACTCAAGGGAGGATGAGAAAACACTTTCGTGATTCATTTGCAGGTTCATCATCACATAGTTTAGCTACAAATGATAATGAAATGAGTGAATCATCTCAAGGTTCTCATTCCTACCAACCAAATGCATATTATCCACATCACTTTGAACAAAATCTAAGCTATGGATTTATTGGTTATCATTTACCATACCACATGTTTCCTATGAATGATGCATCTTATGGTGCACACAATGTGATGTCTTTTTCACATGGAATGGGAAGGGATCAAAACCAATGCAATGATGAAAATAGAGATGCTTTAGATCCTTCACACCATTCAGTTTGGTGGTGAATTGTAAGAAATGAAGTTTTCATATTTGTATTTATGTATTTTTTTAAGTTATGTAAAATGAACTTTTTCATGTTAAAATGTGAGAATATTTATATGCTTTCTAATATGAGACTATTTATATGTTACTCATTGAAATTATGGTTGTTATTATCAATTATTTAGTATGATAATATTTGTATAGTCCATATTTATTTTCAATGAATTTTTATCTATAAAATTATATTTTTATTTTTAAAATAAAACATATAAAAGAGTTTATTATATTAGAATATTAAAATATAGTTGCAAAATATGTAAATATAATATTTTAGAAATATTGCGATTTTTGAGAAACAAATCACGTCCGCGACAGTCGTTGCGCGTTACATAACATCTGCATCATCCGCAACTGTGACACCACAACTGCATCCGCATCCGCAACCGTGGTAGAAACAAATAACATCCGTGACAGCTTTTTTTCTGTATTTGTTGAATAATTGTACCAAAAGATTCTATCGTAGTTTTTCAAACACTTCAAAATAAATTCTATTTACAAATTCCTTTTTTTTTTCTCAATCAGTATTCATTTTATTATTGAAAAAAGCAACTACAGAAATAGCAATGCAGAAAGTCCAAAATTAGGATAATAACCAAACAACACAACGCCATTAACAGATTCTACCATTAAAATCCTTAAGTAGTCTTAAATAAAGATATAAAATTGTAAGTTGTAACACAAAACTTAAATGTAAAAGAAAAGTAAGTATATATATATCAAGTGTATGTAAAAGAAAAGAGTGACAATAGACATGCAATTTGTTGATTTAATGTAAGTATAATGTTGAAAGTCTGTTAAATGTTCCAATGATCAAACAATTTTCATAATGTTCCAAGGATCAAACAGTGATGTTTCATAAGTTAAATATTTGTTATTATTTAACATCATTTTTTTTCTTTTTTGCTAAGTCTAAAAATATTCAAGTGTTTCATTTATGTGATTTCATATTTTGGATAATTTGAAAGTTTGTTGCGGCATTGCGGTGTTGCTGCGCAATATATTGCATGTTGCGGCGTTACGTAACAGCTTCAGACCGCAAAAGTAGTGATGCGATTCCCTCATCGCGTTGCGCCAATATTGCGTCGAGGAGACCTTCAAAACCGTTACGATGCGGCCACTACACTGCATTGTGGCCGCAATTTAATACCATGTTCAGTAACCGGTTCCGGCTTATTTTTAGGAACGCAGGGGGAGCATTAGAACGGGTGATTTTTGTTGCTTGTTGAGCCCATTGGACAGCTCCGAACAAGTTTATTCATGAGGGCGCAACACAAGCTTTGGCCAATCATATAACATTGTACTGTTTGGAATTGAGGAGCTTGAGAGTCGGCTACCAGGGAACAGATGCAGTCGACTGTTAGGTGGTCCCCTCCGGTGCACCCTCTTGTAAAGATGAATTTTGATGCGGGTTTCAGACTGGGCACGCTTGAATCCCACTTAGGTGCTGTTGTGCGAGATAATGAGGGGATGGTGTTGGGCCCATGTGTCCATTTCAATGCCAATGTACCAGATTCATTCGCGTGTTTTCAAGCGCTGAGCTTTGTGAGGGACATGGACTTTCATGCGGTGGAGGTTGAAGGAGACTGGTGGACGGTCTTATCGAAGCTTGTAGCCAGGGATTTAAAATGCGGTCGCAGTCGCGTTTTCGGTCGCGGTCACGTTTTCGTTCGCGTCGCGTTTATCGCGGTCGCGAACATAACGGATGCTATTGTGGTCACTGCGGGTATCGCGGTCGTGAATTTTTTTAAAATTCGCACTACTTATTGTAAAACATAGTAATTATAATTATAATTATAAAAAATCACTTTTAATGATTTTTAGAGTGTTTTCTAACACTTATGAAGTCTTAAGTATAAAACATAGTAATTTTTCTTATTATGCAAACTAAATTATATTTAGAAATCATTTTTTTTTACTCTCTTAAGTTAAATCTAAAGTTTTTTTTTCTTTATTGTGTTAATTTTGCTAATAAATGAGAAACCTTTCTAAAGCTTCTTCTTCTCTTTTTTTTCTCTCTAATATGAGTTTATAAATATTTGGGTCATGCAAGATTCTTCTTTAAATTTTTGGGCTCTTTCATTTATTGTTTCTAAATAAAATGAACATTTTTTTTCTCTTTTAGTCCTTTGCTTGTCCAATCATTTATTGTGTTCTATTTACTTAATACTATTTTTTATTTATAAGCTAACTAAACATCTTCATTTTCTGATTTCTTTCAAAAGGAGTGTTTTTGTTTCTTTTTCTTAGATATGTTTTACTTTTTTTTTTTACTTGTTACAATTAGATTCTTAAATTGCTTAACAATTATATTTAAAGGTACCATTTTATTGGAAATTCCATAAATCCTTTTCTAGATTCTTGTGGACAAACATTTACTTTATCAACAAACATATGATAAAATTTCCTGTTTTAAATATTTTTAATTTTTAATATATGAATGTTTGTTCATAAATAACAAAAACTTAAGGGACTTAAGGCGAAAATTAACTATAAAGACTTTATTACATGTCATATTAAAAATTGTGTCCAGAGATTTATATATATATTTAAATTTAATAAAGAAATTTTTTAATAATTGTTTTAAATTTTTTTTAACAATTTAGTGATTTACTTTATTAAAAAATTTATAGAAACTTTATGGTTACCATTTCTCAATAAAAGCACAATTTACATGGCTCTTTTCTAGTGGATAAAATGGACGGCGGCTGCAAATTGACAGAAACTTTATGGTTACCAACTTACCATTTCTCAATAAAAGCACAATTTACATGGCTATTTTCTAGTGGTTAAAACGGATGGTGGCTGCCCCTAATTAATGAGTAAAACATGAACCAAAGAAAAAACAAAACAGAGCAGCATGCCATAAGCCATAAAGCCATAAACCAAAACAAAAACAGAAAAATTAAAATCAAATGAAACGATTCTATTCCCTAACCCTAACCAGTAGCCTCCAAGGCTCCAACTCTAAACTTCAACCTCATCAGACTATCAACAAAAATGGCCGAATATGTTGCCTCTACTGCTGTTGAAAGTGTGGAAAACCAGGTAAAGGAATACTGGCTTAGAAGGGCTGAGAAAGAACTGGAAGAAACCTAGAACTTCGAAGAGGAAATAGATGGCGTCCGTCAAGTGGTTCAAATGGTGTCCTCAATTCTAAAGAACATATTTGCACTGCAGATTCAAGACAAACAAGCAAAAATCAAGACAAAATTTCAGGTACTACTTACTTGAAAATTATCAATCTCTGAATGTGCAAGTAATTAGGGCAGGGTTTGCTTTTCAGATTCAAGTCCTCGGCTCCTTGCTTTCATCTGCTGCTTGTTGTTTGCCGAAATATAAGAAATAGAATTTCATATTTTCTATTGCTTTTGAGTTTTGATTAATTTTTTCTGTTTATTTGGACTTCTTTTTACTTTTTTTGATTGAAAGGTCTCTGATTTTGCAGGTTTTTGTTTAGAGGGGATGACTTTTTTTTTTTAATTTACTGTAACAGAAAATAACGGGAATAGCGGCCCGTTATTGCCGCAATTGGCCGTTACCCGTTAAATTGCGGCTGCGATCCACCGCTATTGGTGTGACTCCGCTTCATACCGCTATTTTCAGCAAAAGTGGTTTCGGACGGCGCCGCTACTGCTATATAACGGCCGCTATTTTGATATCGGACCGCTATTTAAATCCCTGCTTGTAGCTACAAAAATTGACTCATCTGGTATTAGTCCTATGGAGTAATCACTACAGTCAAAGGAAGAAGCCACAAAAATTGACTCATGCAGTGGTTTCTTCCTTACTCAGCTGTAAGGTGGACGGTGTTTTCTTCTTTTCCCATGGTTCGTCCACACGATGAGTCTCACGTGCTTCGTTGGGGTTTCGATCATTTGTAGCTGGCGTTTACGTTTCCAGTATTGAAGGATTGTGGGGGGAGAGGAATCAGTTTTTTGGGTTTCTTAGTGGCATTGGGACTTGTATTTTGGATTACTCACGGGGTTCTTTTCTCCCTGCTTTTAATAAGCTAGCTTTTTCTAAAAAATAAACATATCTAATAACAAGTTATTTTATTTGTTTTGTGTTTTTGGACTATTTCACCCGGTTCAAATACATTAATTCAAATAATATTTAATGAACAGTAAATTTAGGTTATTGATACTAGATGGTTGGCACTACTATTTTTTCATTAAAAAATAATTTTAGAGTTTTGGATACTAGATGATCGACACTCATATATTTTTAAAGAAAAAATTTTAGGATACTCGTGCACTAATGACCTACACCCCTTTGTCTAATTAAAAAAATTATTTTTTTAGGGTGTGAGGTGCCAGTCAACAAATGGCCAAAGTCACCCAACAAAAGGGATGAAAATATTGTAACATTAACCCCTCCATTTCTCATCTTTTTTATTTCCCAAGTTTAATTACATATTTTATATTTTAAAATAATATTGGACTACTTATAATATTGTTAATTATTATTGCATCATTCACATTATTATTAAATTTAAAAATTAATTTAAATTTAATATGTCCAATTAAATTAGATTTTTTTATAAATTAGAATCTACTTTAATAATATTCATCTTTTATAATAATTCAAATAAACATTGCTAAATTTTTGTTTCTTTTATTTTAAAAAATAAATTGTAATATATTTATAATTTAGAAACAATAATTTAGCAATGTTTATTTATATTATTATAAAAGATGAAAATCATTAAAGCAGATTCTAATTTTTTCAGAAAAAATTTAATTTCATTATGCATATTAAATTTAAATTAATTTTTAAATTTAATAATAATGTGAGTGATGTAATAATAATTAACAATATGATAAGTAGCCTAATATTATTTTAAAATATAAATATGTAATTAAACTTGGGAAATAAAAAAGATGGGAAAAGAAGGAGGAGTTAATGTTACAATATTCCCATCCATTTTGTTGGATGACTTTGGCCATTTGTTGGCTGGCACCTCATACCCAAAAAAATTTTTTTTAATCAGATAAAGGGGTGTCGACCATCAGTGTGCCAGTACCCAAAAAAAATTTTTTTGAAAAAAATATTACAGGAGTGCTAGCTATCTAGTGTCCAAAACCCTAAAAATTATTTTTTTAATAGAAAAACAGTGGTGCCGACCATCTAGTCCCCATAACTCAAATTTACTGTTCATTTCAGGTCATTTGGGTGAATGATTTTGAATCATAGTCATTTTTGTAAATATTAATTTTTTTGGGTCAAATGTGTAAAATAGTCTGTTTTTGGCCTTCACTTCTTTTACGTATTTTGCATCTTATTCTGTCATGTGTAAACTTAAACTCTGCTATCTTTTTTTAATTAAATTTTAATTAATTTAAAAATATTTTAATCAGACTATAATTTTATTCTATTTAAAAGTCTTTATAACCTTGTTTTAGGAGTTAACAAAATATCTCTTACTTGAAATTTAATGAAGAGTTGTGGGGAGAGTTTTTGAGAAAGTTTTATATTCTGGTTTTGAATTTTGGTCTTTGGGATTATTTTCTCAATCTTGTACTCTTTGTTAGTTTGTTGAATTAGTGAAGGTTTCTTTACTTATGGTATTTTTTCTCTTTGGTGGAGTTTTCCACATAAAATATTTGTGTTCGATTTTCTTTACTTTTCTTGTTCGCCGTTTTATACGGATTGATTCCAACAATTTATTATTAATTTAATTGTACTTTTAAATTTATTTATTTATTTAAAATAAATTATATCGCTTACCACACAGTATAAATATTATATGGTCAAAACTATAATTTAATTTCTTGAAACATAGAAGAAGAGAATTGCACTTCCATAGCTTTTTCGGCTTGCCACATTGCAGGAGGTCCTTAAGAATGGATTCCTCTCTCTCACCATTGAACCATCTTCAAGCTCTGGACTTCCATTCTTCTTTCCTCCTGGTTCCTCCTCTATCTAATTTCATCCTTTTTTTTTTTCAGCTCTCCATATTTAACGAGTGAACACTCTAATTTCCACGCCACTTCCTTATATCTAATGATGGAGCCAAGGGCAGTACCACTCCTAAAATGAAAAATTTTCTATTTATACATTTTATAATTTATAAAATTTTAAATTAGTAATAGTAAAATTACATTTTGACCCCCAAAAAATAATAAAACTTTGATTTAATCATTTAAAAATGATAAAGATATAGTATATTAAAATGGTGAAATTACATTTTTACTATCGTAAAAATATACAATTTAATTCCGGCCTCCCAAAATTTTTTTTCTAACTCCGCCATTGCTTATATCAACATAAATAATTACGTGGTAGTCAATTTTTAACAAATCAAATTATCATAAAAAGAATTAATGCAACATTGAAAAATAATTTACAAGAAAGTGGTATATCCCGAGAACTCTTAATGGGAGATTTATATCGGACATATCCTAAGAACTCTTAATGGTGTTGCTGATCACATGACTAAATGTGCTAATACAAATAGCTCTTTGATATGTTTATTTAGAGTCCTACCGGCTTCAGTCATGAACTTATTAAAAAGAGATCGCAATGAATTTATTTCCTCTTGTTTATGATTTATTTAATATAATCGCTTAATGCTGTCTTAAAAAAAAAAGTAGTATATTATCACTAAATCTGTGCCACTAGTGGCATGTTCAAGGGAAAAGATATTATAAAAATTCAATTCAAAGTATGAGAGTTATGTTAATAAAGTTGATACATATTAAATCTTAACTACGTACATGTTTTGAAGAAATTGTGTCCATTTGTAAGATTTTTTTTTTTTAGAAGTACTTTTCACATTAAAAACCAAAAGGAATTCTAGACAAACAAATTTTGAAGAAAACATTTGGCTTTTCAAAAGCATTTTTCCTAAATGGAGAAGTAAAAATTTTTAACTTTTCTCTCCCAAAAGCAGTTTTAACAGCTTAATTATGTTTTCACTCTCCAACATAGGGTACTTGCCCTTCTTTGGTTAATTGCTTAGAAAATATTTAAAATTTATTTTTCATATATTAAAATATTAACAACAAATTATAATAAATTATTTTCTATATTCTTATTAAAATATCATAATATTAACTAATTTGAACATTATTTAAATGCTTATTTGTTACTTTATAACACTAGGTCTAAAATGAACATTTTATTTCTCAAAAGTACTTTTGGATAGTAATACTAAACACTTGAATCTTAAACCAAACTTTTCAAAAATACTTCTCAACATCACTTTTCTAAAACACTTCTCAAAAGCAATGCTAAGCTAGTCAACCTTTCCCAAATTAACAACTAGAGTTTACTCCTCATATATTATAAAAAATATTAAAATTATTTTCATATTAATATTTTATATTTTTAATTTTTAACTAGGATTAAATTGAGACAAGCTGAGAGAGCAAGGTGAATCCAAGGCATACAAACCTGAAGTTGTGAATTTTATGAAAATGGCAGGTGAAATTGTATCTCCTATTAACCCAATGTTAAAATAAAACGTTTAAAATAGGAGAGAAGAGAAAAGAAAAAAAGATGTTGGTTGAATAGGATCTTATTCAAGTAGCAGCATTGAAACAAACCATCTAATTAAAGGATATGAAAGAGAGGGAGATAATTTCGCCCATTCACTATTTGGAAAACAAACCCTTCCACCCTTCTAGCTATGACTCTCACTCTATGCTCTGCTTCTTTTTATTCGGTATCTCTATTTTGACCTCTTCAGTTTCAACTATATCATAATATCACCCCTTTATAACATCCCAAAAAGCCTACAATTCCCCATACCAAAACTAAACATACTGCTCATTTCTTCTCTTTTCCCTGTCCATCTTGAATTTCCATCTCCCATTTCATGGGTCGTGTTAAACTTCAAATTAAAAGGATCGAGAATGATACCAACCGACAAGTCACCTTCTCCAAACGTAGAAATGGACTAATCAAGAAAGCTTATGAGCTTTCCATCCTTTGCGACATCGAAATTGCTCTCATCATGTTCTCACCATCTGGTCGTGTCAGTCATTTTTCAGGCAAAAAAAGGTACCCTTTACTAATCGCATCCTATTGAATTACAACTATCATGTTCATGTTTATCATGTTTTTTTTTTTAACTCCTTGTAGAATTGAAGATGTGCTTAGCCGATACATAAATTTACCTGATCAAGATAGAGGATGGTAGGGATTTTGATTTAAAGGATAAATCTTTTTCGAGTACAAAGATAAAAGATTTTGCAGATATTAAATTTTGAATTTTTTTTTTTGATATTTTACTAGTATTTTTCTTTTTTTAATTGCAGCTTGGTACGGAATAAAGAGGTAATTTGACATTAGTTATTATATGGCTCCAAATATAACATATTTCATCATTTCTACCCTTCCTTTTTATGTTTCAGATTTTGCTAAGCACCTTGAAGAAACTTCAAGCTGAACATGATTTTGTTCTTCAACTTGCAAGGTTTTTTCTTCCGACGCAATCTTCGAAGTTTATATTTTCCAATATAAAATTTTATCATTCATATTCATATTCTTTTAAAACACATGATATTAATATTTATTTAAAATTTATTATATCTCAATTAATGTTTCTATGCAGTTCTACTACAAATACTACCACTGACTCAAATGTAGAGGTACACATTTTAGTATTATTTCTCTTGTATGAAGCTTAATAATATAATTAAGCCCTTTAGAATATGAATAGGAACTTCATCGGGAAATCAATAATTTACGACAGCAAATACAATTGGCCGAGGAGCAATTAAGGTTAGGAGACTTATTATACTATTAATTACCTAAACCTCTTTATATATATATATATATATATATATGCTTTGAATTAATTTAATTTACTCCATTTGATGATTATTTTAATTGAATAATTATAGTACTTGAATTGTATAAAGGGTGTATGAGCCTGAGCCTTTAACACTCACATCCATGGCCGAGTTTGAATCGTGCGAGAAGAACCTTGAACAAGTTTTAACACGAATTACTCAAAGAAAGGTTGATATCATATCTATCTCTTTATGGATTAAGTGATTATATTAATATTATTTTAGTTAATTCTAAACTCTTTCTTTAATTAGTGTTTTCAAGTGATGATTATATTTAAATTAATGATATTGCAGAATTATCTGATGACGAATCATTTATCCTCTTTCACTGATCCATCCAGTGTACAGGTAAATTAGTCTCTGTACATTAGATCAAATAGCAAATAGTCCTTTTGTTAAAAATTTCCTCCACTTTTATTGTTAAAACTAGTCATTTTATGTCAACATGAGTTACACATAGCATGTCACATGTAACTGTCTGATTATTTTGTCAGCCACATCCAGAGATTAATTTATCTAGCAAAATGCTAGTATAAGGATCTTCATGATACTTTTACTAAAATTGAAAATAATACAAAAATTCATAAATATAAATATTAAATTATTAATTATGACTCATATAAAAATGTAGATGTACTTGGATGCGCAAGAAGGGATGCCAAACTCATTTGGAAATGACGTGGTGGGTTGGTTGCCAGACAATGGACAATCCCAAAACCCAACTCAGTATTGTGCAGGATCTGAATCTCCTTGCATTCCTGTTAGGTATACTAATTATACCATTCAATTCCCATATAAATATATAATAAAAGGGTTAGGCTTAAATTCTTACCTTAATATATGTTTGTATAGGAATCAATCATCAATGAATACGGTGTATGACCCGATGGGACATGGAACAAACATGAGTGAAATGGGGGGTTGCCATGTCACCACCACCTCAAGTAACGATGGTCTTCCATCATGGCATCACAACTACAGTTCAACGGAGCTCCTTTCTGCTTTCATGTCCTCTCCTACATCATTCCCTCTTATTAAGGTAGATTCTTTTTAAGCACTAAATTCGATTTTTAACTCAATTCATTCATTATGAGATGAAAAGACCAAATTAAAATTAAAATTTGAGAGGCGGAAGCAAAAATAATAATATTAAAATGCCTTTAAATGAAACTAAAAGTCTAATTATACCAAGTCAAAGTATAATAATTCTTAATAATATTTTATATTTCTTTTTCTAAAAAAAAAAGTTATATCTAACAAATTGAATATCAATTTTTGTTACCTTTTCTTCTACGAATGAAGATAATAATTGTTGAGGGGGTCAGTTCTTTCGGGAAAAATTTTCGAAAACACGTTTGTTGAGCTACTGGTCGAATCTTCAACAATATGAGGCATTGTTCTTATACTAGGGTTTGTTTTTCAACTCCATCCAGAATATTATTAAAAAATTCACGATGAGAAAATACCTCGATTAATAGAGATGTGACTTACAAGGTTCACAGAAAAAATGTCTATATAATGAATAACATTACTTACGCAAATCACATTAATCTTTTAGGGACAAAATCTTATCCATTATTGAAAATTTAATCCATTGCATGGCGAATAATACTTTGAAGTGAGATTATATATTTGCAGGATATAGGAGATCCAAGTATTTCGACAAAGCAGGAGCAGGTGGAGAGTGGAACAAATTTCCCACAAATGCCATGTCGCGATGAAGGTGCAAGCAAGCTTCCACATCTTAATGTAGATTAATTCAATCGCATCAATTGTTGTACATTAGATTAACTAATTTTTTGGCGGTCTGCCACTTTGTAATTTTCTTATCTACTTAATTCTTTTTTTTTCCTTTTCTTTAAATCAATTTTCAGATCTATTAAAGATTCTGGATGAGATGACTAAAATGGTAAATGAGTAACCCACAAGTGTTAATCCAGTTGTTAAGGTAAGGATTTATTTCTATTTTCCCTTTGTCAATTAAGGTTTGATTATTGTGACAGTATTTCAAATAAATCTTGAATATAACTGATATATAAGAGATTCAACTGATTTTAAAAGAAAATTTCTAAAATTACGTTTGAACTGGTTCAATGTCTAAATTTGATTCTATGTAATCATATATTTTAATATAATTGTAACAAATCCATTATTGATGTGTGCAGGAAAACAAGAAAAAAAAAAAGTTTACCTAACTTGAAAACGGTTGAATTTTCTGTTTTCTAAAATATTTATATTTCTATTAAAAAAAGTATAAATATAGTATAGGTGATTTAGGGATTTTATAAAAATATTTTGCTTTAAAAAATGGTTAGTATTTATTGCTACCGTTATCCATAAACAAAAACCAATCAAATTTCAAATTTCTATTATAAACAAGTATTAAAGTATATTCATAAAAAATTTAAATTTATACATGAATTTTAATCTAATATGCAATTTGATATATGAACTTCGATTTTGTGTAATTATGTATATGAAACTTGAATTGTGGTTCATATGTATACATGAAACTTTGATTTGATTCAATTGTATACATTTATTTTCTTATTGGATTAATATAATTGTTTGTGTATGCAATATATCAATGCCAAATGATGCAAATATGATAATATTGTTAGTGATTTGTAAAATTGAATCAAATCTAAATTTCATATATAAAATTGCACATTAGTTCAAAGTTCATGTATAACATTCAACATTAGTTCAAAGTTCATGTATAGTTTTAATATTTATCTAAAAAAATTGAATGCACTACTGTTTTACTTGCCACAAAGCAAAATAAAGTTAGATTGCTTACCAATGTGAGATGGCAAAGTGATGGATTATATCATTTTATTCGGCTTGTTGCCCATTTTATGGTGGTGAGCTCGAAAAAAAACAACACTCATTCTTCGCTTGTAATGTACAGTGTAACAAGAGGGTCTAGCAACACATTTGCAATATATAGAGTATTAAGTGGGTATCACCTATGGAGCCTACTTTAGCTTTCCTTGCTTGATAGTAGGCTCATCCTCATACAGTGAGTGATAAGATTTGAAAAAGTAGCTTTTGTCATTGTTGCTTGGTTAATTTGGTCCCACAACCAAAATGATATGGTCTTTAACATCAAATTTGTTAATGCTAGTCGGTTGGTCTAGTGGTTTACAACTAGGTGGCTTGAGATTAAAACCTTTATAAAAGATAATAATTCCAGATTCTCTAATTGTTTTAGATTGAAGAAAAAGTATAAAAGGGTGAGGCCTTCGGCTCGATAGAGTGCACCACAGTCAGGAGTGTTGAAGTTAATGTTGATGCCTCTAGTGAAAAAGTGTTGGCAATTAAGTTTTCTAATTGTTTTAGATTGAAGAAAAAATATAAAAGGGTGAGGCCTTCGGCTCGATAGAGTGCACCACAATCAGGAGTGTTGAAGTTAATGTCGATGCCTCTAGTGCAAAAGTGTTGACGATTAGGGAAGCATGCATGTCATTTTTTGCGTCCAAGTGGAGTAAGGATTATATATTGATCATCGAGGGTGATTGCAACACAACAATGAAGTTGTTTAATCATAAGGTTGAGATCCTTATGCCTTTGAGTAATGTGATACAATCAACAAAAAGAAATCTTACTACAAACATTAGGTGCTCCATTGCCTGCTGCCCTAGGGAACTAATGAAGAAGCAAATAAGCTAGCTAGATTGAGAGGAAATAGGGCCACTCATATCCTCTCGATCTTCTCAAAATCATCTTGTTATTGAAATATGTTTCATTCTCTGCTTGGTTACTTCAATTTGAAAACATTAAAATTTTTGTATTCGTCCATTTATGCGCACAGTTATGGATAAAATCTTTTCACCTTTTAAAAAAAAATTAGGTTTTGGGAAGTGGGCTTAAGTGAAGGCCATTATTTATAAAATCTCTTACAAATTATTGTGGGTTCTTTTTCGAACTTAGAAAAGTACGTAAATTGAATTTGTTGGTGATTAAATGTGATTGAGAGGAGATGATGATTCACATTAAGGATAGAGAGCCATGAAGAGATGAGGAAGTGACTACGGTACTATAATAGGCTAAAAAAGTTCAAAGAGAAAGAGAGAGCTATCGAAAAAAAGGGTGGAAGAGTAACGAAGAAAGTTTTTGTTATAGATTCAAGAGAGATGCATAAAGGTTGACTTCCCTATGCTACATGTCATTTAATAAGTGGGCTTGTCATTCAATGGTTCCCTTGTTAGGTTGGCAATGTGACGTGATGTGACCGGGTTGCAAGGTTTGTAGATGATAAGGGAAAACCATCCTATTGGTATGGTTGAGTTGCCTAGGTGGTTTAATGGTGTACCTTTGGTTCCAGGCAAAGCATACAAAAAGCAAAGTAGTTTCCATGGAAGGGTAGGTTATTAGTGAGGCCTCTTGTAAGGCGAAGGTACCTCTACCATAGTATGTGTAACAACACCCCCCAAATCAAAAGGTTTCATGTAGGCACGGATAGAGTTCCACTTAATGGTTAGACATGTGACAAGGACCAAATAAGTGTCTAAACTTGTTGTTCATCATACATATATAGTGCGATCTGCATCTTTTAGCTTACATATCATGTTTGATATTTTTCTTACATGTTACCTCATAATATGATTAGGTCTTTTCTTGTAAGTGTCAAACTTGATTATAAGCTTCTTGAGCTTATTGACCGAGATGCCACCAAACTTCACCTTAAGGGCAATTCACTTTTTTTTTACCGTCTCGTGCTTTTTTTACTCATGCATGATGTCATTGTCCATACTATTTAGCAACATAATGTGATTATGTTAGTAATGGAATTTTTCATTTTCCAAGAATCTCTTGATGCCTTCTATGTTGGGTCATGCTCCCATCTCCAGGCTCTTCCAAAATATTATTTAAAACCGGATGAACTTCTTATTCCTTTAAACATACTGGATTTTCATACTTCGTATTTCAAAAATTTCTCCATTGAGTTTTTCACCTTTATTAAGCTCATCAATTATATTTTCTAAAGCAGTTGTCATTTCATAATAAAAATATTCTACACGACATTAAGCCTAGCACGCATATTTATTTTGTCACTATCACACCCGAAAAATTAGGTTAGTAGAATCGGGTAATTTAATTGTGGGCTCGAGTGAGATATTGGGTTTAGTGTCGTAGGAATTAAAAATTAATAACATAAAATAATTAACGAGGTAATAATAATAAATATAATGGCTTAATAAAAACATATTAGTGACGATTAAACTGGAACAATAGTTAAATTAAAGGTATAATGTGTAACTTAAGAGATTTAATTGAGATAGGAGTTATTAAAACAAGGGAGAAAATAGGAGGGGGCTTGGGGGTAAATAGCCAAAATTTTAAAATTTGGTTGGCTATGTAAGACCACCCACCGTCCCTTCCCTCCACACATTCAACCATGTCAAAATTTTGTTAGATTTGAAAATTAAGAGTTTTCTCTCAAATTTCCTTCATCATTTTGTTTTTCCTAGCTTCCAAACACCTTTTTCCTCATAAATTTCAAAAGAAATTCACTCTTTCTTCACCAATTTTCTATTAACATTTAGCTCATTTTGCTTGAATTGCTTCAATTTTGTGGTGATCTTCATATTAAAGCTAAACATTCTGATTCCTTAAGTTTAAACATTTAAAGTGTGATTTCAAACCATATTTTTATAGATTTAAGCAAAAAGACATAAGATTTATGATTTTAAAGCTTGATTTTATATAAAAATGGTGAATCTCATAGTAGAGAGCTAATTGATGATTTTAAAATGATTTTTAACTCAATTTGACATAAACAAGAGGTTTATAAACTAGATTCAATAAGTCCTTAAAGAATTTTCACGAATCAAATGGTTTTTCATTCAAAAGATTGAAAACGTACTTGAGTTTTTGAAAAATGTTGAATTATGATATTAGTATAATTTTAGGTCTAGATTTGTAATTAGGCACTAGATATTATGTTAGGAAGTGAAAATCGAGGATTTAATTGAGATTGATTGAAGTACTTAGGAGATCTAAACTACTGTGAGGTGAGCTTGCTAGAATTTAGGAGAATGGTGAGCTGCTAAATCGTAGGTAGTTACTCTAGTTGTTTAGAATGTTAAGTATTTTTTGTGTGTTTTTGTGTGAAGCCGAAGGTAGTGGAGGAGCCTCATCAAGTAGGGATAAGGTCAAGCAAAAGGTGGTGTGACTTCGACAATTAGTTGTGAACCGCAGGTGAATGCTTTCGTGTATTGCATTTAAACACAAGTTCTCGAGACTTGAAAGGGCAACTAAGTCATGAGAACCCCTATATCTACATGTTTCGCGTGAACTATATGAAATGTGAGAACAACATGATATGTGTGGACCCACATATTGCATGTGAGCCCTTATTATATGCGAACCTTAAATGCATGTGAGCATGATATAGTGTTATGCGAACTGCAATGTGTGAGCTTTGCATTGTTACGATCCTTATTCTACTTGTGCATAATTAATGTGATAAAAATGATATGTTGACATTGTGAATGCTTGAAACGGTTGGATAGCATTGACATGCCATAGGATTGTGAGTACTCACCCTTTTTACTATGTATTATGGCCCAGAGATAGCGTTGGAGAGATAAAGGAATGTCAAGCATAACTCTATTCACCGTAGATAGCGTGGAGTGTTTTGAAGATTGTGAGCACTCATGCTACACTTATTAGAGATAGTGCACGACTTTTTGAGTCATTTGGAGAGTTTTTGAGTTCTGCTTATCCAATGCGTATAAATATGTTTATGCTTCACATTCACAAAATTACCTATATATCATATTTTGTAAATTATATGAACGGTTGAAGCATGTTTAATTGCTAGTATGTTTGAAGTGTTTGTATGTGATGTATGCCTGAGCACTCACTGAGCTTTAATAAGCTCACACACTATTTCCATATACCTTGCAGATAAGTAGTTAGCAGGACTTATGGTGAAGTGTGACAACCCGGTGATCCATCGCAAGGAAAATCCTTCTGAGTATGCGACATGTTTTCAAACCCTAAAGTGGAAGGCAATGTGGGACTGTTCCACAGGATTAGAAGTAGACTTAGATTTTTAAATAAATTTTTACAGGTTGTAAACAAACAATACAAACTATTTAATTTTGGATTTTGGACTTTACATTTGCTTGGATGAGTGCATGCTTGATTGGATTCTGTACAAGTTAAATGTTATTCAAATCTATGAGCTAACGAACTTATGTAGGTTAAGGGAACGTCTGGAATTAAGGTACGCTCTCATACCACTTGTATGTTTGAATTAAAATAACAACTTGATATGTATGAAACAAAGATCATAGTATGTTGAAAAAAAATCCTGCGAGTTAATGTTGTATATTGCAAGCTAGGGGTCGCAAAGGGGAAAAGGACCTCACCATAGCTTAGTGTCGCCATCAGGGGTGGGTTCGTCGTCTTAAAGGGGTTTGCTAAGGTTAGTACTCACCAAAGCATAGTCTTTGCCAGAGAGCATATTCGCCACTTGATGAGTTTCCCAAGACCATGTGCTCGCCAGGGTAGGTTAACATGTCAAAGTCATAGGTTCACCGAGTGAGTAAGTTTGCCAAATAAAAGTGAGTTCACCAATTAGAGGGGTTCACGGGCAATCTGTCAAAATAAAAAGGGACATGTATGTCTAGTTCCCCAGTGACAGGGGTTCGCAGGGCCAGAAGCGAGATGGGTGTCGCATGTAGGTCACGAGCTTGTGCTCGCCAAGCATTTGAGAGCTATTTCTTGATATGTGTTCACCACGAGATGGGTTTGTTGGGACTTAAAAAAATGAAATTCTTATGCCTGGTTTTTTGTTTATGATGTGTTTAGAAAGGCATGTATCTAGGACTATTTTTAATAATTCATATTGCAAATACATGGTGTGCATGGTTGGTCGATCTGTTTTGTGATCTTTTAACGGAGAGTCACTTCGATGGCTAATGTGACATTCAAAGTTCGGGTCAGTCTGTCTCGACTGGGTTTGGGGCGCTACAGTCACAATCCAAAGTAAAATTAATGACAACAATCCATATAGTATTGTTGATACACGGTATCAACGAAAAGTGAAGGGGACGGTGTCAAAGGAGGTTGGTTTTGTTGGAAAAATTTGGTTTAATAAATAACTTTCTGTCACAGTGAAAAATTAAAATTTTAAAAATCGATCTGGTTTATGATATTTATAGTATTGTTGATTAAAAGTCCATATAGTATTATTAATACACGATATCAACGAATCCTAGTAGTTTTCGATTTTTAATCGCACGACCTTTTCCTCTATTCTTATACCATGAATCACTTCGAGTGTGGTCTTAAACAATCATGAATCAAACGCAGAACCAAAAATAATTTCTTACTTTTAGTAGGAAAATAATTATCTCTCAATAGTAATTAGTAGAATTGTTATTCCTAAAAAATAGAATTTTTACTTAGAAAATATATTTCCCACTATTTTTGGGGAAAATAACAATATCTCAAAGTTGTGTAAGTTGTGTATAACTTGTGTTGTTAAGAGTTATACCAAAGAGGTAGGAGAATCTTGGTTGGATGAATAGAATATAAATAATATTTATTTGATAGAAAAACTAGTCTCCTAGTTTAATTACGAGAGAGGGGGCGGTACACCCTAATTAAATATACTAGGGTTGCCACCCCTCAGATGTTTTATGGGAGGTTTTGGCCTCTCATATATCGAATCCAATTATATGTGTTTCCTAAACTCTTAACCCAACACTTTATAAATTAATCCAACCCAATACAAGTTTTTCTATTTCCCAAAATAAAAATTATTTATTAAATGAATTCAATTAGATAAATTAATTTTCTAATTAAATAATTTTTTTAACCCAATTATAATTCTGTTAAAATCATAACAAGTTTACCATAAAATAATTTATGAGAAAATATATTTAGTTTTCATATTTATATATTCACAATGACCAATTAATTTAATTCCATTTTCAAAATTCAATTATTTGATTAAATAATAGTTTGAAAAACTTAAATTAATTCTTAAGTCATTTACATACTTAGTGAGAAAACACATTCATTTTCGAGTGTGACGCATTTATCTAACTTTATCATTTCCATCCATTTTTGTTCATTTGATTCTTTATACAATTCATTTATGGTTTCAATGAGCTAGCGAAGGGATCGATTGGACATATATAATTCAGACTCATATGATTTATAATTAAGTTCCATATTTTCGCCCATTAATTATAAATTCATTTAGTCACGAAGTTATTCCACTATAGTATCGTGATTGAGCTCTCTATAGTTACATACCATTACGAAAACTACTCGATTAGTGCTCATTTAATGACCTTGTCATAAGTGTGTTACCCTCATAAGATATCTTTAATCTCTTTGGGTTAAATCCGTTCTCCCAATACGATCCTATTTTTTCTAATGGTAACCATTATATCTTCCTTCATGAAAAGTCAATTACTATAAAATAGGAATCAAGTCATTTATCACAAATACAAACGACCCGTGAGCACATTTACTTTTCATCTATCATGTAATGCCAATGAGAGAATATCATTTACCCATTTCTTGGGTTATGAATTCCACTATTGTGAATGATGCTACATACTGCATAATTTGTACACCCAACACACCAGCTTTCGGTTCTTTATCTATTTGAACTCATGCTTTTGCTTACATCAAAATATACAAGTCATGCATACATAGTCCATTATCCACTTAGAATTAAGGTATGTCACACTATGAACATCACAAGTAAATAAATTTACAAACGGATCTAAAATCTATTCTATTTGGGCCCTATTCAATGTACTATCATACCACAAATCCACTCTTGATTTTGTTGCTCCTGAAGCTTTTGGAAGTGTCGTAGCATTGAGTTGCCAATTATATACATAGTAGGGAGATGGTGCAGCTCAGTGAGATCTATAACTACCCCAGCTTGCCAGTATAAATCTGTGACCCAATGGGTAAAATAGATTCTGAATGAGTCGCCTTCCACATAATTCAATATAAGCTGGTAAATTCAAGTTTCTAAACAAACACGCTTTCTTTGCAAAATAGAGGTTAACAAAATAGCTCAAAAAGTGTTAACTGTTCGAACCTTAGGAGTGAGGCTGACCCGAGTACAAATAAGTTCCATCCAATGTTTTGCTACAAGAGACATTAGTGCACGATTAAACAAGATTGACCTTCTCAATTTTGCCTCTCGCTCCCATTCCCCCTATTTTTCGTCAGGTATGACATTATGGGACCCATATCTATGCCACAATAGCTTGTTAAGTCCATCAATTCAATATCATCATTTTCATAAAATAGGATGCCGTAATATTCACACAAGTCAATAAGAGAGATGCCTACCTCCCGGTTCCTAACATATACCTCACATCTTTTAATAAACCTTTAATTGGCATAAAATTCCAAGACTACATGAATAACCATAGGACCTATAGATCGGAGGCAAAAGTTCTGCAACCCGTGAAATCGGATGAAATCCAAAACTTTATTTTCTAAGTATGAGCTAGAATCAAAATCACTTTTGTGGATGAACAGTTGTCTCCGAAGTGTAAAAAAAATATTCTTCAGCCTCTTTCAAAACAAATTTTTCATGGTCAAATCCAAGTGACTGAATGGATGCATATTGGGATCTAATTTGTTTCATCTATCGTGGGGGCATTTAGGGGATAAAAAGTAAAAATAAGCATAACAATGTATCAAAATAAAGGAATAAAAACTTTAACCCGTTGCTAATGATGAAGGTGGAGGCCCTTTTGTTGTGCTTTTTGTTGATGTAAGGGTTTCCAAGCAAAAAGGGAGAGACCTACAAATATAGGGAAGGAACAAAGAAGAACTATAATAACAAAGCAAAGGGATGAGAGAAAAAAATATGACAAAAGATGTGTAATGTGAGTCAAGAAAGGAGAAGTGAGAAAAATTTAGGGATTTTGAGGGTTCTTTGAAAGTTTTAGGGTTAAATAGGGCCACACACTTGGGTTGTAATACCTTAACTGGGTATTACCTAACCCGATATGGGTATCATGACATCATAGGGGGTATCACGATACCTCGGTGTTGGACCCCTCCCAAACCTTAAGTCTGTCGATAGCATCGTGACATCGAGGGCCCGGTGTCGTGATACCACTATAGGTTGGCCAAAATTTAAATTTTTTTAAAATTTAGGGATATCGCAACATCCAATGGTAGGTGCCATAATATCCAAAAGATATTTGGCCTCCCTTTGAATCTGTCAAATATATAGCAATATCCCTCATCAAATATCACAATTTCACTATATTGATGTCCAAAAACTCACAAAACTATCATCTAAAATTCCTAGTACTCAACTTTCACCCTACTGAGTTTTGAAAATTAAACATGTAACTATTTACATCTGAACTAAACAAAAGAAGTAATCAAAAGTTCGTGTTCAAATTATACAACTATTAACACATCATGTTGCATAAAAAGTCCACGAGTACAAAGTCCAAGATATAGTTAGACCTTGGCAATAGCTTGATTTGCCTTTTCAGGATCCTTATCACTGTCCACAACTTGTTCATCCATGTCATCAATACATGTTTCACAAACAAGATAGTAGACCACCTTGAAATTGTCCCTTGTTCCTCCCCAATATAACTTCACTCATTGCCCATTTACAAGGAACAACTGTGTAACAACCCGAAAGTCAATGGTGTCGAGAAGAGAAGATAATTGCATGTAAGATAATTTTATCGAATTAGTGTTCAAATTAATTACATGGACTAAATTAAGTATTTGATAAAAGTAGTAATTAATATTAAATTACATGGTAAGACTAGAGTAAGGGACTTATTAAATAAATAGACCATTATTTATATAAGTTGTTGATAGTAGATGTTTATGATTAATATTATTTATTATATGTTAAATATATTATAATATTTAACTAGTAAATCATGTTAAAATGAAAATGAAAATGAAATAATAAAGACTAGGAAACAATAGCTTAGTGGGAAAGAGAAAAAAATTTAAGCTTTATTTTTCTTGCATGCCGAACTTAAGAAGAAGAAGAAGCATATTCAACCATTAATCTTTAAGCTTTGAAGCTCAAATTGGTTAGTAAACTTTGGTCCTTTTTGCATAAATTTTATATTTTTGGAACCTTAAGATCATAAGCTAACTTGTTCGTGTTGGAATTTTTGGAATAGTTGAAATTATGGAAGTTGCCATCATAGAAAAATTTTAGTTTTTGGTGTTGTTGTGATAGATTTTAAGGTTGGAAGTTAAATGAGACTACTTTGTAAAGCTAATTCATGAAACTGTACATTAGGGACTAAATTATAATTAAATTTAAAATTAGGGGTTTAATTGAGTAATAGGAAGTCCTATAGGGACTCTAGGAAATTTTGGTTTAATGTTGGAAAGATATTTAATAAATTATGTTAGTATCGGTTTCGAGGAATAAATTGAAATTCATGTTAAAGTAGTATAAATTTTGTAATTAAATATGAAATGGTATGTAAAATATTAATTTTTTATATATGTTTAACTCGTAGCTAACGTTGAACCGGTAAGAAAGGAAAAGGCAAGGTTGTCGACGAGTAGCTCAGAAATTACGGTGTGTGTTTCTATAATCTAAACTATTTAAATTATTGTATTGAGCATTTGTATATATGGTGAATTAAGGTAAGTTACAAGTTGATTTAAGGTGATGTGTTTGAAATGGTTGAATTGGTTACTTGTGTTTTGGATTGTATTGAGTATTATTGAAATTGAAATTTATTTTGTTATGGAAAGAAAAGATGTTGCTATGAGTGTATATTCAAATGATTGAATTATTTGGATTGATGAAATTGAAATATGAAATTGAGGAATTGAATTATGAATTACGTTACACTATTAACTGTTTGGGCAGGGCCAGGTATAATTTGTTAGAGTATGCCCAAAGATCAATCATGAGATGGTTGTAATAACATACTTGATTTATCATGTTTATTAATATAAGGCATTACCATTATTATTTCAGTTGTTTTTTTTCTGTGTGTATAAATAAACTGTTTTCTAATAATGTCCTAAGAATAATATGATTATTCTTAAAAGATCCTTAGCAAGTATTATTGTTGGATAGGACAACGATAATGCATTAAGACTAACATGTAGTTGATTGATGATAAAGAGTTATCATTGATATGGAATGTCAGAATCGATGCATGAATATGTGTGTTAGAGAACAACATATTGGACTGACCCATTATGAGTATGTTTCTTGGATTATTATGTAATTGTCACGACATTACTCATAGTGATTAATATGTATATGATCCACAGACTTGAGATCATCATAATCCCAACATCGTGAGTAGTATATTTTGATACAGTCAAACGTACACCGTAACTGCTTGTTCTATAAAGGCTGGTGTTGGATATACCACAATCGATGTAGAGGGATATGGTTGGTCGATATAGAATAAGTCCCTCCTACATAATGGGAGTAATATCTTAGGCCACTTGATTAAGTGAGACTAGAAATGGATGGCCATGCTCAAATAAGTTGATATGAGATGTCATACTTATTTGTATATCGTAGTCTGCTTAAAATATCAAGGAACATGGAATGGACTATACAAGTGTGACTATTCCATGACTTGTGTCCAATCCAGAGATAAAGGACTTAAGGATTATTGCATAAAAGGTTAATGATAAAAGGTTATGTCGAATCATGATCTCTTGTGACTTAGGTAGCAATGATGCATTGCTAGATGCCACTAATTGTTTGTAACATTAGAATCGTTCTAGTATTACTGCTAACGTTACAAGAACCTACAGGGTCACACCCTATAGTTGAAATGAACGGAATAAACCATAGTTGGTATTATTTTTGGGTTTCGCTTGAATTAAATTAATTATAGAATTAATTTAATTCGGTAATCAAATTTCCAACACAGTATGTACAAGTTTGTTGTACGCATAATGAGGACATGAATTTGGTTAGCATATGAATTCAAATAAATATATGGTTTACCGAAATTATATTATAATTATTGTAATTATAATTTTCAGTTTAAAATATTATTATATTTATTTAATTCCTAAAAACCCTAAAATAATAGGATATAAGAATCCCATTTTTCTTTATTTTTGGTCTAGCAGCCGTCAAAAGAAAAATCACTCTCAAAACCGTTTTGGGGATTTCTTCTGTTCGTAGTCAACTGGGTGGATTACGTAGAGGTCGGAGTCTCGATAGATTGCGGCTTGATTCAACTGTAGATCAGACTACACATTGTTGAGAAGTTGCTGTCTACTCAGAACGAACATTAGGTAATTTCGTAACCCTCTTCACCCCGATTCGTTCCTCACACATGGATCCGTGGTTAGGGTCGCCGATTATTAAATTTTTCTGCTGCGCCGTAGGGGTGCCGGCGATCCAACATAATTGGCATGTCATAAGATAGGAAAGTTCAGGATTTTACGACTACGTGTTGGGGAGTGCTAGACACCCATTTGTCGGTTTTACTGGCTAGCGCTTGGCGCAATTTATTTTTACAGATTATTCTGTTCGGCTCTGGGAGCCAAACTTTAGTGTATTGGTTGTATCCGAGTCCAAGTCTAAGTCATGTTAATAGGGGGAATTAAAAAGAAAGTGATGAAATTGATTATGGTAATGGAAATAAAGTTGGATGTGAATTTTGGACAATTTATATTGGATGTATAAAATAGAAATGTGATGATATTTGAAATTTATTATGTTTGAATTGATTATTAAGTTTCAAAAGAGGAATGAAGTAATATAAATAAATATGCTTTCTTTTATTACTTGAATTGAACTTTTAGTTGTGTAATGAAATAGATTGTACCTTGTTCAATTACTCAAATTATGGAAGCACCACTGAGTTATACTCAGCATACGTTTATTTTCTCGTGCGCAGGTTCGGTACCTAGTAGATCTATCACCAACTCGGCATTCAGTGACGATACCGTACTCAAATACTGACGAATGATCTTTTTGTTGGTTTTGGCATATACCTAGGTTATAAATGTTGGTTGTGGTCATTTGTGGTATGTAAATATGTGTGTGTTTTAGAAATGGTCAAATTGTGACTAGTTGGAAGTGTTTTGTTTTGGCATATATGACATGTAGTAGTAAAAATTTGTATATGTTGGATATGTGTACGTAACAGCCTGTTTTCAGTGATATCAAAAATAGTGGTTTTGGGACCACAATTCTAATGAGAGAATAAATATTTTATTATTTATTTAAGGTCTATAGGATTATATTAGGGTTGGATTAAAGTTTCGTTAAGAAATTTTGAAGTTTAAATGGTTAATTAGGTAAAAAGGACTAAATCGTAAACTTTGAAAAGTTGAATTCTATTAGTTAAATGGTACAAATAACTTTAAAAAATGTAAATCAATGGACATGAGTGGTAAATATACCACATTTAAAATTGGTGGATGTTTATGGAAAGGTATTATGGTAGTTTAAATGAAATTTTAAGGCTAAAAAGTAATTTAGTAAATAAAAGAATAATTCAGTAAGTAAAATATGAATGAAGCATCATCTTCTTTATTTTTCTTTCCCTAAAATCAATTCCACCATTAGAGAAGGAAGCAAGTTCGGTCAAGCTATTTGCTAGTGCATGGTATGTAAATTTGTCCCGTTTTTAATGATTTTTATATTTTTGAGCTCGTATTAGCTTAATCTAGCTAGCCCAAGGGTTAATTTGCAAAACTTTTAAAGGTTGAGGGACTTGCCATGGTTGAGTTTGAATGTGGTTTGATGTTAGTTGATAGATTATCAATCTTGCTTGTTAAATAAACTTATTTTGTTAAGTGGTTTTTTGATGAATTTGATATTAGGGATTAAATTATTGAAAGTGTTAATCCATGGGTATCAACGTGAAATGTTGGTAATTATGGGTTGTTCCAAGATCCCTTGTAGAATTGGTTAACATGGGTTTAGGTTAGAATGGTTAAGTTCCAAGTTATGAGCTTAAGGACTAATTTGTGAAAAGTTAAAATATTAGGGGTAATTTCATAATTTTATATAAATATGAATTGTTGATTGAATTGAATACTTGAAGCACTTAATTGAATGAAATTATCTATTTAGATTAAGATAAACAACAATCAGACTCAAATCGAGGAACAGCTAAAGCTTTGGACTAGACTTCAATTTGACTATTACAACCATAGTTATCGGGGTAAGTCTGTATAAATTATAATCTTATTAATGATAGTTTGATTGATTATCGGTTATATTGTGTTTGTTATAAACTGACTTGAAAATGTGTGTATATCGATGTTTTGAGCAATTGACGGATAAGTAATCTCGTTTGAACCTTAAGAATCCTTATGATACGAATGACATGTCATTAGGGATTTCATGTTTCGGGTGCTGGTCTTAAATGTCCTACCGAAGGTTGAGATCCTGCATTTGTTGCGGATTCTCTATAGCTCGTGTGAGCATCATCGTGTTGCTAACATTTCGACCCACATCTCGTGTGAGCAGTCATATTTCACAGCTTGTGTGAGCATTATTGAAAAGGAAAGGTTACGGTTATATGGAAAGACACACTATGTGTGAGCATTCCCAAGTATCTAATGTAATTCTAGATGGTTCAACGGGTATGCAAAGGTTAATGACAAGGTATGTATATAATTGGATAATGGTTCATGATCCTATGAAAAGATTAATGAGTTAAATGATGTGTGCATGAAATCTACTTATGATATGGTTGAACTCATATGTATTATGTATGAACTTACTAACTTATGAGTTTGATGGTGCTTGTATAGGATTCTACTAAGCTTATGGAGTTGGTAATGGTATTATGCTTATTTTATAATGTCTTCTTAAGAAATGGTAAGTTATGTTTGAGTTTATATGAGCTTACTAAGCACTAGTTGCTTATGTAGTTATTTCCTTTGTTTCGTAGATTATCGGAAGCTTGATGGGTTGGAAGCTTGTCGGAGATCTATCACACTATCCAACAACCATTTTGGTAGTTTTTGAGTTATTTTGGCCAAGATTATAAATGACATGTATAGGACCTTTTATAATGATAGTACTTGAATGCGTTAATGGTCAATTTGGTATGTATATGCTTTTGGAGTTTATGTTTTGTTTGATGGACTTTAGTGCCTTGACAAGTTAAGTCATTTTGGCCACTTTTAGGTACTCGTAATATATGATCCTTTTTGGTATGTTTATGATGATATGTGAATGGTTATATGTGAAGTCATTTTGGCAGTTAAAGGAAGTAGGTTTTGTGATTGAAATATGGCTAGATTGATTTGTTTTGGTTAATGATGTTTTGGTATAAATGTGGTGCCTTTGAATGACATTTGGTTAGTTGAGATAAGTTGTTTTGAATTGGTATGTTTAGATGTGTTTGAATGATGCTTAAGTTTGTTGAATGTGTGCACAAATGGACTGGTTGAATAGGTATGTTTTGGTCTTGAAATGGCTTAATTTTAGGGTCAAATTATAGAGCACACAGCCGTGTGACACACACGGCCTGGCTACACGGCCATGTGTCACTTGTTAATTTTGGTGTATCAAGTTAGTGTGTTACACGGCCCGCAATGTTACATGGTCTGGCACACTGCCTATGGTTGTGTGTCACAAGTCAGAGAGTTACACGGTCTGGCACACTGCCTACGGCCGTGTGACCCTTGTTTTCAAATTTTACAACTTTTTCCCAAATATTATGATTTATTTCGATTTAGTCCCAGATCATTCCCAAACTGATTTTAAGGCCTCAAAGGCCTGATTTAAGGCCCAAATGTACATGTATGCTAGGGTTTTGATGAGTTTTAAGTAATTGTTGTTAGATGATATTATTGATATGTTTTGAGATTAAAGTGTTCGGAATTACATGCTAATGCTCTATAACCCTAATCTGGCGACAGAGATGGGCTAGGGGTGTTGTAGTGTATATATGTGGTGTTGGTTAGATTGTTGAATTGATGCTTATGTTGTGATAGCTTATAAGTAATCATATTATAGTTCTTGGTGTATTATGGTTTTGTTTTGCTAGCTAATCACTTGAATTTGACCTTATAAAGTGTTTGAATTATGGTATGAATGAATATGTTCTAGATGAGAAGAGAAATGGTAAGTTTTGACAAGAGTCAATAGTTGTTTCTTGAGTTTAAATGTAAGACATTAGCATAAGCTTAGCTTGTCATTATAGCATAACCTTTTTTTGGTATTGATAAGATGGTTGAGTTGTGGTGTCAATGAGGGCACATTGAATGTTTGAATAGGTGATTTTATTTTCTTTTGTTGTATAGGTAAATTTGGCATGAAATGAACTTTTTAAAGTTGAAATTTTACCATTTCGAAATTAGGTATCGATATTTTAGCATCTGGTATCGATGCCTTACCATATGAACAATTCTAAAACAAACAGAATGCTAAAATGGTATTGATTTTTCATAAGATACCGATACAATATCGATACCAACTATAAATTATTGATACCAACTTTGGAACTTTCAAATTTTAGTTTTTAAACCCATTTCATGCCCAGGCTAATACAAATAGGTCCTTATTGTTTCCAAATTAATATATTTGTATGATATGCAAATTAGTGAATTATGTATAAACTTCTTATTTATGTATTTATTGTAATTAGAATTAAATGTTAAATTATAAATTATTTGTTTTAGATAGTATTTTGTTTGTAACATCCTCTTTCTTGGTTCTGGTGATCGGAGCGGGTGAGGGGTGTTACAAACTGACCATCCCAAGTTGCCAACTTCACAACTCCAATGGCTAACACATGTGTAATAGTATATGGCCCATCCAACGTGATTTCAATTTTTTGACAAAGAGTTTTAAACGAGAGTTTGCTTTTCTCCTTATATAATTTGGCGTTCTCATAAGCAGAGAATCGAAATTCCTCCAATTCATGCAATTAAAAAAACGAGCCTCTTTAGCCAAGTTGAGGTCTAAGTTCAATTCCTTGATTGCCCAATAAGCATTTCTTTAGTGCAATTGAAAGATAGCAATTCTTCCTATAGACCAACCAGTATTGAGATATTCCAAGAGTTGTCTTATATGCAACCTGATAAGCCATAATGCATCATCTAATCAAGTAGACCAATCTTTTCTATTTGGGCTCACGTCTTCTCGAGAATTTTTTTGATTTCTCTGTTTGCTACTTTTGCTTGACCACTAACTTGCGGGTGATAAGCAGTGACCTTTCATCATTAATGAGAGCGTGAGGTGTCCCACACCTTGAAAAAATGTTCCTACGAAGAAACTTCACCACTGATTTGGTGTCATTTGTCGGTAACTCCACTGCCTCTATCCACTTAGATACATAGTTGACAACCAAGAGAATGTATTGATTTCCAAAAGAACTTGAGAACGGTCCCATGAAGTCTATACCTCAAACATAAAAAAATTATACTTCTAGAATTCCTTTATGCAGCATTTCATCTCTTTTAGATGTATTCCCTATTCTCTGACACCGGTCACACCTCTTAGCAAATTCGTAAGCATCCCTAATCATCGTTGGCCAATAGAACCCCAATTGATTTTTTCCACCAAAATGTACCTCACAAGGGGAAGACAACCCAAAAGGATATCTTCCATCTCCTCAACTATACATCATCGAATAATCTGATCAGCACATTGTCGGAAGGCGTATGACTACTCCGAAATGTAATCTTTAGCATCGTGAACAATTTTTTTCTTTTGTTAGCTCAATGCTCCCATAAGAAAAAAATCCTTGTACCAAAAAATTGACAATATCAGCGTACCATGGCATGGACATGATCCTATCCCTTACATGATAACATTGGACATAGAACAATTGCTCATCAGTGAAAGATTCGTTTATGGCGCCACTTTCCCTTTGTTCATCTTCAAGCTCTAATCGCGATAAATGACTGACCACCTAATTTTCTGTCCCTTTTTTGTCCAAAACCATAAGTCAAATTCTTGAAAGAGTAATACCAATCTCATCAGTCGAGATTTAGTCTCTTTCTTTTTCATTACATATTTCAATGCCAAATGGTTTGTATATACATGGGCCTGATTTGCCATCAAGTACGGTCGAAACTTTTCACACGCAAAAACCACTGCTAACAATTCCTTCTTAGTGGTTGTGTAGTTGCATTGTGTTGAATTCAACGTCTTACTCACGTAGTGGATGACATGAAAGATCTTGTCCCTTTTTTTTCCATAATACTGCCCCAACTGCATAGTCAATGGTATCACACATGATCATCAATGGTTCAATCCAATTTGGACTTGTTATGATTGGAATTCTAACTAGTTTTTGTTTCAACACCTCAAAACCTTGGTCGCATGCTTTGTCAAAAACAAAAAGAACGTCCTTTTGGAGAAGATGAGTCAAGGGTTTAGTAATTTGAGAGAAATCCTTAATGAAGCGCCAGCAAAACCCTGCATGCCCAAGAAAGTTTCAAATTCCACAGACCGCATTTGGTAGAGGGAGTTTTTCGATGACCTCAATTTTCACATGATCAACTTCCAACCCCTTCTTAGAAATACGGTGTCCCAGAATAATCCCTTCATTCACCATAAAATGACATTTTTCCCAATGCAAGACCAAGTTTGCATCTTCATATCTTTCTAGAACCTGTTCTAAATTAGCTAGACAATCGGTGAAAGAGTCCCCATACGCAGATAAGTCATCTATGATCGCATCCAACTCGTCTTCTATCATGTCAACAAAGATCGTTGTCATGCATTACATGAATGTAGCTAAGACATTAAATAAGCCAAAAGACATTCTTTGAAAGCATAGGTCCCAAAAGGATAAGTGAATGTGTTCTTCTCTTGATCATCATGGTGAATTGAAATTTGATGGTATCTAGAATAATCATCAAGAAAATAATAATATTCCATCCCCACTAACCTATCTAACATTTGATCAATGAATGGTAAGGGAAACTGATCCTTTCGGGCTATATCATTGAGTTTTCTATAATCAATGCAAACACACCATCTGATTATAGTCCGAGTCGGGACTAATGAATTCCTTTTATTAGGGACCATAATTAAGTCGTCTTTTTTTGGACCACACTGAGTTAGGCTAACTCACTCACTATTGGAAATTGCATATATGATACCTGCATCCAGCCATTTCATTAATCTATTTTTCACAACCTCCTTCATTGATGGGTTTAACCTCCTTTGAGCATCTACTGTCGGCTTTTTACCTTCTTCTAACTTGATTTTATGTTGACAAAGCGTTAGACTTATACCCTTAACATCAGTGATGGTCCATCCAATGGCTCTCTTATGTGCCTTTAATACTTGAAGTAGAACCTCTTCTTGTTTCAAAATTAACTAAGCAAAGATGACCACTGGTAATGTGTTGTTCTCCCCCAAATACCCATACTTAAAATTCTTGGAAAGAGGCTTCAATTACAATTCTGGCAGTTTAACTATAGATAATATCATCTTTCCGAATGCGTCTTCCAAAGGCCCCAACGGTTCTTTACAATGCTATCACCAATCTAGTTGGTGAACCCGTTCCTACTCATGTTGAACCTTGATGTCATCATGAGTTTCCAAAATGTCATCATCATCAGGGTGGCACTCACCCTCTTTTTGGGACGTAAAACCTTTAGGTCTATCTTGTTGTCTAAATTCCATAGAATCATACTATAGGCATCAAAAAACTATTCCACTGAGTTCCTCAGATTGCCCCTCTCTCATAGGAGCAAGTCCACTAATAAGGAGAATCCCTTTTCATTTTCCATGTTCCGAATCTCTATCCCCCAAACCACTATCAAAGACCTCGTGAGTAGTGGGATGCTCACACCTCCAAGTAGAATCATTACTACTAACGTTCTCAAGTAAAACAACGATTTCCCGTGCTGTTTTGGTCCAAATGCTTCCCATTGATATGACATCAAACTATGCCTTGCTACTCTTATCCAAACCGGTATAAAAGTACTACAATTGTACCACACTCTCAACTTCGTTCCCAATTATTCCTAGTAATATTCTCTTCAATCTCTCCTAAGTCTGCCCTAAAGTATTTGCACTCTCTTGTGTCATTATACTAGGCCATAACCAATTACAGTTTTACAACATGGTGTCTAACAAGGAGGTCATTCTTTTTCAGAATATGTCATGGCGATGGACTTTTTCCTTCAGAGCTTCATATAAAATTTTGTGTTTACTGTCCTGACGGACTTCCTTAATTACCACCGCGGTGACTCAACTCACTTTACAAACTCTATATACCAGACACATCCCAGACCTAGGATTTTATAACATTTTTGATACATCCCATAAAACTTATTTTCAAGTAGACTAACTTATCTCTTAATCTAGTCATAACTTTATTCCTATAGTTGTATAAGTATCATTTTCAAACTATAATATCCAAGATTTCCATATTCCAATTTGATCACTTTCATATAGATATACTTCAGTATGAATAATATACATGTAACAGTTAGAGTAAAGACTCACCTAGTCCTCACCTATTAGAGTTCAAAGCTCCAGATCCATATATCCATATCGAACTAGGAACAACCTCTTCTTAGAAACATAATTTCACTATTACTACTCTTGTATATACAAATTACTTATCATTTCAATCGCTGACAATCCCATGCAGAGACCTTATACATACAATCTCACTATTCAATTATCACATACAAATTTACTCATTCAGAACTTAACATGCAGAGCTGAAATACTTACTTTGGTACGAAATAACCACTGATCATAAAAGAACCATAGCTTCTAAATCATCGATGTAAGATACATTCAGACTTAAGGAAAGTATCAGTAAATACCCCTTAAGGAAAAGGAAGAATGAAGAAGAACCCTTTCAGAACTCATATCTTACATATAAATATAACTCAACTTGCTTAGTGAAATTTAACAAGTGTCATACGTTTCAAAACTTGCCTTCTTCATAGCCTACAGTTTTCGAGGGAAACATTAATAAATGCCTTGCAATCGCAATTATCCAGCTTGGCTATTTAGTTTATTTCTAACCACGTTACTTAAAATCTAACTAGCATAGTATTTCATACAAATCAGGCGTACTACATTTTTGGCGAATACTCATTCTATATTTACCCTTAATCTCTTAACACGAACTTCTCCTTAATACATGGTAGAATATTAGAAAATCAAATTCTTACTTACTCTTGTGGCGATTACTATATGCCTACACATATACGCCAAAACTTTAAACCTGCCAAAATTGAAGTGTTACATAAAATATATGAACCACTCGATGAATTTATATGTGCACGTGGCATATTTTAACAACTTTTAAATTTGCAAAAATTACATTGACTTATGGCATATTTCAACCGAAGATAAACATGTAGATACGCAAATAATATGAAGGATGCCTAAAAATGAATAAGGTTGGCTCAGTGTAGTAGAAAAAGTTAGATCCTAATATACAACAATATAAAAAGTCTCTTCTCACCTGGAAAACAAAAGCAGCTTGGCATTATATCACATTGCACTAGTTACTGAGAAACCATAATAAATGAGCTCATATAATCCAAGATATTAGTATACCTATTATCCACAGATTCAAATCCTGGAACTGGGACTGCATATTTCCTAAGGTAGTGTTTTTCATGTATATATTTCATTCTTATAATTTATACAAAAAAATGAAATATTTATCCAAATTTCCAAATTTTCAAAATTCATATGTTCAATTTGGCACACATGAAAACTTATGCGCTCATTTAGATGCAATGTATATTAATTTAATAATATTAATATATCATCACAAAAATCAAATTAATATATCACCATACAAACCCAATCCAGAAGCAAATAGTGTAAAGTTAACATAATAGTAATCGGGACATGTATTAAAACAATAGTAGTTGAGATATATATACCTGACTCCCTTGTTAATCTTGGCAAAAAAAATAATAGCTAAGGTTTCAGTGGCAGCCAACACCACAGTCAGCACATTACTCGCAGTACCATGTGGTCATTTCATTATTCATTTTATTAGAATTCAAAACAGAAAAGAATTAAATGCAAAGTATACGTACATTGGCCAATCAACTAATAATAAGTATTCTAATTTCGTAGAACTCCCGGAATAATTTATTTTTCTTTCTTTCTTTCTTTTCATTGAACTTCCATGTCATAATGGCATTTAGGTGTATGAAAAATAAAGTTTTAATTAATTGATTAATTTTATTTTGGCTTTGCAATTGCAACTATAGATGATGTTACTTGGTAAGAACTAAGAATATTGTATCATCAAGCACTTTCGGTCACAAAAAATCCACCAATGGACAAAGACAATCAAATAAATAGACATGACAAAAAAAACCAATTTTATTACACTTAAATGATAGCATTAACAAATTATACCATTTTGATGATATCACATTAGACCAAACAAATTCCAAAAAGAATATTATAAGTGAGAAGTGCATTGTACTAGACAAGTATACAAATCAGTTATTCATAGTACCTATGATCATAGATGCATAAAGTAGACACAACAAAAATGACCTCAAAAGTGGAATAACACCAAAAAAGACACATGCAGCTTCGCTGAAGCATTTGATGCTTCCCCAGGAACCAATATTTAGTAATATTATTTGGTTATAAAATATTAACTTTATAATCCAAGAATATTGCTATTTTGAAAATGAAAATTGTTGAAATTAAATATAACCTTTTCATTTAATTATATAAAAGGATCAAGGTAGTAGCTAATATGAAAATTAATGGACGATGAAGTGACAAATTTAATTAAAATATAATAAAAAAAGATAACTATAAAGTCAAATTAGATGTCAACCTCTAAGGAATGAAAGCTTCAGGTTAGGAAACAATTTGACATATTAAAATTAGGCCCCAGATTTAGAGGGACCAAACAATGAGGCATTGTATAGCAAAAGAGTAACCAAAATATAATAAAAAATAACAAGGAAAATATACAAATCAGATTTTACAAAATTTACAACAAAACCGACAATTGACACTAATAAAGAATCATAACTACAATTCATACATAATGAAATTAGCACTCAATCCTACTTACAATTGATTTATTAAATTTCAAACCTATATATCCACAGAACAGTAGCAAAATTAGAGGTAGCCCTCAAAATTCTATATCAATTTATTCATAGCTTTTCTTCTTTTAAACCAATTTGTATAATGATCAAACATTCAAACTATACTAATCAAGATAGTTGTAACAATCATAATCATTCAAGAAACCCAAGCCGATACTAGGATTGATCCTCAGCCACTCAATTTAAGAAAAAGACCCTCATTTTATACACAATGAGAGATCCGACAATGCCCCTAACAATAATATAAAAGGCAAGAAATAGAATAGACATAAGGTCAAACACATAACTTGTAATAAGGAGATTAACTTTAAGGTAGTTACAAGAGTCTACACGTTTTGACAAAACCTAGGGACTTTAGGGAATTAGCTTCGAGTGATTTCTTTCAACAAAGATCGAACTATTAAAGAAGAAACTAACAAAGATAAAAATGAGCAACTAACTCAAAGATTTAAAAGAAAAATGCAAAGAAGTGGCTTGTTAAATGAGTAAAGAACTATCAAATCTTGAAAGCCTTAGACATTCATAACATATTTGAAATCCATTAAGCTAAAAAAGAAACAGAGAGGCTATGTAGAACTAGAGTGTTACGAGTAAGTGTATCTTTTTAGAGTAAAGCAAAAGCAAAATCAAAGAAAAGAAATAGAAACAACGTGAAAGGAATGAATAGAACTAGGCTATTGCTTATGTGTAAGCCACACACAGAGAGAGCAAAGGTGGGGAGTAGAGAGCAGTGAAAATGGAGATTGTGGGCTACTATTGCAGCCAAAGTAATTTTTTGGGTAAAAATTAAGTGTAGGCCAATAAAAAGTGAGAATGAGGAAATAAAAGGGGATAGGTTCATGAAATGAAGTGGGTGAGTGTTCCAAGAAATGGTTAGTGTTTCTGTAGAGAATTTTGTCTAACAACTTGCAAGCAATCTCTAATTCTTTGCATCCCGTATAGGACTCTAAGATTTTGTTGGTTCATTCAAAGCCCATTGTAACACTCGTTGCCCAACCCGATCGCCAAGTCTGGGTATCGGATGGCACAACTATTCGAATAACTTAACACATTCCTATTTCAAATACAATACATACCTAGACAACTTAAACCTTAAAATTTCTCTCTGACATTTGTTTTTACAACTATCATGTTAGTTATATTTTTTTACAATCATAATCATTCAAGAAACCCAAGCCTATACCTAGACTCAGTGAACTTCAACCTTGAGGCATGGCCTTTGTGGATGCCTCTCAATATACATGAACAGCTACTGTGTGCCACTTATTCTGGCAGATTCTAGCTTGGTCCCTCTTGGTTTTTGAGTCTCTATCTAACCTGCATTCAAGTAGTAATTATATAAGTTCGGAAGAACTTAGTGAGATCTGTACAATAAATTCATATAGGATTGCATAAATCTTTAAGAAAATAAGATTTATGGCTCGAAATTAAACTTCCTAAGTTTCACAGGAAAGCTCATGAACTTAGTTAACAAGGCTCATTCCTTATACACTCAGTCATTTATTGGCGGGCTTAGACCCTCGTCTGATCCTGAGCATGTTCTCTCTTGGGTCTCACCCCCTTTTATCGTTAATCTACATCCCTAATATTCATATTCATTACTCCTAATTGGTGACGCTCAGTGTTTACCCAAATAATGGTCGTAACTGTGGGACCTTACCAGAATACGATCTCTTTCTAACATTCTCTTTTCCTTTGGGAAACTAGTGTCCATAATGCAACCCCATAGTACCCACCCTATTAGCCTATTTCTTTAATATGCTCCGTTATATTGTGTTTCATGGTCCCAACAGACTTCTGCTTCTCACGATTCTCTGGCGGACTTTATTGGTTATTAAGCCTTGAGCTGACCTTTCCTCCCATGAAGATTCTTATCAGTTTAACTCTTATTAATTTACAAATTAAGTCTGTGTACTATTTTAGCCCATTTTGTATCTGTTCAAACAATGTGGAATCCGTGGCTTTCCTAGAGGTTTCATTTTGATGTACATTACATTTACCTCCTCATTTAAGGAATCTCTTCCTTCTTTCACCCTAATTGGGTTAAGACACTTCCTTGGCTCCACTCATCACCGCCCTTGGCGAATTCTCTCATTATCTTGTTAGTCAATATTCCTGAGACACACCAAGTGCAATCAATCTGTGACTTATCGTATCAATCACAGCGTGAACTCTATTTTAATCTTTGGCGTGTCTCCTAGTATACCGATATATAGAATTCACACGAGTAACCCCATTTTTATAATCCTGACAGACTCTCTATGTTGCCAAGGTTGAGCCATGGTCTTACATATTATTCCGAATGTTTAATTTCCTGGCGGACTCATTTGGTTTCCGTAGCTGAGCCATGGTCTTACAGCTTTAACCTCTTTGAGGTATTGCCCCGAAGGACCTTACCGTCATTGCGATGTCACCCCATAGAGCCTATTGACTGTTGTCGTGGTGTTGCTCTATGGAACCTAATTATTATTTTCATGGTGTCGCTCTAGCAAGCCAATCGATACCATTCTATTTCATATTTAACCTTGATGCTCGAACAATGCAGTGTCCCCTCTACAAGGCCCGGAGCTTCGTACATTACAACTTACACACAACAATTTTGTATGGCAAAGTCTTAACAAAATTCCATTTCCATATCCATCCGCCCATTCCTCCATTTCGCCACTTTTAACCTTAATGCTCAAACACTGCAGTCTCCCCTCTGTAAGGCTCGGAGCTTCGCACATCGCGGTTCACACTCAGCAACATCATATAGCGATATACAAAAACACTATTTCCCAAATCCTAACTCCATCTAACTCGTCAATAATTTCCCATTCGTACTCCGTCATTATAAATATACAATTCACGCATACTATGACACTATATACCCACACATAATACATCAAATATCCAAACATCGAGACGTATCCATGGACAAACAACAATCACTCTTACAACATTCTCATACTTCCACCAATCTATGCGTTCATAGCATATCCATTCATCTTTTTTTTTTCATGCATAATCAAATTCCAAGCACAATACATATCGGTCATAAAGATGTTTCAATCAAGAGACACGACATCATAGAACACCCAAAGATAGGTTACAAAATCTCACCTTGCTTCCTTTATCCTTGAAAACTTAACTTGTCCAAATTCCAGAGCCTCCTTCGTCCTAGAAACTAAGCATAACAACCATCTATCGGTTAAACTAAAGGTGTTCAACCCTTAAAAACCAGAATCCATAATCATACAAAACCTTTTAAGAGTTCTTACTCTACTTCTTTCTTCAATCCACAAGTACAAAGAGGTAAGAAAGCTTGCCAGTTCCTCACTTCTCTACTACCAGACTTCAATTTTCATGATGATTGCATCATATAGAGCTTCCTTCAGCTAGATCCTCTTTTTTTTCAGAGCGTTTGAAGAAAACAATGCTTTTAAGAGAGAAAAATTGGTAAATAGAATTGAGAAGAATTTTATTTTCACACACACCTATATATACTCCATTGGCACAGTCTCCACAAACCAATACCACCACTCAATCCTAATCATTTTGTCTCCTACTATGGAACCAACCGGTTCCAATCTAACTAACCCAAGATTGAAATCTAACCATTCCTAACCAGCCACTTAAGTTTCTAAATATCTCATTAGAGCCCACAAATTTCTATTTCTATACAATCGACTCCCCGACTCTTCTTTAAGTTTGAGTCCTTAGGAGAACTAGGTGTGACACTCATTGCACCATTATTGATACACAGTATCAACAAAAGTGTAGGAGGGGAGGATATCAAAAGAGATCGGTTCACCCATTCTAGGGCCGAGAGCTGGACAAGTAGAGAGATTTAGGATGAATGCTTACCATATTAGAATTTTGTGTGAAAATGAGTTCCCCTACTAAAATGGTATCTTGGGGTATTTATAGAATAGCCCAATGAAAGGCCCAACTGGGTCCATAATAGGTAAGAACCCAATGGAGGGTCTAACAGGGTCCACATTGTGATAGGAATATAACAAGTATGGAACCAAAAGTTCACTGAGTTACATATAAAATTCCACATTGGTCGTGACTACGTTATTTCATTGTGCAAAACTTTTGTTCCAAGATAACAAATATTTTAAAAATCTCCCTCAATGCAAATTTACTCATAATCTTACAAATGTACCACATTGATATGTTTTTAAATATATATAATATACATATTAAAGCAAGGCTTATAAACAAGTATATACATAAAACATATATTCCTAACAACATGTTCAAAAACCCACAAACATAACTTTACATAATAAATTAAAAGTGTCCTAACATTTCATAAAGCAAGCTAGAAACTAAACAAAACACATAGTTAAGGGTGTTCAAACAGTGGATTTAGTTAATAACTAAATCGAATTACTATTAATCAAATTACCCGAAAGGTAAAAATATTTAACCGTTAACCGAATCGAATTTTTTTTCAAATACATTAACTGAACCAAAATATTTCGGTTAATTCAGTCGGTTAACTGAATTAATTGGAATTTATATGTTTTTATCTTTTGGTTAAAATAAGTATAAAACATATAAAAAATACATTGTTAAAGTTCGATTTTTTAATAGTTCAAAAATATATATTATTTATTTCGATTAATATAAAAAATAATAGTTCAAAAATGTATTGCTAATATAAAAATATATATTATATATAATATATTATTTTTTGGTTAATTACTCGATTTCAAACTAAATTAACCGATAACCGAAATTTTAAAAAATCATAAATCGATCTCCGACCGAACTAAATTCAACCATCGACCGATTAACCGAATTAGATTGATTTAGTCAATTAATTCAGTTTTAACCGAACTATAAACACCCCTACACATACTAATCATTAATCTCCTCGTAAATGATCAAGAAATATTTTATGAAAAATTGATATCCAAATTAGTCATACACGAAGTACTAATAATTTTGTGATTTGTTATACAGGAGGTGGAGCTAGTAATGAAGGATGCAATCTTCCTTTTGCTTGAATCTTAGTTTCCACAAAATTTATCATCAAGTTAGCAATCTTGTCGTACATCGTAACGTTATCTAGGAATTTCTTTGGTTTTGCGGTTAGAAGTATTTTGCTTAGCTTCATATATTTATTGTGATCGCTTCTAATCTATGAGCTACCCTCCCCAATCAACTCATGCATCTTTTTATTTACATTAAAGACGTGTTTAATAATGTCGTCATCCTTCGAATCCATCCTATAATTATTCAAGCTTTCCAGAAGCCCCATCATTTTTTTTTTTTGTGGTCAAATTAGGCTTAAAGTCTCTATCACTTTAAGAGTCCGAATACACCCCATATAGACCACATAACAATGAACATAAAAAAATTATGTACATCTGATTAAAACATATTTAAATCAACTTATTGTTGATACCACATATTATTTGGATAATACGTGCATATTCGAGACTACTCCTTAATACAACAACTCACAAAAAGTTTTATAAATGTTAAATATATTGAACGAAGTCAACAAATGGCGTTACACTTCTATTGCCATAATAAGAACTTCTTTTATTCATGACATAATTAAAAATAAAGATTCCTTTTATTTTGTTTTTGGTTAATATATTTATGAATATATAGGGATGTGCATAATTTGATTTTAACCGACCAAAAAAATTTATTTTAGTTAATCGGTCAACCATCGAATCTAATTCGGTCAGAGATCAATTAAGAAATTTTTAAAATTTCGATTAACCGTTGATTCGATTCAAAACCATTATATTAGATAGGTCCAATATATTATGTAAACCCAAAACATAAAAATTAAAGAATGAATTTAAAATTAATTAGATTTATACAAATTATTATAATGGGCTTAAAAATCATAATAGAATTATATATATTTAAACTAAAAAATAAAAAGTAAAAAATAAAATAAAAGAAAGAAAGAACCCTATTTTTTTCTTTCCACAGTCAAACTCATAATATCTTCTATTCTTCTCGACTTCTTTAAATTTTTTTTTTCAAACTCTTTTTTTTCATTTCACCACTCAAGTCTTAAGCTTTCTTATTTTTAATGTAGTGTTTGTTATAATAATTTTAAATTAGTGATGTTGTTAGAATTAAGTGACCCAAATCCTTATTTAAATAAAATACATTGGTAAGATAAAATAAAAGTAAAATCCATATAGAACTACATTTCTTTTATTTTATTTTAGAATAAGGTTTTTTAAACCTTATTAAGCTCCATCTATTTGATATTGATTAGAATAAGGTGCTTTAATCTTACTACACTCCTATTAGAATATGGTTTTACAAGTCTATAAATAGACATAGTCTACTCCTCTTGTAATCATTCGAATTCGACATAGTGAATTATCTTCTCCTCTGCCCATGGTTTTTTCCCGAAAGGGTTTCAACGTAAAATCTGTGTGTTCTTTATTTTTCTCTCTCTTTTTCTTTGCGATACATTGTCATTACTGACGTTCTATTTTTTTCAAATTGGTATCCGAGCTTCCGGGTTGTCCATCTCAATCACAGTAATGGCGTCTTTGAAGTATGAAATTTCGCTATTGGATCGCAACACCAGATTTGTGTTGTGGCAGATAAAGATGCAGGTAGTTCTTGCACAGATAGACTTAGAGGAAGCTCTGCTAGGGGTAGATAAGATGCCTTCAACATTGACGGAGGAAGAGAAGAAGCGCAAGGATCGAAAGGCATTAACATAATTACATATGCATTTGTCTAATGAGATTTTACATGATGTGATGAAGGAGAAGACCGCCTTTGGTTATGGAAGAGGTTGGAACAAATATGCATGTCGAAAACTCTAACTAGTAAGCTGCATATGAAGCAGTGTCTTTATGCTCATCGTTTGGAGGAAGGTGCGTCTGTGCACAAACACTTAACAGTGTTTAAAGAAATTCTCTCAAACTTGGAGGCCATAGAGGTTCAGTATGATAAGGAATATTTAGGGTTGATTCTACTTTGTTCGTTGCCCCCGTCTTATTCAACCTTATATAGCCGTGAGTCTCTCACAGTTGATGAGTTTTATGATTCTTTAACCTCGTATGATAAGATGAAGCATCTTGTGGTTAAAATCAACTCTCAGGGAAAGGGTCTCATTGTTCGTGAGAGACAAGATTGGAATGTTGGTGATGATCGTGGAAGGACACAGGAATGGAATCCTCGTGGTAAATCTAAGAGTAGATCGAAGTCTTCAAACAGAAGTAAAACTTGTAACTTCTACAAGAAGAACTGACACATTAAATCTGAGTGTTATAAGCTACAGAACAATATCAAAAGGAAGGCTGCAAATCAAAATGGAAAACAACCAGAAAATTCTGGTAAAGTTGATGTTGTAGAAGACTACAGCAGTGGTGAACTTCTAGTCGCTTCTATCAACAATTCTAAAGTGAGCGAGGAATGGATCCTTGATTTGGGCTGCACCTTCCACATGTGTCCCAGTCGGGATTGGTTTACAACTTACGAAACAGTGTCTGAAGGTGTTGTTTTGATGGGAAATAACGCTTCATGTAGAGTTGTAGGTGTTGGAACAATTAAAGTTAAGATGTTTGATAGAATTGTCAGAACACTTAGTGACGTTCGACATGTTCCAGAATTGAAGAGAAATTTAATTTCATTGAGTACTCTTGATTCAAAAGGGTACAAATACACAACTAAAAGTGGGGTTTTGAAGATTGTCAAAGGTTCCCTCATTGTGATGAAAGGGCAGAGAAAGACTGCCAAATTATATGTTCTGCAAGGTTCTACTGTTACTGATGATGCAGCTGTCGCTTCTTTTTTCTTATCAGATGATGATATTACCAAATTTTGGCATATGCGCCTAGGGAATATGAGTGAGAATGGCATGGCAGAATTGAGCAAAAGAGGACTTCTTGATGGGAAAGGAATTTACAAACTGAAGTTCTGTAAGCACTGCATTTTTGGAAAGCAAAAGAGAGTTCGATTCACCAGAGGAATCCATAATACGAAGGGAACATTGGAGTATATTCATTCTGATCTATGGGGGTCATCCAGAGTGCCTTTGAGAGGTGGAGCCAAATATATACTAACTTTTATTGATGATTATCTAGAAAAGTTTGAGCGTTCTTCTTGAAGCAAAAAAATGATGTGTTTTCTACATTTAAGTCTTGGAAAACTATGATTGAAAAATAAACAAAAAAATAAATAAAATACCTCCACACAGACAATGGCTTAGTTAGAGTTATGTTTTGATGAGTTTAATAAACTGTGCAAGTCAGAAGGGATCGTGAGACACTTGACAGCTCGTCATACTCCATAGCAAAACAGCGTTACAGAACAAATGAATAGAACGATCATGGAGAATGTTCAATGTATGTTGCCAAATGCCAACTTACCAAAGTTGTTTTGAGTCGAAGTAGCCTCTACTGCATATTTTTTGATCAATCGATCTCCATCCATTATCATTTTGAAAAAGACTCCACAAGAGGTATGGTCTGGTAATCCTGCTAACTATTCTGATTTAAAGATCTTTGGGTGTCCTGCGTATGCTCATGTTAATAATGGGAAATTGGAACCAAGATCCATTAAATGTGTTTTTCTTGGTTATAAAGCTAGTGTAAAAGGGTATAAGTTATGGTGTCCTAAAAATAGAAAATTTTTATTAAAAGAGATGTTGTTTTTGATGAAACTGCTATGCTACTTAACTTATCTCTTAAAGACTCTTCCAATAAATAAAATCAAAAGCAGGTGGAGTATTAGATTAATCCAGAATCTACAACAGAGTTGACTCCTCAAGCCAGGACAAAAATTCAAAATAAAGTCGCTTCTTCACCACAATACTCTATCGCCAAAAACAGAACTAGAAGAGAAATTAAACCTCCAAAGAAGTATGTGGCTGAAGATATAGATGCAAACCAAGAGCCATCTAATTATTCTGATGCGGTTAGCTGTGAAGACTCAGAAAAGTGGATGTTTGCTATGCAAAAGGAGATGGAATCACTCCACAAAAACAAAACATGGGATCTTGTAAAACTTCCTAAAGGTAAAAAGGTTGTTCGTTGTAAATGGGTGTTTAAAAAGAAAGAAGAGACTCCAGGAGTTGAAGAACCCAGATATAAAGTAAGGCTTGTTGTAAAGGGTTATAGTCAAATTCCAAGAGTGGACTTCACAAATGTGTTCTCCCCCATTGTGAAGTATAGTTCGATTCGAGCTTTGCTTGGTATTGTGGCATGCATGATTTGAAGCTTGAGCAGTTAGATGTAAAAACTGTATTTTTGCATAGAGAACTTGAGGAGGATATTTACATGCAACAACCAAAAGGTTTTACAATCTCAGAAAAAGAGGACTATGTTTGCTTGCTGAAAAAGTCCCTTTACGGTTTGAAACAGTTACCAAGACAATGGTACAAGAGGTTTGATTCCTTTATGACTTCTCATGATTTTAAAAGAAGTAGCTTTGATAGTTGTGTTTACTTTAAGAAAAATAGTGATGCTTCTTTTGTGTATCTACTCCTTTATGTTGATGACATGTTGATAGCAGCGAAAGATAAAAGAGAAATAAGAAAGGTCAAAGCCTAACTAAGTGAAAAATTTGAGATGAAAGATTTGGGACTAGCAAAGAAGATACTTGGTATGGAAATTCTCAGAGATAGAAAAGCAAGTAAACTGTACCTAAGTCAGAAGGGGTACATTGAGAAAGTTTTTTGCAGGTTCAATATGCAGAGTGCTAAGCCTGTTAGTACTCCTTTAGCAGCCCATTTCAGACTTTCATTGGCTTTGTCTCCACAATTAGATGATGAGGTTGAGTACATGTCACATGTTCCATACTCTAGTGCAGTGGGTTCTCTCATGTATGCTATGGTTTATTCACGTCCAGATTTATCATATGCAGTTAGTGCAGTTAGCAGATGCATGGCGAACCCGGTAAAGAATATTAGAAAGTAGCTCAGTGGATTTTAAGATACTTACGAGGTACTACTAATGTTTGCTTACAGTTTGGAAGAACTAGAGATGGATTCATTGCGTATGTTGATGCTGATTTTGCTGGAGACCTTGATAGAAGAAGATCTCTCATAGGTTATGTCTTTACAATCGGAGGTTGTGCAATCAGTTGGAAAGCTACTTTGCAAACTAAAATTGCTTTGACTACCACTGAAGCTGAATACATGGCAATTACTAAGGCTTGTAAAGAAGTCATTTGGTTGAAGGGACTCTTTAGCGAACTCAATGAAGACCTTCAAATCAGTACAGTATTTTGTGACAGTCAGAGTGCCATCTTCCTTACAAAAGATCAAATGTTTCATGAGAGAACAAAACACGTTGATGTTCAGTATCATTTTGTTCATGATATTATTGCTCGTGGTGATATTGTTGTGAGCAAAATTAGTATTCATTAAAATCCTGCAGATATGATGACTAAGTCACTTCCTATAACCAAGTTTGAACATTGCTTAGACTTGGTTGGTGTTCATTGTTGAAGTTAAACCCTTAAGGGGTTTTATGGAAGAGGTGGAGAACTTGTTCGTTGAGAGTTCGCGATGAAGAACTTGTTCATTGAGAATTCGTGTCAAGGTAGAGATTGTTAGAATTAAGTGACCCGAATCCTTGTTTAAATAAAATATATTGGTAAGATAAAATAAAAGTAAAATCCATATAGAACTACACTTCTTTTATTTTATTTTAGAATAAGGTTTTTTAAACCTTATTAAGCTCCATCTATTTGATATTGATTAGAATAAGGTGTTTCAATCTTACTACACTCCTATTAGTTACAAGCATATAAATAGACATAATCTACTCTTCTTGTAATCATTTGAATTCGACATAGTGAATTATCTTCTCCTTTGCCCGTGATTTTTCCCCCGAAAGGTTTTAACGTAAATTTTGTGTATTTTTTATTTTTCTCTCTTTTTCTTTGCGATACATTGTCATTACCGACGTTCTATTTTTTCAGATGTTATTGTGTTATTTATTGTTTTTGCTTCTTCTTTTTTAATTAAAAACAAGAAAAATAACATTGCAATTGTATGTTTTCATGTTTCATATTTATTTGAACAAAACAAAAAAAAAACATGTAAAAATTTTGATTAATTTGGTTAGCTGTCCAAATTAATCGAAATTATGCCGGCCGGTTAAAAGATTTTGAAAAGGTTTTGATTCGGTTAACGTTAAGATTTTTATGATTTCGATTAATTCATTAATGGTAATTTAATTCAAATATTAATCAAACCGACCGTTTGAATATCCCTAAAAATATATATACTCATTGCAACATTTTGGATCCATTAAAAAAACCTAACACGTCATTAATGCAAATTATATGATCACAATCTCTAAATTTTTTAGACATGTTTCAAAATTAGATATTAACATTATCACCCAAGATTTAAACTTACAATCTAAATTTTGGACTCATATATAGTTTATCAAAAACCGAACCAATAACCTAACCCTAATACCAATGCAATATTATGCTAACAACATTTGCGAAATTAAGAAATCAACTTACATGATCATTGTTGGATGGTCTGATATACAGATCAAAATGAAATCATAAATTCAAAATCGTCTTTCTTTAAAAGAGAGAGAGAGAGAAAGAGAGTTTTTTCTTCTTCTTATTTTTCCACCAACCTCACATTGGTAAAATGAAAGGCAAAAAAATGAGTAATGTTAAATTTATTGCAAATGGGTGTACAAATCCAATAGACTATATAATAGAATCGAATTAATATAAAATACAAACGAAAGGAAAACATAAATATAACCAAACAAAATTCACATATAACAATTGGCATGATAAAATTAGAGATTTATAAGACCTAAACATGAATAATACGTCTTAGCTTTTATCAACAATACTAAAACATGATTGAGGAATATTAATTTCATACATTATTGTTGATTTTTGTTTTTCATTACATCTTCAAATATTAATTTATTTTTCACTACGTCACAATTTCTGTAAATTTGAGAAGAATTAAGCCTAAATTCTATAAGTTATAACTCATTTATTGATTAAATTTGATGAGATCTTACGATTTTTTTTGGGTAGAAAAAGGTTGAAATAAATATTTGCAGGCTTGTGAACTGTGAGTAGGGAGGTAAAAATATCCTGAATATGATGAGTTCCAACTCGACTTAATTTTTAGGGTGGATTTTATTTTAAAAATTTTATTTTCAGGTTGAGTTAAATTAAAAGTAATAATTAGATTAGTGTTAGATTTTAAAAAAATTTGTTCTGCCTATCCCGTGATATTTATAAAAATACTCGTGATATATATAAATATATATTAAAATTTTTCTTTAATAAATAATAAATATATAAATAAATAATATATTAAGTTTTAAGTTTAAACATAAAAAAAAAACCTTATTTGCTTCAAAATAAGAAAAACAATTAAAAATGTAATTTTATTTATTTTAAAATAAAAAATAAAAAATTGAATGGTGTTAGATTAGAGTTGAAATTGAATCTTTGAATACATTGTGAAATCGTGTTCAAAACAAATAATTTTTTAAGAGTGAGGATTGAATGGAGTTGGAGAAAGATTGCCCCCCGGTTGCCATCCAATCCATACTAGGTAGCGCAGCAAAAGATATTTAATTTTTATAATTAAGATTTTAATTTTTAGAAGCACGTGTTACAGTGGGGCAATTTGGGCATTTGATTGAAGTAAGATGTTGGAAATGAAATACAACAGTGAGTAACTGGGAATCAGCATAGCAAGTTTTGGACCGTCTGATCAGCAGAAATGAATTGATGACGAATTTAGTTATAACCGAGTTCGTAAATGAATCTGAAAACGCACCCAAAAGTCGTTTCTTGGTTCCCGCCAAAAATAACAGAAATCACAAAATTTATTTGAAGGACACTCCTAACAAACCCCCTAAAACGGTTGGTGTCAGCCTCTTCATTCCCCAATTCCCACGCGCCTCCCTTATAAATACTTATCCATCCGCTTTCTCTATCTCTCTATCATTTTCCTATCTCTTTCCAAGAATCCTCCAAACAAACTCCCTCTCTGAAAAATGGCTATTCCCTCTCTCACTCTCATCATCTTCCTCGCTCTCTCCTTCCTCTCCGTCTCCCACACCACTTTCGACCAATTTCTCACCTCCACCTCCACCGCTTCCACTGCCACCATCAGCGCTCCACAACAATCACCCTTCTTCACAATCTCACCTTCGCCTCAACCACCTCAAGATCACGCCGACCACGCGCTCCTCCCCCACACTTCACTCCTTGCACCAATCCTGTCTCATCTCGGCTTCAACGAGCTAGCCACCGCCGCTCCCTCCCTCTTCAGTGACTCTACCTCCGCCTCTGCTTGGTCTGGTCCGTACACTATCTTTGCTCCCTCTGATTCCTCTGTCCGCTCGTGTGTTTCTTGCTCTACTCCTTCCCTCCTCCGTGAACACATGGTTCCTGGCCTCTTCACCAACGATTACCTCCGGAAACTCACCTTCGGTACCAAAGTCGAAACTCTCAGCCCCGGCCGTTGCTTAACCGTTACCTCCACCGCTAACAACCAGAAAAACTTCACCGTTCACAAGATCTTCATCGGCGGAGTTGAAATCACTCAGCCAGATCTGTTCAACAACGGTCTACTCATTATCCACGGCCTCCAAGGCTACATCTCACCTCTCTCGCCTTTCTCTTGTGACGTAGAACGGATGACGTCACTCTCTTTCCCGTTCCACCACGGCCAGAGCCAAAACAACCAATTTAAGCAGCAACAGAATGTGGCTCTGATGCGATTCATGCTTCGAGACGCCATGCTACGGCTGAGAAATAACGGCTTCTCCGTTCTCTCACTCGCTATGAAAGTCAAGTATGCCGAACTCATTCCTCTCATCAATGTCACGATCTTTGGTCTTGATGACGTGTCCATCTTCTCCGGTTCGTACGCTTACATCCACAGTGTAAGATTCCATATCGTGCCAAATCAGTTTTTGACTGTTGCGGATCTGGAGAGACTTCCAGTGGGGACCACGCTGCCGACATTGGACAGAGGGCAGAGTTTGGTGGTGACGACGGCGGGAGAAGGCATTACGAAGAATCAATTGAGGATCAACTATGTGGCGATTAAGGTTGCTGATATGATAAGGAATTTGAATGTTATAGTGCATAGCATTTACCTCCCATTCCCACATCTTCATCCTGTGGCGGCGGTGACTGATGCCATTTTAGGTGGAGATCAGACGTCGACGGTGGGAGGAACAAATGGGGATTGTGAAGCTTCGAATGAGCAAGGCCAAGGCAATTGTGGAATGAGCCAGTTGAATCAGGTGGCGACTCAGCTCAAGCCCCACATGCTGGAACTTGAAGACCACCATGTCCATGACCATGGTCTTTGAAGGGTTTTGCTGATGCATGTACAGTGAAATGCAGGAACGCCTTCTGTTTCCTAGCTTTGGAATTCACGTTGAATCTGTGTTTAGTCTACTGAGTAAAACTTTGATAAGTCTGTTTGTTTTTAGGTTAAAAGAATTCGATTGTGAAGTGTCTGTTTGGGTGGAGATGAATGGTTGTTATGTTCCAGTACTTTAGCAAGGATTAATAAAAAGGTTACTGTTGTAAAAGAGATAATCATCTCTTTGCGGAGGAATCATTTTTTTTTTTTTTTATATATGTATAATTGTTTTAGTTCGGCAAAGATAACATTCATATAGCGGTAAGCTTAGTAGAATATATTGGAATTCAGAGAGGGCGAGTAGGGTGGGTTATGTCAAAATTCTATCCAGTGCTAGAATAAGCTTAATTCGTGAACCATTTCATAACCGATACCGGAACGTGATGAGTTTTGGGCTTTAGGTTGGGCTCCGTCTATCCCATTTGGATTTCTTCATTTTGGAGTCCAATCTGCAAAAATGGGGCTTGGGCCAGATGCTGTGCTCGATATATTTAATCATTTATTTCAATAACTAGTCCGTTATGCATAAATTTCTATTCAAAATGTTAAGTTTGAATACATTTAAAATGAATAATATATAGCTGTTTTCTACACAATCTAAAGAAGCCAAGATGAACAAGAAAAGAATAACAAAACATGTTCAGCCAGGGATACTATTACTTGGAATTCATGGTGTTTGTATTATGAGTATGATATATCATTGTATTGACGATCAGGTTAGAAGTGAGATAAATTTATCGTTGAGTAGTTGAGAATTAAGGAAAGTGTGAAGGTGTTATGGATGTTCTTACTATTACTCAATTCTCTTAAACTTTTAAATTAAAGAATAATGTGTTTAAATACGTGAGTTGTACTTGTTTTATAAAATTAATTATTAGGGAAAGATACAATGATACTTCATTAATTGATGATAGTATTTCCTTTTTCTTAAAAATGTAGCTGGCTAAAGTAATTTTGTGTAGTATAAGCAAACTGTTGGAACTTAGAATTGTTAAGAGCATAGAAGCAAAATGTAAAGGGACAAATGATATCTAAAGTTTCGTTAATTAGGCTTAATTCTTTCTTTAAATGATTTTTTTTTTTGGTATCCATAAATGATTTAAATCACGTATGTCTCAACCTATAAAAATATGGTTTATTTCTTTTTTTTTTCCCTTTTCTCGGGGTAATAATAAAGGGTAAACAAAAATTCATACAAATTAACATTTAGCTGTGTAAGAAATTAAGATGTAGTTTAGGCTTCTAAGGAAGCATTAAAATCCTCCCTAGCCTTGCACAAGTGAGGGGTGATGCAAGAAGCAGGTGAGGCATGGTATGATGTGCAAAACTTGACATGCACACACCATGACGACGACGACGACGATGATGAATGTGATTTCCTGCCTCTTGCTCTTGTTTGAGGAGTTCCTTTTTTTTATCTTTATTATCACACACAAAGGCAGCAGCAACTAATAAATTTGCTTCCTTCCCAAGATTTTTGATCAACTCCAATGGCATATCATAGTTGAGATTCATTGGGTCCCCATCCTAATCAGGGTCTGGTATTATGGTGGATAAAGCCAAGGATCCACATTCAAACTTCTTCAGGGAAATTGTTGTGGATACCACATTAAATTTATTCTCCATCACCACCATTGCTGTTGCTTTTCTTGGCCTCACTGACTTTGCCTTACCCAAGCCTGGTAAGAGCTTCTGATGAAATCCAACTTCTCGAGTGGTGATGAAGCATTAGTGTCGCAACACCGACACTTTGGTGTCTCAACCTTGGCCACTACAGAGGCCTCTCCATGTTTTCACCTCAACCACTTCCCTGCACAAGCTCAAATAACCAAGATCAAATCAACCATTAAACTTCCAATAACATAATTTTTCCATTTCGGTTCTAAAAAGCATGAAAATGTAATAAAAACTAACATCTACTATAAATTCTAAGAATTACCAAAAGTATTAAAAAGACTCAGAAAACACTTGAGAACAAGTTCTTTAAGTTAAAGAGCTTAATTTAACGTATCAAATTATGATAGATCAACCATAGGGTCCATATAAACAAAACAACATCTTGACAGTTTTCTATACCCAAACCCTCGAAACAAGTGATCAAGGCATCTTCGACCAGTTCTGTTTTAAGAAGGGTCTTGGTTCTTAAACCTTCTTAATCGCTTACCACCTGTGAAGGCTTCGATTGTAGCAATATCTTCTTCAATCTCTTTGCTTGTAAGTGCAATTGATAATCATCACCACTTCTTTGGATTGTTCTTTGAAGGTTAAACAAGGAATGCTTAAGGTGGTTGAGTATTTATAAATATATATTAATATGGACAATATAATATACCAATGTGATAGAGATTTCATATCAATTTAAAAATTTACATGCATTACAAGTACAATTATATCGATAAATTTAGTGGTTGGATTGTTAAAATATTAATTATACAAAAAGATACGAAATGGCGTGCAAGTGGATCCCTTGCCTCTTTTTGAGTTATATATATTGTATATATAAAAACACAAATTGAGATTTTTTTTTGTATAATAAAAGGTGTCCTCATCTCTTTATTGTCTGATCCTAATTCTATTTAGGCTAGAGATCATATTCATGTAAAGCCATAAAACCGTTATTACTTAAACCATAAATTTATCGATAATTAGTTTATGTTTACAATAATCCACTAACGATGCATGTGTTGTGTGCCATAAACACTAAGAAAACTGATTATTGAAATTAGAACATAATTCAAATTATTATTTATGCATGTTCATACTACATACTTTGTAACACCCCTAACCTATATACATTGCTAGAATAGGGTTACGAAGCATTATCTGAAGTTTACATCTCAAAACAATCAATTATTCACAAGATTTAATTCATAACATAAATCAAAGAAAAACCAATCAACCTCAACATATTGTCCCTTATATGAGCCATCGAGACCCCAATCAACCTCATACATATTGTCCCTTATATGAGCCATCGAAACCTTAAAAACACATTAGAAATAAATCAGGACTAAATCGAAAACATATAGAATTTTTAAGAAAAAGTTGAAAATTTTCATACTGTAGGGATTACACAGCTGTGTGGCCAAGCCATGTAACTCACACAACTGAGACACATGCCCATGTCTCAGGTCGTGTGGGCATTCGAAGTAGGGACACATGGCCATGTCCCAGCCCATGTCCGTGCCCGTGTAACTCTTTAACTTGGGCCACACGGCCAAGCCACATACCCGTGTGTCAGGCCGTGTAACTTGAAATGGCCTCACACGCCTGCCTAACTTGCAACCCTTTGAAACCTACAGGGGACACACGGCTGAGACACACGTCCGTGTCTTAGGCCGTGTGGACGAATAATAGGTCATTTTCAAGCCATTTTTCTCATGCAAATCATGGTTACTTATACAAGCCATTAGCACCTAATTTCAGGTATCCAAAATGTACCTAACATATGCATATTCAAGCTAGATCATCATAGCATTTAATCAATCAACCAATATGCCTAAAAGGCACCTCAATTACCACAACCAAACATGCTTATACATTTGCTAAATTTAACCATAAAACAACCAACCTTTGTAACTAATTCTATGCCAACATTTACCACAATGTTCACATACCAATATCATACCCAAATATACCAATTTGACCATTAAATAACAATCATCACCAAACATTATCAAACTTGAGACTATGTCAACCACATCCAAACATACCAAATTGGCCATTTATAAACTCAATGCTCACTATCTATTTCATACCAAACCATACCTCAATGACACATTCAATAATATCAAAATAACCTTTTATAGCATGTATTTAGTTTGCCATTCCAACATCCACCATTTAAACACCAAAATGCTAAGATTCAACAATTATAAAACCACATATACATGCCAACATAACAACCAAAACATTAACCAATATCCCATATTTACAAGCTAAACATAATGGCTAATTCATCAAACACAGTACACCTATACATGCCATTATAACCATGACTCAAAATCATCAAAATCTACCGATATAGTCGATGGATAATGCGATGGGTCACCGATAAGCTTCCAACCCGAACGAACTTCCGATTATCTAAAAACATGAGAAAAATAACACAAAGTAAGCATATAATGCTTAGTAAGTTCATAAATCATAAACAATGCTTACCATTTCAATGTATAAGCTTAAAAGTAATTTATGAATTAATCCAACATAGCTTGGCACAAGCCTAAGCATCAACAACAACTCAAGTTAGTGATTAAACACTTAACTTAGCAAATTTACCATATGATATAATAACTTTCGTGAACATAGCATATAAGTATTCACACTTTTCATGAACATGGCTATACATGCTTTAAACATCAACAACTCATACCTTTTCATGCTTTCATAACATTACTAATCGAAACACCTATCATTTCTTCCCTTTGTATACCCGTTGAAACACTTAGAATAATATCGGATACGCGAGAATCTCACACATAGTGTGCTAACATATGGTCGAAACCATTTCTTTCTTTTCCTTACATAGATGTTTTCTCTCAAGCCATAAATGGGTCTGCTCACACAAGCTGTCGGTCGGAACGTAGCTACAAGGTGCTGCTCACACAAGCTATCAAGTATCCACAACACATGACCGAACTCAGCCACTGGTAGGACGTTCAGGACCAACACCCAAACAAGGTAACCCTAATGGCATGTCATTTGTATCCTATATATTCCTAAGGTTCAAAAGGGGTTCGAAAGTCATCGAAACGTCATTGGATTTTTCTGTGGAGACATAATATAATAATACAACAAAATAACATTTAAACCAATATATTAAAATTCTATTTAAACGTACAAACTTTCCTTGATCGCAAATGAAGAGATATGATCAATTAATTTGACACTTTTTCTTTCCCTCGATCTAAATCTGTATGATGCTTATCTTGATCTAAATAATCAAATTCAGTCCATTAAATAATCATTCTATACAATTCAATCCAAAACTCATATTTTTGCCCCAAATGTTTTGATTTCATTACAATTTAGTCCTAAGCTCATAAAATGAAATTCATGCAAATTCATCCCTAACCCAAGCTAGTCGAATTTCATGTAGGTCCCTAGCAATTCATATATTTCATTATTTTTACAATTTTACCATGAATATTACACAATTTTCAATTTAACCCCTAATTAACATTTTCAGTAAAATTCACTTTACAAAAGTTGTTTAACTAACAACAAACACTCATTTTCTTCCATCAAATATCACAAACAACATATATTCATTCATGGTAAAACCCTAGACTTTCAATAGTTTTGTAAATTAGTCCTTGGGCTAGCTAGATTAAACTACAACGACTCCAAAAACATAGAAATCATTAAAAATAGAATAAAAAAATGTTTACATGCAATGGATGAACTTGTCGAATTTATCTTCCCCCTTTAATGGTGTATTCGGCCATGGAATAAAGAAATAAGAAAGATGATAACCTATTCATCTTTTAATTCTTTTACATTTTTAATTATTTATTAATTTACTTTAATAACCTTTCCAATTAACTAATCAAAACATCAATTTCATGCCCATCTTTGTCCACTAAATATAATAATGGTCTAATTACCATTTAAGTTCACTCATATTAAAAATTCATAGCAATTTGACACCTTTAACTTATAGAACTCTAATTTTGCACTTTTTTCGATTTAATCTTTTTTATCGAATTAAGCATGCAAACAGTAAAATTTCTTAACAAAATTTTTATACGATAATACTAACATGCTGTAGACATTAAACTAATAATAAAATAAATATTTTCACGTCAAATTTGTGGTCCCGAAACCACTGTTCATTTCACTAAAACGAGTTGTTACATACTTAACCAACTACTATGCATGTCTCTTTCACAATTCAAAACCTATTCAATCTTAGGTATTATTTGATAAAAATGAAAAAGTTTGAATTTGTTGTATATAATATCTTAATGTCCCAACTAATTTTGCAATACATGATCAAAAAATGTAGATTAACAACAATTTTCAAATATAGTAAAATAAAGAGTAAATGACAAAAGAATTTGTTAACGTAGTTCATATTCACCAATCCTACTCTCTGAAGCCATGCACAATGAATGATATTATTTAACAATAGATCTAGATGAAATTAAAATAAGGATTAGGGTTCTTACAAACAAAATAATATCTTGATAGTTTTTAATACCCTAACCCTGGAAACAATCGATCAAGGCATCTTTGACCAGTTCTATTACAAGGTAGGTCTTAGTTCTTAGGCCTTTTTAATTGCTTACCACCTATAAGGGCTTCGATTGCAGTGACATCCTCTTCAACTTTGTAAGTGAAATTGAAAATCACCGTCACTTCTTTAGATTATTCTTTAGAGGTCGAACAATTGGTGCTTGAGGTGGTTGAGTATCCGATCACAAGTAAAGATTCTACTTTCAAAACAAGATTGGATTGCTTGCACTAACTTTTCTCACGGCTGAGGGACCATTTAGTATCTTCATATTGTTTTTGATATCAATGTTTTATTTTAAAGGGTATTCACTATCAAGACTCGTTTCCTTTCGCGACTATAAAAATATAGGGGAATTTCTTGATATAAAATTTCAACGCATTTTTAGGGAAATTTTGAATTAGAGGACGATTATTAATAGTAGAAATGAAACAATAGTTCAGAATGATAGGATTTTGATATGGTAAATTTAATGTAATTTTTTAAAAACTCTTATATAGTGTTTAAAGTAAAACTAATTTCTATTAAATTTTTATAATGTGACATAACATATCAATTAACATTATATAACAGTTCAACTATATATTCTTACTAAGATATCATATATATTGAATATATGAATATCATGTATATTTTTGAATAAATTGATATCATGTATATAAATGTTTTTTAAAGAAATATCGTACATTCTTTTCAAGACAAATATATATCATATATTTTTAAGAGTGATAAACTTACACCGGTATAAAGTTAAAGTGGTTTTACACCCTTTCGCAATTTCTTATATGACTAATATTTTAACAATCCAACAATTATATTTCATACTTCATTCATGTAGATAATGCATATCAAGTTTTGCATAAATTAAAAATTCCTAACCATTAGATTTATTTTTAAAAAAATTCTACTTATAAATATATATTAATATAGACAAGACTTTAGATCGATATGATAGAGATTTCAAAACGATTCAAAATTTTACATGCATGACATGTACAATTATATCAATAAATTCAATAGTTGGATTGTTAAAATATTAATTGTACAAAAAGATACGAAAGGGTTACATCGGTGTAAGTGGATCCCTTGACTTTTTTTTTAGTTATATAAATCATATATAAATAAATGCACAATTTGGGATTCTTTTTGTATAATATAAGGTGTCCTCTTCTGTTTTATTATTTCAGTCAAATTCTATTCGAGATAGAGATCATATTCAGGTAAAACCACAAAATAATTATTATTTTAACCACAATCTTTATCGATAATTAGTTTATGTTTACAATAATATGCTAATGATGCATGTGTTACATGCCACAACAATACTAAGACGACTGATTGTTGAAATTAGAAAATAATACAAAGTATCATTTTATGCACGCCCATACTTCATACTTAACCAATTGCTTTGTCTCTCTCTTTTGTCATTTCAAAACCTATTCAGTCTTTGGTATTATTTGATAAATTTGAAAAAGTCACAGTTTATTGTATATACTATCTTAATGTCCCACTTGATATTCCAATATATGTTGAAATAAGGTAGATTAACAATTATTTTGAAAGAGAGTAGGATGGGTCATATTTATATGTGTGAGAAGAGTTCTATAAAAAGATTCTTCTTTCTTGAATATGCTACTCTCTAATTTTTTTCTTTAGTTCAATGACATCTTTTTCTCCTTAAGCTGGAAGCTAAGGTTTTTGGTTTAATTAGCGGTCATTCTCTCTCCGGGTAAGTATTACAGCTCTGCATGTTAAGTTCTGAAAGACTAAGTCTGTAAAGGGTAAATGAACAGTAAGTTGTAAGCACAAGGCTTTGTGTGGGGGTTGTTAGTAATTGAGATGATAGTAATTTGTACGTAAATAAGTTTTAGTTTGATATTCCTATGTTCTTTTGAGCAATTGTTGTTGCTGCTTCGAGAATGATGTCTGAGTCTAGAACTTCGAACTACTGTAGGTTAGTATCGGGTGAGTCTTTACTTGACTCTTTTATGTGAATTTTTCAAGTAAAAGTATATATATACATATGGGATGATGGGGTTTACAGTACTTAGTAAGAGTATGGGTATAGTAAAGATGAGATATGTGTCGTGATGATATGTATAAAACTCTATTGAAAAGAATGAAGATTGTTAAGCATGAAGGTAAGGTCTGATATACGAGATGTACGAACCAGTCAAAATGTGAACAAATCTAGGTAAGTGAATGCTGAGCAAGTGTCCCTCTATGATGCCTCTAGTAGGACAGATATATTGCTAACCAGACTAACAAATCATGATAGTCCTAGTGAATCCGAAGCTTCAACACAACAATACATTCAAAAAATCAGCCAAGGACTCACCACAAGCAATAAAAAGCATAAGCCTAAACTAAGTTCTAATGTAACTGAAACCTTTGACATAGCAAACTTAAAACTCAAATATCTCGATCTATACTCAATTTTTTTGCCTAAAACCAATTCCGTTCATCTTATAATTCACCTACGACTAATTTCCAACTTTGAACTACAGTAAAATTCTCAATTCATGGTATCGACTTTTTCGACATGTTTTATGGCTATTTTTTGAAAATTCATTAAAACTCAAGAAATATTTATTGAAACTTCAAAAAAAATTTAGAAACCTCTTAATTATGTCAAAGCTAATTGAAAAACACTTTGAAATCACGTTTTTACTCAAAATCTTGAAATCCACCATTAATGAGCTAATTTTATATTTTTATTCAAAACATGCAATTTATTGGCTAAAAACTTGGTTTTAAAGACTAAATAACATTTAAAACTATGTAGGAGTTGAATCGTTACCTTAGATGACAAAAAATTGAGTGTTTGATCAAAAACCCAAAAAACTCACAAGCTTGACAATGGAGGAATTTATGGTGTTTTTGGGTGTTCTTGAAATTTTATGGAGGTTTAAGGCTTGGATTTGATAGGAACTAAAAGATTAGAGTTTGGAAATCAAAAATCGAATGGGAGAGAAAGGAAGAACAAGGAACGACACAAGAATGAGGGAGAAGAAAAACTAACGTGAAAATAAAACTAGATAGGGAAAGATAGAGGGTGAATTTTAAATTTTGATTAAACTGCCTCTTAAAAACTCTAAATTTTGACTCTTTTACAAGTCAGTCTTATTTTTAAAATTAAAGGTATTTAAAACTTATTTTCAGAAATTGATTTATTTTTTAAAAAACCATAGTAAATAAATCTACAGTGTACCATGTCACAGAATTCCAAACACTTTCAAGCTAAAATCCCTAAAATACCCTTAAAACTCCTAGGCCCTATTTTGAGGTATTACATTATCACACTGTTGGAACTTGTTCAATCTTCGATTCCAGTACCCGGGTATCTAAAATGTATGCCAAATAAGCTTTAGCACCCTTTCGGATAAATTTTTAAGCAATAAAGGCAGATACAATACTGGCGATACAATCACATCTATCAGATTCAACACTAATCAATTCGCCGTTCTAACGTTTCAAGACAATTCGCTTCTGTTTACAATTGGCAATTGCATCATTAAATGCTAACCAATCCATACCCAAAATGACATCAAATTCGTTGAATGACAATAACATCAGGTCAACAGGAAATTCGTAACCCCGAATTTCAGTGGACAACTTTTACAGGCTTTATTAAAACTAACACTCTGACCTATCGAATTTAACATAGTAATATCAAATTCTGTCGACTCTACTAGCAAACTTTTTTTCTATTACTAATGTAGTGCATATATAAGAATGTGTTGACCAAAGGTCAATTAATGTATAAATAGTAACATCAAAGAGAGAAAAGGTACCAGTGATAACATCAAGTACCATAGTTTTCTTTCTAGCTCATATCGCGTAAGCTTTAACCGGTGCATGACTTGCAGATCCAATAGTCACATCACGTGCCTTGTTATGGCTAGCTCCAAAATTTTTTTCAAGTCTCAATTTCTTCCCCTCTGTAAAACTGCCATTGGTTTGGTAATCTGTTCTGAACCTATCTCGGCTCTATTCGGACAATCCTTTAGATAATGCTCAAATGAATCACATTAGAAACATGATCCCTTTTTCAATCTACATTCTCCAAATTGATTTTTGCCACAATGCTCGCAAATGGGTTTGTCTACTTTTCGAACACTACTGGCACTTGCTACTGACGTAGCCTGAGTCTTCAGGTAATTTTGTCCGAACACACCTTTTCTCGAATTTTCTGTAGTAGTAACAGATTAGCTTCTGAAATCCCTCGTTCTTTTAGACGAAGGAGTCAAAAAAAGTTCTGGTAATGCTACGTTTCTCGGTGTCCTCACTTTTAGCCTTAGTACGTTTATTGTCGTTCCAAATTTCTTTCATTTTCTGGCAAGTTCGAATAATACCACAAAATCTTTTATTTCTAGTGCACCCTGTAACGACCCTATAGTCAGGGGTGTCGAAAAGTGTATTTTCGGGACTTCGTTCCCTTAAATCGGAGTCGTAAATATTTTTAATAAACATTTACAAAGCTAGTTGTGTGGTTAATTAGGTTTTGGTTAAGCGAATTTACTTTAATTAAGAGTTATTAAAGTATAAAGACTAATTTGCTTAAGTATTAGAAGTATAATTATAGATTAAAATTATTAGAGGGACTAAAATAGTAAATATATATTTACCTTGTTGTGGTGGACGACACTAATGGTATATATATAAACTTATTATATTTATATTATATTGGTTAATAAATAAAAGTTAAAAATATGTATATGTATTATAATAATACTATAGTATAATAAAATGAAATAGAAAAGACAATCGAATAAAAGAATAATAAAACTAGTAGTGGCATGCAAATTAAGAAAGAAAAGAAAGAAAAAAAGAAAGAAAAAGAAAAGAAAGGGAGAAAGAAAGTCACGCACGGTCTAGATACTTCTAAGGTTCAAACTTCAATTGGTTAGTTAATTTAGTCCATTTTCTTGTAATTTTTATATTTTTGGAATCCCAGTACCTAGGGCTACCAGACCCATGTTGTAATTTTAGCATTGATTAAGATTTTAAATATTGTTATTATTAAATAGTTTTAGTATTAGGGATTAAATTGATAGATTTTTAAGCTAGAAATGAAAAAGGATTAAATTGTAGAACAATTGTAAATTTTGAGTAATAAGGACTAAATTATAAAAAATTCAAAATTTAGGGGTTTAATTGAAAATAAGGAGTTAAATTTAGTTTAAAGTGAAATTTGTATGAAAATATATAATTAAATGTGAAGAATAAAAATTAGTCTCGGTTTAGAGACTAAATTGGAATTTATGCAAATATTGAGTAAAAATTTAAAATATTCGATATGAAATTAAATTGTGTTGTATTGATATATTTTAATTGCTTTAATTCTGTAGCTAACGTCGTACCAGAATCTTCGACTAAAAAGGGAAGGATAAAATCTACGTCGAATAGCTCGGAATCCACGGTTTGTATTTCTATAATCCGAACCTAGTTACTAATTATTATATTTTGATTTAATACATATGGTAAGTGGTTAAGTGAGTATTTTGGCACTTTGATATTAAATTGAAATTATAGTTGATTTAAATGGATTGAATTGGTATATATATTATAAATGTATTGATTATTTGAATTGAAATAAATATATGTGTAAATGTGATAATGTGCAATTATGATAATTGGATATTGATTGTATTTGGAAAGTGAATTGGAACCCTATTAACCGTATCAGGCTGAGTCAGATATAATTGACATGCCATAAGATAAGAAGAGTTTAGGGATTTCTTCGACTTTGAGTCGATAGGGAACTGGGTGCCAATTTACTTCGGTTTAACCGATGAGACACTGGGTGTCAATTTATATAGCGCTGGGCGCAGTTATTACTTCGAATTTATCCGATGAGGCACTGGTTGCCAAACTGGTGTGTTGGTTGGATCCATGTATCCGTCCGAGTCCGAGTCGTGTTAATAGGGGTAATCAAATAATAAAGTTCTATAATCGATATTGAATGATATTGTATGTGAATTGAAAGTGAGATATGTTGTGATTAAATGAGATACATAAGTTATGTACTCATGAATTGAATATTGAATGGATAATGCCATTGTATAAACAAATGTGGTTTGATATGTGAAAAGCTATTTATATAGCAAGTGTGTGAATTGGGACATTTGTTAAACAAATGAAATATGACAGCATGTGTAAATTGAATATAGTATGAAATGATATGCTATTATGTATGAATTCAAAAGGTTGGCATATGGTAGTTGTGATCTTAGACATTAATATGTGTTTATAATTCAATTGTGCATTTTGTATTCTCTTGTCTTTAAATGTTCGGATTATAGAAATATCACTGAGTTTTACTCAGCGTATGGTTTTGTTTTTCCCGTGCGCAGGTTAGGTACTTCTCTTTTGATCGCCGATTCAGCATCCAGCAACGATCCCGATCTCAAATGTGGTGATGTTTATCTTTTTGTGTTGGCATGTACCTAGGATGTCTAGTTGATAGTTATTTGGTGGATGGATTGTAAATGAAGTTATAAGTGTAATGTTGGTTTGAGTATATAAATGTATGTTTGTGTTTGAAGCCATAATTTAGCATGTTGTTTTGAACCAATGCTTATTATGTGTATGTGAATATAAGTTGATGTTTTAGGTAGATATGAGTTAGACCAAATTGATGGATTTTGGCATGTTTAAAATTTTGATTTGAATGATGCATTGATGATATGTTTTGATGATATAAATGTGGTACCAATGAGGGTATATTGGTTAGGCACCTAGAATGATTGTTTTGGCATGTTTTGAGCGTGTTTGATCGTGTTTTGAATAGATTAAACGAATGGTTTTTGAGTTGCTTAATGCCCAAGCAAGTAGAAAATGGTAAACTTGTGGTTTAAGGCACATTTTAGGTCCACACGGCTAGACACACGGGCATGTGACTTGGCCATATGAGACACACGGCTAGCACACGATGTGCGAGGCCATTTCGAGGGTTACACAGCCTGGCACACGGGCGTGTGGTTTGGCTGTGTAACCTAAGTCAGTGAGTTACACGGGCATGGACATAGGTAGGGACACGGTCGTGTGTCCCTACTTCGAATGCCCACACAGGCGTGTGACCCCTGCAGTTCTAGCTTTTTCTTAAATTTTTCAAATGTTTCCGGTTTAGTCCCAAATCGTTTCTAAAGTGATTTTTAGGTCTCGAAGGCTTGAATAATAGACGTTATGCATGTTAATGATAAATTATATTATGATTTTTGAAATGTTTTGAAATGAATTATTTAGATTATGGTTACTCAGTAATGCTCTAAAATCCTACTCCGACGACGGATATGGGTTAGGGGTGTTACATACCCACTATCATTCGTATGTCTTCGTTTAAGTCGAATACACATATCAACCTCTGAAGGTATGAATTCTCGAGCATATTTACTCAGGCATATGAATTTACATTCATATTCAACAAATGACATATTTCCCTATTTCAAATATATAAATTCTCGTTTGTTTTTCTTATATACATTTTATTGATATATTTCTTCTTAAATTCAGTCTGGAAGAAATCCCATGTTACTCTGTCTCTCGAGACTATAGATGTCAAGGTAATCCATCACTGGTACGCTTCTTCTTTCAATAGAGATATAACACATTTTAGACTATCTTTGAGAGAACAAGCTAATTCATTAAGAACTTGCTGAGTACTTTCTAGCCAATATTCAGCTTTGGATGGATCATCATTATATAAACCTTGGAATTCTTCTCCCTCACACTTGCGAATCTTATCTATCGGGGGTCGATCAACAGTTACCAGACTTGAAATTTGAGGATGACAAGGTGCCAAGAAAGGCACAGAGGGGGTAGAGGTTGTAGAGCCGTAGGGTTAGCTCGCACAAATTGAGCATACTATTCATTCATCATTTGGAAGAAGGCACCACGATCCTCACTTCTAAGTATCTAAGATTGTATATCTATATTCCCTGTTCGAAAGTCGGAACATTACTGCCTACCTCATCAAGTACGACACGATTAGACCCTCCCGACATTGTATATCTGTATGAAAAACAAAGTCAAATTGGATCAGAAGCATTACAATATCACATGTTATAATAACATGTATTTCTAGACTCAATATACGCTATGTTCAATCCTAGAAAATCAACTAAACTGTACCTCTGAGACCACTAAATGTAACATCCCTCATCCTTCTTCGTCGTCGAAATCGGGTTACGGGATGCTACAGTATAAAACAAAACAGTTATAAACAATTAACAGTAAAAAAATTAATTACTTTAATCAATTCAATCATTAAATATCATTTAAAACTTTTTCCAAGTCTTATATAAGCTTACGTGAGACCTAAAATAGACCCGAGAATAAACAAGAATTGAACTACAACATTTTCAAAAGTTAAATGCAATCATGTAAAACATAGGTCACAGGGTCAAGTAACTCTTTGAAGCTGTGTGGATCAAATTGTTAAAATTCTTCAAAAGTCACATGGTCGTGTGTATGAGGCGTGTAACAAATTAAGGTTGAGTGAAATTTAAATGACCAAATCTATAGTACACACATGAGAGTGTGGCTAGCTTGTGTGACAATTGAGAACCGTGTAATACAAATGATTCCTAATTTCTAATGAGCAAATGACTGTGTCACTTGCCTGTGTGTGACACACAGCCACGTGTTAGCCTGTGTGGTACAAAAATAATCTATTTGATGTTTGTTTCAAAACCGACTTTTAAAAGTGACCTCAAAAAAACATTTTTTGCCATTAAGAACCTGTCCAAAACATGTCAATACTATGCCAAAATACACCATACAACATTTTTCTAAACATCTAATCAATATGCCACAGAAGCTTTAAGAATACATCAATGATAACTTTTCAACCCTTTAATAGCTTCGCAAAATAGTTCTCGGGCTAGCTAAATCAAGCTCTCGAAATTTCATAAATATAAAAATTACAAGAAAATAACTAAATCAAGCTTATTAATCAAGGACTTGAAGTTTAAAACCCTAGGATCGATTCTCCCCCTTGCAAAAATGGTGTTTTAGTGAATGAAGAAGACGAGAAAGTGTTTCTCTTTCTTTCCATGTTTTGTTATATTTTATTACTTTAATTATTAATTTATAACATAATTTTATAAGCTTAATAAGCTACCAACCGTCCACTCACAATCCAAAAATGATCTAATTGATATTTAGACATTAATTTAATTACTGAATAAGCTCTTATAATATCTATAGTGATTGACTTTTACCATTTTACAATAGTCATTCTACCTTACTTACTAATTATTCAATAAAATTATCGGAGCAAAACTCAATGTATTATTATAATAGACCCATAAACATTAAGTAATAATATTTACTGACTCGATAATCGAAAAAGGGGATTCCAAAACTATGATTTCTAAAACCACTGAAAAACGGGTTGTTACATAGAGAAAAATCTATTTGCTATTAGATTAAAAAAAAGTACATTATCAGTGTACTAAATACTAACCCAATAAAAAATCACCCTCATATATTTCGTAATTTTTAAAAAAATAAATAAATAGAAACATGTATAAATAAATTATAATATTTATTACTATTATTAAAACATCAAAAAACAAGTAATTTTATAAAAAAAAAAAGAGAGTTTTAAATATTATTATTCAAAAGAGAACACTTCATTTACTTTTTAATAAATGGCAAGTGATGCGATCCCGGTCGCATCATGTTACGATACAACTCGATGCTACCGAGATTGGCCCAAACTCGAGGGGCCCAAGTGCAAAATGAAGTTTTTAATTTCAGTTTGTCAATTTGGCTGCTAGAAAATAAGGACTTTGATTCATTAATTTTTAGTTATTTTAGTTTGTGTTTCTAATTATGTCATAGTTTGCACATCATTAATATGTGTTCTGCATTTAATAAAGTCATGCATTAGGTAACTTTCATGTTAGTTAAGTTTGCATCATTAAATTAAGTCAAGTTAGTTTAATTATGTAACTTTCATGTTAGTTAAATTTGCATTTCAAAACCATGCATTTAAGCATCTTAGTTTAATAAATGATTTGCTAGACATTTATTCAACTCATCTTAGTTTTAATTAATAAGTGTTTTTGTTGAACTTTATTTAATAAGTGTTGTTCTTAATTAATCTAGTTCCTAGAATTTTTTATTGATGCATGAGTTAAGTTCATTTAGTTATGCTTCTTTAATTAAACTAGTTGCTAGAATAATTATTACATATATGTTTTAGTTCATTTATTTAAGTAAGTAATAATGTGTGTTATGATTAATAAGTGTTTTCATGTGTTTAATAAACTCATTTTAATGTGTTTATTGCAGGTGACTTTTCAGCTCATAGTGGTTACAATTTAAGGCTATTATACATTGAATTAAGTGGCTATTCAAGTTATTTTCAGTTACAATTAAAGGGGCTGTTATAAAGGAAGATTAAAAATCATTAAAAGAGCTTTTAAAGAGCATTTTATGCCCTTTAAAATTCGGCAACAACCCTTCTTCTTCCAGCCGTTTTTTGGAGCTTTCAAGAGAATTTAATCAAGCCTTTTAAATGTCATTAAGGAGCTGGTTAAAAGATGGTGTCTATTCAGCTGGCCAAGGATAACTCAAGAGTCATTTTTAAGCCATTAAAGACATTCAAATCAGCTGAATTGAAGTGATTTTATGGAAGGAGTTATTTGGTTCAAGCATAAGAAAAGGCATGAGTTTTTATGGCACATTAAGTTGGATGTTTTTGACCATTCGGTTACCTTGTTCTAGCATTAAAAATAGATGTAATCAGCCTTAGAGAAGAGACTTTTTGCTGAATATATATGAAATCTTTGAATTGTGAGTTATCCAATTCTCTTTGTTCTTACGGAATTGATTTGACTTATCAAGCATAGCTTGTGGCGTCTATCTTTTCTTGTTTGCCGAACTTATCACCTTTGGTGTGGCGTTCATATACCTTTGGTTCCTATCACAATTGATAGTGGGTCAAGGTTTCTTGTTGTTTCCTTAAACTGATAAACACTTAAGAACCATTTTGAGACTCGGGTCAACAATCCAGTATTGTTGGTTCATTCTCGGTCTTAGCCAATTAATTCGTTATTGTTTCTTATCTATTTTGTCTACTACCTTTGTTTGAAGCCATTATCTCTATTTTGTTTCTTTTAAAACCGAAACGAATCTATCCTACCTAATTCATGATTGGGCAATTCAAATACGACTCGACTCAAAAATGAGGCGGTTCGTATCAAATTGGTATCAGAGCTAGCAAATTTGGAGTAAGAATCGACGCTTTCGGCATTACGGAATAGTAGTTTCTTCGAAAAATATCGAAAAAATTTGAAAAAAAATTGAAATAAAAAATTTAGTTTCCATTCAAATTCAAAAGATTGGATATTTTTGTCATTACTACCTTCTACTATTCCGCCACACCCAACCTTTTCATCTCTTTGTTTCAAGCCTACCTTTCTTTGTCCTACAATATCCTTACCAAGCCCAAACATCAAATTTGTAAGCCGATCCACAGCAACTGCCTTTTAAGTTTAAATAATTCTTAAGAACTTAGAGAGGAGGAGTGAGTGGAAAGAGGCAAGAGAGTAGTGAGACTAATCGAGAGTATAAAAGCCAAGTGTGTGAGATTGCTTTGCGAGTGGATAGTGAGGTTCTTTGTTGTGAGTTCTTAAAAAAAATGTCACGAAATTCGGAAAGAAATTTAAATGTGGAAGGCAGGTTCCGTCCTGTAAGAAACATTGGAGGAGGTGTGCCAAATTTTACACTCCAAGCCTTTACGCTCGAAATGGAGCATTTATTAGATTAAAAACTCGAACCCATCAAGAAACGATTGGTTCGTGTCGAAGAGTAGGGCCATCGAGCAAGAACCCAACGGGAGCAAATTTATCCAAGTGAAAGGACGGAAACGAGATCATCAAGGAAACGAACATCTAACGAATGTTCAAGAAGAGATTCTTATCTTGACTCCTATTCATTAAGGAATTCAAGACAAAGAGAAGCAAGCTTCGAGTCTAAGATCTTTCAAGGTGACAAACGAGAAAGTACAAGTTATTCTTCATATGCCTCAAAGAAAGCATCCATGGAGGTGTCCTTACGAAAGAGTGAACATGAACCATATGTAAATCATTCCATTCATACTCGACGGAAAACATCTTATTCTGATTCTTTTGTTTTATCTTCACATTGTAAAAAAAAATGAGAGAAAAAGAAATAAAAAGAAAAGAGAGATAAGAGATGATAATGAGAGAAAATGAGCGGATACTAAACGAACTCGAGAGAAGAAAAAAAGAGAGTGAGAGTGAGAAAAAGAAAAACAAGATTGAGATTGAACAAAAATGTGAGAAAGAAGAGAAAATTGAAAAAGAAATTGAGATTGAAAAGATAAAAGAAAGTACGAAAGAAACGAGCGTTGTCGATGAAAAAGAAACGAAGAAAAAAGATGATAGTGAGCAAGAACAAGTGAGAAATGTTTTAACTAACCAACGAGTGAGTTGTCCTCGTGTTGTTTCTTCTTTTCAGGTTTCTCAAGATTCGAATGACAAGTTTCAACTTTATTACCTTCCTGATGAGAGACGATTCCATTTGATCGAAAAAGGTAAGGATGAAAGTGAAATCAAACCACAAGCGCTTAAAGGTAAGCAAGGTAAGGATTCTTTGTTATGCGAGTCTTAGCAAATTCACTCTCATGTTATTGATGAGATTGCCAAAAACTTAGTTTTTGAAAAAACTCCTCACCATGATTTGGCTGATTGTCATAATTTGAATGATGATGATTTTATTTTACCTAGCGATACGAAGCATTTTTTTGTTAAGGAGCATGACATTGGCAAGATTGTTCATAAAGTAAGATTAGATCAGCCTAAGCAAAATTTGGTCTTTTATGATAAAAAGTGGGCATGTGAAGCGCCTAGTCTGCTTGTGTGTGGTGATAATTTGAAATTTCTGATTTGTTGTGTAAATTCTCCATGTCTTTGCAAGTCTATTCGAATGAGATTCATCATGTATGATTGTTTGAATGTTTTTATGTTTTCATCTTCTTTATTTGGCATGTGTGATGTCTTGGTGAAAGTGAAGTTTTTGTTGCGTTACGGAATGACCGATCAAAACCATGTTTTTAAACTCGGAGCCTGTATTCCTAAGTTGACGTCAAGCGAAGGTCGAATTGAAATGGTGAACAAAAAATTTGTCTTTGTTCCCGGTGAATGGTGTTCCATATCATTGTTCAAGGGATTTGGACCATGGAATTCTAATTTTCGAAACTATAATCTTCAAATACCTTGTGAATCAGGTTTGTTTCCATCGAAGAAAAAGGTAAAACCAATTTCTATTTTTGATCCCGGTATTGATTCATGTGTTGTTCTTTTGAATTTATTTGTTCAAGTTGTGACTAAAATCTTGGAAAGTTCTTTTGTGTTTAACCTTCATTGTGTCACTAATTTGTTTTATTGTTTTGTAGGTGACGATGTTAGGTGGTACCCTCCTAAAGAGGGAGGGCATGCAAATGACCTTCTTTCTTGCCAAGCCATTTGTGGTTCTCAGAATTTTGAAAATAATTCTGTCCGGATCATGAACAAAGGGGGTCGTGATCTTGAAAAATTTTTCTCGAGCAAGTGGCCCAATTTGAGGAAAAATCATTTTCAAGAGGGAGGGTATGATGCGATCCCGGTCGCATCATGGTACGACACAACTCGATGCTACAGAGATTGGCCCAAACTCGAGGGGCCCAAGTGCAAAATGAAGTTTTTAATTTTAGTTTGTCAATTTGGCTGCTGGAAAATAAGGACTTTGATTCATTAATTTTTAGTTATTTTAGTTTGTGTTTCTAATTATGTCATAGTTTGCACATCATTAATATGTGTTCTGCATTTAATAAAGTCATGCATTATGTAACTTTCATGTTAGTTAAGTTTGCATCATTAAATTAAGTCAAGTTAGTTTAATTATGTAACTTTCATGTTAGTTAAATTTGCATTTCAAAACCATGCATTTAAGCATCTTAGTTTAATAAATGAGTTGCTGGACATTTATTCAACTCATCTTAGTTTTAATTAATAAGTGTTTTTGTTGAACTTTATTTAATAAGTGTTGTTCTTAATTAATCTAGCTCCTAGGATTACTTATTGATGCATGAGTTAAGTTCATTTAATTATGCTTCTTTAATTAAACTAGTTGCTGGAATAATTATTGCATATATGTTTTAGTTCATTTATTTAAGTAAGTAATAATGTGTGTTATGATTAATAAGTGTTTTCATGTGTTTAATAAACTCATTTTAATGTGTTTACTGCAGGTGACTTTTCAGCTCATAGTGGTTACAATTTAAGGCTATTATACATTGAATTAAATGGCTGTTCAAGTTATTTTCAGTTACAATTAAAGGGGCTGTTATAAAGGAAGCTTAAAAATCATTAAAAGAATTTTTAAAGAGCATTTTATGCCCTTTAAAATTCGACAACAACCCTTCTTCTTCCAGCCGTTTTTTGGAGCTTTCAAGAGAATTTAATCAAGCCTTTTAAAAGTCATTAAGGAGCTGGTTAAAAGATGGTGTCTATTCAGCTGGCCAAGGACAACTCAAGAGTCATTTTTAAGCCATTAAAAACATTCAAATCAGCTGAATTGAAGTGATTTTATGGAAGGAGTTATTTGGTTCAAGCATAAGAAAAGGCATGAGTTTTTATGGCACATTAAGTTGGATGTTTTTGACCATTCGGTTACCTTGTTCTAGCATTAAAAATAGATGTAATCAGCCTTAGAGAAGGGACTTTTTGCTGAATATATATGAAATCTTTGAATTGTGAGTTATCCAATTCTCTTTGTTCTTACGGAATTGTTTTGACTTATCAAGCATAGCTTGTGGCGTCTATCTTTTCTTGTTTGCCGAACTTATCACCTTTGGTGTGGCGCTCAATATACATTTGGTTCCAATCATAGATGATAGTGGGTCAAGGTTTCTTGCTGTTTCCTTAAACCGATAAACACCTAAGAACCATTTTGAGGCTCGGGTCAACAATCCATTATTGTTGGTTCATTCTCAGTCTTAGCCAATTATTTCGTTATTGTTTCTTATCTATTTTGTCTACTACCTTTGTTTGAAGCCATTATCTCTATTTTGTTTCTTTTAAAACTGAAACGAATCTATCCTACCCAATTCACGATCGGGCAATTCAAATACGACTCGACTTAGCAACGAGGCGGTTCGTATAAGCAAGACAATAAAAATACCTTCATTTGGAATTGGGAACATATATATAAATAAATAATGTTAATCATTCAGTACAAAATAAGTGCAAATGTACAAACCATTGCATTAGACGTATAGGAAACAACGAATACTCCTAAATTGATAAAAAAAAAGGAATTAATTAATTTATTATTGAGATATATTTGTAAGTATATTTAAATTTATATTATAGAAATTGAATATAAACATACCCTTGGAAAGTAAATATTAAAAATCATGAAAATGTGAATGTCTATTTGATATGTAAATGTGTTTATAATTTAAAAAGTTAATGCAGTGGCAGATGAAAATCAGATTAACTTATTCAGAAACATATGATATGAAATAAAATAAATAAGGAAATTATAAAAATTTAAAAGTAGATGGATTAGAGAATAGCCGAATGCCTTGAAACAAATATAGACGCTGGCGGAGCTTGAAATTTGTTTTGGAGTTGGAATTAAATTGTATATTTTTACGATAATAGAAATGTAATTTTATCATTTTAATAACTTATATTTTTATAACTTTTAAAGGGTTAAATTAAATTTTTATCATTTTAGAGGTAAAGTACAATTTTACCATTATTAATTTAAAATTTTATAAATTATAAAGGGTTTAAATAAAAAATTTATCATTGTGCCATGACCTCTTAGATATCCATCACGATCTGCTGCTGAATATAGATTAAACGCAACAACAAAGCTGAAGAATATCAAGTATAAAATGGATCGTGAGATGTGTAGAATTTTAATAGAGTGAGGGAAGAAGCAATCAATTGATTGCGTGTATGAAATTGGGGTGAAATTTTTCAATAAAGCTAATTAATGTGTGGGAGAAAAAGTAAAATATATCTTAAAGGGTTTCCTGAAAAAGATACCATTTGAAAAGTTGATTGTATTCAAATTATAATTTCTGATGACTACATTATTAATGGAAATTTTAAGAAAATATATTGGAAACGTTTTTTTTATAGTAATTAAAAAGTGGTTTTGTGTGACTTGCCAAGCAAATAATTACTTTAAAATTTAAATTTTCTAAAAATGCAACATAATGTTACTATAGCCTATATCTGTATATATATTAGATGTTATTGATTTAGTAATGTTACAAGTTAATTGGACATCATTTCATGATAATAATATTATAATAAACAAATGTAATGTATTTAGTATTTGAATAAATTATACAAATAGTTACTTAATTATAATTTTTTTTTCATTTTAAGCACTCAAAATAAAAAAAAAGTATAATTTAAGCATCCACGTTACATGATAGGAAGAAGAGGAGGTAGGAGGATTTTTATTATATTTAATATTAATATAAAATTTAAATTTAGTATTATATATTTTTGAAAATATTTATGTATTTTTATATGTTTCTTTGAAGTTTTTAGAATTAGGATCAAATTGAGAATATTTATAAATTTTGAAGATTAATTTTTTAAAATTATGACTAAATCAACATAATTTGAAAAAGTTGAGGGCTATATTTGTTATTATACTAATTTTTTAATTGCCATGTCAGCTTCCAGTTAAAATGGGTGACTAAAATGACCAAAAAATGTAACATGAGTGCTTAAATTGTAAACTTTTTACTTTAAGTGCCTAAAATGAATTTTTTTTTATAATAAGTGACTGTATATATAGTTTGCCCTTTAATATATTTAGGTGGTTTAGATTAGAGGTATCCATGGGTCGGGCCGGGTAGGGTTCAACTAAAAATTTAGGCCCATTTACTAGGCTTGGGTCTGGCCCGACTTGAAAAATGAGCCTAAAATTTTGCCCAAGCCTGACCCAGATAAAAATGATAAAACTTGGGCTCGACCCGGCCTGCTAATATTAATTTTTATATTATTTTTATATAATTTTTTAAATATATATATAATACATCAAAAATACTAAGAACATCAAAATAAATATTTCCCAACAAATTAAAAATAAATTTTAAAAAATATGTAGACTTAAATAACACTAACATAAATGCAACTTAACAAGTAAATGCCTTTAAAATAATAACAAAATTAACAAATGCTTTTAAAATAATAACAAAATTAACAACAAAATAAGTTTTATACAATATCCAAACAATAACAACAAAATAGTAGCAACATAATAGTAAAATAGTAGCAAGATAAGAAAAAAACAACAACAAAATAACATTCAAAAATAAAAAAAAGTAGATTTTTTTGTCTTTTAGTGAATTCGGGCCGGGCAGGGCCAAAAATACCTTATCTGAGGCCCGGCCCATTTTTAGACGAGCTTTATTTTTTGTCTAAACTCATTTTTCGAATTTATATTTTCATCCAAATTCTCTCACATTTCGAGCTGGCCTTCGGGTTGGGCCCAACCCATGATTAGTTTAGATTTCCTTTTATACCCAAACAAGTTTCTCAATTTATTATTAATTAATTTCAGTTTAAATAGTTTGAAAGGGGGTAGGTACGGTACAAGGTGATAAGCGAGGAGAGATGGAGTTGTTGGCCAACCAGCATACCCGAAATTGGGTCAATTCCCGACTTCACTTCCACTGTTTGCTCCCACTACCATCCTTCCACCTACCCATCTCTCTCCTTTCTCCTTTCATCGCCATTGATTGATGTAAATTTCAAGCCTTCAAATTCCACCTTATTACTTTAAACCAACCACACCTCACTTTCCAACATTAAGGGAGATAAAATAATAGACTATTAAGCCCACTTGTTCTCCCACCAACCCCCATCCCTTATTTTTCCTAGACTGGTATTGAGTTTGTTTTTATTTGTTTCACTGAGGAATTACAGCCTCCTCCTCTTGCCCAAAATTTGTTTTCTCTTCAATCTTCGTACAAATGGCAGTTTCTCTTCATAACTCAACAGGAATTTCCCGTGTTGGCTTCGACTCCCAATTTTTGGGATCACATTCTGCCTCCAAGGCCTCCGTTTCCGTGTCTTTCCATTCCTCTCTTACTAATCTTTCCTTAAAGTGAGTTCCTTTTTCCGGCATCTTAATGTTTCTAGCATTTTAAAAAAAAAAATTCTAGGGGGAGCAATTTTGGGTTGTGATTGCATTTAACATATAATCTGTCTATTCAGTTCATTGAAGAAAATCCAGAAATTTGTTTCTGGATCATCAGTTGAATCACTGATGCATTTGCAGATTTTACTTGACACTGCATCAATGTTAGCTTCTTTGCTTCTTTTGCAGATTTTAGTTTATCCTTAGGAATCTGCAGATACACTAATTTGTTGGTCGCATCAATTTTCGTTTATTCTGTTTTGATATCATCCGCTGTATAAGAGAACATGGAATGTTGAAATAAAGAAACATATTTTATCAAATATTTTCTACGAGATTGCTATGGAAGTGGTTTCATGAGTATTGTCTGTTTTTTTTTTTTTAAATGGAAGTGTAAAGATAAACATCTTTATTCTTAGTTTATTCCATCCCTTAAGCTGATTCATTGAAGTTGCAGAACCATTTTAATTAAGAAACTTCCCTTTGTGACACTATCTATAAACTTGAAGATTAAACAAGGAAAACATATTGTGCTGGCATTTTTTAGTTTGTGTGAGAATTAAAGTAAAGTTGTCTCAAAAGTCTAATTATTTCCCAAAGGGAGAAGGGAGCACTGGATATATTAGAGAATTTCATTGTCTGGTTGTATAGACTTCTTGGCAGATCTGTTGAGGCTTCTAAACAACAGTCATATAGAATAGCTGCAATGTCAAAGGCAGAGAGTAGTAGCAGCGACCAAGTGAAACTTGATATCTCTTTGAGCCCCAGAGTTAACTCTGTGAAGCCTTCAAAGACAGTGGCTATAACTGATCATGCAACTGCTCTTGCACAAGCTGGTGTCCCTGTCATTCGATTGGCTGCTGGAGAGCCTGATTTTGATACACCAGCCATCATAGCTGAGGTGCAATAATGTTTCTAGTCCATCTTGGGTCCTTGTTTTCTCTGTTTAAGTTTTGACATCTTTTAGTTCAGAATTTCTTCTTCCACTAATTAGTATTTTAATTTATTGTACTTTTTTTTTTTTTTTTTTTTGTTTCTGAAAAGTAAGGCTGGGATAAATGCTATTCGTGAAGGTTACACAAGGTACACTCCCAATGCAGGTACTTTGGAACTTCGTACGGCAATTTGTCATAAGCTAAAAGGTAACTGTATATGTTATGCAAGTGATTTTTTGATGTAACAAGTGTAAATTTGATGTGCGTTTACCTTTGGATGAGGCATGGTTTCTCAGTTTTTGATACTTTCTAGTACTTTTTACTTATTTCCTTTTAATTTATTGTAGAGGAGAATGGAATCTCTTATTCGCATGATCAAATTGTGGTCAGTAATGGTGCTAAACAGAGTATCCTTCAAGCAGTTCTTGCAGTTTGTTCTCCTGGGGATGAGGTACTGGTTTTTTTATTTGACAACCTTTACCATAAAACATTTTGGAATATGCTTTAAGAAATCCTCCTTACCCTCTTTTGACTTAGTTGTGAAATTACTACTGTAGATGTGTTTCCTTTTTTCACAATTTCACTCAATTCTGAGCCATATTTACTTACTTTGCTTTCTTTCTCTTACATCTTTGATCAAATCACAGTTCATAGAGCTGGGGACTTTCTAGTGATGGCATATTTACCTTTGAATTGAGTGCATATTCTTTGGAAGCTGGAATCCTTTCCATTGATTCATTGTTCCATCAGAACAAAAATTAAATGTGGACACGAATGCTGTGTATGACTTTTGTCCTATTAGTTGAGCATTTTGAGTAAGACAACTGATATCAGTTGTGTTTGGGAACATGAACAGGGATTGCACATTTGAATTTCATTTGTTAGGTAAATTGTACTAGTACTTTCAATATGTACGAAGGGGTTACATTCAAATACCATAGTTTCAGATTGCATATTGAATTGTGTTTGAAAACTATATTCTCATCAAAGAATATCAAAGGTGCCTTCTACTTTGCATCTTATTTCGCTTTTGTATATTGAATGCATCCTTAAGTAATATGAAGAATTAACCAAAATCAAATACCCTTTGAAGCTCATGTTTCCAAACTTAACCATTGTTAAAATTACAGTTTTCTTTTACTACAACGAAAGCTTATGTTTGATGATCTGTTAAATTGATTACAGTATCAAATCTAAAATAAGAGATTATTGGTGTACCACTTTGTAGTGTAAGTCATAGACCAAATTTCTTCATCGATTATGCTATCAAGGTTTCAGTTACACCATAAATGTTTAACTTCAAGTTGCTAGGTTACAAATTTAAGCAATAGAAATTCCATAGTATTTTGAAACGCTTGGGATGAAATAGATCAAGTATTACCCTAGCTTTGTCAATAAAGTGAGGATAGGAAGCCAAATACATTAAAATGACCTATATATAAGAAAATAATATAAAATTTATAAATATTATAATATTTTCCTGCATGCCAGAACGGTTATTTCTTGTCATGGTGTTAGATCTTTCTTCCAAATGTATGTCTGCGAGTAACCTTAATTAGGTTCTCATAATCATGCTTCCAGCAAGTAGAGTGATAAGAGGTGACTTGATTATGAACACATAATTTATTTCAGGTAATAATTCCTGCTCCATATTGGGTGAGTTACCCGGAAATGGCAAGGCTGGCTGACGCAACACCTATTATTCTTCCGACACTCATCTGTGACAATTTTCTATTGGATCCAGAGGTCCTTGAGTCTAAAATCTCTGAAAAGTCAAGACTGTTGATCCTATGCTCTCCATCAAATCCAACTGGATCTGTTTACCCTAAGAAGCTGCTTGAAAAAATTGCAGAAATTGTAGCAAAGCATCCCAGGCTTCTGGTACTATTAATATAGACATAAATCTCAGGCATGCTATGCTGATACTCAAACACTGAGCTTTTTTGCTATTGGCTTATTTAGGTGCTGTCTGATGAAATATATGAGCATATAATCTATGCACCGGCAACTCACACAAGCTTTGCATCATTGCCAGGCATGTGGGAGCGGACTCTAACAGTCAATGGCTTTTCCAAGGTAACTCAATTGCATTTAAACCTTGGTTAATTTTCTACTTAATTGATGAATTTTCCATGCTTAACATTGGTTTAGTTCCTTCAGTGTCCATTTTGAGGATTGACATTTTGAACATGACATGTAGGCTTTTGCGATGACTGGTTGGCGACTTGGATACATTGCTGGACCTAAACACTTTGTCGCAGCATGTAATAAGATCCAGAGTCAGGTATGTTGCATTATACTTGTCATTTTCATTTTTGGAAGAGCAAACTACATCCTGCATGCATTAGTGCAACAAGTTATTGCCTTTGCCTATAATAGACCCTGAGAAGAACTTTATTGGAGATCTAGTGGATTTTGTTGCCAGTCTGATCCAGATAATGATCAGAAGATTTGGCATTTTGTGTGGTATATTGGGAACTATGGGATATTGATGCAGCCAATACTAATCTCTGACATGTACTGGTCAAGTATCTGAATATTGTGGTAACTTTCAATGTTGTTCACAAGAATAAACAGTTAGGATTTAGTTGTCAATTTCCTTGGTAAGGCTCGTTGTATATCTTAGAACATGGCATGTGCACATTTATCTAAGATTTAAAAAGGTTACTGGATATGTTTAGTTTGAACCTCCTAATACTTCAATACTTCTTCAAGTTATTCAATGTTTCTACTTTTTTATATTTTGCTCCTAGCTGCTGAAGAGTTTTGAGCCAAAGCTTACCTTACATGCCCTTAAAATTTTGTTCATTCACTTGGTACTTTAGAGTTGAAGCTATGCAGCAGTTAATGCGGTTTTCAAAAAGACAATATAGGATGAACTTGCTTGTTATTGTGATCGTGGACTTCAATAAAATACTGAACCATCTATTGACCAAATGCTAGGAAAGTATTTTTAAAGTTGAGCGAGAAAGCAATGTGAATAAAGAGAACATTTGAGCCAAATTAGGGTGGGATGTGGGCTAGAAATGTCCTCGAATTTCATGTGAATGAGATTTTCAGACTGTGCTTGAAAACTAAAATTGCTTTTGTATGGAGAGAGTCAAAACTTATGTCATTAATTAGCATAACGATCATGTTTCACTTATCCTGGTTTGCAAGTGTTAAAAGGAAAGAAGAAAAATGCCGAGTATGCTTGAGTTGATGGTGCTAGATGGGCACCTCTAAATATCTGTATATTGAGAAGAATTGTAATTACTGACCTCATAAAGTATAAGGCAATGGAATACAAATAGATCAATTAGTGAAAATAGGTTGATATATCTATTAGTGTACTTATATGCGCATCAATTTATTAATTAAATGTGTAGTTTCAGTAGTTTAATTGATATGTGGAAAACTAAACCTTAATGCGGTTTATGTTTCTCAGTCCACTTCAGGAGCTAGTAGTATAGCACAAAAAGCAGGAGTTGCCGCATTAGGCTTGGGCTACGCTGGTGGGGAAGCAATATCCACCATGGTGAAAGCATTCAGGGAACGGCGAGATTTCTTGGTTAAGAGCTTTGGGGAATTGGAAGGTGTTAAGATATCAGAACCTCAGGTACCCCTATTGGCGCAGAGTCTCTTATTACCAAAAGAAAAAAGAAACCTCATTTATGTACTTCTCAGTTTGTTCGGTGTTAGATATTTAGTTCTTCAATTAACATGTTTCTTGCTTGCACGACTTCTGGTTTGCAGGGAGCTTTCTATCTATTCATTGATTTCAGCTCCTACTACGGAATAGAAGCTGAAGGTTTTGGCAAAATCGAAAATTCGGAGTCACTTTGTCGATACTTCCTGGACAAGGCTCAGGTATGCTTTGTTGAATGCTGTTTCAGGACTCTTTTTCTTTTTGAAGTGATTAAGAAGGGCTAGGCTGTTTTTTATAGACATTATTGGGAACTGATTGAATAATACCGTGATTAATGTTGAAGATGAAATAATCAAAGACTGCTGCAAATTATTGACAGGTTGCACTAGTCCCTGGAGATGCATTTGGGGATGATAGCTGCATTCGGATATCATATGCAGCATCCCTCACCACCTTACAAGCTGCTTTTGAGAGAATTAAGAAAGCACTCATCTCCCTCAGGCCTGCTGTTCCTGTTTAACACATGAATTATATATCATTTAGCATGTTGTAATTGTTGGTTGTATTTTGTTTTGGGATTTGAATTTTTTATGTTTTAATAAGCTTTTTTTTAAAATAAACTCTGGATTTTCTCTGTTCTCTTCCATAATTGTCATACATGTGTCGTTCCTGAGATGAGAATGTTCCCAAAGGAATATTTCATTGTAGGCTAACTAGATGTAGTGCTCCAAGGAAAGCATTCACTAGCTAGTTAGATGGTACAGAATTAAGGAGAAGCAACCCTACCCTTTCCCTTTTTGGCAATACAAATAATATTGCTGCCCAACTTGAATATTCTAGCTTAAGGCATCCCTAAGAAGCCAAGGAACCCTTAGTCCAAAGCCTGAAACTATTGACTTTAGCTTTAAAACAATTAATCTCTAATGTCAAGAATTCTCTTCTTCCATCCATGCATTTCCTCCATTACGATGTCAATAAACTTTACCAAGAACCTTAAACCCAAAACTTGAAATGGTGGCTTCGATACCATGGCAACAAGGGTCAGCAGAAATTGTATTTTTTTTTTACTTAGAAACTACAGTAGTACACAAAGATTTTGGGTGTTGGAGTTTGGAGCAATTGTAGTGTGTCCAATGAAGCTGGTAGAGGTGGGACTTTTTGTACCCTGATAAGTCCTAAGGACTGGTCTGCTGTTGCAAAAGCCCCTGAATTCGACCAAGTTGCTGACAAAATAATATTCAGGCTTTTGAATGGAAGGGTTTGGGCAGGCCATAACATTCAGAGATTCAATTGTGTGCGTATTAAGGAGGCCTTTGCTGCCATATTTGATTCTTTGGTTTGATTCCTTGTTGTTGAGGCTATTTTTATACATAACAACACCTTTAGTAGACCCCTATAATTTTAATTCCTTTGAGGTTGACATTGAAGATTACGTTTCCATTCTTGAATTTGAGTAAAATAGATCGAAAATTCTTACATGTAATGTTCACAAATTTTGGGCTGATCAAGTTGCACTTGATGCCGATGGCAAGCTTAGCTACTTCGGGCTTGGGCTACACAAACAGAGGTATGAGAATATTCTTATGTGTTAGATACCTGAATCCCTGTGGGAGGAACATGTTGAACACATGCAACAGTTACTTCCATTAGTTTTTAATTATGTAGACAGTAGATTCATAAAATAACTTGCAGCACGTATGGTTCGCTGTAATAGAATAGAGGCGTAATGGAGTAGAGGCGTAATGGAATAGAGGCGTAATAACAATTCAATTGTTTGATTGAATGTAATGGAATAAAGGCGTAATAGTATTCTTGTGTTTGGTTGAATGGAATGGAGGTGTAATAGCATAAGGGAAAAAACTAAAATGACTAGAATACCTTTAGCAGAAATTTGTTTAGGTAAATGATTATTGTTATTGTTATTAAATTTTAATAAGATTATTAATATCAGTAATAAATAATTTAATCATATTTTAACATAATTATTATTAAATATATTTTAATTAAATATATAATTTAATAAAATTCTTAATAATCAACATATAATTTAATAAAATTCTTAATAATCAACATTCTTATATGAATTTACTAAAATCATAATATATGATATTATAAAATATAATTTGAAATAATTATTATTAAATATATTTTAATTAAAATATATAATTCAATAAAATTCTTAATAATCAATATTCTTATATAAATTTACTAAAATCATAATATATGATACTATAAAATATAATTTGAAATAATTATTATTAAATATATTTTAATTAAAATATAAATCTAAAAGTACATGACAATTTTCTAAAAGTTCTTAGCTCTTGTACATACACCGTTAACATAATTTATCCTACTTTTTAAATATTTATTATGAAAATATTTTTTTTAACCACGCTTATGGAATTTAAAAAATCTACTGCCACTATCAAATAAATATTTCCCTGCAAAAAATCTTTTTATTACTCAGTTTTTCTTTTTCATAAAGAAAAACATATACATATACAAATCTTCTAATTACATCCTTAAACTAATTAAATTATTAATTTAACCATTAAATAACACATAAAATCTTGGGTGACATAATTTATATAATATCGATAATTGGAGGATGTAATTAGAATATTTTAAAATTTGAAGACTAATTTAAAATGAGGGTCATAACTTTAGGGATGTTTAGTGCAATTAACTCAATATAAATAGTTAAGCAAGGTTAGGTTGAGTGAGGGATCCAGAAAAAGCTGATAGCCTTGCTCACAATCCATCAGCTAAAATTTTATCAAACGAGGAGATTATAATCGAGAAGAGTAGTCAAATACATGAGCTAAAACCCCACAATGTGTTGTTCAACTCCAACACCATCAAGAACAAGCTACCAACATAATCTATCATTCGATCAATTTGAAAGTGAAAATGGGTACAGCCTATTTTGGTCAATCTGCAAACCAAAATGATTTCTCCCAAGTTTCTAGTCATAGAGGCCTTCCTCATGCCAGGTATCAACTTAAAAATCCACCATCTCCTGCATTTTCACCATGCAAATGGGCATATCAATGTCAGCCAGAAGCCGAAAGTTGAAAGATGTTCTGAGACACACTTACAGCTAATGGAATAGGCTGTTGAAATCGTTCGGTCGAACAAAGCAAATCTTCATAAGTTGTGGTCCAGCTGCAAAAGGTGATTCCAAGGTTAAATAATGATAGGAACTGAATGTCTAGACACCGATATTATGGTAAGTAGCCATGACATACTGAAGAAGACTGAATATATGCAAGGCAAACCCAGAACCAAAGAATATAGCACGCGGCTGCACTGTAAGGGGAGAAACAGAAAAGGTTTGGGTTCATACTGTTTTATCTTATTTTTTTCCAAAATACATCTGCAAGTAGATTAACTAGTTAACACATATTTAAGCGTAGCGACAAACTTCATGCACCATATTTGGATCATAACAAAAGGGAAGGGGCCCAAGAGGTGGCTTAAAGTAGCACCGAAAAGATATCCATTGCTTGGTTACAAGAATTCACGAGCCCATCCTACAGCACGAGAGTTTGACAGCAAATATTCTGATAAAGAGTGATTAGGAAACTGTTCATAATTTAATATTACTAGTAGTACCGACTACTTTCAAGTAGAGATTCCAACAAAGCAGAAAAGAAAGCAAATGCCCAAAAGCCGAGTTAAATCAGCATGAGATCGTAGCTAATGCACTATAAAGATGCTAAGAATTAAAAGTTGAATTCCTTGCTGTTTCACGAATATAAAAGCGAGGTTTTGAGAGTTTAGTTGAACAAAAAATCACAAATGATACTCAATATCTTGAGTAGGAAGAAACTCCAGGCATATCCCTCATTATTGGTTCCCAGGGCATTCTTTTTGATTTTTGAGACTGATCCCTGGCCCACTGTCTTCTAACCTCATGCCAAGTCATTTGAGCTGCACAGTAAGATTCCACACGTTACTTCCAATAGAACTTTGGTTTGAATTGCTTTCAACAAATAAGTAACAAAACACTCACATTAAGGTTGTAAAAAAATAACACTAAAATATTAATTCCAGTAACCTCATATTAGACTTCAATAAAAGCAATAATTTTGCGGAATGAAAGTCCCCATAAGCAATGACCACAAATCATATTCGTGTATAACCCCTTTATTGAGAAACCTCATACACCCCAACAACCATAAGTCCAGATAGTTCGCAACACCATAGCCAGTTCACACCAATCTCGTGTTGATAAAGTTTCTGCTACTGAAGATCATATTCAGATAAAGACAAGCAAACCCGGAAAAGGTTTTAAGCTACATTTACTCATTTAAAAAACATGGATTTCCAAGCCCAATATCTAGAACTAGCTTCTGGAAAACATTTGATTCCCCAGTTACCCTGACTACAATAAACCAAGAACACTAAAATGGATTCATTGCATGTGAGCAGACATCCTAGCTGCATAATAGCAATATATAAGATTTAAAATGGCTTCTTACAAAATAATGCAGGAAATTACATTAAGGCATGAAGCTTGAGTATGCTCAGTTCTAAACTACTTTCTTCTAATCCCAGTAAGATAACAAAAAAGCAGTTCTACTATTAAAGAGTTGCATGGAAGGCTGGTTTCAACAGAATAAGAGGCTTCCTAGGAGAAAATTGATAACCTTAAAAGGCTTAAATAGAAGCATATATTAAAATTCCAGTAGGTTATCAATTGAGCACACTGCCTAGTTATGGTTAATCAGGCAAGTCGAAAAGAACTCTACAGAAACCCACATAGTAATTATACGTATATCCTTCAGATCCATTGGTGTAATCAGCAACTGCAATCATAGGAGCATTTACACAACATCCCTGCAGAAAACATTTACAAAGCTGTTAAATTTGTGAGAGTGATTAAGGAAAAAAAAAGGTTAGCATAAATAGATTTTCTAATAAAATTTGGCATTATGGAGAAAAAAAGAAGTAAACATGTAAAGGGAAAGACTTACCATACATTCCATTTCTCCAACAGAGAATAAACCGTCCTTTGTTACCTCTGAATGATAAAAACAATAGATACTTCATATTCAATACAATCTAAAACTTCAAACTCTGACATGAGTTTTACATGATATGTGTATAACTGCAAGCAATATGTTTACAACACTTACCATTGCGCTCAACCCCCAAGTATTTCAATAAGGCTCCTTCAATTTCTCCTGAACCACGTATCATACATGGTGTTGTGCCACAAACCAATGACCACATAACAGAGGAAGTGAGCAATTAGAGAATGACCGCAAAATGCAGGAAAAAGAAAAAAGAGAGCAAGAAAGCAACGATGGAATCAAATCTAAAATACCGGAGATGTTTTCTTCTTGAAGATCTTCAACATGAGATTAACTTCACTAGTTTATCCTTCAAAAACAAACAAAAACCCTAAGAAACCAATATCAATGTGAGCAATAGCACTTCCAGTGAAGGAGAGACCTGGGCATGAAAAAGGAGGGAGAAGGTTGGAAGGAAATGGGAAGAAGAATGAAAAAAAGAAGAAGATGCTTCAGACGTATTGCACCCTCATCTAAACCAACTCCATAAAACGAGAAGAAGAAGCAGAAATCAATGGAAGGGAAAGGGAAATTACCTAATCAGCGTTTGACGCAAAAATTGATGGAAGAAGCAGAAATTGACGAGGGCAGAGAATGGAATAGAAAAAAAGAATAAGGAAGGAATCCCTAATCAGCGTTTGAGGCAGGGAATACTATTACAGTCAAGGGAGGTAATAGATCCGTAACCGCATATGGCCGTAATAGCATTACGGGCAACCAAACATATGAATAGGTGAGGCCCAAGTAATAGGGATGTAATGGCTATGCCATTACACCCAACTAAACATACTCTTGGTGTTTATTATGATAGGAATCAAGCCCTCCTAGCATATTAATAGCAGTTGGCAAAGCTCCCCCAAATTCTATTGGATATCAGAGGACATTACCCTATACAAGGCCAAGTTTAGTTAATGTTAATTTGTGGTAATTTATTTAAGCAAATGGTAACTAATTAATAAGGCAAAGGAAGGCAGCCTCTAAAACAACTTGCTCAATCATTCTGATTCACTGACACATCAGAGGAAGTGCAATTTATTGTTTCTACTCGCATAGCAAGTGTTATTTCGTTCAAGCTGATTTTTTTTTTTTAAATTTTCTATAATTTATTGTAAAATATAATAATTATTATAATTATAATTATTATTAACAATTCTTTTTAATGATTTTTTAAAAGAATGTATGACACTATGATATTTCATTTATAATTTTTTGATATTATATTGTAATATTTGTATAGAGAAAATTAAAACCATTCTTAAATCTATAGATTTTTATAGTATTTAATAAAAGTTAATAAAAAAATATTTTTTTATATGTATTACCGGTTAGAAAATTATTAAATGACCAGAATTTTTTAACACAAGTAATATATTAGAAGAGTTATATAGGTAATTTACTTTTATTTATTTAAAAATAAATAAATAAAACCATTCTCTTTATAGTATTTGAACATGGGCGCACAAGATGTTAAGATCTCAACTTCCTAACGTAACCAAAATCTAGTGGGTAGTTTACTTACCTTGAATGAACTTAGTTTCCATTCAATAAACTATTTCCCAAAAAGCTTGGTTTAATTAATGATTAAATATTTTAAAATCTTGGTTAGTTACTTCCCCTATTAATCGGATCTAGAGTTGTAATCAAGATGAGAGAGTTTGAATTGTGGTAAGTTCGAGCTCGATTAAAAACTTGAGGCTTGAGCTTAATCGAATATCAATTTTTAAGTTTAAGATATAATTAAGTAATTTGTGCTTGAGCTCAATTAAACTGTTCATCAACTTTTACATTTAAATTTAAACTTGAATTTATCTAAATTTTTAGAAATTTTATATTAAATTTCAACTAAGTCACTTTTGCATATAAAAATTTGATTGTTACGTAATATTTGATAAGGTATCCATGAAAAATTATTTCTAGCAGTCATTAAAAATTTGATTGTCGGGTTAAATATTTTTGCATATAAAAATGTGATTGTATGTGATAGAGATATAGAATATTTGATATTTCAAAGTGACTTGTGGCAGTTATGGAGAGCAGTGCGAAATTAGTTTTGAAAATGTGTAAACTAAAGTTTAACATAATCTATTTTAGAATTTATCTGGTAAACAACGAGGGATTGATATTATTGGTAGAAGTTAAGGTTTCGGGTTCTTAGAGCATAGACGTTTGTCATGTGTGAGTCTAGTTTGGTGGGTGGATTTTGTATGAATTATTTAGATTCTTCATTCATTTGTGGGTTATAATAGTTTGATTTTACTTTGTAGTTGTTTGGACATGCATTTGTGTTTCTACTTGTGATTACATTGGATCTGTACTCATAAACTCTAAAAAAATAGTTTAATAAAGATTTATTTCATGATTTGGCCCTTAAAATATATCCCTTTTCCCACTTTGGTATCTAAAACTTTTTTAATCCAATTTGATACTTAAAAGTATTCATTGGTTATTGTTTTGGTCTAATTTTTTTAACACTGTTTAAATTTTTTTTGGCAAATTAGGGCGACGCGTTTACTTGCGGTTAATGTAAAAATAACAGTGTTGGTGAGATTAAATACTGTAACGATATTGTAGCGCGAGATAAAAAAAAGAGCTAAATGCTTGAAGGTAAACGCCCAACCAAAGGGACCTTAAGTCATACCACATATCTTTAACATTTCACATAAAATAATTTTCTTAAAAATATTTTAAATAAAAAACATATTTTGGAATTCTTAAAAAACCATTATTTCCCCTCACCACCTCCGCTCATCACCAAGCCTCAAATCGCTTGACCAGCCCAACACCACTATACACCATTGTTCCTGTTATGAGTTAAAAACTAAAGTAAAAACGGTGCGTATAGAAGCTTTAGTAGGCGTATAAAAGCTTTAGTGAAACAGGGCATTTTGATCCAAGTCAGCTTTGGCAGTAACTAACTTTGGAGTCGTTATTGTTTTCTCTTTTTTCCTTTTCTTTTTAATCAATGGTTGTAACAAAGAGAAGGCATGAATTGAGTATTATGAAAATTGTCTCTCTCTTTCTCTTATTTTCTCTTCTATTTTCTTGTCAGTTTTCTGTTTTTAGATTTGTGGTTTACTAGAGGTATCATACCGAGCTCTATGGTCGAAGATGGGGTTACAACACATTTCTAGAAAGATGTTATTGTTCTACAGTAAGAGGTACAGAAGATTCAAGGGGAGCTTTCTCAGCTGGATGTTAAATTCGACGCAAAGCTGGAGATGCGATTGCAAGGGTTTAAGGATGACTTTAAAGGAAAGACCAGATTTGAACTTCATAATCTGAAGTTTGAGCGTCATGGTCTGTTTGAACAGTATCTTGGCAGCCCTATAATTTCTAGTAATGTTGTTGTACAGGATTGAGGGAAGGGTGTTATGGGCAGGCCACCTCTTGGGTTTTCTCCTAAAGAACCCCTCGAAGTTCCTCAACCTCCTGTGGTCATGGGTCACACAAGTCTACAGCCTCAAGAGAAGGGTTATAAGTGGGGTTGCCCTCGTTTTGATGGATCTAATTACGGGGCTTGGTGGTCAAAGCTTGAGTAATATTTTGAAGCAGAAGGGGTTCCTGATGGTGACAAAGTTCGAACAATAATGTTAAACTTGGAGGGTAGAGCTCTTGACTGGCATTATTTTTATGCTTAGAAGCATGGTAGGTTACAAATGCCAGATTGGCCAGGATATGCCCTTAGCTTGAGGGAGAGATTTGGTTCGAGTATGTTTGCAGACCCCATGACTAAGTTGGTGACTCTTAAGCAACAAGGCTCATTGGAACACTTCCTTGACTTGTTTGTAAGCCTTCTGAATTAGTTAAATTTGCTCGAGTCTTATGCTTTAAGCATTTTTACTAGTAACTTAAGATAAGAGATTAGCCAGTTTCTGCAGTTATTTAGACAGAAACTTTGGTTGAAGCTTTCCATCTAGCTAGACAGGTCAAGAGCATTTTGAATACTTCCCTAAAGAAGGGGTTCCTGGCTGGCTTAAATTCCATGACTCGATTTGGATCATCAACACCACCAATTGCTGCTCCAAGCAGGCCAGTTTATTTACCTCAACATGGGGTACATACCACTGTAATTATTGGCTCTTCCAATGGTTCTAATGCATCTATAGGGCCTTTTAAGGGAATCGACCCAGCTTTGATGAACGAGAGGAAATAGAAGGTGACATGAACCCCGTTACGAGTTTAAAACTTGATTCACATTTTGATTTGCCCGGTCGTCTAAATAGGTACTTTCTCGAGAAAATGGAAACTTAAGCTTAGAACGTGAATTTTTTTAGGGTGATGGAATGATAAAAATGAAATGGATAGAAATTGATAAAATAGAACTCGACTCATAAATGAATCAACACTATATAACAATGTGACCCAATTTCTACAAAGCAAAGTTAAGTTTTAACAAGTTGGGTTTGAAAGAAAGACCATCTATATAGAGATAGGAACCAATGATATAAGGCGATTGCCACACTTCGAAAAGGGTTGAGAAGGGAAGTGATAAGATCGGTAGTTGAACGCTACAAAAATGTAAGTTCTTGACAAGTTCGGATTAGTTCTAAAAATAACAAAGAGTATAAACTCGATTTTTTATTTCAAAGATAGTTGATCCCACTGACAAAAGTGTCCTAGGCAGAATATTTATAGGCCTATTGGAAACACAAAAATATAGACTTTTTCAGCACCTTTTAAGCTCTAATTCATGCAGTTTTGTAGTAAATTTTTTTTTTCGAAATTCATACTTTAATTATAAATAAATAATTTGTAGTTAACTTATTAACATATTAAATTTTAATTATTTTTATAATAAATTTACACAAATTTTACTTATTTTCGACAGTTTTGCACAAAGGGTAAAAATTGGCTCGAAAGACACTTTGGAAGGTTTGAACCGTTGGGGTGATTCTTTGCATCAAATGGAGCAAGAAAGAGGCCAATTAATTTTTCCAGCAATAGATGGTCCAATAACGAACATAATACATGTTATAATTAATTTTTATTCACTTCATGTTGGTTTAAAATTTTTAATTATAACATGAATTAAAAAATGAGGCCCAATTGTGCTAATAAAAGAAGACTAATTCAACAAGAGAAATGACAACCCAAAATCGTCCAATAAGTTGACCTAATTAGGTTATTTAGCTGATTTTATTACTTGCAAAACAACCCTTAAAGTTTCTTTAAACTCCATTCAAACCCTTCACTTTTCGTGCCTTTGAATATTTGCCCCAAGTTAAATATAGCAAAGTTTGAATTATTCAAACTTGCTCCTTTTGTGGCTGACCAAAGAAGAGTGTATGACTGCTAATTATTTGCTATTTTTAGCAGCCACTCCCACTTATAAATACCCCCTTTTTTTACCTTATTCAACACACCATTCATTCCCACACATTTCTCTCTTTCACTTACTTTTCTCTCTTCCATTCCCTTTCTTGTTTTCCCATTTCCCTTGCTGATTTCCCTTTTGAAAAAGAGCCTTCTTCCACCTTGGAATAGCAACATTCAACTATTCATAGAGGCCTTGGTTTCAACAGAACGAGCAGAGAAGAAGAGGAGCGCACTAGTCTAGCTTTAGAGAAATCCTGGATTCACTTCCTAGTTCCCTTCTCTTTAATTTTCTTGTTTATGTTGTAATCATGAATATGAATAATTGTTGAATTGTTGTTATTTTTCTAATTAAAATGGCTTAAATTTAATTCATATGAGATTGATTGCATTTTGTCCACTTAAATTATTAAAATCATGTTTGTGTCGTTCTAGGCCTTGATAAGTTGTTCAATTAAATAAAACCATACTTATGTTATACTTGCATTATAAAATGTAAGGTAATGAATGAATTAATTATTAAATGTATTGAAATTGTAATTAATTGATATAATATTTAATTGGTGCATGCTTAATCTTCTAAGGTAGTTATGGGTTAAATTAGCAACTACATTAAACGATACATTAGCCTTACATAACTTGCAAGATTATTGTGATTAAATTGTTTCAATATAGAAATATATTGTTACCTCACTTAATCTTATATGTGCTTATGAAGATTGATTAATTGTTTGAATTGGCATTGAGAAATGTTCAAGAGATTGGTTAATTTAGTAAGTATGTATGTGCAGTAATTAACAAATTATCAAGTTGTCGTGAAAATATTTGTAACAACATGAACACGGGTTTAGTAATTCTAAGTTAATGAATGTAATTGATCTAACATAATTATGTCATATTCATTAAAACTCGTCTTTTTGAAATCGTGCATTGGAATTTTTACTTTTTTTTATTACTTAGTTGATATTTAATTTTTAAATCACTTCTTCAAAACAACATATTTTCCCATTACCAAAGTGTTTGATTTACATTTCATAAATATTTTTCTTTCACAGTCCCTGTGGTATGATAACTCAACATTTACTTGTCACTTTATTACTTGTTGCGATTGTGTACACTTGCACATTTTTGTCGTTCCACCTATGTAGACTAATGGACACATTGGGCCATAAATGAGAATACATGAATTTAAAAGGGCCAATAAACTAAAGTTTATGTTATTCAAGCATTAAAAGCATTTGTGACCAGCCATGTTCATGCTCCTTTGTCGTCCATGCACTTGGATTTAAGGTGGTGGCTACATTTAATGCGTTGGAGGAGAGTACATGCATACTTAATGTTTAAGTTTTCTTCAAGAGTCTCCTACTTCCCCTTGGTGGACGGTGGCTTTATGATGCATGGAAATAACCAATAGACATCTTCTAGAAGGCTATTCCAATGGTCTCATTCAGCTCCCATTTGAACGGTGCAATTGATGAAGCAATTATTGGCCAAAAAGTCTCTTTTCAAGTTGAAACGAACAATCCTTTATCAACCTTTAAAGGGTGGCCAACCATTGATACTCCTAGGACACACTTAAACACACCATTAGGATACATACATACTAATTATCATGTCATAGAATTGGACACATTAAAGATGCATAAGACTAAGACATATATTAATGACGCCATAACATACTTTAGGACATGTTAAAGATGCAACACACAGACATAATTAAGACACTTATAAACTATATTAATTAGGTAATGACAAAGACACAATCATGACATATACTAAATTAAAATTAAAATTAAAATTAAAATATGTGAAACTAATTAAATAAAATTAAAATGGACGGTTGAGCCTTAAGAGCCCACTTCCACAACACTGCAAGGGCTTAAGTTTTTATCATAGGACCAATAAGTGTTTTTCTTGTCTCTTTTGGCCCAAGTTTGTTTGATTAAACCTGTAATTGTTTCGTTGAATCCCCTAGCTCTAGCAGGAATATAATAACTGCTTGCCATATGGGTCTGCAGAAGCTTTTGGAAGAATTTGCTTACATATTTGGTACTCGTACAAGCTTGCCACCACCAAGACCCTAGGATCATAAAATCCCAATGTGGTGGTTAAAATCAGGCATTATAGGTATCCCACTGTTTAGAAGGCTGAGATAGAGAAGATCATTCAAGAAATGCTACACATGAGAATTATTAGGGATAGTACAAGTTTGTTTGCTTCCCCAATAGTGATGGTGAAAAAAATGGTAACTGAAGGCTCTGTGTAGATTACAGACAACTCAACCAGATAACCATCAAGGATAAGTTCCCTATCCCTATCATCAAGGAGTTTCTGGATGAATTGAATCATGCACGAATCTTTTCCAAGCTATACCTCAGGTCAGGATATTACCAAATAATAATGCATGAAGTTGATATCCATAAAACTACTTTCAAGACTCATAAGGGGCACTATAAGTTTTTGGTGATGCCCTTTGGGCTCACTAATGCTCCTTCAAGTTTCCAAGCACTCATGAATGACATTTTAAGCCTCTTTTAAGAAAGACAGTCCTGGATTTTTTATGATATATTGGTGTTTTCAGCAAATTGAACTGAACACATTGAACACCTTGGAGTGGTTTTTTAGATTTTGAGACAACATCAACTATTTGTCAAAAAAAAGCTAGTGCTCTTTTGACACTGAGTAGGTAGAGTACTTAGGACATGTGATAGCTAGAGGGATTGTGGCCATGGACAAGAATAAGGTGGATTGTGTAGCAAATTAGTTTGTACCTACTTGTGTAAATGAGTTAAAGAGTTTTTTTTTAGGTCTCACTGGCTATTACAGGTGTTTTATCAAGGGCTATGGTCTTTTAGCGCAACCTCTTACCAACCTCCTCAAGAAGAATGCTTCGAAGTGGGATGATCAAGCTACCACTGTCTTCCAACAGTTGAAAGAGGCCCTATGTTCAACACTTGTGCTCACTCTACCTAATTTCTAACTGGAAATTTATGTGGATACAGATGCCTCAAGTTTTGGGGTAGGAGCTGTGCTTTAGCAAAAAGGCAAACCAATAGCTTTTTTTAACAAGGGGTTGGGGGTAAGGAATTAGACACTATCGATCTATGAAAAAGAAATAATGGTTGTGTTACTGGCAGGAAGGAAATGACATGCTTACCTAGTGGGGAGGTATTTCATGATTCGGACAGATCATCAAAGTTTGAGGTTTCTGTCAGACCAACAAGCAATCACCCCATTTCAGCAAAGGTGGGTTGCACAAAATTTAGGGTATGACTATGAAGTTGTTTATAGGAGGGGATTGAGCAATGTTGTAGCATCCTCTCTCGAGGATCAAGTCTGTTATCACTGGTCAGGTTTGGCAAATGACAGAGGTCACTATGGTTTTTGTCTTACTGAACAAGGTATAAACGCTTTACCTCTCTGATTTAAAGCTCCATAAATTCTGTGAGGAAGTTAAGAACAAATCTTCTCCACACCCCAAGTATGCATGGGATGGGAGATTTCTAAGAAGGAAAGGTAAAATTTTGGTGGGTAGTGATAAGAACTTAAGAAGGCCCTATTTCAGCACTTTTATGTTGGTGCCATTTGAGGACATTCTAGTGTATCTGCTTCAAGAAATTGAATGGTGTCTCTACTGTATTGAAAAGGTATGTCCAAGGATATTAAGGCTTGGATCAAAGAGTGTCCTACATGTCAAAGATGCAAGCCTAAAACTGTAGCTAAGCTTGGGTTGCGACAACCATTGCCAATACCAGATAGGGCATGGTCTTCTGTTAGCATGGATTTTATAAAAGGTCTTCCATAAATCCAAGGGCAAGTCTATGATACTGGTTGTGGTTGATTGACTTACAAAATTTGGACATTTTCTGGCCATATCCCACCCCTATACAACAATGATAGTGGCTCAGAAATACATGGATCACATTTTCAAATTACATGGTCTGCCTAACTCTATAATCTTAGATAGAGACAGAATCTTTGTTAGCAACTTTTGGCAGGACCTTTTCAAGTAAGTTGGGACAAAGTTGCATCTTTCAATTGCCTATCACCCTGAGTCTGATGGACAGAAAGATGTGTTAAACAAGTGTCTTAAAGGATATCTCAGGTGTATGATAGGGAAAAGGCCTGGTGATTGGCTACATTGGCTCCCCCTAGCATAGTGGTGGTATAATTCCACTCGTCACTTAGCCATCCATACCACTCCATATGAGGCACTCTATGGCCAACCTCCCCCACACCATGTACCTTATTTGGCTGGCGCTTCTCTAGTAATTATGGTGGATAAAAGCTTGCAACAAAGGGAAGCTGCTAGGAAGATGGTGCAATTTTATTTTAAAAGAGCTCAAGATCCAATAAGGCAGTAGGCATATAAACATATCAGTGAGAGGCTGTTTAAGGAAGGTGATTTGGTTTATCTGAGGCTGCAACCTTACAGGCAACACTTTGTCAAAAGAAGATAGAATTAGAAGTTGTCTCCCAAGTATTTTGGGCATTTTCCAGTAGTAGCTCGAGTAGGAAAGGTAACATATAGGTTACAACTTCCTCCTAGCTTAAGAGTGCATCCTACATTTCATGTCTCTCAGCTTAAGAAGCATGTGGGAGTGACTCCTATGTAGAATGTGTTACTTGTGGTAGATGCTAGTGGAGCATGGGCCAAAGAACCAACTCATCTTTTGGACCATTGTGTGGTACAGAAGGGAAATTATGCAGCTACTGAGATTCTGGTGGAATGGGCCAATTCTTTTCCTGAAGATGCTACTTGGGAATCCTTCGAGCAAATTAGAGCCAAATTTCCTCAATTTGATCCTTGAGGACAAGGATTGTTATAGGAGAGGAGTAATCGTTATGAGTTAAAAACTATAGTAAAAATAGTAGTTCCAAGTGAAACATGGTGTATAAAAGTTTTAGTGAAATGGGGTATTTTGATCTTAGTGAAATAGGCATATAGAAGCTTTAGTGAAATGGAGCATTTTGATCAAAGTCAGCTTTGGTAGTAGCCAACTTTGGAGTCATTATTGTTTTCTCTTTCTTGCTTTTCTTTTTAACCAATGGTTGTAACAAAGAGAAGACATGAATTGAGTATTGTGAAAATTGTCTCTCTCTTTTCTCTCTCTTACTCTTATTTTCTCTTCTCTTTTCCTATGAGTTTTTTGCTTTTAGATTTGTGGTTTATCAGTTCCACCCCCACAACACCACCTCTACCATTCGCATGATTCTTTTTCCCCAAGCCTCATATCGTTCACACAACTCCGTTGTTGTTCATGCGATTTCGTTGTCCCAAGCCATCGTCTTAACTCTTAATATCGTGGATGTTGTTTGCGTGACTCACTCCTCCACTGTTGTGAATTTGCTTTGCTTTTTATTTTTGCTGGGCTTTTGAATTTGATTTGGTTTCTATCATTTTTGGGTTTCTATTTTTTAGAATATTTTTTGATTAGTTATTAGATTGATTTTAACACTTAATTTAATTATTGTTTAATTCTAATTTAAGGCTCTTTTTCTTCTTGTTCATTGTAGGATTTTGGAAGTCACTTTTTATTTAATCATCTAATTGGATAAAAATAATTCAAAAACCAAAATGTAAAAAAAAAAAACACCTTAATCAGTTTTTTTTCTAACTGAAATTGTAATTTGCTTTTATTTACAGTATAAGTTAAATCCATATTCAGCCCAATAAGCATAACCTATAACTAATTTCTGACCTTCATAATCTGACCAATAGTACTCAACCGGCTACAATCCATACCTTGAAAACCAACAAAAAGAATTGGAAATTTAAAAAGTATTGACATCTTTCGGTTTTAGGCTACTAGAACTTGAAAATTTCCAAAGTTTTTTTTTTTTTTTTTGAGTTTTTCGACTTTCAAGTAAGGGCAAGTAAACTTGATTTTATTCGAAAAAATTAATCTATCTTAATTTCAAGTTAATTAAATTGAATTATTCGAGTAATTTAGTTTTTTGAATCAATTTGAATATGTAATTCGTTTTTTCGAGTTTGAGTCGAATTGAAGTTTACAATTCGAATAACAAATTTGTGTAAATATTCATTTGGTCTTTGTCAATTTCGAAAAGTGAACAAATTTTTCTTTTTTAACAAAAATTACAAAAATCCAAAATATTTATAAAAATTCTAATATTTCATAATTTTTTAAAAATATTTAAATATTTAAAAATTTAAAAGTCCTAAAACAATTTAAAAAGATATAAAAATTTAAAAAAATAAAAAAATTCAAAATAATAATTTTGAAGACCTAAACAAGTAAATTACCAATTCAAGTTTATCATATTAAAGTATCTTTTTTTTTTCTCTTTTTTTGCTTTGAAAAAGTTTTTAAATATATTTAGTTTCAAATTATTTGCTCTATCACGAAATTAGTTGTATTATAACAATATTTTAATTTGATATATTTATTTAATTTTAATTCAATTCGGATAATTTTTTTGACTTGAATTTTATTTCGCTCGACTTGATTTAAAAAAATAATCGAATTTAGACAACACTAGATTTGTTGTATTGAAGAACATTCATTTTGCTGTTTTGTAAAATTAAATTTCTAAATTAATTTTAATTTCAATTGTTTATTTTTTTTTCCATATAATGATGTAAAGTCCAAGTAATCCATGTCATTTCATCATCCAATAAAAAAACAGAAAATTGCAACATTAATAAACCTTAAAAATTAGTTCAGAAGTACAAGATTAAAATTACTCAAATTAAATTAGGATTAATTAATGACAATAAGGAAATGAAAAAAAAAAAAAAAGAACAGGTAATCAAAATTATTCGCAAGAGGAAACGGTTGTTAATGGTGGGATTAGAATTTATTAACGCGTGAAGTACCAAATTTAAGCAAGGACTAATTCTACAACGTGAGCAAAAATAGAAATTGGCTTTTTAAATTTCTCCCTAAACTATCGAATCAAGAGATATAACACAAATTTAAATAGAAATTGAACCTTGTTTAATGCGCAGATACATTTACTTTGTTCTTATTCTTTTTTCAAATTAGTAAATATTAAACTCGTGTGATATAACACTTCAATATATACGCCTTTGCTGGTAAACTTAAATATATGACACAACACCAACAAACAATAGAAGAGAATCAAAGAGTGGAATTGGGTGAAGGCAGGGCATCTTCTCCATTGAATATGTGTTTCTCCCTTTTCCATCTCTGGAGTTCTTTGAATAACAATCCTTTGTTTTCCTCCTCTCCCTCATATTCCTTCACTCGAACAAGCTTTCCCTTCTTGATTTTGTATCCTATATTAAAACACATGTTTTCTCTGCCTTTGGTGGAAATGAGAAGAAGAAGAAAGAGAATGCATTTTATGGCATTTTTCTGTTCTTGTTTTTAGAGTTTGTTTTTTTAGTGGGTGTATGACGATGAACACAAGAAATATTGAGATGACTTTAAGGACAAACAAGCTTAAGAGCTTTCATGTTTGAGGATAGTTGATTCAATTACGCCCAAATTAAGGATGTTTCTTTGTCAGCCTTGTTTTGGGCAAACTTGGACGTTGCCACCAACTACTTTCCATTGCTTGGTAGAAACGAGAATGGCTTAAATATGCATTTCGTATCTCAATTTGCCACATTCTCTCCACTTGATATTTAGGGTTTTTTTTTTTTTTTTTTTTTTAAATCTTAGCTTGGCATCTAAACTTTGTCTTTAATGGATTTGATAGTTTTTCATAACACAATTAATAAGAAATCTCAAAATAAAATAAAAATAAAAATCTAAAAAATTTAATATATACTAAATTGTATGTTAAATTGTTTTTTTTTTTTAAATTTACTCAAAAATTATTATTGGTGTAATGGTTGAGAACTGATTTATATCTTCATTAAACATGGGTTCAATACCTCATATGTTAATTTTTAGTTCTTTTATTTAAAAACTATATAAAAATATGAAAAGATAAAAGAACCACCAACATAATAATAGTAGTCATGTAATAAAAGCATATATTAGTCATTTCCTAACTGAGTTTAAAAAAATTTAAAAAATTTATTAATAATTTAAAAAATTTAATTCTTTTGGAAATAAATTTTATTCCTAAAAAGTATAGTTTTTAGGCACCAATAAAATAGTGTCACATCACTAAATTTTAAAGATAACAAAGTATTATTATAGTGAATAATTTACATTAGGATGATCCTAAAAACTAATGCTTTTAGACACCAATAAAATTTTGCCACATTATCAAATTTTAAAGACATAAAATTATTATTATACACTCATCCATAGAGAAATAATTTTATGGACCCTACCAACCACATTATTCATTGTTCCTTTCCTATTAATTAATAGCATTTCAACAATTTTTACCATGTCATTGACACATAAATTTGGTAATTATTACCTTGAGTCCCAAACCCCAAACCTTGAATCTAGAATCTCGAATCCTGAACCCGAAACATAGAACCCTAAACCTCAAAGTTCGAGATTCAAGGTTTAAGGTTCAAGATTTGAGTTCAAGGTTTAGGGTAAAATAATTACCAAAACTATGTGTCAATGACATGAAAAAATTGCACAAAAATTACTATTTTTTAAAAAATTGGTTGGTCAAAAATAAAAAAATAGTAACTTATAAAAAAAAAAATGATTAAATTTTATAAAAGAAGAAAATGTACTTGTTTATAATTTAAAAAATTAATTATTTTAAGTAATTTAATTAAAGTTAAATTAAGTTGGAGAAGATATTAGATATATATGAGAGTATAATAATACTTTGTTATCTTTAAAATTTAATGACGTGACACTATTTTATTGGTGCCTAAAAACTATACTTTTTAAGATGATCCTAATATAATTTATTCCCATTATTATACACTCATCTATATCCATTACAACAAAACAGCCCTAAGACGACGCTTTTGGGCCGACACTTTCCTAAGTGTCGTGTCACACCCCAAAATTGGACCTAGGAGTTTTGAGGGTAATTTAGGGATTTTAGCTCAAAATGTGTTCAAAAATTTGAAGCATGGTAAACTGGAAATGTCTTCATCTATGGCTTTTTGATAGTTAAATCAATTTTTGAAAAAAAGTAGAAAAGACTTTTAATTTTGAAAAGAGGACTGTTTTGTAAAAAGGGTTAACTTAAGGGTAGTTTTTAAGAAAATGTACCAAGTTTTAAATCAGTCCGATTCTTCCCCCTTTTCACCCTATTTTGACAACTAAAGAAAAAAAAAGAGCACTCTCACCTATTTGTGCCGCCCGTTAAAACCCCAAACTTCATTCATCTAGTTTGATCTTTCAAACTCTAATCCTTTCGATTTCTATCAAATCCCAAACACCAAATTCTTTCCAAATTCAAATAGAAACACCAAAAACACCATTGATTTTACCATTGTTCAAACTCATGGGTTTTCGAGATTTTTAATCAAATGTTCATTTCTCTCTCATCTAAGGTAAAGATTCGTTTTCCTATTAGTTTTTGATGATATCTACCCTTTTAAATCGAGTTTTTATCTATTAAATTGATAGTTTTGAATAAATGCTAAAATTAGGGATTTTGAATGAAAATGATGTTTTAAAGTGTTTTTAAACTTGTTTTGATTTGATTAGAAGGTTTCTAAACTTTCCCTAAAGTTTTGTTAAAGAATTCTAAGGTTTTATTGAGTTTTCGTGAAAATTGTCATTGTATGTCAAAATTTCAGAATCATGAATCTGCATAGTTTTGAGTAGTTTGAACGTTGGGAATTTTTCTTAGATATATAATTAGATGGTTGGAATCAGATTTATGTGATGGGAACGAGTAGGTGTTGAGATTTTTTGCATTTTGGCTAAGCTAGTCGAAATTTCAATTTCATGAGGAACTAGCTTAGGCTTGTGTTTTTGGTGGATTTAGGTGGGTCTATGGCTGAATGTTAATTGTGTTTATTGTGTGAATTACTTTGGTGAAGCTTCAGATACATCAGGACCTTCTTCGAGTAAAGCGAAATGCAAGGAAAAGCTAGTTTAAGCTTTCGATGACTAGGCGAAAGCGCGATCAGTGAGTGTTTGAAATCACTGCTTGTAGACACAATTCATAGTGTTAATTGGGAACTTAGGAGTAGCCTAAACCCCTACTCTAAGTTTTGAGTGTAAGTTTTCTTATACCCTTTGTCTAATTTGCAAAATATGTGATTGTGTGTTGTGGATTGAGAATTAAAATGTGGTAATGTGATATGTAAAAAATGCTTGTAATGACTATTGTGAATGTGTTAATTTTGGGTATGTTATACATGCTGACTGACAGTGATAATGTTGTGCTTATAATGTGAATGAGCAGTGAAAAAGTACAGAAATCGGTAAGTAAAAATGTGTGAATAATTGCGGATATTTTGGCCTTGTGATCTTTGAGACCGTTGAATATAGTTGGCATGCCATAGGATTTGTAACACCTTATACTCGGCCTTGTCGCCAAGCCCGAATATCAATATGCCAGATAACCGTCTCGTGTCATAATCAACAAGTAAAAGCTCATTCTAACAAAACATCTATCAGTTTATTATTCCCATAGATCTTAAGTCAATCATACTAGTTAGTTATCATTATCATGTGCAAAACTTACACTAATTAGTCTTATAAACATATTAAAACATGCATAAGGTCCATTCAACAAAATTCTCAAACCAGGTCCGTAGGTATTGATACTGACACTAAGGTATCAATATTTTCTTTAAATGGCATCGATACCACGTGGAAAAATGATACCAAACTTGCATTATGTTTCTTATTTAAAGACCAAAGTCTCAAAAATTATCAGTACCTATCGTGAAGTATCGATAAATTTACCTTGAGTATCGATATTCGAGCAAAGGTATCGATACCAAATCTCTATTCTGACTTCTTGCACATATCAGAACACAGAGGTATTGATTTTAAAACCTGATTATTGATACCTCTACTCCAAACCTAAAAAATGTAGCATACATATGCAATTAATCCATTCCAATTTAGTTCATAAACACCATATCTCAATTACTTTGAAAAATAATCATTCAATGACCTAATTAACAGTTCAATATCACAAAATCGTGTTTGAGCAAGTAACGTCAATCCATCCTCATGTTCATAAACCCAAGCATAATATTAACATGTAATCCTTATAAATCGAACCAAAAATAAACAAAATTTTTAGAAGTTAACATGGCTATAAACAAGTCTACCACATTGTCTTATTCCCCAAAACATAAATAAATATAGAACACCTATGAAATAACAAATTGACTTGCTTGGATCACCTCTCGGAAACCACACCGTTCACACTAACACACAACTAATCTGCAATGGTTTAAAAGGAGTGGGTGAGCTTAACAAGCTCAGTGAATGCTTAGAATAACCTCAATGCAAACAATTCATCAAGCATCAACGAAACAACCATATAGCATAACCTCAGCAGTTCCAATTCTAGTGTCATATTATACTTACTCGTGCATTATTACTAGTTCTTTTACATGGTAAACATATTCACTTTTAGGCATATATCACATTACACATATAATTACATAACATTCAAGCATAAGTCGCAATACTCAAAAACATGTTATAGATAAATTGCATAATGATCACATGTCATATAAACACATATTACAATACACACATATTCATAATTTAAGATAATTTGGCACTTAAGCTATGAAATATAAAAGTGAGCTCTATCATCACTCATCGGATACACGAATCTCCAACACACCACATAGACTTATATAGTCAAACATGTCCCAAAAGTGAAGCATAAAGCTAACACTCTCCTTATTTCCCCTCACATGTCCCTTTGAATGGAGCTTAGCTCACATTCCCTTATCCCTCCAACATGTCCCAAGGCCTCAATTGTAACAGCCTATTTTTCAGTGGTGTTAAAAATAGTAGTTTTGGGGCCACAAATTTGACGAGCAAGTCCGTAAATATTATTACTTAATAATTACGAGTCAAATATAGTGTAATAATAAATTTTTATTTAATGATTTATGTGAAATTAAAGAATAATTAGGTTCAAGTGGTATGTCCCTGAAGTCAAGTAGTTTTAGAAAATGAGGTATCGGGACTTCTTTTCTATAAATTGAGTCGTAAATATTTTATTAAATATTTACAGAGTGTTATAAGGGTCATATTAAACTTTGGTTAAGAAATTTTAACGTTTAGATAGTTAATTAAATAAAAATGACTAAATCGTAAAAGGTGTAAAACCTAGCCAGTATTGAACCATAATGATTAAATGGTTTAAGTATTAAATGAGGGAGGTTTTATATTGCAATTATACCAATTGAACTATTAGTGGACGGTTTTGGGAAATTAAATGCTTGAAATTTGATTAACTTTAAAAGGGCAAAATTGTAAATTTATAATTAAATGAAAATTAAAAGAAACAAAATGCCAAAAATGCTATCATCTTCTTATTTTCTCAAAAACAAACTATAACCTCCATGGATATCTCGAGAAAGCTTTCGACTAAGCTTATTCTTACATACATGGTATGTAATCGTCACCCGTTTATAGTATTTTTTTATATTTTTATGCTCGTATTAGCTTAATCTAGCTAACCCAGGGGTCGATTTGTTAAATTTTTAAATGTTTAGAATTTCACCATGGATGAATTTGTGATGTTTTTGAAATTTTTTGATAGATTATTAAGCTTAGTTGTTAAATATAAGTATTTCGTTAAGTAATTTTTGATGAATTTTAAGTTTAGGGACTTATTTATGAAAATGGTAAAATTCAAGGAAAATATTATAAATTGTGCATAAATATGAGCTTTTATAGGAATAGGTAAAAATCAGCTAGCATGATTTATGGTTTACAATGGTGAAATTGCAAGTTTCGGGTTTAGGGACTAAATTGCATAAAAGGTAAAATTTGAGGGCAATTTTGTAATTTTTCATTATAAAGGGTTATATGTTAAATTAATTATTTTAAATTTAAAAAAAATGCTGGAATGAGATTAATGGAATAAATATATTTATCTAGATCAAGAAACGACTCAAACAGACACTAATCGCGGGAAAGCCAAAATAGAGGATTAGTCGTTGGATCACGTTAGGGCATTGTTTTGGTACAGGTAAGTTCATATAGAGATTAAATTTGTCATTTGATGTTTAGGATGAGTTTCTATGTATAATTATGTGAATTATAATATTGATTTGATAATAGGTATTATGGATATGGTTGAAAGGTTAGTTGACTTAAAGTTGTAATTTATAAATGTGAAATTCATGATGGTATATAGAAATGTTATAATGCGATTGAAATAAAGGATTTGAGATATAAAAGTCTTGTTTGAACCTTGTGAATACTTAGGGTACGAATGACATTACATTAGGGTTATACAATTTCGGGTGTTGGTCTTGAATGTCCTACTGATGGCTGAGGTCCTGCACTTGTTGCAGATACTCCAAAGCTCGTGTGAGCAGCATGTGTAGCTAACATTTCGACCCACAACTCGTGTGAGCACTAATGGAAATGAAAGGTTACGGTTACATGAAAATGCATATTATGTGTGAGCATTCCTCGAGTATCCAATGCTATTCTATACGGTTCAACGGGTAAGTAAAGGTTAATGGAAAGGCATGTATAAAAATTTAATGTTAATAATGTTCACGTGACAGGAAAAGGTGAATATGCATATATAATATGAGAATGGTTGATAATTTATCGAATGATGGTTGAAATATGCATGGAATCTATTTCTTAATATATGTTATGTTTTATAGATGTATTGTTTACTTACTATCTATTAACCATATGATTTCAATGGAAAGTATGTGTAAAGGATATATGTATAAGTGATGGATTGTGGATGAAGCCTAAATGTTTATCATGTATATGCCATAAGTTACTTGGGATTTATAACTAATGATATATTTTCTAACCTTATGAGGTGATGTGCATAAAAAAGGAAGTTTAGCATACGACTTGATGAGAGTAGGTTTGGTTGTTTATTTTAATATGATTGGTAAGTTAAGTTTTGCCTATACGAATTTACTAAGCATTAAATGCTTACGTAATCATTTCCTCTGTCTTGTAGATTATTGGAAAGCTTAACCGGTTGGAATCTCATTAGAGTATTGTCACACTATCTATACGTCATATTGGTATTTATGGTTATTTTGGTTAATGGTTATAAATGGCATGTAATAGGTTATAAGTGTAGGCTTGGTAATTGGTTCATTTTTAAATGGTGCCAAGTTCATTCATTTTCATATCTTTCGATGAAAGCTTAAATAATGTGTATTGATATGAGATGATAGTAACTATGCATGCCCTCATGTGAGTAGAAAGAAGATGATTGTGTGATATATTAGATATGGTTATTTGGCATGTATAGGACCTTTTATAATGATAATTCTTGAATGTGTTAATAGTTAATTTGGTATGTATATACTTTTGAAGTTTATGTTTTGTTTGATAGACTTTAATGTCTTACCAAGTTAGATCATTTTGGTCTCTTTTAAGTACTTGTATATAAGATCCTTTTGGTATGTTTCTAATGGCATGTAAATAGTCATATGTGATATCAATTGGTAGATAAAAGAACTAGGTTTTATGCTTGAAATGTAGTTATGTTGCTTTGATTTGATCAATGATGTTTTTTACATAAATGTGATGCCTTTGAATGGCATATTGGTTAAATGAATTAGGATGTTTGAAATGGTATGTTTATGAGTGTTTGAATGATGTTTAGGTCAATTGAATGTGTGCACAAATGGGATGGATGATTATGTGTGTTTTGGCCTTGAAATGACTTATTTTTAGGATCAAATTATGGAACACACAACTTGACACACAGGCTATCACAAAACTATGTGTCATTGTACATTGTTAGTGTACCAGTGTGTTACACGGCCTAGCACACGGCTTGCGAAACAGTCGTGTGTCACAAGTTAGAGCGTTACACGGTCTGGCACACAACCTACGACACGGCCGTGTGACCCAACTCAGTGAGTTACATGGGAGGGGACAGGGGCTGGAACACGGCCATGTGTCCCTTTGTTCAATTGGGCTTGGGCTATGTCACACGATCTAGCCACACAGTTGTGTGGCCCCTATTTTCAAATTTTGCAACGTTTTCCCAAATCTTCTGTTTTGTTTCAAATTAGTCCCGAATTGCTTCTAAGCTATTTTTAAGGCCTCGAAGGCTCGATTTAGGGACCAAATGTATGTGTTTAATAGGTTTTTAATGAGATTAATTTATTTACTGTTATGATGTTAAATGTTGTTGTGATTGTTTGGTAATGCTCTGTAACCCTAATTCGGTGACGGAGACATGTAAGGGGTGTTACATCAATGCCCAAAATCACTGTACATATAGTTGAGTACCACAATTCTATGGTATGCCAACTATATCCAACGGTTTCAAGATCACAAGGCCAAAATATTCGAAATCAAACACATATCACTTATCGATTATTCGTGCTCTATCACTGCATATTTGTATCTTTAGCAAAACACTGTCACTAACATTTAACACATACATATCATGTACACATTTGCACTTTCACAACAGTTATCATAACCACATATCACGTGTTATAGCATTTCATCTCAATTCACATATTCACAAAAACATAAGCACATAGTTCACAAGATAACATAAGTATGAGAAAGCTTACACTCGGAATTTAGAGTAGGGGTTTAGGCTACAACTAAATTCCCTAATAACGTATTAAAGCATGTCCACAAGCAATTATTCCAAACCCTCACCAATTACACTTTCGTCAAAAAATCGAAAGCTCAAACTAGCTTTTTCTTGCCTTTATCTCTACTTGTAGAAGGTCTATCAAATCGGAACTTCAACACAACAATTCACACCACAATGCATTCAATAATCAGCTAAGAACTCACAACAAGCAATCCAAAAACATAAGCCCAAAAACATAAGCCTAAACTAAGTTCTCATGTAATTGAAACATAGCTAACTTATCGGTCTATACTCAATCTTTTCGCCTAAAACCAATTCCATTCATCTTATAATTCAGCTACGACTAATTCCCAACCTTTAAACTACACAAAAATACTTAGTTCATAATATTGACTTTTTTAACATGTTTATAGCAATTTTAACAAAAAATCATTACAACGTAAGAAATCGTCAACAAAAATTCAAAGTAAGTTTAAAAACCTACTATTCATGTCAAAACCAATTGAAAAACACTCTGAAACCACATTTTTACTCAAAATCCCGAAATCCACCATTAAGAACTCAATTTTCGGCTTTTATTCAAAACATACGATTTAATGGCTAAAAATTCAATTTTAAAGACTAGATAACATTAGAAACTCATAAGAAATTGAATCATTACCTTAGTTGATGAAAACTCGAGCATTTTAGAAAACTCAAAAAACCCGAAAGCTTGATAATGGAGAAAATTATGGTGTTTTTAGGTATTTTTCTTAACTTCTATGGAGATTTATAATTTAAGAGATGATAGAAATAAAAAATAATTAGGATTTGGAATTCAAAATTGATTGGGAGAGTTGGGAGAACTATGGACGGCACTAGTATGAGAGGAGAAGAAGACTATCGTGGATTCAGGTTGGATTTTAAAATCCAGTCTAATTGCCTCTTAAAAACTCACAATTTTGACTATTTTACAAATTGGTCCAATTTTCAAAATTGAAGGTCTTTAAAACTCTTTTCAAAAATTGATTTATTTTTTAAAGCCATAGTAAAAATCATTACCAATAAACCATGTTAAAAAATTCAAACACTCTAAGGCTAAAATTCCTAAAATACCCCTAAAACTCTTAGGCCCTATTTTGGGGTGTTACAGGATTTGTGAATACTCACCCTTATGCTACGTTTTTGGACCATTAAGGCCCGAGGCAGTTTTGGAGAGATAAGGGAATTTGAGCTCAGCTCCATTCACCTAGATATGTTGGTGTGTTGGAGAGTGTTAGCTAAATGCTACGCTTTTGGGATATGTTCGACTCATCGTGTCAATGGTGTGTTGGAGATCCGTGTATCTGATGTGTGGTGATAAAGCCCACTTTTATGTTTCATAACTCAAGTGTCAAATTATCATTAAATGAAATATTACGAAAATGTATACATAAATATGTGATTAATAAGTTAGTTAAGTCGGTAAAGATTGCATGAATATCTAAGTATGTCATCATAGCAAATTGTGTAAGTAGCCGTGCTTTGATCGTTTTCTTATAACGTTTGAATTCATGATTATTTGATGGTTATTATGATCATTCACTGAGCTTGTTTAAGCTCACCCACTCTTTTTAAACCTTTGCAGATAGTTAGCGTTGCGGTGTGAGGGGTGTGGAAATACCAAGGAAGTGATCCAGGTTAGACTTAGTAATTGAGTTGGTGATTTTATAGTTATTATTTTGAACTGTGGAAATAAGGTAATGTGGTAGATTTGTTAGTTGATTATTGCCATGATGTTTAGACGATTGCTTGATTTTATTACTTATAGAACTTATGGATGTTTGTTATTAGTTCATTGGTTTGCTTAGCTTAAATTATTGACGATGCATTGAACTACAAATATGAACGATTTGTTGATAAATATTGGGGTTTTATAAACTTGTTGAAGTGGTATATGTCTGATTGTGTTTAATGTCCTGTTTCAGTGTTATTTTTGTTGTTTTGTGTAGAAGTATCGATAATCGGGTATTTAGTATCGATACCTCCATAGATACTTTTGAAATTGTATCGACAATATGCTTGTTTATTACAATATGCTTGTTTTTAATTTTTGTAGAGAAACAAAATGCTAAAAAGGTACCAATTTTTTAAACGGTATCGATACCCCTTATGAAAAATATCGATACCATCAAATGAGTATCGATACCTACGTGATTTGTTTGACTATTTTTGTTAAGTGGTCTTTAAGCATGTCTCTAACTCTTTACAAGGTTATCTATTGTATGATTAGTAAATTTTAACCTCGTCTAGGGTAAAGGAGACTTAAACCTCCTATAGTTATTTGCTTATGATGATAATCGTATGGCAATGAGATGTATTATGTTTTGTTGATGATGAGATGGTAGTGTAGCGCCCTATTACTTAGGCTCGATGACCAGACTGGGTATAGGGTGTTACATGTCAGGATAGACTTGCTGACATACTTTTTGGCCAACTCTTTGTATAAGGGTTGGGGTATGTGCCTAAGACAACGCTTGAATAAGAGTTGGCTTTGTCCAACACTATGCTGACTTTTGTTATACCTTTCCCAACTATATAAAAGCATTGTCTTGTGAAAAGCCTAAGACAACTCTTTTTGGACTACGTTGACCCTTTTTTGTGTCGTTTAAATTTGTACCTTTAAGCAACTTTTTGGGTGTTGGCAAAATCTAATCATATCTCAACTTTTTATGAAGAGTTGGGAAAATGTTAACCTATCCCAACTTTTATTTTTTGTTAGAAATATTTTATCTAACCCACCTTTTTTTTCGTTGGCAAATATTTGACCTAGCCCAAACTTTTTTTGGTCTAATTATTTTATTTTTATTTTCCCCTAAACCTTTTTACCTTTAGTTTTCCATCGTTTTCCCTAAATCAAAACCCTTTTACTGTTTGCATTTGCATTTGCAAATCTAAAAAGGAACCCTTTAATTTCTCTCCAGAATCTTCACTTTGAATCTACAAAAGCGCTCCGTTTTGACTTCCCTTCTAGATTGATTCTCCATTTCTCTATTTTCGTAGCTTGGTTTGGTGCCTAGTACTTTTTTTTTCTTCTTTTAGGGTTTTTCCTTTTTAAATCTTATGAACTTGAAATAACTTCATTTGTTCTTGTTGTTCAAGTTAAATTTTGAATTTCCAAGTTGTTAGAAACTAATTTTGATTTTGATCATGATTTAGGGTTTGAAGTTTAGAGAATTTATTCTAAGTTTTGATTTTTTTTATTCTTTTGGTTAAATTACTTTCAAATCCATTGACTTCTGACTTTTTATTTATGAGTATAAAAGTTTTTCAATTTTTTCTTTTTTCTTTTTCTTTTTTTTTCTCTTTTTTTTTTTTGTAGTTTGGCGGGGAGGAACTTTCTAGTTAGGTTTGATTATAATGATTTTGAGGGCATATTGTAGAGAGAAGATTGTTGAGTTGGAATTGGGGTATGCAACTTTATTCATCTTTAAACAATCTATGGAAAGTGACATTAAGTATAAAAGTTTTTTCAATATTTTCTTTTTTTCCTCTTTTTTCGTTCTATAGTTTGGCGGGGAGGAACTTTCTAGTTGGGTTTGATTATAATGATTTTGAGAGAATATTGCAAAGAGAGTCAAGTTGGAAATGGGGTATGCAACTTTATTCATCTTTAAACAAACTATGGAAAGTGACATTAAAGTATCAACTCCTTCGGTTGGGCACGATAGCTGTGATGGTGCTAAAAGAATTCGACCTGTTCATGGTTATTTTTCTTTTAAAAGCTTAGTGATAGCTATTTTTAGTAACTCTTACTTGAAAATTTTAATACCATTATTGATTTTCTTGGTTGTTCTTCCTCTCCCATTATAATGTTTTCTTTTCATGAATATTAGAAATTTTATGATTTTCACGAATGAATTATGTTCTTCCATTTCATCATAGTATTCTTGAACACAATGTTTGTGATGGACTTTTTTTTAGTAGACTAGGAATATTCTCCCACATTATGTTTTGCTTGAATCTTTCCAATTTCCCGATGAACGAGGATGCTTTGGTGTTATAACATAGCATATAAATGATACAACACTTCTTCTATATCGAACCTGGTATCAAAATACAAAAACATTAACCTAGAAATCATTGCAGTTTAGGTATGATCAAACTCTTTTCTAGGATGAACAGAAAAATCGAATGGTGGAGACAAAAAAATTTTTTTGATTGGGTCTTAAAGCAGCCATGCTTTGAGGTTTTCCTTATGCTATATTATGCTCTTTGTGTGTCTATAAGACAAATAATTTTGGTTATAGCTCGAATTTAACATAATGTAAAAACTTGGTTTTTTCTTATAGAAAACATCCTTCATGTTGTTCCTCAACAAATTCGACATATTTGAAAACAAGGTTCTAAAGGTAAAAGCCAGTATAATGGGTATAAAATTACAATATTTATGTGTTTGCATGTGTGTGATCTTTGACATTCGACATTCCATAGGTTCTGTTAAATGTATGCAAGTGGTTCAAAGATTACTAGCCAGTTTCAACCGGAAAACAAGAGATCGAGCATGCAGATGAGTAAGCAATTCATCTCCCCTCTTTGCAAAGAAGGAATTTTTCAACCTACACTAATTTATGAACTCTCTTTCTATTCAAGTTCGTAAAGAATAAATTCGAGGAGCTGTATTTTCAAAGCACAACCCTTGATAGAGTTGATCGAGTCTTTAAGATATATAGAACCATTTCCCCTTGATCAGAAGTTTATGAAGAAAACTTTCAAGATTGTTGATGTCATGGGAAACAGGTTGACAACATGTTAGCAATGCATTCACTGAATGCAATTACCAAGTGATGTAATGGGCAACAAGCTGACAACATGTTGCCAACGTGTTGACTACTTCTATTAGGATTTTGTATATAAACTAATAACTACATATTTAGTCGTAATTTTGTATTAATATGATCAGGTTATGTTAATTAAATATTCAATTAATATTGTGTCAAACTTGTACAAACTCAACATATACAAAGTTTCTTATATTTCGCCAAAATAGGCTCTTCAAAAGTCGGGAAAAAAAGTTATAAAAAAACATGGGACCTGAGCCAACTATGTAAGGTGTCGCGTAGACAATGTCTATCCCAAACTTTTTAAGGTTCTCATAGAATGGTCTATCCCAAACTTTTTTGAGTCGATTTTGATTGCGTTTAGTACAACCTTAATAAAGGTCACCTATTTCCCCTTATCCGAACCTGTTTTAAAGGTAGACCATGACTAGGTATTTGCCAACCTTTTAATAAAGGTTGGCCTAGGTTGAATTATGCCAACATTTTTTCCAAAGCAACACAGTGCTTATGCCAACGGAGCTAACAATTACGTCTTCAAAAGCATCGAGAGAATCGTCGGGGGGCCTATGTCAACCTTTTTTGCGTCGTCCTAAGTAAAAAAAAGTGTCGCCATTGGTCATTTTTATTGTAGTCATCTAATATCTTCTCCAACTTAATTAAACTTCAATTAAATTACTTAAAACAATTTAAAAATTTATTATTCTTTTTTAGAAATCTACAAATTAAAAATCCAAACAACTTATAATAATGATCTAAATCTAAATTTATCTTCTAAAATCACCCCGGTGGATTTCCATTGAAAAGCTTGCTATCAAAGGAACAACCACTAAACTAATGCAACTTTTTTGTTCTTACTCAACCAGTAATCATTGTTTTTTTGGTAGTTTTACCGGGTATCGAGATTTTGGCTTTGGAAGAACTAAAGTAGCTTGTTAAGCATGTGCTGAAACTTTGGAAGAAATGAAGAAAATTTGTAAAAGGAACTGAACCTTGTTTAAGTCTGGAACTTTAAATCAAAAAATTGAATTTATTGTTGTACTGTGTTAAAACTATTGACAAAATACATGAATCCAATGGCGAAACATGATAACTTTAATTCTGAGGAGCAATCTGGGTGTTGTGAGAGAGTTATTAAAAGTGCTACAACCCATTGATGGTCGTTAATGAAGATATTGGTAATGGTAGTTAAAAATTTCTTATGTTATTTTTGTCTAAATTTTTCACCACCTATGACTAAAAAAAGAGATAATGAATGAGGAAATTCAGAATGCTATGTTCTACCTTGGGCCATTAAAAGCCTCAAAACCATAAGGATTTTTAGGTACTTTCTTTCAACACTATTGAACCTCATCTGTAATGGAAATTATGCCTTGGTGCATGATATTTTAGAGTTGGACGCCAAAAAGAAGATCTCGATCTCACAAACATTGTCTTCATCTTGAAACAAGGAAACATGAAATCTATCTTACACTTTTGCCCCATAGGATGTTGCAATTTCTTGTGCAAAATTATTTAGATTTCTAGTTGATCGAATAAAGCCTTTTCTTCCTAGACTTATTTCCTCGGCACATTGCTAGATGACAAATTCAGGACAATGTTGTTATAGTGCATGAAGCTTCCACTTTGAAAATTTAATAGAGGCAAGAAGGGTACTATGGCGATAAAACTTGATCTCGCCAAACCTTATGATAAAGTGTCATGATTTTTCTTGAAAAAATGCTTCTAAATATGGGAGTTTTCGGTTTCTAGGTTAAGTGAATTATGTTTTATGACACAACCACATGATTCAATTTTCTTCTTAACAAAGACATGATTGGTGAATGTAAGCGAAAAAAGGGCCTCAAGCAAGGGGATCCATTATCCCTTTACCATACATCTTATGTTTGTTGATGATTGTACGCTTTTTGCACTAACAAATCAAAGTAATATAGTTGTTTTAGCTACTCGCTTAGTTCAGTTTGAACAAGTAACCAGACGTACAATCAACCAAGCAAAGTCAGCAATACTTTCTCCCCAAACATGTGCATGGTCAACAAGCATATCAATAGATCATGGAAATGTTTTTCATGGATGATGCCAACAAATACCTTAGTCTCCCATTTGTTTGGGGTCGTGGAAAAAGAGAAGCTTTCGATTCCATCACGAAAAGAGTGAAAGCTTGGATTAAAAGTTAAAAGGGTAGGCTATTATCACAAGCAAACCAAGAAACATTTATAAAAGTCATTGCACCCACCATCCTTGTGTATTTTATGTTGATAATGCAAAGAAAATCATGAATGTTTGATTGTTGAAGATTTAGTGGGGGTAGCTATTGAGGATTTAGTGAATATATTGTTATGGGTTTTTTACAAAATTACCCATGCCTTTTTACTATTTTTCCCCTTTGTTACTGGGATAAATAGAGGGCTGATTTCCTCATTTTTCACACTAAACAGAAACACAACCCTCTCTGAAAACATTTTTCTCCTCTCTTTTCTATTCGCAATTTATTTACAAAATTTTTCGATTTTCCCCAAATCACTATTAGAGAAAATTCTGTCTAGCAATTTGGCTTTTAAGCGGGACCGACTATGACCCCTCCAAACCTTCCTAAGAATTGTACCTACTGTGATTTCCTAAGGAAAGCAACACCAATCGAGTTACATCTTCCATATTCGAGTGTACGAATATCAAAGGATTGTATTAACCTTGGGGGACGACGTCCACTACACGATTACACCGATCAGGGAAAATTCATTTCTAAGGCAATGGATTTACCACGACAGTAATTTTTGATTTCATATTTAATTTTTTATTTTTCCCAATCAGTGCTAATAGACTTGTTTTGCAGTAGATTATATTTTCAACTATTTAGAAACGAATTCCTACTGCATAAACATGTCTACCTTGATCAATAAATACATCCAAGATGAGGTTAGAGCTATTGTGGTTTTGAAGTAAACTTGGTAAAAAATAATGCCGAGTGGATTATAGACATAGGCATCGTTAAACATTTCTGCGCCAATAGAGAAATGTTCACCAAATTTGAAACCAAATTTGAAAAGGTAACTGAAGGTGAGCAAGTCTACATGGGTAATTCAAGCACATCAAAAGTACTCGATAAAAGAAAAATTTTACTCAAACTCACTTATGGTAAAACGTTAACTTTGATTAATGTTCTATATGCACCTGCCCTTCGTAGAAATTTGATTAGTAGTGGTTTGTTAAATAAGGCATGCATTAAATTAGTCTTTGGATCTGAAAAACTTGTACTTTCCCGAAACAAGGATTATGTGGGGAAAGGTTTTTTAAGTGGGGGTTTATTCGTGACTGAGACTATGTTTAATAATAATAAAGACACCACTTTTTCTTATATTGTTGAATCGTTTGACATGTGCCATTCTAGATTCATTCTTTAAAGAAACTCATAAAATTGAATCTACTTCCTAATCTAGATAATAGTAGCTTTAATAAATGTGAAATTTTTGTTGAAGCCAAACATGCTACACATTCCTTAAAATCTATCACGTATAGGAAAACTGAACTTTTGGAATTAATTCCATACTAATCTAGCAGATTTTAGAAACACAGAAGGTAAAAATGAGAAACACTACTAAATTACCTTTGTAGATGAATACTCTAGGTATACAAAGGTCTATCTTTTAAGAAAAAAAGATGAAGCTGATCAAACCTTTCTCCTTTATATAACAGAAGTAGAAAACCAACTTGATAGGAAAATAAAATATCTTAGATCCAATAGAGGTTTGTGAGAAAGAAGAAATTATACATGAATTTTTCGCTCCCCATTTTCCACAACAAAATGGCATAGCTGAAAGGAAAAAAGAACTCTAAAAAATGGCATAGCCGTACTCTCTGTGAATCACATTATTAATAAAGTGCCTCATAAAAAAATAGATTATATCCCATTCAAATTGTGGAAAGGTTATGCCCCTAATTTGAAATACCTGAAAGTGTGGTGTGGGGGTGCCTAGCAAAAGTAGGTATACCTGTTTTTAGATAGAATACTATTAGGTATAAAATTGTTGATACTGCTTTTATTTGTTATGCTCTGAACAATATTGTATATAGATTTATGTGTTTGGATGATTCTTCCATATGTGAATCTAGAGATGTAGTCTTCTTTGAAAATATTTTTCCTCTAAAGAAATCTGATGTAAATCTTGATACACAATTAGATGAGCATGTTTCTTTTTCTAGTACACATAATATAGATATTCTTAATGATGATGTGGAACCTAGGAGAAGTAAAAGACAAATAATTGCCACTAGTTTTGGACCTAATTTTCTTACTTCTGTTATAACTAAGGTTAATGATTTAGACTTAATAAATTATTCTATTGCTCATGTTTTTTTGACTGATGAGTATCTAAAAACTTATAATGAACCCATAAATTCTATAGATGCTAGTTTTTGGAGAGATGTTATTAATAATGAGCTTGAATCTATTATGTCTAATCACACTTGGGAATTACTACATTTTCCTAAAAGTTTTAAACCTATTAGTAATAAATATATATTTAGAAATAAGCTTAGACCAAATGGGTCAATACAAAAGCATAATGTAAGACTAGTGGTTAAAGGGTTTACTCAGAAATTTAGAGTAGATTATTTTGATACTTACTTTCCTGTAACTAAAATCTCTATCATTCATGTGTTGTTTGCATTAGCTTCCATTCATAATCTACTGGTACATCAAATGGATGTAAAGACAACTTTCTTGAATGGTAACTTTGTTGGGAATTATGCCTATATTGTAGTAAACATGTATTTATTTTCTATTTATTTGAATGATGAGTAAATAAATAAAGTTAATTTTACATTTTACAATTATGTCTTTTATATTTCTGTCTTTCATATTTTGCATGCATCGTGAAATTGTAACAAGTAAATATTAGCTTGTTGATTGTCTAAGTTCAATTGATGATAAGTAACACTATAAGAACGTTTACATTGCGAGAAAGATAACTTGCTTCAGTGGATAATCTAAACGAGTTCGTAATCCCGTAAAAGAATCAAAGTGAACATTTGATTCAAATACTGAGAAGGATTATTATGTCGTCTACAATTCCAATTGAGGAGACTGCTAGTCTTGGCTATCGGATCAGTTGACTCCATGGGTAAAGACATTGATATATTCATTGGCAGAATGATACATTGGACTGGACCCAAGATGAATTAATTCTAAATCCGTTTGTGAATTAATTCACTTGTGACATTCATGGTGTGATTTACCTAAATCCTAAGTTAGTCACTGACCATACGTATGTAACTCATGTGCTTTGATATAAGTCGAGGCTTATGCTCTAAAGATAATCGAGCCAATAGCCTGTATGTTGGGTACATGACTTGTGTATGGCATGATTTTACTAACAATAGTGGAATTCATAACTCAATTAAAGATTTAACGATATCTTCTCATTGACATTGTGCGGATTGATAAATATGGAATATTACCATAGGTTGAACGAGCACTTTATCACAGTCATTTGTTGATAGTGGTCATTTTAATCATTAAGAAGACATAATGGTGACAATGAGATAAAATAAGACTGTATTAAGTGAATGGATTTAACTCAAAGGAATCAAGGATATCATGTGAGGGTAACACAGACATAACGAGGTCATTGGACAAAGTAGTTGGATGAATTGCTTTCGTAAAGAGTATACAATAAGGAGTTTACAATCATAGTACTTCTTATAGACTGACTCCATGATTAAGTAATTGCAAATTATAGGAACAATGTTGTTGGACATAATTGCAATTACTATAGCCTAATTGCATATATCCGATTGCTCCCTCCACTAGCTCAACAAAAGCTCAATCGGGCTATATTTGAATTAGAAGGAAATTCTATGACTTTAGAAATAATTTAATTGAGTCAATTTATTCGATGTGGAATTAAATTGGGCGGTCGTAAGAATTGTTCAACTAGAGAATTTGATTAAAGAATTTTCTTGAAAAATTAATTCAGAAAATCTACGTGATTTTTGGAAATTTGAATTTTTATAAAGTAAAATTAAATTTATTAAATTTATTAAAACTAATATGATATTTTTAGAAATTAATTTTCAAGTCAGATAATTGGCCCAATGGGTAATTGAACTTGCAAATTGGACCTGAGATTGTAAATTGGGCCCGGGAGCCCAAACCCGAGACAAGACCCAAAAACTAGACGAACCAGGTCTGGTATGTAAAACTGGGCCGACAGTCCAACCGATGGCTAGATTAGATCGTTCAGGCCGTCACTGGCCTGGATCGAACCAACAGAAACCAAACTAGCTTGGTGTAACACCCACAACCCGTTTCTGTCAGATAATTCATATCGGAGTAGAACCTACTCTTATGGGCCTTAAATCGAGCCTATGAGGCCTTTAAAATAGTTTAGGAACAATCGGGGACCAATTCGAGACAAAACAGAAGATTTTGGATAAAAGTGAAAATTTTCAAATTAGAGTCACACGACCGTGTGACAGAGCCCAGACCGTGTGGCTCAAAGATGGTCATGGGGCCATTCCACATGCCCGTCTGGCTACTCCACACGCTTGTGTACTTTAGGTCGTGGAGCTCACTAACTTGGCTTAAAGGCCCGTATCCTAGCTCGTGTGTCTACCCATGTTAGCTACTGACTTGGGTCACACGATCGTGTCGCGGCCCGTGTGTCAGCCCTTATGAACCCTACACCTAGCACAATAGGGGCATGCATCCGTGTGTGGTAGACAACCATGTGGTAGCCCGTGCCCCAAGTTGTGCGCATAAAAAAAACAGCCTAAATCATGCCATTTTCACTCCCAAATGCTTAGGTGGCTATAAACACCAAATGTACATGCATACCAACCTTCAAACCATGTCATAACAATCAACCTATGTGCCTAACCAATGTGTCACCATTGACACCACAATTCAAATAGAAAACATTAAACTAATTAAGCTAGAATCTCAATTCATAAATATAAGTCCTAGTGATTAGCAATCACTCAAGTACTATACCATAGACAATGTCAAGACTTACCATTTCTTATTCTCATTCAACCACAACCTTGCATCATGCAAACATACACCAAATGACCATTTAACACAACAACCTTACAAGCACACCAACTATATAGGATGAGTACATAAGGATTAATACAAAAAATATTCCAAATTTCCTATTACAGGCCATATAAGCCAATGTTTGTATTCAAAATCTACCAAAAGTTCTTGGATAGTGTGATTTCTTCAAGTTGATCTGATCTCTCGATTTTGACAAATCGTATCTACAAGAAATAAGACAAATAACACAAATAAGCTTTCATAAAGCTTAGGAAGTTTGTCGATTAAATGATAAAGCTTACCAAATTAAAAAAATAATTCAAATAACAAGGTTACTATCAGAGTTCCTGTCAATCACAACTCACAACAAGTGAGTACTGCTCAAACAATAGTACAAATCAATTTCTCACATTTCAATAACATTCAATGATCAATAAAACATTTTCTGATGAAAAATATACAAATACAAGTACATGGTTAACCATCCAGAACACAACAGACGCTCATACAAGCTAATCTAACCGATAACACACTTCAATGCTAAGTGCCTAGCCCGTAGGCTAACATCTGCCCCCATAACATAATAGTTTGTAACATATGCAAGACTTCAATGTATTCAATGAATAGAGGATATAAAGAAATCATCATTACATCTGATACCAATCTCGTACCGCATGCAAATAACCTATTAGCATGTCAATCGTACTTTATCCTATGTTTATCGACTTAGAATATTCCAATCAGTAATCGATATCATATTAATTCATTATTTCCATTCCCAAATACATGCACAAATATTATCCATCATTCTACAACTAGGATCATATAATATACATTTAAAATGTATTAAAATCGAACCGAACGAACTTACCAGACTAAACTGCAGTAATAAAAAAGGTAGAGGGATTATTCAGCAACTTCTCTATGCCTCAATTTTCAACCCATTCTTGATCTAGAATAACAATTTCATTCAATTAACAAATTCCAATAGTAAAATTAACTCATTTGATGCAATTAAGTTCTTTTAGACATTTTTACAAAATTACCCTCGAAATTTTACTTTTATGCAATTTAGTCCCTAAGCTCAAAACTTGAAATTTAACCAATTTTAACTAAAACCAAGTTCAGCCGAATTGTATAGCAATCCACTACAGCCCATATTTTCTATTATTTCACATCAAGTCCTTGTAACTTTATCACTTTAACATTTTAGTCCTTAAACATTAAAATTACTAAAAACTACTTTACAAAGTACTCTTATTTAATAATCAAGCCTAATAATCTTACATAAAACTTTAAGAACAACTCAAACTCTCCAATGACATAATTCATAACATTTGAAAATTTTACAAATTAGTCCTCGAGTTAGATAAATTAAGCTAATACTAGCTCAAAAACATAAAAATTACTAAAAATGGGCGAGGTTTACTCACCAAATCGAAGGACCAAAGTTGACAGAAGAGCTCTCTAGTTTCTTCTAGGTATTTTCGCTCTTTGCACATGAAGAAGAGAAGAAAATGTTGATATTATCTTTTAATTTTCCTTAATTTAACTTACATTTTAACTTTTTACTAAATTACCCTTTTAATATAACTTATAAAATTACTAAATCATGTGCATAAATGTCCATAATATAAGTATATGGTATAATTACCATCTAATTAGGGTTTAATTGCACAATTGGTCCTCCAATTATTTTAATTTTTAACTAAACAAGCTTAATTTCACTGTAACCCTAAACTAATTAGGACTTAATAAGGAAATAACCCAAAATTTAGTGGATTAATCATATCCACCATAGCTTGGACTTTTTGACCATGGTTTAATCACCATTTTGGTCCCTTTACTATTTTAAATTTATAGTGATCAAAATTTTACATGTTTTACAATTTAATCCTTTTACCTTAATTAAACAATCAATCATCCAAATTACCGGACCAAACTTCAATTCACCTATAATACAACTCTATAAATATTTAATAAAAATATTTACATCATTAAATTATGAAAATGAGATCCCAATACCTCATTTTCAAAAATCACATGACTTTTGGAATGAACCACTTATACCTATTATTTGTTCAATTTATGAAAAGAGTATTAAACCAAAATTTAATATAATATTGTAATTGACTCATAAATATTAAATAACAATATTGACTTACTCATCTAATTTGTGGACCTAAAATCATTGTTTCTGAAACCACTGAAAAACCTGTTGTTACACACAGTGTGCTGGCAACTGCGATGGCAGCATTCCGAGTGTCGGCAAATGGTCGGCAATGGTGGGTCTTCAGTGATTGAGCAATGGAAGAATTACACTCCTACTGGTACACTACGAGAGAATTTGATTTTAGATTAACTATTCCAAAAATAATATTAATATATTTAACATTAAATTTAATTTAATACTTATCTTGATGGTATTTTATTAATTTAATATTAAAGTGATTATCTTAATATTAAATTAAATTTAATATTTATCTTGTAGATAAATATTCTATTAATTTAATAAGATTTAATATTAAATTTAATCTAATATTATATTAATTTAATATTAAAGTGATTAAGTTTAATCATAGTTGAACTCTCTAAACTTTCCCTATATAAAGAGAGCCTTGGGTCATTTTTTTTTCACACGCTTGAATTCAAGAGAAAGTTATAGAGAGAAAGTTTTCTAAAGAAATTATTTCAAAAATTTCTAGAGATATTTTTCTTATTTACAACTTGGCCCAAAAGTTTAAAGAAATTGAAAAATTACCCCACTGGTAATTTTGTGAAAATTTTCTGATTTGAAACGAGCCTATACTTAACAAATGTGAGCTTGAGGATTGCGGAGAAGACTACTCAGTCTAAGCATTCATCCTAGACGAATTGAAATGGTACAATTTTGATTAAGTGTTTATTACTCTAGATATCACAACCAAGTTCTAGTTTTGGAAAAATTTTAAAACTCTGGTTTTTCCCTAAATTCTTTTTCCACTGTGTTTTTGAAACTCGACTTTCCAACAGACTTAGATGAGGAGTTCTATATGGAGCAACCTCCAGGTTTTGTGGTACTTGGCATGGAAGATAAAGTTTGTAGACTCAAAAAATCTCTATACGATCTCGAACAAGCTCCAAAACAATGGTATGAGAAATTTCATAAGACTTTCTCAATTTCAATTTTATAGTTAATGGTTTAGATGCATGTGTATATTCCACAATGTTTGGATCTGATTGTGTCATCATAAGTCTGTATGTAGATGACATGTTAATTTCTAGTTCTAATATAGAAGCCATTATTAAAACCAAGAATTTCTTATCTACCAGATTTGAAATGACTGATTTAGGAGAACTAGATGTAATCTTAAGAGTTAAAGTAACATAATTAGAAAAGGGGTTTTCATGAAACCAATCTCACTATATAGAGAAAGTGTTAAAAATGTTTAATAGTTTTGATGTAATCCCTGTGAGAAATCCTTATGATTCTAGCATACAACAGCTAAAGAATAGAGGAAACAATATTTCTCAATTAAAGTATGCAAAGATTATTAGAAGTTTTATGTTCGTGATGAACTACACTCGACCGGACATTGCTTATGCGGTTAGTAGTCTAAGAAGGTTAAATACCCATAATCCAAGCAATGAGCATTGTAATGCTCTAAAGCGTTTGCTTAAATACCTTAAAGGTACTTTAACTTGAGAGTTAGAATTTTTCGGTTACCTTGCAATCATTGAAGGCTATTGTGATACAAACTGGGTAACTGATAATGATGTTGTAAGCTCTATAAGTGGGTATGTCTTTACTTTTGCTGGAGTACCCATTTCGTGGAAGTCTACTAAACAGACTTGTATTGCTCACTCCTCGATGGAGTTAGAGCTTATAGCTCTTGACTTAGCTAGGCAAGAGGTTAAGTGGCTTAAGAATCTACTTGCAAAGATTCCTATATGGGAAAAACCAATACCTCTCGTCTCTTTATTATGTAACTCGCAAGCCACAATTTGTGTTGCTAATAATCAATCTTACAATGGTAAGAAGAGATATATTCGAATAAGATATGAATCTGTAAGACATTTAATAAAGAATGAAGTACTCGCTTTAGAGTACGTGAGGTCTAAAAGGAACATAGTTGATCTATTAACCAAAGGGTTAAGTAGGAAAATGGTTCTTCATTTGTCGAAGGGGATGGTGGTTAAGGAGTTCATAGTGGATACCCAACTTAGTTTCTAAGCTCAATGTGGTCAAACGAAACCATGGAAAGACTAATAGTGTACATTTATAGCGAATGATGTACATGCATAAGGATGAGTTTTTTACTCTTAAGGAGTTCATATCCCATAGTTTGGGTGGTCCTATTAAGATGGACTTGATGAATTCACTGAATTTAAATTTGAGAGGATAAGCTTAATGAAAGCTCTTAATGATTTCATAGCCCTAATGCGGGTGGTCTATATTGAGATAGACCTAATGAAATCACTTACGTAAGTGTGAAGGACAAGCCACCTTCTATGAAAAACATTTTGGGTAGTTTTTCTAGAGCACTTACCAACATCTAGAGGTACGTTGGCTAAAACTTGTTGAGTTATTGCGGAACTTTAATGGGATTCGAGATTAGTTGTGTGTCATGAGTTAACTCCTATATTAACAACTTCAAGATTCATTCACTTGTTAAAGAGAATAATCAGTTATTTCACTATGTACCAGTTCAAATCCACAAGATACTAGTGCTTAAGCAACTAATTTCACTGTTGCTCTTCTTACATATTTTAACTAAAATAAAACTCTATTTTTTTCTCGTGTTTTCAAAAATCTCAAAATCACTTTGCATTTGTGGGGGATTGTTGATAATGCAAAGAAAATCATGTATGTTTGATTGTTGAGAATTCAGTGGGGGTTGTTGAGGATTTAGTGGAGATATTGTTCTGGGTTTTTTACAAAATTTCCCATGCCTTTTTATTGTCTTGCCCTTCTGTTACTAATATAAATAGAGGGTTGATTTCCGCATTTTTCATGCTGAATAGAAACACAACCCTCTCTGGAAAAAATTTTCTCCTCTACTTTCTGTTTACGATTTCTTTATAAACTTTGTTGATTTTCCCCAAATCACTTTTAGAGAAAATTCTATCTAGGAGTTTCGCTTTTAAGCGGGACTAACTATGACCCCTTCAAACCTTCCTAAGAATTGTTCCTACTATGATTTCCCAAGGAGAGCAGCACCAATCGAGTTCCATCTTTCATATTCGAGTGTACGAATATTGAAGACTGAATCTTGGGGGACAATTTCCACTACGCGATTACACTGATTAGAGCGAATTCATTTTTAAGGCAATGGATTTACCACAACACAGTAATTTCTGATTTCATATTTAATTATTTATTTTTCTCGGTTAGTGCTAACAGATTTGTTTTGCAGTAGATTATATTTTCAACATTTCATGCAATGTTTCCAACTATCAAAGTTTTCTGTAATGAGCTCGATAAGCTGATGAATAGATTTTGGTGTGAAGGGGCTGATGGAATTACTAGTAAACTTCATTTGATTTATTGGTCAAAAACTATTTAAAAGGTTAAAAGAGGGAAGACTTGGTTTTAGAGAATTCAATTCTTTCAATACCTCCATCTTGGCAAAACAAGCATGACTAGCCATCAAGAATCCTCAATAAGCTAATCAATATTACATTAGTGAGCACACTATTTTTCTACTGGACTTGGTACATCTTGGTATCAATTTATTTCTATTACTTTTGTGAGTATTCTATTACTTTTAAGAACAAAAATGCAAATTATAGATTCATAAAGAGGCAATTTCTTAGCAAGATTAGGATGAACCCTAAGTTAAACTTAAATGAGATGTAGAAACTTGTTAAGGAAGAGATAGAAGTCGAATTGAATAAGAATGTTTGCTGAAGAGCCAGGAGTTAGTGCTTAGAACAAATAAGAGGTAGGTTAAGTTATATGATTATCTTTAATTTGAGGAGTGCAAATCCAAGTGGTAATTTTGATTTTATGGTTGAAAAACCCACTCCTTCTAAGTAACCTAAATCTAGGAGGCTACATGCCAGTTTTAGTAGATTGATGAAACCTTTAGAAATTTTTTTAGACTTATCTTTGTTTAAATGTTGTTAACTCAAGGGGTCTATAATTATCTAGTATGGATAAAGATGAAAATAATCAAAATTTCCTTATAACTTTGAGTTGTTGTAGAGGTGGAGAATAGAGATTACGGCCTTGGTTTCTAAAAATATCTACAAATTGATTTATACTTAGGAGATGGTAAGAAGTTTACTATTATCAAATATACGCAAAAGGTTAGCACAAAAATTTTCCTTTCTCTTACTATTATTTTTTTATGTTTTTTTAAATGTAATGTTTTGTACTAATCTAGTTTAGTATACTGTTGTAGGTATTGTTATAAGTGATTCCTCTCATGTTACCTAATGTTGAGCATAGATTCTGTCTTAGAAGTATGTGTGCAAACTAGAGAACGGTGGACAAAGGTGATGATTGCAAATTTGATATTTGCAGAAGAAAAGTTAGAAAGTATGGACGTCAGCTTGAAATATTGGTAAAAGGCTAAATTGAAAGAGTTGGAAAAGTGCAAGAACCAATGTGTAATTTGACCAAATATAAATAAGGTGGACTAACAATGATTATCTAGAATAAAGATGACTTGGAATATGGATTAGAATAAAGAAAGCCTTGTCTAGACTAAATTGAATAAAAGTGAAAACTATAGGGACTAAGTCATAATTTTACTAAGAAAAGTTTATAAATCCGTTTTTTCCCATGAATGGATAATATTATGGAGTATAATGATGACTTATGAAGTATACATATGCTAAGCATCAAATATGGTGTGAAAGGAAAGGTGATAAGAGAAGAGAGACTAAAGTACAATTTGACCTCAAAAGGGCATTTTCGACCTTTCACAAGAGCTTATATTTAGGACCCTTTGAATTTATAAACATGTGGAAACACGGGATAAGATTTTGAGCACTTGGTGTGAATAAATCAAAAGGATTTAATGTAGCTCACATAATTTTTATTTGACTTGAACATTAGCTTTGATTAGTGTTTTCACTTTAAAGAGAAGGATAAAGTTTCATTCTTCATTCTTTTACCATTTTTCTCAAACCAATGCTAAATTTCACCATCAATCTTGCTTTTCTCACTTAAAACAAATAGAAAACTTCCTTCCAAACTAAATTGCTCCATCAATTTCATCTTCTCCAACTTAGGGTTTTCATGGTTTTGTGAGTGAAAGCTTTAATCAAGGTAAGAAAATTTGCTTCCGCCATCTCCATTATTGTTATATGGGATTTTGGCATTTAATAGTTGCTTGAGCATATTGTAATGATGTACCTTTGGTATGTACATAAGATTTATTAATTGGTCGATTCAATTACTTTGGTTATTTGATTGAGTTTTATTAAATGATTTTATTTTTATTTTACTTTACTTTTGTGATCATGTTTATAAGTTTTTAAAATTTATGTTTTAATGTGTAATTTTAAAATTTATATTTTAATGTGTAAGGATTGTATGATAAAATAAGCAGATCACTTTGGCGATCACCGTGACACTTCTGATCCAACCAAACATAGGATTAGATTTGGGGTGTTATAAAAATATTTTAATATTTAATAGTAATATGGTAGTTCTATCAAAGATAAGTAGTGAAATGTTGTTACTAATTTACGTTAAAAATTAATTATAAATATATTTTAATAATAAATATTTAATTGTGATAATTTTATTTACATGAAGTCATAACATGGAAAGAAGTCTATGCATAAAAAAGGGATTGGAGAGAGATAGAAGCTCATTTTAATTGATGATGGAATAATTGATTACAATGTTTTTTTTTTTTGAACTTTTGTAAGTTCCTTATACTTTATGGAGCAAGTACTCTTCTATCTATTATATATGAAATTGAAAACTTTATCCGTTATTTGTTTGGTGTAGGTGAAAAATATTTTGTGGGTTTGTTTTGAAAACAAAGTTAGATTTCAACTTTTATTTCTTTTTTAATCATTATTTATTAAATATGTTTATTAATTTAGTGTAAATATGTTTCATATTTATCCTGAATTATTATATTGTTGCATGTTGTTTTATCTAATTTTTGTTATTGTTTACTTTAATATTATAATTTCGTTTCATTTTGTTCCAAATTTCTATACTATTTTTAATAGTTTAATGTATTAATTCAATGTTAAGTTGATACTTTCTTTTAATTATAAATATTGATTTTGATTTTTATTCAATGATGCGGTGACAAAATTTAAAACTAATTTTCACAATACAAAGACCTTTTACAATTACAAGAAAAGAAAATCATTGTGTATTAATTTTCATAATAAACTTGAATTGTTGTTGACTTTTTCTATTTCTATTAGAGAAACAATGTTGATGTAAGGCTTAACATATAATTCAATAATTTAGGTTTAATAGCTAAATTTACAATTTAAGTATTAAAAAATGTTCACATAAATTAAGCTCAAATTATAATTTAATAATTAGATTTATAATTTAAGTACGATAAAAAAGATTGATTTAGAATTGAGTTTTAATTTAAATAAAATTCTAAGCATAATATAGAGAAAAAAGTTTATCCATTAATTGACAAAGCAAGATCGAAGAAGAACAAGTGTAAATATTCAATATCTCCATCTTTTAAATATTGTACAAATACACTATTTCAATATTATATAATTATCATGAAATAAAGATATTTTATTAAATAATAAAAATATAAACGTATTTATTCATGTGCAATATTAAAATTTAAAAGTTGTGAAGTTGAAAAACCCTAGGTGCTACCACCCCACACCCAATCCATCCCTATGGCTAGGAATTTTTGGTACAACATAAACGTATAACAATTATTGGTGTAATAGATTCAGGTAATCAATAAATCTCTGCACTGTTACAAGGCTCAACATAAAGGCTGATAAATTTGGAAACCATGCTTGCAGGAGCGTGGCCAGAATCTGAAAGTTTCAATAATAGGAGAAGATGAAGCTAAACGGTGTAGTCAAGTTCTAGGTTTAAAATTCTTCTTTTTAATTAATTATAAAATGAAATGGAAATCATGTGAAAAAAATAAAGGGTTAAAAAAATACATGTTATTAAATTAACTGCCAACTCAACAATCTGTTAATATTTTAACAATTTTGGACTAAAATGATAAAACGATAAGTTTAGTGATTATTTTTGTATTTTTTAAAAGCCGGGTGATCTAACAGAAATACTTTATAATAGTCTGGTTACCATTTATATAATTTATCAAAATAAAATAAAATAAAAGCATGCATGGAATTGACATGGTGTAAAATAATTTATGGAACTGTAATGGATGGGGTAGATTTGTATATTTTTATAGATGTTCAATTTATTTTTTTGTATGAGGCTAAAATATTTTTGGGCAAATTACATTATTAATCACTAAATTATGTTTAAGTTTTCATTGTGGTCACTTAACTAAAATATTATAATTTAGTTATTGAATTATTCAAAAGTTTTCATTTAAGTTGTTAAGCTATCAAATTTAATGTTATATGTTTCTCTCTTTGTTTGCACCGCCTACACCAATTAAATGCTCTTTTTCTCATTTTATTCTACAGGTCAGTTTTTTTTATGAAACAACTTTGAAAGTCACGAATTTACGAACCAAAATTCAAACATATTTTTTTCTTTGATCTCAGACACTGGCTGTCAGACCAACTTGGATCTAAGGTATGTTCTTCTACTCATTGATGGGTACTGGTCCATCATATCGATCGTCGAATCGTTGCTTGGAGCTCGATGGCGAAACTCTTTTTTTAAAAAAAATGAACAAGTTAATGATTTAAATAAAAACTTTTATATAGTTCAATGACTTAAATAAAAACTTTCGAATAATTTATGATAGTGGCGGAGCCAGGATGTTAATATTGGAAGGCCAAGCTAAAATTAGACGTGTTATGTAACAATCGATTTAAACATATAAACAATCGGTTCAGAAGAAGTAGTATTCAAACAAAACAATCGATTTCATATTCATATTCATTTCCATTTTCATATCATTCTCATTTTCATTTTCATTCTCATTTCTATTTCATTTCATTTCATATTCAAATTATAAATCGCATAATATAAAATTTTTATTTTTAATCAAACATACTCATGCTTGTGCTTGTTCAACCATTCGAAATCATAATATTTAAATTCAACTTAAAATCAAGAATTTACAAATTTTATAATTGAAATCATAGTTTTCAATTCCAAACATAATCTTCTAATACTAATTAAATCACTCAAAACTCATAAAAATAAAATTAATGTATCTAGATATGGTAAATCAACTACTAATGACAAGCTTGAATATACATGGTTTATCAAGTTGACAACTTAAGTTTCCTAATCCAAAATTCACATAACTTTCGACTCGGTTAACCATTTTTGTTTCGTTTTCACCAGAATACTCACTACTCCACAAGCTATCATCTGACATAATTTTAAACAAATTGACCAAAGTTTTCTTCCTCCCCTTCACTTTGGTTGAAACTTACTATAACATTATCTAGGTATTTTTTTTTCATTTTTACACTTCTAACAAGTTAGAAATCGTCTCCTAAGTATTTTTCATCCAAAAACATACTCATTTCACTTAATTTTATAAGCTTCCATCAATATCATTTAATGGGAGCTTTTCATAAACTTGATAAAATAAAAACTATTGATACATATATGTAAAACAAGCTTCAAAGATTCAAAATTATGAAAAATTTGAAGAAAAACATACTTTATACTTAAAATTTGGAGGAAAAATATTTTTCTTTCTAGGCACCAATATGGAGAAGAAAGATGATAAAAGTCTGTTCATCTTTTCTTTTCTTTATATATATTATTATATTACTTACAAAATATTATTTTAAGTAAAATATTAAATAAATATTAAATTATTATTTAACAAAAATATAACTCAAAATTCATCAAAAGAGTAATTTAACTTCTTCAAGAAGATTTTCCCTTTGTTTTTATTAAGAATAGTTTTTTTAATATTATTTTTAATACTATAAAAATATTGGAGGGGTCTACTTATATTTTTAGGAGGGCTATAATATATATACAAAGAGGAAAATTGCAAAAACCATAAACATTGGGGGGCATACTTATATTTTTGGAAGAGCCACAGTATATTAACAAAGGACTAAATTGAAAAAAAATTAAACTTTGGGGAGTCATCGCCGTCCTGGGCCTCTACTTGGCTTTGCCGTTGGTTTATGATCGAATTGTAACTTTTTGTAGTTAAGTGATCAAAATAAAAATTTACTCATAGTTTAGTGACTAATGATGTAGTTTACTCAAATTTATTTATTTTTGTAGATTCAGATATTATGTTTATTATTTGTAATAGACTTAGAAGTAATATGGATATTAATTGTTGCATATGTATTATATGAATCTCAGTTGCTTTTGCAATAAAAGATGCAAATATTTGGCTATTTTACCCATCTAACCCAAAAAAATTTAATATTTACAAAAATGATCCTGGTTCAAAAGCATTCACTCAAATGACCTGAAATGAATAGTAAATTTGGGTTATAGGAACCCAATGGTCGACACCCCCTTGTATTTTGGCCCCATGATTGCTTGATGATTGTGTCAGGCATTAAAAAAATATTTTTTTATTTTGGGACATGAATGGTATCATGCTGGTATACTTAAATACCAGTATTTGAAAAAAAAATATGGGTTTCGGCCATCTAATGGTCGGCACCAAAGTACTAAAAAAATTTTAGAGGGTTTTGGCCAATAAATGGCTGGCACCAACACCTTTTTTGGGTTTCAAAAATTTTTCCTTTTTTTTTTATTTTGAGACACTGATGGTCGACACCAAGTATTAAAAAAATATTTCTCTTAATTTTGGGAATCAGATGGTCGGAAACCCCCACTTTATATATAGGGGCTGGTTTGGGTTCTAATATTGTCATTGGATAAGAAAAAAAAATTTTGAGAGAGCCATCAAAATGAGAGTGTTTTGAGTGTATCATCAAATGAGTTTTTTGTAGTGGTTTGCTGATGGAAGTTTTTTTGTAGTGTACAACCAAATTTCGGGGTTGAACTATATACTGTCATGTTTTAATGGAGTTGAATTATATATTGTCATGTCAACCGTAAAGGTTATGTCATTAAGGGTTGGATGACTTTCTGCGCCATAGATGGCTAATCGAGATGTCCAACGCAAATGGACATTATCTACATTGCAAGAGCGTTTGTTTCGCAACTTATAGGTGGGGTATTGATGCAACGTAGACCTAATTCAAGCTGAAGACGACTAACTGTGAAGAAACTACTGTTCAAAATTTTTGTATTAATTTTGTATCTGTAAATCAAATTTAGTTTGTATTATTTGTTGTTCGAATTTTATATTTTCGTGTATTAATTTTACCCATCTGTTTGTATTTTGTTGGGTCTGTAAATTTAATTTAGTCTGTATTATTTGTTGTTTAAATTTTATATTTTCGTGTATTAATATTATAGAATGTTTTTATTTTCTTGTATCTGTAAATTTCATTTGTTGCGTATTTTTTTTTTCAAATTATATATTTGTTTTATTAAATATTTTGAAGTCATTTATCCAAACAAATATTTGTTTTAGAAAAATTAAATTTATATTAAAAATAGAATAATTACAAAATAAATTAAATATTTCCAGATAAAAATCAAAATTATCATGATCCTGACGACGTCCCCGGCGCTGGCGTGTAATGGTTTGGCTGCCTCCGTCGGTGATGCCATTCACCTTGTTGAGGTGTTTGATAGTTGCTTGGTCCGGCCTTCGATGTCCCGTCTGGTGTACTTAGGAAAGTAGTATAATAGTATACACCATAATTGGGAGTTAAAGGGTATTGGGTGACCGGAGGTGACGATGGAAAAATATCCTCAATAGTAGGTGTACGTGCTTCTTGATCGAGCTTCGGGTGGTATGAGAATGACCCAGAGTGTGTCGAATGTTGAGGCTCAGGGTCGTAGCCAACTATATCCTCAAACAATAGAGGAAATTAGGGATCGGGCTATAGGTGGTATGATGACTGTAATCACTGAATTTTGTCTAGTCTGAATTTCGTGTTTTATTTTATTTTATTATATATATATTTTTAAAAAAATTATGATTTTTTGGGTTTGCCTTATATGGGCCTAATGATTGGGTCCAATGGTTGGGCCTGTGGGGGTTGGATAATTGGGTTTTAAATAATTGGATTTTGGACTTGTTTGGGCTTTAGTCCATTTTTAATTTTTGTTTTTATAATAATTTTAAATACTAATAAAATAGTAATAATAAAATTTTTGAAAAAAAATACAAAAAATATAAATTACATTTTAGCCCCTAAACTTTTCAAAAATTATATTTTGACCCCTAAATTTTCCCAAATTTGCATCTTGACCCCTAATATTTTGTAAATTACATTTGAGTCCCTAAACTTTTTAAAATTGCATTTTGGCCTCGTATTTTTCTAAAATTGTGCTTTTGCCCTATAAGTTTTGCATCCTCTGCAGTTTAGTCTTTCTAGACTTGTCAAATCACCCCAATCAGCAGCCGAGCATGCACTGCCACCTCCAGCTACTTCGGCAGCCTCCCTAGGCCATAATTGCTCCACTGTCACCTGAAGACAAGGGGAAAGAAAACAAAATCAATAGGATTAAAAAGAAAATTGGAAGAGAAGAGGGGGGTTGGGTTTTAGCAGCCAAGAAAAAAAAAGAAAAAAACCAAAAAAATCCAAACAACAGTAAAGACCCAGCCGAGCGACCGCCACCGCGGCTGTCGCCCCACCGTCGTTTTCCCCCTTACCACCACCTAAAAGCCACAATCAATTAAAAAAGAAAAGCAAAAAAAGAAAGAAAAAAAACGCAGCAAAAAAAATACAAAAGAAAAAATCAAAAATCTGGTCGTTCCTTCACCACCATCGTGCCCACCGCCGCGCCTTTGCTTCCCTCCACCGCCATCACCTATAGCCCAAACAAGCAAAGCAACAAGCAAAAGAATAAATAAAAACAGTGAGCAAAAAGAGAAAAAAACAGCAAACAAAAACAACAAAAAGAGCAGCAAAGAAGAAAAAGGAGAGAGAGGAGGAGAAAGGGAGGAGCGCCGACCATCGCACCACCGAACAGAGGAAGCGTCAGTGGCGGCAGTGAGGCTAGGGTTCGGCTTGAAGAAGAAGAGAAAAAAAGAAAGAAGAAAAAGAAGGAGAAAAAGAAAAAAGGAAAAAAGAAAAGGAAAAGGAAAATTTTTAAAAAATATAAACAAAAAATTAAACAATCAGTCGGGTTGACCGGACCTGACCCGACCCGCACCAAAACTGACCCGACCCGCCTTGACAGCAGACCACCCAGTAGCCCAAAACAACATCCCAGCAGAGAGAAACAAAAAACAACAGCAGCTCCCCAACAGCAGGCGAGGCCCAATCCCAGGCAGCAGCCCAACGCAGTAGGCCAGGCCCAATCCAGCAGGCCAGGCAACCAACAAGCCAACCAGTAGCAGGCCCGTTCCAGCACAAGCAGGCCCCCAGGCCCGTTCCAGCAGTAGGCCAGCATCCAGCCCAGTGCCCAGTGGCCCAATCTGTAGAAAAAAAAGGAGAAAAAAAAAGAAAAGAAAAGAAAAAAGAGAAAAGAAAAGAAAAACAAAAAAAAGCCCAAATTGCGTAGCCCGTTGGATCAAGCCCATAACTTTGGGTTTTTGGTAATTTTTTTAATCCATTTTAATTTAGTCCATTTATTTAAATATTGTATCATTTCAATAAAATTAGCATTTTTAAAATAGTTTTTTTAGAAATATTATTACGTGTAATTTTATTTACATTTTTAAAATAAAAAATCATTTTAATGCATAAGGCAACGAATCGGTTTAACATTAAATCGTTGATTTGATCTCTATGTTGGGTGAATATTACCGGTTTGTGTTAAAAGCGATACGCCCTTTTAAAAATAAAAATATTCAAAAATCCTCGTCTTTTAGAAAAAAAACTTTCTCGTGCTTTAATAGAATCACGATTAAATATTAAATTGAATCAATTTGACACTAATTCGATGATTTCATCGCTATGTTGAGTGAATATCACCGGTTTGTATTAAATATGATACGTCCTTAAGAAAAAAAATCGATAAATTCGTGTTTCAAAAAAAATTTCTCAAATTCAAAAATTTTCGTGTTTTCAAAACATCCTCGTGTTTTAAAATTTTCGTGTTTTCAAAACATCCTCGTGTTTCAAAAAATTTTTCGTGTTTTCAAAAATTTTCGTGTTTTAAAAATTTTCGTGTTTTAAAAAAAATTCTCGTGTTTCAAAAATTTTCGTGTTTCAAAATTTTTCGTGTTTTTAAAATTCTCGTGTTTCAAAAATTTTCGTGTTTTCAAAATTATTTGTGTTTCTAAAATTCTCGTGTTTTAAAAATTTTCGTGTTTTCAAAACAAAAAAAATTCTGTGTTTCAATCGGATAACGATTAAATATTAAATCGAACTTCTATTTTTGAAAATTAAGAAAATACGCGCTTAACGAGATACCAATTTTGGGCGTCACGAGGGTGCGAATACCTTCCTCGAGCATAACCGACTCCCAAACTCTAATTTTCTCTGGATTTTCACGTAGACCTAAAATTACCTTTTTTTTAGAAAAGTTTAAAATTGAATTTTTCTTCTAAAAAGAGAATTTTTCGTGTTTTAAAATTGAAACTCTGCTTTTAAAATTCGCAATAATCACTTCGACTAGCGCCCGTGCTAAAATTTTTAGGTCGCTACAGCTGGCGACTCCACTGGGGACTTTTTCTTTAGAGTCGAGTTTGATATTAAACGCGCATTGTCAAAAGTTTTAAAATTCCTTGTTCAAATTAATTTTTAATCGTGATCCTTGAATTTTTTTTTTAAAAAAGTCATGCATCTACATCCGATTTTCAAATTAATATTTTTCTAACTCGTTTTATTTTTCTGTTTTTTCTCAGCTTTAAGTTTTACAGTTTTTTAGTTTGTTTTTTAGTAGAAATAAAAAATAAAAAGGTTTGTGAGTTTCTCCCCACACACCATGCACTTGCATTATTGCACTCTCTACCCGAGCTCCGTTCGTTTAAGTGGAAGTAAACGCTATGCCTTCGTGAGTTAACTCTTCTCTCCGCACAGGCTAGTGAAATACTTCCGGGTTACATATGACTTATGCTTTCGTGAGTTAACTTGTCCCTCCGCATAGGCATAAGTAAATGTAATCCCTCGAATTGAGCTGGCGAGCCTGTGATGGGTGATGACCGAGGTTCCATACTAGCCTTAGTAGGTGACAGTATGGACAATTCGAGTACCTTTCTAGAACCGAAACCACATATAATGAACCGTACGAGCCACCCAATTAGAGCCATGCCGAACCTCTGTCCGTTGAATAGTCACCAAAATAAGTACCTGGGAGAAATGCTTCTTACCTTATATTTCTTTTATATTTATACTTATTTGCAATGGAATCGGGTCTGTTTAATAAATTGGATCGGGTAAATTGATGAGCATGGAGGATAAGTTTATTTTGTAAAGCATGATAGGGTAAAAAAAAAAAAAGAGGAAAAAGTAGGTCAGTTTGTTAGATTTTTCATAGTTTTTTCTTTGTTTATATTTGTTGTGATTACTAAGGTTACTTGTTTTCATTTTATTTTTCACCATGCATCATAGGCATCTTATTAGGAATATATTGATTAGAGATTGGTTGCCAAAAACAGGTTTCTGATGGAGGAGTCAATTACGCAAGTAACCGAGAAAAATACTGTAGTTCGAGATTGGTCTTTGAGGACTCAAAAAGCGAAAGGGGACAGTTTAAAGGAAGGATAAACCTCTGATCTTCCCGAGCGTGTGACTTCGAATGCTCGTCAGAACGATCTCGAAGACTTGACTAGGATTTGGAAACAGTGGGACTCAGATATTAGAGGCATCTTCACTGAAAAGTACGGGGATATAGCTCACTTGATAGCAGTCAATGTGAACGAGCAATTGATCCAAGCCATGGTTCGATTTTGAGACCCAGCCTATCAGTGTTTCACTTTCAATCAGTAAGATATGACTCCGACCATAGAAGAGTATGCTGCCCTACTTCGCATTGACAATGTACAACTCAACAAGATATATGTGAAGGAGCCTAAACCAATGACCTTCAAGAAAAAGTTAATGAAGTTTACGGGGATGACTGATACATGGGCTAAAAAATAGATAAAGAAGAAGAATAAAGTCAGTTGTGTTCCGTGGTTTTCTCTTCGGGAGTTAGTTCAGAATCATCTAGATGTTTTGAAAAGAGTAGATCTGTTTGCCTTGGCCACTTACGGACTGATCGTCTTCCCAAAGGTTCTTGGGCACGTTGAAGTTACGGTAGAGGATTTCTTCGAAAAGTTAAGGCAAGGAATCAACCCCTTCCCAACTATATTGGCCGAGACTTTTAGATCCCTAAATGATTGTAGGAAGAAAGGGGAAGGGTGTTTCATTAGATGCGCTCAGTTACTTAATGTTTAGATTTTTAGCCACTTTTGGAAAGTGGAGCGCACACTTTTCCATATGTTCTCAAAAACATTCGCTCCATTAGAAGCACACCTTGAAAAAGATTGGCCAAAGGATGTCACTGAATAGCACTGGGTCTCAGTTTTTCAGAACATTCATGCTGAAGATATAACTTGGAGGGCACCTTCGATTCGTCCTTCTGTTCTGTTATACAAGTGTGGAAACCAAGACTGGGTGCCTTTGCTAGAATTATGGGCAGAAGTTGGATATGCTCCGTTGATGGTTCAAAGACAGTTCACTGCGCGACAGTTTGTACCAGTTACTGATGGGTTGGCACAATCAGAGTTTGCCTTTACGGGTGAAGGTTACATGAAAAGGGTGCGAGATATTGTGAATTCTTAGAGGAAAATCTACCTAATGGAATTGGCTCTCTATGTTGATACTATCACTGTAGATTATGACGTATGGAGGCAACGACGAGTGAAGAGTCAACTAACCCCGTCGATTGACGTTGTTCACCAGAATCCGTTCTCAGAGGAAATACCGTCTGAACTGGAATTGGCAAGACTTGAATTCAAACATGAAAAAGCTAAACTGTTACGAGATATTAGTTCTCTTCAGGAGGAAAACTACCAGCTAAAGATTGATGCTCAAATTGAAAAATCCAGAACCGAGAAAGTCTAAAAAGAAGTTGAGGTCACGAGAAAGGATTTAAGGGACCTTCATTTGGAAAATAAGAAATTAAGAGGCGCTATAAGGAATAGTGGATTGGGCAAATCATCGACAGAATAGAAGGAAGAACTAAGTAATATCAAAGGTGGGATGGAATTTTGGAAAGCCAAAGCGAAGAAGGAGGAGGAAATAGTTGACGTGCTATGATATAGTTGAGGAAGAAGAATGTTGAATACGAAACTGTGTCTGCAGAATTAACAGCTAGTCAAACTGAGCATCAAAAGTTAAAAGGAAAAGTCCGAAGTCTAGAAAGTACACTGCAAACTCATCAGCAACATTTAGATAACCTCCTGAGAGCTCTAGAAGAGAAAAATGGTCAGCATGATAGAGACATTCGCGCTTACGAAAGAGCCCTCCAAGAAAGGGATATGCATCTCGGTAGTTTGATCAATGAAATTCGTAAGGCGGCTGCGTAAATAGTGTAATTATCTGATGAAGCTGAAGCTCTTAGTTGCCAATACCCTCCAAGCCAAAGGTCAAGCATATCGGAGTTCCTAGAATGTATAAAGAAACAAGGCGATGTGGCTAAGAAATTTTTGTAAACCAAGATGGCAAAACTTTTTGTAGTAGACTCTTTTCATTAATGAAACGCCCAAGTATGGGGCTATCTTGAAATCAACACCCATTTTTGCATATTTTCGCATAACTAATATTCATTATTCATTAGTCATTCATTCATTCATTGCATGTACATATCATCCTAATCACTCGCTAAGGCTAAAACCGTCTAATTCATAGTTGTTACACTACGAGTCTGGAATCACGTCACTCTTATAGGACGCGCCTAAGAGCTAGAGCTATGGACGCTGAACTCAATGAAAGAATGGAAAGGATGGAAAGAACCCAAAGAGAGTTGCAGGAGCAACTGGCCAAGTTACAACAAGAGGCGAGAGATTCGATGGTGAGATCTCGAGAGGAATCGCTCGAGCAAAGGGATCAAATGGCCATTATGATGGAAATGATGACGGCCTTGGTCAAAGAAAAGGAACCTATGCAGAGCCCTGATATCGTAGAGCCGCCTCAGTCAAGAGCCAATCAAGATCCAGTTTATCCCTCGGGATTCACTCCACCTCATGTCCACGCAATGCAAAGAGGATACCCCCAAAGGGAACCTATGGTCCTGGAACAACATCCTGCTTCATCTGCTCATCTAGGGTAAGGAATGTTTGTATCGAACCCTAGGGCTAATCCCTCAGATCCAATTGTTCCAGACCTAGATGATCCTGTAGAAATAGCAAGGCTGAAAATTGATGACAATAATGTTCAGGATAAGTATAGAACCCTGGAAGAGAGGATCAAGGTAGTAGAAGGTGCTAAATTTTTCTTTGCTTTGAGTGCCAAAGAGCTCAGTTTGGTACCTGATCTGGTTCTACCCCCAAAATTTAAGGCGCCCGATTTTGAGAAGTATGATGGAACAAGATGTCTAAAGGCGCATCTCATCATGTTTTGCCGAAAGATGTCTGGTTACGTGAACGATGATAAATTATTGGTACACTGCTTTCAAGATAGTTAGGTCGGCTCAGCCCTTCGATGGTATAATCAGCTCAGCGGAGAGAGAATTCGATCATGGAAGGATTTAGCATCAGCATTTTGTGAGCAATACAAGCATGTATCGGATATGGTGCCTGATCAACTAACTTTACAAATGATGGAAAAGAAGCCGACAGAGACTTTTAGGCAATATGCACAAAAATGAAGGGATATCTCGGCTCAGGTGGAACCTCCGTTAACTAAGACAGAGATAACGGCCCTCTTCATCAACACTCTAAAAGCTCTATTTTATGATAAGTTGGTAGAGAGCGCCACAAAAGACTTTACAGATATTGTAATATCTGGGGAGCTTATTGAAAACGCCGTCAAAAATGAGAGAATAGAAGGCCCCGAGAGTTCAAAGAGGGCAGTACCCGTAAAGAAAAAAGAGGCAGAGGCCCATATGGTTGGAACCGAGAGTCACTATACCTCCAATCCGTACCCCGCCCAATCACAACCTCATTATCCCACACCTTCAAACTTTTACTTTCCTTTTCAAAGCTCCTACTATCAAGCACCTCCCTCTTACCCCGTTTATGCCATGAATAACCAAAGACCATTCACCATGTTCCCACCAAATACCATGCCTACACAAAGCCAATCCAAAAATGAACAAAGACCGGCAAGACCCAATTCTGAAAGACCTCAGTTCACATCAATTCCTGTATCATATAGAGAATTATACCCGAAGCTATTAGAAAAATAATTAATATCCCTACGTTATATGGCACCCCTGAAGCCCCCATACCCGAAGTGGTATGATTCTAACTCTAGTTGCGTGTATCACACTGGTAATTAGGGACACTCTACAGAAAATTGTTTGGCCTTTAAAAGGAGGGTTCAAGGTCTCATCGATACTGGCATTTTACGATTCGATGGTGTTAGCAATGTGACGGGAAATCCTCTTCCTAACCATACTGGTGGGAATGTAAATGCAGTGACAAATGAAGACGATTGGCAAGCCAAAGGTTATGTTGCCGAAGTAAGGACACTTTTGTAGAAGGTATGGGAGATGATGATTGAAAATGGCTTGCTCTGCCCGTCTAGTAAAATTCTCAAAGAAGAAAGTACAAAAGACCAAGGTTTCTGTGATTTCCATGGCATCGAAGGGCATGGCATCCAATCTTGTAAGGAATTTAGAAAATTACTTCAGGACATGATGGATAACAAGGAGGTCAAGGTCTTTGATAGGGTGAAGGGGGCTAAGGAAGGAGAAATATGTGCCTCTGATAATCAATCGATGGCTTTCCTTTATAGCGTTGATAGATCTTTGGAGGGTTCAAGGTCTCATCGATGCTGGCATTTTATGATTCGATGGTGTTAGCAATGTGACGGGAAATCCTCTTCCTAACCATACTGGTGGGAATGTAAATGCGGTGACAAATGAAGACGATTGGCAAGCCAAAGGTTATGTTACCGAAGTAAGGACACCTTTGCAGAAGGTATGGGAGATGATGATTGAAAATGGCTTGCTCTGCCCGTCTAGTAAAATTCTCAAAGAAGAAAGTATAAAAGACCAAGGTTTCTGTGATTTCCATGGCATTGAAGGGCATGACATCCAATCTTGTAAGAAATTTAGAAAATTACTTCAGGACATGATGGATAACAAGGAGGTCAAGGTCTTTGATAGGGTGGAAGGGGCTGAGGAAGGAGAAACATGTGCCTCTGATAATCAATCAATGGCTTTCCCTTATAGCGTCGATAGACCTTTGGTGATTTATTCCAAGGCAAAGAAGGAAGAAGTTAGTCGAGAAGTTAAACCAAGTTTGATAATCGAAGTACCTACTCCTTTCTCTTACAAGGACAACAAGGCAGTGCCGTGGAATTATAATGTTACCTGAGGGTGAAAAGTCCAAGGTTGTGAGTGAAGGTGTCAGCGGAGTTGGACACTTTACTCGCAGCGGAAGATTTTATTCTCCCGAGACAGTTGAACCAAAGAAGAAGGTTGCTGGCCCAAGCCAAAAGGGAAAAGCACAAATGTATGAGGTTGAGGATGATATTGAAATACCGCCTGAGCAAGAAGTTAAAAAGGTTGTGAATGAGGAGGAAGCACATGAGTTCTTAAAGTTTATTAAGCACAGTGAATATAACATTGTGGAACAATTAAACAAGCAGCCGGCCCAAATCTCGGTATTATCTCTATTGTTGAACTCAGAGCCACATCGAAACGCCTTGCTAACAGTGTTAAATCAAGCTTATGTGGCGCACAATGTATCTGTGGAAAAGCTTGATAGGTGGATAAATAATCTGAATGCAGATAATTTCATCTCTTTTAGTGATGACGAAATACCGCCGAATGGTAGGGGCTCTATAAACGCGTTGTATGTCACAACCAGTTGAAAGGGCTACATAATACCAAATGTGCTCATCGACAATGGATCTGCACTCAATGTTATGCCCTTGGCCACGATTTCTAGGATGCCAGTTGATATGTCTTATTTGGGACCTTGCCATTCTATAGTAAGGGCATTTGATGGGACACAACGAGAGGTCATGGGAAAGATCTAAATTCCTCTAGAAGTGGGGCCATGTGCATATGATATCGAGTTTCAGGTCATGGACATCATGCCTTCATACAATTGCCTCTTAGGAAGACCTTGGATCCATTCTGCTGGGGCAGTTCCTTCATCTCTCCATCAGAAAGTAAAGTTCATCATGGATAGCCGTTTGATTACTGTCGCTGGTGAGGAAGACATCGTCGCATCTATCTCTGCTGATGCACCCTACATCGAAATAAGCAAAGATGACGTAGAATGTTCTTTTCGTTCCTTGAAATTTATCAATGCTATATTTTTTACTGAAGGGAATAAGATTCCCACTCCCAAACTGTCGAGGAACACCAATATGGGAATTAAGCTGACTGTGGGAAAAGGAGCTCGAGCGAGGAAAGGTTTAGGAAAATATCAACAAGGGATGGTTAGAGCTTTGAAACCAACGCACCACAAGGGTCGATACGATTTAGGGTTCAAGCTAGATATAAGAAAACAATTGCAGAAAGATCAAAAAAGAAGAATTGTGAGAGCCTCAGACCGGGAATTAGAATGGGAGCCGTTGGCGTATCCTCCTTTGTCAAGAACATTTACATCAGCAGGGGTGATGTACCCAGGGCAAGACAATCCGCAAGTCACATTATTGATTGAAAAGGGTCTTTAGAATCTTAGCCTAAATGCTATTGACAATAAGGAAAATGCAATTGAAAATGCTTCAGTAATACGCGCTTGTCCTCCTGGATTTACTTTGAACAACTGGACTGTTGTCGATCGCCTTGTGGTTTTGAAGTCCCCTTCAGAGTAATGTCTAATGTTAACCCTTCATTTTGTGTGTCCCTAAGCAGTAGGGTTCCTTTTGTAAGAGCTTATGTTCGCTCTTTGTCATTTCAATGAACTTTAATAAAGATGCATTTTGTTTTATATTGTCATGACCTTTTAATTTCCATTAACTTCGTAACTTCTCCCTCTCTTCGTATCATTTTCTTGCATCACATTGTGTGTGTTGATTCCAATACTTTGGTGCTCCTCTATAGTTTTCTTTCTCATTCGCCTTTCAGGTGCTCAGATATCTATGGCATGAACAATCTCATTACAAGTCCTGAAATCGATTTCGAGAAGGTTATTTGTTTAGGAGAATTTGAAGCTGACGAGAATACTGAAGATTGTGTCTCGTCTCTTGACTTACTGAGAATGGTAGAACAAGAAGAGAAACAGATCCTACCCCATCAAGAATCTGTTGAGGTAGTGAACTTGGGATGTGAAGAAAAGAAACAAGAAGTGAAAATTAGGACTTTCATTTCAGAAAACACCAAATGGGATTTGATTGCCTTGCTCCATAAGTACAAGGATGTGTTTTCCTGGTCTTATCAGGATATGCTAGGGTTGAACACAGATATTGTGGTCTATAAGCTCCCACTGAAACCAAAATGCAAACCTGTTCAACAGAAGCTAAGAAGGATGAGACCCGAACTACTGTTGAAGATAAAAGAAGAAGTCAAGAAACAATTTGGCGCTGGCTTTCTACAAGTATCCAAATATCCAGAGTGGGTAGCTAACATAGTCCCGGTACCGAAAAAAGATGGCAAGGTGCAAATGTGCGTGGATTATCGTGATCTGAATCAAGTAAGCCCCAATGATAACTTTCCTTTACCACACATCGATACTTTAGTGGATAATACGGCAAGGCATTCTTTGTTTTCTTTCATGGATGGCTTTTCAAGTTATAATCAGATAAAGATGGCTCCCGAGGACATGGAGAAAACTACATTCATAACAATGTGGGGAACCTTTTGCTATAAGGTAATGCCGTTCGGATTAAAGAATGCTGGGGCAACATATCAGAGAGCCATGGTGACGTTGTTCCATGATATGATGCACAAAGAAATAGAAGTTTATGTAAATGATATGATTGCCAAATCTCAGGAAGAAATACAGCATGTTGGGAATCTCAGGAAGCTGTTCGAAAGATTAAGAAAGTTCCAGTTGAAGCTTAACCCAGCCAAATGTACATTTGGGGCTACCTTGGGAAAACTGCTAGGTTTCATTGTCAGTGAGAGAGGTATCAAGGTTGATCCAGACAAGATAAAAGCTATACAAGAACTACCTCCCCCGCGCACACAGAAAGAAGTCAGAGGATTTTTAGGAAGGTTGAATTACACTGCTCGATTCATTGCTCAACTTACCAATCAGTGTGATCCAATTTTTCGACTCCTTCGAAAACATAATCCAGGAGAGTGGAACAAGGAATGCCAAGTGACCTTCAATAAGATAAAACAATATTTGTCTAATCCTCCGGTACTAGTACCGCCAACCCCTGAAAAACCCTTAATATTGTACTTGATCGTGTTTGAGAACTCAATGGGTTGCGTACTGGGACAACATGATGAGTCGGGAAAAAGAGAAAAGACAATTTACTACCTCAGCAAGAAGTTCACAGAGTATGAGGCAAGGTACCCTTCAATTGAAAATTTTTGTTGTGTATTGATTTGGACGGTTCGAAGGCTCAAACAATACATGTTGTATCATACGACATGGTTAATTTCAAAACTGGACCCAATAAAGTAATGATGGAGTCACCTGCACTTTCAGGAAGAATGGCACGATAGCAGATCCTATTAACTGAGTATGACATCACATATGTGAGCCAAAAGTCGATAAAGGAAAGTGCGATAGCTAACTTCTTAGCAACTCGAACAGTGGAGGAATACGAGTCTTTGAGATTTGATTTCCCAGATGAAGACTTGATGTGCATTTCAAAAAAAAATGGTGAGTCATCAAAAGAGAAATCATGGAAGATGAGCTTTGATGGTGCATCGAATGCATTGGGGCATAGGATCGGAGCAGTCTTAGTGTCACTGAAGGGGATCATTACCCGCTCACTGCCAGATTAAATTTCTTCTGTACCAATAATATAGCGGAGTATGAAGCTTGCATCATGGGATTTCGTGTAGCTATCAAGAGGAAAATCGAAAACTTAGAGGTACACGGGGACTCAACATTGGTCATTTACCAAATTCGTGGAGATTAGGAAGTGAGGGATTCAAAATTAGTAAAGTATCGCGATCTCGTTGCGGAACTGGTTAAAGAGTTCAATGAAGTGACTTTAACTACTTTCCATGGGAAGAGAACCAACTGGCTGATGCCCTGGCCACCTTGGCTTCAATGTTCAAAGCAAACAAAGAAACTGAAATAATGCCTATCCAAATGAGCATATATGAGACCCTCGCACACTGTTTTAGCATTGAGGAGGAGTCAGATGGACGACCATGGTTCCATGATATCTTGGAGTTTATCAAGAATCAAAGGTACCCCGAGTAAGCAAACGAGAATGACAAAAGAACAATCAGGAGAATGGTGATTGGATTTGCTCTTGACGGAGATATTCTATACAAAAGAGGAAAAGATCAAGTGCTTCTGAGATGCGTGGACGCCATTGAAGCTAGAAAGATACTCGAAGAGGTTCATGAAGGAATTTGTGGAACGCATGCCAGTGGTTTCACTATGGCCAGACAGATTATGAGACTTGGTTATTTTTGGCTGACGATGGAAAGGGATAGCATTGGCTACGCACGAAAGTGCCAGAAATGTCAAATTTATGGCGATAAAATTCATGCAGCTCCTTCGCCCCTTCATGTCTTGACTTCTCCATGGCCTTTTTCTATGTGGGGCATGGATGTTATAAGGCCAATTTCCCCGAAGGCGTCTAATGGACATCGTTTCATCTTTGTGGTTATAGACTACTTCACAAAATGGGTAGAAGCCACTTCGTTTGCTAATGTGACGAAGACTGCAGTCTGCAAGTTCCTAAAAAGAGAGATCATATGTCGATATGGTCTACCTGAAAGAATCATTTCAGATAATGCTTTAAATCTAAACAACAAGATAATGAAAGAAGTATGTGAGCAATTTCAGATAAAGCATCGTAACTCTTCACCCTATCGCCCGAAGATGAATGGAGCAGTAGAAGTGGCTAATAAGAACATTAAGAGGATTATCGGGAAGATGACTGAGACATATAAAGATTGGCATGAGAAGCTACCATTCACTTTGTACGCATATCGCACCTCTGTACGAACATCTACGGGGGCAACTCCTTTTTCTTTGGTCTACAGGATGGAAGCTGTTCTGCCAATTGAAGTAGAGATCCCATCCCTACGCGTCTTGATGGAGACGAAGTTAGAAGAATCAGAGTGGGTTCGAACTCGATATGATCAACTAAACCTTATTGAAGGGAAACGCTTGAAGGTAATTTGTCATGGACAGATGTACCAGAAAAGAATGCTCACGGCCCATGATAAAAAGGTACGGCCAAGAGAATTTCGCGAAGGGGAGCTTGTACTAAGAAAGATCCTCCCGATACAAAAAGACTTTCGAGGAAAGTGGTCACCAAATTGGGAAGGGCCATACGTTGTAAAAAAGGCATTCTCAGGAGGGGCTCTGATTCTCACTAAGATGGATGGGAAAGAATTACCTAATCTTGAAACTCAGATGCTGTGAAGAAATATTATGCCTAAAAAAAACAAAAACAAAAACACAAAAATGGAAAAAGAGTATTAAGATGAAAACCCGAAAGGGCGTGCTAATGAAGCAGATTCAGACTTAAGGAGCAAACGACTTGAACGAGGAGTCGAACGGTGAGGTTACAACATTTCAAGCATTTTCAAAAGTTTGGAATCTTTTAACACAAGAAGTCGTGCTCGAAAAGATCTAGGGTGAAGAAGCGTGGAGAAGTTCATGCGTTGGATATCTAGAGCATTTATGGCATTTGAATTCGCTTTCTTTTCTTATGATACTTTTTTTTGAACTATTTCTTGTCAATTTTCTTTCCTTGTTGTTTTTGAAAAAATATGAATGTGAGGTATTTCTTTCATGCCTACTTTGTCTTTTTATGCATCTCGTGTTTGATTCATTTAAATGATAAATAGTAAGATGGCATACTCTAAACAAAAGGAACATTGAGCATTACCTGGATGAGAACTCAATAAGTACGAAGGCCTCAAAGCAAGAACAAAGTTCAATAGGGGGCAGGAGGGTGATATACGAGGAAATGTTGATTACTAGCAAAACTTGAAAATGAGTACAGAACCTGAGAGAATGTCAAGAATGGAGGCAATGAATGAAGGCCCTCACAAAAATTGGAAGGGGGCATGTGACAAATAACCCAGGGTGCATAGCATGATCATGTAGACATAAAAGCATTTAGGCCAAACATGTGCATATCATAATAACATCATACATGACATATACAGGTATTCCAATAGATCAAGAGATTTTGGTGGCAGCTACAATGAATCGATGCAAGAGAATGCTTTCGAGTTATACCAAATAAATTTTTTTTTTTTGAAATTCTGGTTTTCACAAAACCATTTCTATTTCTGTTTTTTCAAAAATCAACTCATATTGCGATGGGTGAGTTTAGCCTCAGACACATGCCAAGGTATTTCTTTTTAATTTCTGTTTTTTCAAAAATCAACTCATATTGTGAGAGGTGAGTTGAGCCTCGGGTCACACGCCGAGGTATTTTTTAATTTCTTTTTTTCAAAAAAAAATCAACTCATATTGCGAGAGGTGAGTTGAACCTCAGGCCACATCCCGAGATACTTTTCAATTTCTGTTTTTTCAAAAATCAACTCATATTGTGAGAGGTGAGTTGAGCCTCGGGTCACATACCGAGGTATCTTTAATTTCTGTTTTTCAAAAATCAACTCATATTGCGAGAAGTGAGTTGAGCCTCGGGTCACGCTGAGGTATTTTCAATTTCTATTTTTTAAAAAATCAACTCATAATGGGAGAGGTGAGTTGAGCCCCGGATCATGCCGAAGTATTTTTAATTTCTGTTTTCCAAATATCAACTCATAATGCGAGAGGTGAGTTGAGCATTGGGCTGCATGCCGAGGTATTTTCAAGTCCTGTTTTTCAAGAATCAACTCATAATGCAAGAGGTGAGTTGAGCCTCGGGTCATATGCTAGCATGTTTTTCAATTTATGTTAAAAAAAGGAGTGTTTGGACAATCGAACAAAATTCAGAGCTTTCAAGTCTTTGCTCTAACCCTGTTTTACAGCGACGAACAAAGAGGGGCAGCTGTAATCACTGAATTTTGTCCGGTCCAAATTTTGTGTTTTATTTTATTTTATTTTATATATATATATTTAAAAAATTATGATTTTTTTAGGCTTGCCTCATATGGGCCTAATGATTGGGCCCAATGGTTGGGCCTATGGGGGTTGGATAATTGGGTTTTAAATAATTAGATTTTGGACTTGTTTGGGCTTTAGTCCATTTTTATTTTTTGTTTTATAATAATTTTAAATATTAATAAAATAATAATAAAATAATAATAATAAAATTTAAAAAATACAAAAAATATAAATTACATTTTAGCCCCTAAACTTTCCAAAAATTACATTTTGACCCCTAAATTTTCCCAAATTTGCATTTTCACCCCTAATATTTTGTAAATTACATTCCGGCCCTTAAACTTTTTAGAAATAGTATTTTAGCCTCGTATTTTTCTAAAATTACACTTTTGCCCCAAAAGCTTTGCATCCTCAGCAGTTTAGTCCTTCTGGACTTGTCAAATCACCCCAATCAACAGCCGAGCGTGCACTGCCACCTCCATGCAGCCTCCCGCTACTCCGGCAGCCTCCCTAGGCCATAATTGCTCCACTGTCACCTGAAGACAAGGGGAAAGAAAACAAAATCAGCAGGATTAAAAAGAAAATTGGAAGAGATAAGGGGGTTCGATTTTAGCAGCCAAAAAAAAGAAAAACACCAAAAAAAATCCAAACGATAGCAAAGACCTAGCCGAGCGACTGCCACCGCCACAACGGCTGTCGCGCCACCGTCGTTTTCCCCCTTACCACCACCTAAAAGCCACAATCAATCAAAAAAGAAAAGCAAAAAAAAGAGAAAAAAATGCAGCAAAAAAAAAGAAAAAACTCAAAAATCTGGCCGTTCCTTCACCACCACCGTGCCCACCGCCGCGCCTTTGCTTTCCCTCCACCGCCATCACCTACAACCCAAACAAGCAAAGTAACAAGCAAAAGAATAAATAAAAACAGTGAGCAAAAAGAGAAAAAAAAGCAAACAAAAACAACAAAAAGAGCAGCAAAGAAGAAAAAGGAGAGAGAGGAGGAGAAGGGGAAGAGCGCCGACCATCGTACCACCGAACGGAGGAAGCATCAACGGCGGCAGTGGGGCTAGGGTTCGGCTTGAAGAAGAAGAAGAAGAGAAAAAAGAAAGAAGAAAAAGGAGAAAAAGAAAAAAGGAAAAAAGAAAAAAAGAAGATTTTAAAAATATAAACAAAAAATTAAACAATCAGTCGGGTTGACCCGACCCGACCCGCACCAGACCTGACCCGACCCGCCTTGACAGCAGACCACCCAGCAGCCCAAAACAACAGCCCAACAGAGAGAAAAAAACAGCAGCAGCTCCCCAGCAGCAGGCCAGGCCCAATCCCAAGCAGCAGCCTAACGCAGTAGGCCAGGCCCAATCCAGCAGGCTTAACAGGCCAGGCAACCAACAGGCCAACCAGCAACAGGCCCGTTCCAGCGCCAGCAGGCCCTCAGGCCCATTCCAGCAGCAGGCCAGCATCCAGCCCAGTGCCCAGCGGTCCCATCTGCAGGAAAAAAAGGAGAAAAAAAGAAGAAAAGAAAAAAAGCCCGAATTGCGTAGGCCGTTGGATCAAGCCCATAACTTTGGGCTTTTGGTAATTTTTTTAATCCATTTTAATTTAGTCCATTTATTTAATTATTGTCTCATTTCAATTAAATTAGCATTTTTAAAATAGGTTTTTAGAAATATTATTACGTGTAATTTTGTTTGCATTTTTAAAATAAAAAAATCATTTTAATGCATAAGGCAACGAATCGATTTGACATTAAATCGTTGATTTCATCGCTATGTTGGGTGAATATTACTAGTTTGTGTTAAAGCGATACGCCCTTTTAAAAATAAAAAATATTAAAAAATTCTCATGTTTTAGAAAAAAAAACTTTCTCGTGTTTTAATAGAATCACGATTAAATATTAAATTGAATCAATTTGACACTAATTCGATGATTTCATCGCTATGTTGAGTGAATATCACCGGTTTGTGTTAAATACGATACGTCCTTAAGAAAAAAATCGATAATTTCGTGTTTCAAAAAAAATTTCTCGAGTTCAAAAATTTTCGTGTTTTCAAAACATCCTCATGTTTCAAAAATTTTCGTGTTTTCAAAACATCCTTGTGTTTCAAAAAATTTTTCTTGTTTTCAAAAATTTTCATGTTTTAAAAATTTCCGTGTTTTAAAAAAATTCTCGTGTTTCAAAAATTTTCGTGTTTCAAAATTTTTTGTATTTCTAAAATTCTCATGTTTCAAAAATTTTCGTGTTTTGAAAATTAATCGTGTTTCTAAAATTCTCATGTTTTAAAATTTCCGTGATTTCAAAACAAAAAAATTCCTGTGTTTCAATCGAATCATGATTAAATATTAAATCGAACTTCTATTTTTGAAAATTAAGACAACGCGCGCTTAACGAGATACCAATTTTGGGCGTTGCGAGGGTGCTAATACGTTCCTCGCGCGTAACCGACTCCCGAACTCTAATTTTCTCTGGATTTTCATGTAGACCTAAAATTACCTCTTTTTTAGAAAAGTTTAAAATTAAATTTTTCTTCTAAAAAGAGAATTTTGTAGGTGTCCGATCACACCTAAAGAAAAAGATCAGTGGCGACTCCCTTTTTAAATAAATTGAAACTCTGCGTTCAAAATTCGCAATAATCACTTCGATTAGCGCCCGTGCTAAAATTTTTAGGTCGCTACAATGACGAGCCAGATACTTTATATTGGGGGTCGAGATTGAGGTTCGAGGCAGAATCGGTATTGGTGTTCTCAAATAACAGAACTTAATTACGGTGAGTCGTGCATTCGCCTGTTGCCATCAGGAAGATTCTGGTTGCGCGTCTTCTAGGAGCAGCATATAATGACCTTTGAGTATAAAGGGCTTCCCGTTTGCCATATACCATTCTGCGTACTCGTACGTAGGAGAGAACCCTTCCTCTAATACACGCAAGGAAGGGTGCCTCGAATGTCGATCATTCCACAAAAAGATATACGGTTCATGTTTTTTCGCCTAATTTATTGCATCTCGACTCGAACCCTTTTTGTCCATTCTGTGGACTTCTTTGATGTTGATAGGAGGGTTCGGGATAGGTTGTGCGCAACTGAACTATCTCAATACCCGACCCCCATCGTGCCACTCCACCATATGGAAATAAATCAACGGAACATTTGAGACGAACAGATGTTGCTACTCAGTAACCCATGATGGTAAGAGCGCCGCGATCCCTTCCTCAACATATGACATCCATAGAAACTGCATAATATAGATAACACGTTATTAGTTAATTTATTTTTTACTGAATTATTGTATTTAAAAAAGAAAGATTCGGAAGCCTTTTTTACGTCATCCTCGAAATGAATCTCGATCATCATATGGTACAAGAGTACTGTGAACGATCGTCTGATTCCCGGTATAGTCGCCCATTTGAAAAAAAAATTTGATTACTTTTCCATGCAAAAATGAGTATACTATATACTATAAAAAAACAAAAATAAAATAGAACTATCAATTTGCCTATTCACTAGTGGCCACACACACGGTTGGTGACTCACTAATGCCAAAAATGGCATTCGGTATAATGCCCAAGACTGCAGTAGAAGGTAGCAATTGCTCATGGTCTTGGTAGACGGCTTTGTCACTCGACAAAGCTTGCGGTATAAGCTTGCCAATATTGCAGAGCCTCAACTAAATCTTTCAGCTTACTCGAGGTCCTCCAGTAGGGGAGGTACATGATGTGAACTTTTTTTATTGACGCTGGCAACAGTACTCCACCTATAACAGCCCGATTCCGGGCCTAGTCGGAACAGTGGTTTCGGGACCACAAATCTGACGAGGGAAAATATGATTATTATTATATTTTTATGGTCTACAATTTTACAAAAAAATTTCGTAAAAATTTTGGGCACTCAATTTAGTCAAAAGGACTAAATTGTAAAAAGTGCAAAAGTTGAGTTCTATATGTTAGAAGTGTCTAATTGTTATGAAATTTTAAATTGGAGGCCTTTATGTGGTAATTAGACCATTAGTTAGTTGATGGACAAAAATGGGCATATAGATTTTTTTTAAGTAAGGGCATTTTAGTTATTTGGTAATTAAATAGAATTAAATGGGAAAAAGATGGCAAAATATGCTCTTCTTCTTCATGGTGAACGAAATCAGCAAGGAGGGAAGCTATATTTAGGGTTTTTAAGCTTCCAAGCTCCATAGTAAGTGATTCCAAGCCCCGTTTTTAATGTTCTTTACGTTTTTAAAGTCCCGGTAGCTTAATTTAGCTTATTCTAGCAATAATTTAACCTAGGGTTTATATTTGGAAAAATACCCATAGGTGAAAAGTGTTTATTTTTCTACTTTATGGTGGAATATGAAGCTAGAAATTATGTTAAACAACTTTTGCTAAGCGATTTTAAACGAAAACGGGTAAATTGACATAATCGGTAAAAATATCTAATGTTCAAAAGTGTATGTTAGAGTGAGAATTTGATGTTGTCATAGAAGGGAAAAATGTTCAGCATGTCATAAAACATAAGAATAAGAGATGAATTTTAATTTTCGAGCTTAGGGAGAAAAGTGTAAATATGTAAAAGTTTGGGGGCAAAATTGTACTTTTTCAAAAATTTGGGTGGAGGACTATTTTATTAAATGTGAACATTAAATGAGTTAAATTTGCTATTATAGATCAAGAAAGACGAGAAGACTACCTCAAACGGGGAAAAGAGAAGATAGTGGAGTAAATTGCAAAATTACGATATTTTGCACCGAGGAAGTAAACATGTGATTTAATGCTTTATTTTGATATCATTCAATATATGTTGGGATTTAATAGAACATAGAATAAATATTCGGCAATATTCTAAAAATGTGGTTAAGTTGGGAAAGGTGGTAAAATGTTGAAAATATGGGTTCCGGTTGAACACTCGGAATAAGCCGAAGTATTTTAAATGTGAAGGGGGTTGCTAAGTGCTGATTCCCCCAAGGGGTTGCTAAGTGCTGATTCCCTGATTCATTGGTGGTTGCTAAGTGCTGATTCCACCGTATCTTGAATATAAAGGGGGTTGCTAAGTGTGATTCCCCCAAGGAGTTGCTAAGTGCTGATTCCCCGATTCATTGGTGGTTGCTAAGTGCTAATCCCACCGTATTTTAAATGTGAAGGGGGTTGCTAAGTGCTGATTCCCCCAAGGGGTTGCTATGTGCTGATTCCCCGAATCATTGGTGGTTGCTAAGTGCTGATTCCACCATATCTTTGAATGTGAAAGGGGTTGCTAAGTGCTGATTCCCCAAATCACTGGTGCTTGCTAAGTGCTGAATCCACCGATAACGGTTAATATTCCGAGTGTTCAACGAGTAAATTGGGAAGGTGAATATTTATATGTGGTGGACAAGCTTATAGGAGGAATATTGAGTTTGATACTTAATCGACCCATGTATAAGGTGGGATGAAATATCAAAAATACAAAAGAAACAATTTAAATACAAAATAGTTTTGAACAACAGCAGTTGGGAAACTTTGAAAAATCACCATAAATGGTAGAAAATGAATTAGAGGTTGAATAATATATGAAATTTAAGCTTAATGAGTCTATTTTCATACGAAAGAAACAGAGAAAGCAAAAGAGTTGTATATTTGGGGATATTTGAATTTATTTGAGACAGGGTTGGATTGATTCGAAATCCCCTGTTCCAACTTTGGAAAATCACTAAAAATTGTACAAAAATAATTATGGCCTGAAATTTATATTCCTAGTCTATTTTTAATAGAAACAAACAATAACATTTTTTGAATTTTTTACATGGAGTTAATTAAATTTTAGTAAAGGGAGGTCAGAACCATTGAGCAGTGAAACAAGGGAATCTTTAAAGAATAAACTGTACCAATTAGCTAAATAAAAAATTCTTAAAATTTTATGGTGGAAAGTTATGTGAGTCTATTTTTGGGGAAAATTTATGGAATCCAATTTGGAGCCCTGTAGCTCCAGATAAAAATAAATTAGTGACCATGACTCAAAAAAACAGCTTGCTGGAAATTGGACAATTGATGAAATTTAAGTGTGATTAAGATTATGTTACTATGTAATCATGTGAGGAAATTATTTATTTGTCATATGTTTACTTACTAAGCTATATGCTTACTCGTTTTTATTTTTCCTTGATTATAGTGACATCAATCAGTTCGGAACTTGGACGATGTCAGATAATCGTCCACACTATCATCAATTTTTTGGGTATTTTGCAACTAATACTTTGGAAACATGGCATGTATAGATGACTTTATGTATTGCTGTTTAAATATGTATATATATATATATATAGTATGGTTCGGTTTAAAATGTTGGTGTTTGTTAATGGATAAATTGTGTTTGAACATACAACTGTATTTGGTTCGAATATTGAATATGTTTGGAATTGTGTTTGAAAATTTACAGGGGGTTTTATGTAAAAATAAGCAGAAATGCTGCCGGAATTTTATAAAAAAAATAGTAATACCTCATACTCAGTTCCGTTAAGGAATACGGGTAAGGGGTGTTACACCACCTATAAGTTGCAAAATAAATGCTCTTGTAGTGCAGATAATGTCCATCTGCATTGGACTGCTTAGTAGATGTTGAAAGTTTTCTCTTAACCAGGTAAATTTAATATTGGTTAATCTTCCTTCCTCATCGTATATTGGTTAATCTTCCTTCCTCATCGTTGGGGGGCACTCTTCCGAGTAACCGCACGCAAGTGCCCCACAGATCGAGAAATTTTCCAGGCCCCGTCACTGCTTCACCATTAATAGACAGCCCCAGGTGGACTACTACGTCTTGAAGTGTAATAGTGACCTCCCCACATGGGAGGTGGACCGTGTGTGTCTCCGGGCGCCATCTTTCAACTAAGCCTGATATTAAATCGGCCCATAGCTCAGATATCTGAATGTACGCGACTACCGCAAAACCTGCGACATTCAAATACTGTAAAACTCTTCGATCGAAAAAATAATTGGGATCATGCAACCGGGGTTTCACAATCTGGTACTGATCCTGCGTTTATAGTAAATATAAAATGTTATATTTCTTGTTTAAAAAATAATTGATCATAGTAATTCAAATTAAACGGGTCATTTTTTTTCTCGTTTACCTTCACATTTTTAGTAATGTGGTTGTCATCATTTAAAAGCATATTAGGATTAGGATCCATTGAGTGATTGGCGGTGAACGATGGTGATCGGAGGTGATCGACAGTGATCGACGGTGAACGGCGATGATCGGCGCGAAACGGCAGTTATCAGATCAGGTTTTGGGTTAAAATATGCCATTTATAGTTAGGCCATAGTGATTGAGCTGGGCTAAAAAGGGGGAAAAAAGACAAAAAAAAAATCAATTTTGGCCATGACCCGTCAGGTAATGTCAGAATAGGCCTAGTTTGCTAGTGCCGGCCATTCAAAGGCCGTCTGCCGCTTGGGCTCTACTGGTGCCGACCAATTGATGGTCTGTTTAGACAAGCTGACACAGGCACAGGCCTGTCATGGTTAGTCTTGTCACTTTTTTTTTTAATTTCAATTTATTTTCTAATTTCATTTCACATTTCATTTCATTTCAATTTTTTTGCATATTCATTTTTTTTCTAATTTCATATCAATTTTATTTCAATTTCACTTTTTTTAGTTAAAACTTTATTTTTTTTCTCATTTTATTTTTTTTCATTTCATATTCTTTTTAAATCTCATTTAAATTTAGTTTTTTTTCATCATTTTATTTGAATTTCAAATTTTTTCTTCTTCAATTAAATTTCATTTTATTTAAAATTTTTTTCTCATTTTAAATTTCATTTAAGTTCAATTTTTTTCTCTTTAAAATTTTTCAAATCAAAGTTTTTGACTCTGACCCGTCAGTTCACGTCGTAGCAAGCCTAGCTTGCTAGTGCCGACCATTCAAAGGTCGTCTGCCACCTGGGCTTTGCTAGTGCCGGCCAATTGATGGCCTGTTTAGATAGGCCTGATGTAGGTCTAACATAGGCGCGGTCCTGTCATGCTATGTCTTGTCACTTTTTATTTTCATTTCAATTTATTTTTTATTTTCATTTCATAATCATTTCAAATTTTATTTCAAATTCATTGTTTTCTCATTTCATTTGAATTTCATTTCACTTTTTTTATTTTTTAATTAAAACTTAATCTTAATTTTAATTTTTTCTCATTTAATTTGAATTTAATTTAAATTTTATTTTCATTTCACTTTTTCTCATGTCATGTCAATTTTATTATCATTTCAATTTCTTTTTAAATTTCATTTGAATTTTGTTTATTTCATTTCAATCTCATTTTACTTTAATTTCATTTGATTTCTTTTTAAGCTTATTAAAAATTCAATTCAGCCAAAACAGGCCTTGGTATGCGGGACTTGACCTTGGTGCCGGCCATTCAAAGGCCATTAGGCCTGATTTGACAACCTTGATGTCGGCCATGCAAAGGCCATTTTTGGCAGGCCTCTCATTTCAAATCAAAGTTTTTTTTTCTTTAATTATATTTTCATTTCATTCCAATTTTAATTTCATTTCATTTCAATAAAAAGTTCAATTTCTTTTTTAAATTTTACTCATATATCTTTTTTAAATATAATTTCATTTTAATTTCATTTTGTTTCCAATTTTAATTTCATTTTCATTTCACTTTTTACTTTATTTGAATTTCTGTTGAATTAATATATTTAAAGTGTTTTAAATTGAATGTGTATGTATGTTGTATTACAATTTGTATATTTCTTTAAAATATGTATTAATTAATATATTTAATCAATTGTATAATTTGAATAAAGTATGTCATTTGTATAATTTGTATATATTTACAATATTTTTACAAGAACATGCGCTCAATAATATATCATTCATCATCTTCCAGTCTGGCATACGAGACGATTGATCGGAAATATAGACACGATGTGGGCAAGTTGATCGGTTGTATCCGAATGTTCGGCACATTATGCACAGTTTAGGTTTGCCCATCTCCTTAACTTCTATGTCATTTTGAATTCTCATCGATTGTGGTTGACCTTTAGGATATCTAGATAGACTACGGTCAGACACCATCTTAAAAGCAGGCAGTGGAACTTTCCAATTCGAGACATCGGGGATTACAAGAAATTCGTTTCCCCAGATACGTAATGTGCATTGCAACGTGTAGATCTCGTCTATAAATTGTTCAACATTTAAGTTTGCTCTTGCACACGCTGCACACGAATATCAGAGAGTTTGAAATATCCCGCACTCGCAACACCTATTTCGTAAATCAACTGCGTACGACCTAGGTGAAAGGCCCGAGCAACGGCCGATGTACTCTTGAACCCGGAAAGTCTCCAAGTCGCGCGAATACAATTCTGCGTTCATTGTTTGCGCCCTTCGACTGTTTATCGCCATGGCCTTTCAGACGACCTTGACGTACACGTGCCCAACCTCCATCTGCTTAGCTTGTCTCAACTCCATCGTAGGCATCAATGTGGCCAACCTATAGAATGTTGCCCAGAAAATAACAGAAATTGGCAAATGACGTGTGCGCCTCAAGACGGAGTTAACCGCCTCTACGAGGTTGGTTGTCATTTAGCAATACCAAAACCTTTCATCGTAACTTTGAGTCCATTTCCAGTTCTCCATGCTACCTAATCATGTCTAGAGATTTGTTGGTAAAGATGATATCTGAGATTCCAGCCTCGCGAACCTTAGCCTGAATCTTCGCGGTTCTAACTCATGAGCTACATATGCAATTTGGAATCAATATTTAAAAAATTACAAACTAATAAAATTCGAAAAGAAATTTTTTAAATAAATACAAACAATATTTTTTACTCATGTTCACGAGTTCTTTTTTCCATTCTTTATTCTTATAATCTCTGTGTAAGTTTGCCGTGATGTGTCAGATGCAATAAACAGAACTCAACGGAACCCCCGATCACCTTATCGCAGTAAGTAGTCTCTTTGATCTATCTGATATAAGACAAATGTTGTCTTGTCTAACAACATGCCTCCGCAAATTTTTGAGAAAAAATTCTCAAGACTCGAAACACTCAAGCTCCATGATGGCTAAAGCGATCAGTAGTACATTTTGGCTGTCGTCTTGTGCAACAGCAATCAGGAGTATTTACGTGTATTTTCCATACAACCAGATTCCATCCACTTGCACCATCGGCTTGCAGTGAGGAAAGGCCCTAACACACACGGCTCGAACGTCCAAAACAATTGGTGAAAAACTCATTTCCTCGATTGTATCTCGTCATCCAGGCTTTTATACAGCAGTGCTTGTAAATCACTCACCGCCCCCAGCACATATTTCTGCATCGTGGCTACCCACCCTTGAAGCTCGTTGTATGATGCATCCCAATCACCATACAAGTCCTGCATTGTCATTTGTTTCACCTACAATGCCTTCCTGTACGACACTTTGTACTTAAATCGAGCTTGTATGTCCGCAATAAGGACCGACACCTGAATGGTGGGCGACTCTTTCCCCAAAAGGATGATGCAGCTGTATATGGTTTTTGTATCTAACTTTCGATGGTCTTGCAACATACGAGCAGACGTGCATGTGTGTGGACCTTCTATTTTCCTTATCATCCACATCTGAGTCTGTTGCATTAACGTGGCTCGAACACGCCAGTTACACCCACTTGAGACTTTCAATATTCTCCGACGTACAAAGACTACGTCGAGTTTGTCGCTTTATAGTCCACACCTAACTTCAAGCTGTGTTGCTTTATTGCATGTAAATAGTCTTTCTTATTATCGAATTGTTGTCATACGAACAACTCTTCACTGTCGAATTCTTCATTAAGTAGGTGAACTGGCACTATGTTTGTATATTCCGGGAACTCGCGTGCAAGAGTTGCATCAGGATCCACGTTAGTCATGGAGGACCCTGGATTATTGCTTATAACTATACTGGGCCCTTGTTCCCAACCGAATGGGGGTTTATATTTTAACCCTTTACCAGGCCCTCCTCGTCTTTGTCTTCAGGGATGTCATCTAAATCGGGGCCACTGAAATCATCGTTAGGATCACGGTGGGATTGATCTTCATTTTCGGTTCATCACCATCTTCTATGATGGCCAACACCTTTGGATGGATCTCTAGACGAATACACGAATTTGGGATGTTATACGAACATCCACTGGTGTTTGGATTTTCGGAAGCTGGCATTGACCTTCCACAACCCGACTGATCTTCCGAATAGACGTTAAGATCAAAATCAATTCCAGAACGCTGGCTTGCTGGAATTACAACTTAAATGAGATCTGGTTCAGCTATCTCCGCGAACAACTCAACCGGGCTGAGATTATCCATCTCATGGGGGCAATAAATTGCTATCATTGTCTCTAGATATCATCATCTTCAAGCTCCATTTTCGAGAACTTGAGCGGATCTATCGAAACCAGAAATTTGTAAAACAGTCTCAACATTTACTTCTTGCAACGGGTAGATATCTTTGTACTGATCTTTCGTTTTAAATCTGCCAGTGAAACACTTTGGTTGAATCTTATTCCAATTTTTTTCTGACTTTGAAAGACACAACCTTCTTTAGTTGTATTTATCATTTCTCCATCGAAATGAACATAAACAAACAAAATCTGGAAACTCATCTTCAAAAATTTTTGCTTCCTTCTCAACAAAGAAAAAACTGATATTTTTAATCTCGATTTTTAACTAATAGAGCAAACAAAAAGCAAACAAAAACTCAAATGGAAGACAAAACACCTATATATATCTGATAAAGTTGGTGCCAGCCATCAGTGTCCCAGAACCAAATAAAAAATAAAAAATTTGAATCTGATAAGGTTGGTGCCGACCATCAGTGTCCCAAAACAAAGAGAATTATCTTGGGACCCGAAAAAGGTGTTGGTGTTGGCCATCTATTGCCCATAACCCAATTTTTTTTTTCAAATACTGGTATTTGAGTATACCAGCATGAAAAAAAAAAAACTGATGTTGGTCATTCATGTCCCAAAATAAATATATATATATTTTTAAAGTCTGACACAATCATCAAGCAATCATGTGGCCAAAATACAATGGGATGTCGGCCACTGGGTTCCCATAACCTAAATTTACTATTCATTTTAGGTCATTTTGGTGAATGTTTTTGAATCAATGTCATTTTATTAAAATTTTTTAGGTTAGATAAATAAAATAGCCTAAATATTTCTATATGTACTCGAGTTTGTTGTATATTGTGAATAACATATTCACATTCAAATATTCGATTTTTTATTATTAAATCTAAGTATTTATCACCCAAAGTTCTGGAAAATTAGGCAACAGTTGTCGTTGAAGGTTAAGTGATGCGACATTTAACTACAAAGTTCTTGGTTCGAGAGCTGATATTAAAAAAAGGGGAAATAGCACAATCATCTATGCAATATTCCATAAACTTTTGAATAAGCAATTTCTTAAAATTTTTAGCTCTAAGGACTCAATTCTTTCCAAGTATGTTTGACAATGACATTACCTCATTCGTAGTTCACAATATAATTAATCTTTTGGAAATGAAGGTGGTGCACTTTGATCAACTTCCTTGTTGATAATTGACCTTTTGGGAAAAGAAAATTAATAATAGAGGAAGTAATTTCCATGAAAAATAGACGTACAGCTCAAAAACAAGTTGACAATTTGGTTGCAAGTGCAAAAAGTTAAAGTTTGGGACCACTATACATCAATATCCAAGTTGTGTAATGGCTTCTCCTTATTGTAACTCCAAAATCAAAACGCCATATTTTGGTTATCAGTCACACTCCAATTACCTCAGTATTGTGCTTAAATCAATCATGCCTAGTACGTATCTCCATTCTTTTTCTGTATGTGATAACTTGTTGAATATCACTTAATGAACAACAGATTTTAGGTAGGTTTTGTCTTTCTTTTCTTTTCTTTTTTCCTTTTTATTTTTAGGCAAGTTTTTTTTATTTATTAAAAAATCAAACTTGATGGTAAAAGTCATTATAATTCAAAGTTTAGTAAAAAATTCAGTTACTAAAAGTTGATTAATCAATTTACTTGTATTGTCAAAGTATAGTGGCAAATATCAATACTCACCGATAATATTACGGCAAATTTTCACTTTAAACTATTATAATATCTTAGTTAGATTGATGCATGTAAATGTTGAAGCTACTATGAGTTAGACCTGTTCATGGGCGCTACATTACCTACTCAAATCCAAAGGTTTGTTTGAAATTTGAAGGGTTTTGATTAAAATATTATGCTCGAAAATTAAGCTTAGGAAAAAAAGTTTAGGCTTGTTTAAAATAAAGGTCAGGAACATTAAAGGCCCAAAGCTAGCCTGGCCAACCTATTTCTAAATATCTATTATATTATATTATGTTTATTTTATATATTATGTAATATATAACACATGAAAAAATTAAATTTATAGTAAATTATAATACTATAATGTAAATATTAAAAAAATAATACAGCTATGTATAAAATTCTAATAAATGAAAAAAATATAATTATTAAATATTAAAATTAATATAAAAAAATTTCAAAAAATTTAAAAATAATATAATAATACTTAAAATAAACTTAAACTATTCAAATTTACTTTTTTATATAAAAGGAACTCAAAGTAAACGAATATATAAATATTTAATCTCTTAAATTTCTACATAATATAAAACTTTAAAAACATAGGCCTAAAGTATAGCAAGTGGTGAAAAAGAAACTTCCTAACGGTCCATGCCGCCCACTAAAATCCCATATCAAGATGAACTCTCCGTTAATTCTCTCAAATTTATCCAATGAGTTGGTTATGGGTTTTTTCAAAACGTAAAGAAATGAACTCATAGACTTATGCATTTTTTTTAATAATTTTATCATAAGTTCTGATCATATTTATTCTTTTTGGCACAATACCTAGAACTACTCGTAGTCTCTCACCAACTCATAAATAGGAGGATATTGTGATTCAGCATACTCGAACCCACATCCTTCTATATTGACAACAATATCCATACCAATTAAACTAAAACTCAATTAACTTTACTCTTGATATTTTAAATGAGAACTTAATAGCATATTTATCCAATTTAATTAATAAACCTATGTTGGTAAGATGATGTCGCTAATTTCAAAAAGAAATTAAAAGCTATCATCTTAGTCAAATCCTATAAAATTTATAATACTTTCTAGCTTATAATATGTCATATGTTTATATATACTTTTGAGAACTTCATTTTTATATTTTTATTTTTAAAAAATTTAAGTAATTTGCTTTTTAAAATTTAAAATTTAAGTTTAATTATGAATATTTTTTTGTTAAATATTTTGGCGTGACATTTTAAAATAAAATATATTCACTTGATAATAATATAATTAAAAAATGACATTGTAATGAATCTAAATTTAATAAAATAATTTTAATAGTGTTAATTGGACCTTAAATTTGAAATCTGAAAAATAAATGGACTGTATTTTTAGAAATAAAAATATAGTGATTAAATTTTAAATTTGTGAAGATTATAGAAGCTTATTGCATATTATAACTTATTTTGTAAACACACAAAAATATTAGCAACATAAACCAACAAGTTATTGATATAATTTTAAGGTACACTATACTCTCAAAGAGCGTAAGTTCAAATATTAAAAATGATATTATTGGAAGGAGAAACTATGAACCCTAAACATAAACACCATAAAGCAAACATAAATGGCATAAAAAACAACACTGGCATAGTAACATGTCATGCCACACAAATTTTATCTTAGCTTAATTACTCTAACAAATGCAAACTAACAAATATGTTTTTATATATACTTGTCAGTCTTAACTTTTTTGATATTGACATTATTGTCACTGCAAGAGGATGTGGTTTTAAATGCGTTTAAGCATGTTTATCTTCTTATTTAAGAGTTGGGGTAAAATTGTTAATAATTTTAAGCATTATATAAAAAAAAAAGTTTATATATTTTTTCCTTTTCTTCCCTCTTTTCATTATTTCCTTCCTTTCCTTTTTTTTTTTTTTCCCTTGCTTGTTTAATTTCCTCTTCTTCTTTCCTCATAGGATGACTGAATTAACCTCCCACATCAATAAAATTTCAGTGCCGAATTGTCTCATAAGCTATGCTTTCATTATAGATTCTCGATTAAAGACTATCAAACAATCGGGGGAGCGTATAGATTTGAAGGCGATCTATATTCACTTTTATCAAACCAATTGGACCACATTGACTTCAATTTCTACCCTCACAAATGATTCAAAAAGGAAGCAAAAGTGAACTAAACACAAAATACCTCTCATTACGTATTGCCCAAGAAACCGGCTTAGGTTGTTGCCCCCGGAAAGGGATATTAGGGTTAACCTGCAGAAATTAAACATGGCATGTTGTACTTGGTGGGCTGAGAATGGCCACTCATGTCCATGGTGTTCACATCACCACACAGCAATCTAGTGGTCCTCAGTAAGAGAGCAGACCACTCTTAAACAAACACCATGATTATTATTGATCGTGGATGGATGGTTCTGACCCTTTTAACATTGACATATGATGCACGTTTAATTTTATGATTTTGATGTTTTCAGTCTTTTCCCGATAATTAGATCTACTATTCATTAAACCAAAAAACTTTTATCATTCATCCGTCTTCTTCTCCATTAATTATTGCATGTAGGGTCTGTTTTAGATTTGTCTATTTATTTGGATTGAAATTCGAGATTAAGGAAAGTTTTGGATTCAGCTTCATCACGTATAAATTCAAATTAATTAATAAAATTTTTTTGAATTAATTTTGAATATCTATAATATATAATCTATAATCTATATAACAACACGAGTTTAAAAAAAAATTGAATTGGTTAAAATAACAATTTTTGTTCATTATATTACTGAAATTGCCACTTTAAATATATTTTATTATTTATAAGATTTATCACATTTATAAATAAGATTTTTAATTTTACTAAAATATCTTATTAAATAAATTTACTTTATAAAATATTTATCATACTTATAAATAAGAATTTTAGTTCTATTAAAATACGAATTTATATAATAAAAATAAAAAATTTTATATTTTATATTGAACTACTTTATGTTTAAATTGTTACATTTCCATTAACTAAAAAAGTGAATCATATTATTTTAGTTTTAAAAAACATTAATTATTTATATAGTAAGTAACTTTATATCTCAAATGAGAAATTTTATAAATAATATGTTTATATAATCTAACATAATATATTATACTTATATTAATTATATATATTATCTATAAATTATTATGGTCAATTTCTTGATTATTAAGAAAAGAAAATTTGAATATTGAATATTAAAGTATTTAGTTTATGATATGTCATTTTTTTAATTTGTACAAATGCTTTAATTATGATTACAAAATTTTCTATTAGCACTATATTTGAATTAGCAAAATAAATTAATTATTTTAATTACATTTATTAGTCTTATTTTGAATGATGTTTCTTTGTATTAATTACATGATGTAAAACTATATTGTACACATTGAATATGTACAAATACTTTAATTATAATTTTAAAATTGATTATTATATTTGAATTTTTAAATAAATTAATATATTTAAATTATGTTCAGCAATTCAAATAAAAAATTTAAAGCTAGTAGTAATTAAAAATAAATGATTAAAACATAATTAAAAAAATAAATGTGTAATGCAACTCATGTGACATTAGAAACTAGTATATATAAAGAACATGAGTTCTAAAGAAACTTTTAAACTAATTAGAATCCCTTTCCTCTCTTATTATATTACTAATTATTTTACCATTTTAAATATTTTTATTATTTATAAGATTTATTCCTTTCTTCAAGTTTGAAGTAAAAGTTTAGTTTAATTTAAAGTTGATTTGTTTGTTGCAAAATGTAATTCTTAAGAATAAACTGCTTGGCTTGCTTCGAATGAACAGAAAAGGAAAACTCATATATAGACATAGATTATATTAATCGTATATATTATAAAAGAATGTATGGAAACAAAAATGAAAACTTTCAGTTATGAATTAGTTGTTTAAGTTTTAAAAAATATTTTTTTTTTAAATTAAATTTTAAATATAATTTTCTCATCATTAAGAATAATAAAAAAAAACATCTTTTATATATGAGAAACGCAGAGAAATTATTTGCAGCATAAATTCTTGGTGTTTTTAATTTATTTTCTCATTTAATTACTATAATTTAAAATATTATCTAATTTTAGAAATATGTTAATAATAGTAAGTATGTTTATATTAAATTATCTTATTCAATAAATATCATATTTCTAAAATAATATTTATACTATAATCTTAATAGTTTTAAATATGAGGTTCTCTCCATGCATGTGACGTGTAAGCGTGTATATACATATATAATCTTTTTTTTATATATTATTTATCAAAATGCACAAATTAAGCTGTATCTCAGTTTACAATGCTTTCATATTAATTTCGATTAAAGATTTAATTTCTCATATATATTGGAAAATTTTATTTTTCCATGAAATTAATGTCAACACTCACGTTTTGATTTGTAAAAAAATATGATTACATTTAACTTTATATATTTGAAGCATAAAATGAGCAAACTGAAGTAATTGTCAACGGATGACCATTTAAAATGGCAATATGTAATTAGGGAAATGTTGTGAGTTTAATTGCTAATATCTATTCATTATTCCCCAATTTCATTCTTTACCGGAAATCAATTCGTTGATGTGAGTTTTTAATTTTATAACCAAAATCTGAAACTGAAGAGAGATATATAAATACTTAAAAGTTACGTTGTACGTGCTTAATTTAAAATCCTTGGTTGTATTTTTAAAAGTTTTAAACCATCATTATTGTTGTTATGGTTACATATAATTTGATTGTTATGGTTAGGTATGTGGAATCAAATATATTTCACATTTTTTATATTAATTTAATTATCCACTAAATGAATGTATTATCCCTCAAACAAATTACAACATTATTTTTTTTAACAATCTTATTATAAGTTTTGATCATATCTATTTTTTTATCGCAATGTTTAGAACTATTTATAGCCCCTCCCAACCCAAAAATAATTCAACGCTCTCAAACTCACATCATCTTCCAACTATTTTATAATCCTAACATATTAATTAAAATGCTATATTATTTACTACCCAACACAAGCGGTAACATATATTCCATTAATCTGAGTAATTAACCATCCTAACTTGGCAAAAAAAAAAATTGTAAAAGTATACTCATTTTAAAGTGCATACAAATGTGTTCTTAATACAAATTTTGTGATATTTTTTTCACTTTTCACCAAATAAACCTAGATGTTTAACTTTATGTTTCAAATTATAAAACAATTAAAATGTATTTTAAAAGTGTAATCAAATTTACACTAAAGTATTGTAACCAATAGAGGTAATTATGGCCGGACTCAATAGAATTTTAGGTTCGTTTTTTGCTCAACTTAAAAATGGACCTAAAATTTTACCTAAGCTCAGTCTGGATAAAAATGTTAAAACTTGAGCTCGGCCCAACCCGACCATATTAAATTTTTTATATTATTATTTTTATATAAAAATAAAATTTAAAAATACAATACATCAAATACACTAAAAACATTAAGGGTCCGTTTGTTTACATGTAAAAGATTTTATAGAAAATATTTTCTGCATTTTTCTGTGTTTGTTTCACAGAAAACAGCTTGGTCAACTGAAAATGACTTACAGGTCAACGGAAAATAAGCATTTTTCCTTGTAAAATGACTTACCCTTTTGAAAAGCGTAAGTCATTTTTCGGAAAAGAGCTCCTCAATAGATAATTTTACTTTTATATAAAAATTAATTTAAATCAAGTTTAATATTATTATATAGATAATAAATTTTATTTTTATTTTTAAAAATATTTAAAATATTAATATAAAATATTATATTTTTTAATATTATTAAACATACGTATTTAATTATTTATATTTAGTCATATAATAAATTATTGATATAATTTATTATTTTTAATAAATTATTTAATATTTAAATTTTATTTTAATAGTAAATTTTAAAAATAATAATTTTAAATAATATTATTCACATATTATTGAAAATATCAATATTAATATTTTAATACTAAATATTTATTACAATTATAAATGTATTAATAATAAATGTTTTGTAGTATAAATGTTAAAATATGTCATAAGTCTATATACTCTTCACAAATTTGCAATTTAGTTTCTGTACTTTTATTTTCAAGAATTTAGTCCCTCTACTTTCCAGATTTAAAAATCAAGTCCAACTGCTGGCATTGTTGATTTTTTTTTTTTGTGTCAATTTTGTTAATGCCACATTTTTAAATAAAAAAAATACTCAGTTGGTAGTCATGTAACTAAAAAATAATCGTTGCAATGAACCTAAATTTAACAAAATATTTTTAATATATGTAAAAACAATGTAAAATATAAAATTATAGATATAAAATAAACTCAATTAAACAATGAAAAAATAAAAAAAAATCTCAAATGTATGTTTGTTTAATTGAAAACGACTTTTATGAAATATTTTTAAAGAACCTGTCAAATAAAAGAAAATATTTTACACAGATTCATCCAAACACCAGAAAATATTAGCTTTTCTAGAAAAGTAAGTCATTTTCTAGAAATCATTTTCCGGAAGCCATTTTCAGTGAAACAAACGGAGCCTAAAATAAATGTTTCCCAACAAATTGAAAATAAATTGAAAAAATTATTTATACTTAAATAATTCTAAGATAGGTGCAACTTAGTAAGCAAATAACTATAAAATAGTAACAAAATTAACAATAAAACAAGAGTTATACAATATATAATCAATAACAACAAAATAATAATAATAATACAACAGTGAAATGACACCAAAACAGTAACAAAACAGTAGCAAAAACAATGAAAACAACAACAAAAAGTAGTGGTTTTTTTTTTTTACAAATTCAGGCCGGGCCCAAGTCAAAAAGCTTACTCGAGGCTTGACCCATTTAGAAAATTGACCTTTTTTTTTTCCCAAACCTATTTTTCAAACCTATATTTTTACTCAAACCATCTCACTTTTCAACGAGACCTTTAGCTTGACCCATGATCAAGTCTACTAACCAATATATAAACTAATTATTTCAATATAGACCACCATTTTCGTCAGAATATATCACACATTTATGAAAATAATACTATATGTAGATAATCTTAGTAAAAATATTAATTACTATATGTAAATTAAAAAAATATAAAGAATTAAAATAAAAAAATTTACTTACCATATGTAAATTAATATAGAGAAATAATACCAAATTTTCAATTTATCAATATTTACCAACTATAGATAGATTAATAAAATATTGAAAAAACTTACCATTAATATTTTATGACAATAAATAAATAAATTATTTTTTATAATCCCTAATAGATCGTAAAAATTTACTTCTTACCTTCAACATAATATTATTTTCATTTATTTTTAAAATATAAAAAATATTTATTTTGAATAATATATTTAAGGTAAAATTAACTTTCCATAATCAGGTAATAAATAATTTTTATTCCCAATTTTTAAGATTATTTTATAACCTTTTACATTAAAATTATTTAGTTCAATAATTTTAACATTAATGTGCAAGGAAACATGGTATGAATCTTGAATACCCTACAACAAATTTATTTTTTTAGATTCTACAAATAAAATATAAATATAAAAATAAAATAATATATATCTGATCAACCAAAACTTGAATAAACTCAATATAAAAAAATAAATTAAATTAAAAAATTAGAATAAATATAAAAAAAATCTACACATTGTATGACTTAAACTTAAAATAATCTGAAATAGAAATCAAACATCAGCCATCAAAATCCGAAAGCCCCATATATATATTTTTCCTTATTTTTACTTATTAAAATATTGTTTTAAATTTCACCATAAATTTATATGTTGTTGTTGAAAGAAATATATATTTAATTTGCACCTAAATAAATATTTAACTTTTAATATCTCAATAAATTTTTAAATTAAATTTTGTTATAAAATAAAGAGATAAAGAGAGTAGAGAACAAAGAAAATATAGGAAGCAATAGAGAATGCATTTTATTGATCATGGGATGTTTACAATATTTCTCCAAAATCTCTATTTATAAGCATAAGAAGTATGAATGAAGTAAAGATCTACTTCTAATGACTATTAGAATTTAAAGTACATCAAAACTTATTTTAATATACCTCGTTAAAACCTTAGTAGGAAAAACCCTATGGGATAAAATCTAATGAAAGAAAAAGAGTACACAATCTTATATTATAAGCTACCTTGATATAAACTTTTACCAAGAAAACCCAATGAGACAAAATCGTGATTAAAGGAAAAGATTATAACTTATTTTTAAATTATTTATATAAACTTTAATATAAATTAATATTTCATTTAGATAAATTTAAAAATTTATATGCCATACAGATAATTAAAAAAATTAACCATGCGAGAAAATAATCAAGCATTCATAATAAAGTTGGCACATCCAACTAATTGAAGACACACAATAGTTTTACACAATAATTTAGCTGGCTCAAAATTTTCATACTACTAAATGGATTTGTACCTTATGTAAGATAAAACTTATAATTTTATCTTCAATATGAAAGTCATCTAAATCATATTTAAGTGAAAATTGAAATTTCAAGGAGAAATTATTATATGCTTAATTAGTTGTGGTTGAAATTTGATTCGATTAAAAAATTGAAGAAAATTAAATTTTGAGTTAATCAAATTGAGTTATTTGAGTTAACTTTAATTCAAGTTTCGAGTTGAATTTTACAAATTGAATAATTCGAATAATTTGAATAATAGATTGGTATAAATATCCCTTTGGTCCCTGTCAATTTTGAAAATGAGCAAATTGATCTTTCTCTCAAAGAAAATTAAAAAAATCAAATAAATTTCAAAAATTCAAAATAAATTTTTAAAATTCAAAATATTTATAACAATTCCAAAAAATATATTTTTCAAAATTAAAATAATTTTTTAAAAATTCTAAAGAATATATGAAGTTAAAATTTTAAAAAAATAATAAAATCTGGGACCTAAATAAGTTAATTAATGATTCAAGTTTATCATACTAAAGTATATTATTTCTTTTATTATTTTGTTTTGAAAAAGTTTTCAAATATTATGGTTTCAAATTTATGTGTTCTAACATCGAATTAACTATACTATAACAATATTTTAATTTGATATGTTTAATTAATTTCACTCGATTAATTTGACTTAAATTTCATTTCACTTGACTCAAATTGAAAAAAATTCAAATCGAATTAGGATAATAGAATAGGACTCATCAACTCGATTAACTCGAAATGTTTTCACTCAATTCGATCGAACGTTTACGCTTATACTCAACTCTTTTCGAATATTTAAGATTACTTCATCGTATTCTTGTTTTTTTATTTAATTATCACAAACTAATTTTACAGTATGACATATTAAATTATTTTGTTAATTATTTAATAAATTATATTAACTACCAACCTATTTATGACACACCTTACTATTCTCAAACATTCATTATATATCTACATTTATCATCATAGGTTTTTTTTTTAATTATTCCAACAATTTTAATCCAAAATTTAAAATTACTAAATAATTTTTTTAACATTTAATATACGAAAGTAAAGATGAAAATTTTAAGTTTTGAATTAGTTGTTTGAGTTCTAAAATATTTTTTTATTTATATTTAAAGTTTATCTCATTTTTAAATTAAGTTTTAAATATTATTTTCTTGCCACTAATAACACCACCATCACCAACAATAATAATAAATTTTTTAAATTAAGTAATTTTAATTTTTAATTTGTAATATTATGCTTTTATAAAATTACATAATTATTAAAAAAAAGTTTAAAACCGTTTAACATGCATATTTTAAAATAAATTGTTTAATTTTTTTAAATTTTATAAAAGTTTACATAGATGTTTAAAAAAGGATAAAATATATTAAAACACATTACAATTAGTTAATTAAACATGTATACGAATTAAATATATTTTTATTATACTTTAATTAAATAAAAATTTCATTTAAAACTTCATTTAAGTGAAAATTTGAATTTTTTAAGGAATTTTAAAAATTTCATTAAAATTTTTAAAATTATTAAATATATTTTAATTTATAAACACAAAACCAATTTGTGCATTGTAGGAATTAAAAAAACTAGTATAATATAAATAATCATACAAACTCTAAATTGGGATAGGAAATGAGTTTACAAAAACTTTGTATCTTAAATATGGTGTTAAAACTTGGTTAAAATAGGATAAATTATTTTATGGATTCTTTCCACCACATCATTCATGGTCCATTTTCAATTATTTAATGATATTTTAGCATTTTTTCCATTTCATTGATACATAATTTTGGTAATTTTTTACTTTGAACTTGGAACCCCGAACCCTAAATTGAGCTCTAAACCTAAAACCCTAAACTCAAATTCTAAACCCTAAATTCTAAACCCAAACCTTAAACCTTGAACCTTGAACGAGTTTAGGGTTCGGGGTAAAAAATTACCAAAATTGTGTATCAATAATATGAAAAAATTTGCTAAAATATAATTAAATAATTGGAAAGGGACTTGAACCTTGAACGAGTTTAGGGTTTGGGGTAAAAAATTACCAAAATTATGTATCAATAACATGAAAAAATTTGCTGAAATATAATTAAATAATTGGGAAGGGACCATAGATGATGTGGTGGGAAGGGTCCATGAAAATTTTCTCTTAAAATAAATACAAATTTACTATTATGTTTAAGAATCACTTGCATTATATAAAAAGAATTACTTCCATTAATTTAAAAATAAGGCATAATGATTTATTTGGTCTTTCAAATTTATAAAAAAAAGTCATTTAAATTTCCCGTTTAATTTTTTTTTTGCCTCTTTTAGCTCTTATGCTTGCATTATTTGTCAAATTATCCTAAAATGGATAGAAAAGTTAAACATTTGTTAACTTTGCTAACAGTGCATACACGTTCAATTAATTAATTTTTAAAATTTAAGAATTTAAAAAATTATTTAAAAAAATTAAAAATGACTAAATTATTAACAATATTAAATTTTTTATATTTTAAAATTTTTAAAAATGAATTAATTGCCAGCGTGGTATACACGCGAACTGCCCTATGGATGCCACATCTGCAAAATTAACAAACATTAACTTTTCATCCATTTTGAGGTGATTTGACAAACAATACAAGTTTAAGGACTAAAAGAGGAGAAAAATTAAATGGAGGAATAACTTTTTTTTTTTATAAGTTAGATGTTAAATAAGTCATTATGCCCAAAAATAAAAAAAAAAAAATCCACTTTTTATAATTTTTTGTACAATTAATGTTTCAATAATTTAACTTTTGAATTTATCAATATAATTATATATTTTTTATGCAGTTAAATTTTCAAATAGATTTAATAATTCTGTCATAAGATATTAGTATACATATCGCAGTTAAATGTCTTTACATAGAAACAAACAGTTAAATATTTTTATTTTCTCAAATTTGACATTATAATATATATTATAGTCGAATTAATATTTCACATAATGATTTATTTGACCTTTCAATTTTAAAAAAATAATTTTAGTTCTCCATTTAATTTTTTATTTTTTAACCTTTAAACTTACATTATTTATCAAATTATCCTTAAAATAGATGAAGAGGATAACGTTTATTAAATTTGCTAACGTGACATACATATGGATGTCATGTAAGCAATTAACTATTTTTTAAAAATTTAAAAATTCAAAAAAATTATGGAACTTATTTTATTTTAAAAAAATAAAAAATTATTAAAATAAAAGTTATAAAAAATATTTTAAAACTTTTAAAAGGTTAATTATTTGCTAACGTGACATATACATGACAATTCATGTGCATACCATATCAGCAAAGTTAACAAATATTAAAATTTTCATCCATTTTGAGATGATTTGATAAATAATACAAATTTAAAGATTAAAAGAAACGAAAAAAATTAAATAAAGAGCTAAAATATATATTTTTTACAAATTTAGAAAGGCAAAAAATTTATTACACCTTAATATATTAACAATTTAACATTTAATTTAGAATTATAAGTATACTTTCCATACACTTAAAATATCAAATCAATATGACATTTTTATTTATTTTTCAATAATATGATATTTTTATTATATCTATAAGAAATACCGTTTTCAATAATTCATGCATTACCGAATTTAAAAATTATACAATAAATAGCATATTGAGTCTTTAATTTAATTAGTATGGATATTGTTATTAATATAAGAGGATGTGGTTTTAAGTGCGTTAAAACGTATTATTCTTCTATTTATGGATTGAGGAGGAACTATAAATAATTTTAAGTATTGTGTAAAAAATATATATATAATCAAAACTAAATTATTGAAAAAAAAAAAAGCATGTAGCGTAAAGAAGTTAATTACACAAACAAAAAATATAGTCACGAATGGGACTTCAGTTTAGTCGCAAAGATGAACTCTGGAAATTTTGACAACTCATATTAACATTTTATTAATTTTATTAATGTGATTTTATCTTTTATTAATTTAAAATATTAGATTGAATTAGCATTGTGAGTTAATTTGATATAATTTAATTAAAAAATAAAAATTATTATAAAATATTTATGTATTAAAAAATTCTAATTATTTTAAAATTAAATAGCTTATATAATAATAGAAATCTTAATATAAATGAGTACGTTTAACTGTGAGGTTTAAATTTTTTTGATTACGTGTTCAAATTATAAATTGTTTATTTTATATAATTTTTTTCTTCACTTGTAATATCTATATTATATATTAAGAGTTTGATTTAAGGTGTGACTCACTAATCGAATCTTAATTTAATTGTGAAATTATTAAAATCTCATTAATTTTATATAAAATAAATATTACTTTAAAAATATTTATATATTTTTTATATTTTGTAAATATAGAACATGTGATGAAAATCATAAGATTTTAACATTTTATCAACCATATTTAATTTTTATTTCAATTTTATGAATTTATTAAATAACTTTTATCAAAGTCGTAAGTGTGCAATTTAATTAAATTTTAATGTCTTTCGAGTATCATATATTAGGAGTGTAACTGAGTCAATCCAAGCTTGTCAAGTTCGAGTTCGAGTTTGATTTCGATTTGAAATTTGGCTTAAGCTCGATCAAACATCTACTTTTAAATTCGAGCTTAGCTCAAGATATGATCGAGCTACTCGAGCTTGATTAATAACGTTTACCAATTTTTTTACTTGAGCTCGAGCTTAATTCAATGACTACATGTAAAATTAAAAATATAAATTAGGGACATTAACATAATTTAAAATATAAAAATATAAAAAGTTTGATAAAATTTATAAATCGTTTGAATCAAACGTTACTAAATTTGAATTTGATTAGACCGATAGCTTGAATTGCTCAAAATCAACTTGATAATTATCAAACCAAATTTAAAATTTTCTTAATCAAACTTAAATATTTACAAACACCAATATCTCATTCCTACCTATCTTATATATACTTTCCACCGCACGCCAGCGGTGAATACCAATACCAAGTACCAACCTCAAAAGAACAAGTTACAAGAATGTCCAAACGGTCATATAAATAGAACCCACTTGACCGTTGAAGACGAGCACCACAACTCAACTGAGCGCGTATAGAATACAAACCTTTAACTGTCCGCTAAATTTCTAAGTAATCCATCGGCAAAACCGTCTTGGTTTTGCCACGTCACATGACTACAAACACTTCGCATGAAAATAATATTTTTTATAATTTACCTAATTTTTTATAATTCGCCTTATTTTATCTAATTTTTATTAAAATTTAGGTAGCTTTTGATAAATTTTCATATTATGATTTTAATGAATTGTGAAACCTTGAAGTGTAATTACTCTGAAAATGATTAGCAGAAAAGTTAATTTACAACTTTTGACATATATGAGAAAATATTGATTAAAATTTTAAAAAAAATTACATTATCACGTGGTTCCCTGAGCACTTTCTTAAAAATGTAATAATAATTTACGAATATACCTTTATTAAATAAAAGATACTTTTATTAAACAAAAGATAATATTCACATATTCAAATTTTATAATAAACATTTTTCTTAACGAATATTTGGATTGAATATTTAATAATAAATTTTAATTGATGTTTTTAAAAAATTTTAATTTATAATGCTAATTAAGAGCAAATTCTTACAAATTTGTCTTACGTATATTTTGTAAATATAATAATACACATATTAAATCAAGTACGTATAAAATTTGTTTTGGAATAAATTAAAAAAATTATGTATATCTAATACTTGCGAAGAATTTGTTGAAGCAATAGAAAAAATCAAGTAATAAGACAAGGAAGAAGGCAATAAGTTTTTTTTCATTTTATACGTTTGTTAATAGGCTAGTACCCTAAAACAATATAAAATAGGGTTAATTTTATCTTAATATCTCTTTTGATTTTCCAATCTACAAGGGAAACTAACTTTCTCACATTTAATCATGAGAATCACATTGTCATGTTTATCAGAAAGTAACTCCCAAAGGAATGTTAGATTTCAAGGAAAGCAAATAAAATTTGACATACCAAACGTTGAAATAACTTTTGAACTTATTAAAAAGTGGCTATTTTCCATCAAACCAAACGCTATCTTAGAGTAAAGTACAAAAATGGTCACCAAACTACTAATTTTGTTCTATTTTGGTCACTTAACTATTAATTTTTTTGATTTAGTGACTGAAATTTTTAAAATTAAATATTTTAGTCACTTTCCCATTAGTTGTCGTTAGATGAGTGATGAAAAGTTAACATGAACTTTTTTATTAGTCTAATAACAAATTTAACACTCTTATGTTTACACATTCTATTAATTAGATCCAGAATATAAAAAATTCAACACATTTGTCCCTCGACATTTAAAAATGACAGATTTTTAAAAGAAGTTGTAAATGTTGACGGTTAAATTTTGTATTCGGTACCTAATATATCATCTTGTTATGGTTTTTTATCCAAATTTTTAATAGAGTTTAAAAAAATTCCTAGCTATTTTAGCCAATCAAATAGCGCCATGTGACATTTTAATAAAATATATAAAATTTATTTATATGTTTTATTATCTTATCAATAATTATTATTTTGCAAAAAAAAAACAATTTTTTTTCATATTATCTTTATTACTATCTTATCTACAATCTAAAATATGAATATGAATTTAAAAATTTTTAGTAAAAATTAAGGTAAATAAATTATATAATGCCTACTATATAAAAGCGTTATGAAACATGTTCAATTATACGAAAATATAAAAAAAAAATCATTCATTGGTTCAAAAAACAATTCATTCATACTTGATTTATCGTTTTTTTGTCGTTAAACATTCCATTTTGTAATTTCATTTCAAAAACAAACAAACAGAGACTTACATGACCACCACCCACTTGTACAAACACAAATCAATAAAACATGCAAAGAACATGTATCATACTCGTGGTAGCAACATGTATCATACTCGTGGTAGCAACATTGAGATCAAACAATACTATTAATCTCATATCTACCAGAGTATACAAATATACCAATCTATAATGGTGGAGCTGGGTAGACCATCTTTATCCAAGATGTTAACTAGAGAGAATGGGGTTGATTCATCTAATCCATAATACACATTCCCTCCTTAGATGGCTTAGCAATCCAATCAGCAGCTTTATTAGTTGTTCTATCATTTTTTTCTAAACACTAGCTCCTTAAAATAATTGCTCAGTTCCTCATCATCTTTCTTCATTGGTGCTAGTCTCCATTACTTACATTTATTCATCACTTTCAACTTCTCAATTAGTACAACACAATCAGATTCAACAATTACCTTATTAAACCCCTTATTCTTAGCCATTATCATCCCTTCAACCATTACTTTAGCTTCAGATTTGAGACAACTCATAACCTCAACTCTTTTTCCCACCCCAACAACTAGACATCCTTTACAATCTCTAAATACCACCCCAATCCCAACTCTCATTGTAACATCCGGCCTGACGCACCCCTCATATCCGAATGTACTTAGTACACAGAGTGACCCTTGAGTGAGAATGGTATCAAAAAGAAATTAAGTGTGGAAATCCTCTAAAACTCTAGTGAGTCTCAAAGTATTGCGATGGGCGGAGTGGTATTCACCTAAGCATCCCTATGGCAAAAAGTCGTGCTCAAGATGAAGAGAGTTATGCACTAGACTAACCCGACTTGTTGAAGAGTATAGAAATGGGTCAATTGGTATCGTACATGTTAAGTTACAAGGTAAGTCGGTTGGGAACCAACCAAACAGGAGTCAGAATAGTCAAGGAGAAGGGAAATACTCGATTAGTTTTCTTAAAAGTTGTAGATATTTGATAAGACAAGTCAGTGGGGATGTGACTTTCACCAAGTCCCAATTAAGGTATGAGTTATTTTTATAAGCCTTCAAATCTAAATAGGGGGAGTTCTCTTCTTTTATTTTCTCTCCTAGAAATTTAAATTTGAAATTGGGAGAGAATGGAAGTATCCTCCTAATTCAGATCTGAAACCTTAAATCTCACCAGTAAATTCTTCATGCCAAGGTAAGTTTTACGGTTGGAAGTACATATGTATGAGTGAGCAATAATGTAAGGCCTTGTTTTTGAGAGGGGTTGTTTGGATTTGAAATAAAGGTAAGAGGATCTTTAAACAAATTGTTAATAGTGACCTTCTCTTTTATAAGAAGTGTCTGCTGCAATACATGGGAAGATCTTAACTCTGAGTCATAAGCCACAGTTCAAGGATGATCAAGTGAGTACTTCGTGAACTCCTTATGAACACGTTGAGTGTTTCTATTTTTATGTTGCATGTATGTTTATATGTTTATTTCGTCTATGATAAATGGCCTTCTGTGCAATGGAAATGTAAATGATGTATGTGTGTATGCTATCTCTGTGAAAGATCTAAACTCAAACCCAACTAATCCAAACCCAAACTCGACTTTCATTTATTTTTGGTCTCAAAGCCTTATAATTAAGGACCCACTTATCCTTCCATATATTCACCCTATTCTCTCCTATAACCCACCATCTCATTTCATCCTCAATTAAAATTCTCCCTTCTAATAAACATGACCGTATCTAGGAAGCTTTCGCACCTTTTCTAGCCTCTATAATAGAAGTATTTGCAAAATATCTACCCTTGAAAAGCTTAGCCCATAAAGCTTCAAGTTTTTGAACCAATATCCAAAATTGTTTTGCAAGAGCCCTATTCATCTGCTGCATATCTCTAAACCCAAACTCGCCCTTTCATTTTTAAGTTGTAAAATTTTCCTAACTAATCTAATGTAGCTTTCTCTCCTATTCTTTTTGTCCCCCAAAAAAATGTCATCATCATAGCATTTATTTCCTTTTACACCTTTTTTGGAAATAGAACACATTGCATAGTGTAAATAAGCATTGCACATGCAACAACTATAACACCCCTAACCCGTATTCGTCGATAAAATAGGGTTATAGAGCATTACCGTACAAATGAAACATTAGAACATACATTTTATACATTAATATAATCATAACATAAATCATTTATTCACATACATATCATCTCTAAATCGAGCCCTCGAGGCCTTAGAAACACCTTAAAAATAATTCGGGACCAAATTGAAAACATTTGGAAAGTTTAAGAAAAAGTTAGAAAAATTTGACTACAAGGGTCACATGGCTGTGTTCCTCACATGGCTGAGACACACGCCAGTGTCTCAGGCTGTGTAACAATCGAAACAGAGACACAAGGTCGTGTCCCAGCTCGTGTCTATACCCATGTAACTCTCTGAGTAAGGTCACACGACTGTATCACACGTCCGTGTGTCAGGCCGTGTAACTCTCGAAATAGCCCCACACGCCCGTGTACAAGGGAGTGTGCTAGGCCGTGTAACTGCCTGACTTACAAGCAATAGAATCTACAGGGGACACATGGCCGTGTCGCCAGGCTGTGTGTCACACATGGTTGAGTCACACGCCCATGTCTCAGGCCGTGTGGACATGAATACATGACAGTGAAACACAAACTTATTTAGTTATTATATACATATTCATCAAACACCACTTTAAAACATCCTAAATACATTTCAACCATAAATTCAACTACATATGTTTATACATGCCACTACCCTAGGAGATACAAAAACTACCAGTGTCGATGGATAGTGTGAGCTGAAGGTTTGATCCGTCCAAAATGTCAGCAACAATGATCTACAAAATAATCCATAAGAACGAATAAGCTTATAGAGCTTAGTAAAAACATAGTATGTCATTTAATCTAACCATAAATTGAACATGATTCATATATTATTCAATTCAGAATTATCAAAGTCTAAACGGGGTAGAAAAGTGCATTCAGGGGTACCGAAGTACAAACAAGGGCACGTATGTACAATTCAGGGGTATTAAATTACAAATAAGGGCACGCATGTGCAATTCAGGGGTACCGAAGTACAAATAAGGGCATGTATGTGCAATTTAACAATATTATTATAAAAACATAATAATTAAAACATCATAATGTAAGAACAGAAATAGAAATTCATTTACATATTAAAACACTATGAACTTACCTCGACGATTAGAGCATAAACACGAAGTCGATTAATCTGAAGCTTTAGCTTTTTACCGATCTAAATCCGTACGTGGTCTATCTTGATTTAAATAGAAAAATTTAATTCATTTAATATCTCTAGCATTCAATTTAGTCCACATTTCATATTTTTAAAAAATTACTATTTTGCCTCTAACATTTTAACTTTTCACAATTTAGTCCTTAAGCTCATAAATTGAAATTTAAACATTTTAATCCTCTTCTCATGCTAGTCAAATTCTCTAGGGACCTAAATTAATCCATAAAAACCATCATTTTACAAGTTTACCATGAACTTTTATTATTTTTACAAATAAGTCCCTAAATACAATTTTCATCAAAAATCACTTTACAAAACTTGTTTATTTATCAATAAAGGTTCATAATCTACCATTTAACATTAAGAATCATACAAGAACATTCATGACATAACCCCAAATCTTTAATAGTTTTATAAATTAATCCCCAAGCTAGTTGGATTAAGCTACAATGACTTCAAAAAACATAGAAATCATTAAAAACGAGATCAACATCACTTACATACAAGCAATGGTAGTTGCTGAACTAGAAACCCTAAAAATGGCTATTGTTGCTCTTGGTTTTCGATGGTAGAAAACTTTGAAGAAGATGATACAATTGTTTTAGTTATTTTACTTTAACTTAATAATTAAATTACTATATTAACCTTGCCTATTAACATTAAAAACTCTTAATTTATGTCCATAAAAGTCCATTAACATTTTGAATGGTCTAATTTCCAATTAAGTCCATTCACTTTAGAGTTTCTTAACTAAATGACACCTTTAACTAATATAACTCTACTTTTGTACTTTTTACGATTTAGTCCTTTTTACTTAATTAATCATGCAAACGTTAAAATTTCTTAACGAAATTTTAATACGAGCTTACTAATATCCCATAAACATTATAATAATAAAAATAAAAGTTTACTTGTCAGATTTGTGGTCCCAAAACTACTGTTCTGATTTTATTGAAAATGGGTTGTTACAACAACCTTGAGTAGTACTTCTCTCCCATTTTAAGACATCAAATTTTGCTTTCATCATTGTAGCTTTCCATTAATCCTCTCCTTTATATATCCAACAACTTCTGTTTTCTTCTTATCCTAAAAAGAAGATATCCCAAATAAGTGCTAGGATTATTAGCCTTTGAAATTCCTAGCCCATCATCCATTTCTTTTTCAAATCCTTTCCAACATTCGAACTGAAAATCACACTTGATTTGTTTAATTTCATCATCTACCTAGAATCTTACCCATATTCCTTCATTATTACTATAAAACATCATAATTCTTTTCTGTAGTTGCAATGGAAAACAAAAACTCATCTGCAAAAAAGATTTGTGCTAAAGTGGGACCAAACTTACTTATTTTAACTCCACTTAATTTCCTAGACTCGATTGCAAGGTTGATAGCCCTAGAGAGGATATCAACAAAAATTATGAAAAGGTAAAGAGATTAAGGATCCCCTTGCCTAAGACATATAGAAGGATAAGTTGTATTTGACTATTTCCTATTAATAATTATCTTGTAGGAAATAAAGGAAATATACTCCAATACCCATCTTACCCATTTGTTAGCAAACCTTATCCTAATTGACCCATGTCTTAAAAAATCACACTCCACCCTATCATATGCCTTGTTCATACCCACATTCACTCCCATCTTCACTCTTTTCCCCATTTTTTTCAACTTTAAGTAATGAAAAACTTCACTAGAAACAATAATATTGTCTTGTATTTGCCTGCCTTGTATAAAGGCACTTTGGTTTTGTGTAATCAACTCCCTTATCCAAGGCTTTAATCTGTTCACCATTACCTTTGACACAATCTTATAAGAAGAATTGAAACAACTTATTGGTCAAAATTGGGTAACATGTAACACCCCTAGGACAAACTGATCGCAGGATGCAATGTAACACCCTATATCTGGCTTAGATGTTAAGACCAAGTCTGGAGGCCCCTGAAACACAAATTATTCACTTACCAACGATCGAACAACCACTATTCAAAACTAATTCATAAGAGGAGCACTCGCTCAAGATCTTCGCCTAAATGGAAGCAAATTGAATGATTAACAAAAGTTGGGAATGACTAACCGTAACATTCAATCTCATAAGGAAAAGATGAAATCAAACGAATTGACAAAAACAAAAAAGAACTTATGCGGAAACCCTTCAATTGAAACAATGAACAACACGGTACCCTTGATTTAACCTGTTAGCAAAGTTACAGAAGCAATCAAACAAAAAAAGAAGAAGAAAAAGAACAAAAGAATGAAAAAGAAAAAAGGAAGAAAGAGAGGGGAAAAAGAAATGTTAACAAAACTATTTAACTAAACTAAAAAAAGACTAAATTGTTTATTAGATAGCATAAAAATGTTTCCTTATTGCTTGCAAAGAGACTTGAACACACGGCCAGAAAGTTTACAAAGGCTTAACCATTGAACCAACATGCTTATTCTTGATACAGAATAACACAAAAATAAACTTAAGTCAAATGTTCAAGGATAATGGTCAAGTCAAATAAAATAACAAAATTTCCAAAAGTGAGGTTTGAACCCCTGACCTGCAACACACAAACAGAGCATTTAGCCATAGATACAGAGACTTAATTATATCAGAATGTAACAAACAACACTGAAATTTTTGGGGCATTACAAGTCTCTCCCCCTAAATGAAATTTCAGCCTTAAAATTTACTTGATTGAAACAAATAAGGGTATTGTTGACGAATTGAGTCCTCAGGTTCCCAAGTGGCCTCTTCAGTACCATGATTCCGACACAGAACCTTAATTAGAGGGACAGTTTTTGATAACTCTTGAAAAGAGTTATATTTCAAGCCTTTAAATTGAATTAATTATTTTTAATTAAGTAAATATGTTTGTATTTTTAGGATATTTTTAGAACATTTCATAACAAAGCTTGAATTGTGCTATAAATGTTGTTATTTGTTATTTTTATTATTGGGGAAGAAATGTGTTGGTTGTGGTTGGCAACAAGTGCAGGATGAGGAAGAGAAGAGAGAAAAGAGTAGGAAAATGAAGGAAGTGAAATATTTCCATGGCAAATTGTTGGTTAGATTTCAAACAAGAATACCATGGAAATTCTAGGAAGATGATGCAGCACTCAGTCCACGTCACTCTCAGCTAGCTATACTTGTACCTGATAAACTACCTTGAAAAAGAGAAAGCAAAAGATGTATGCTGAGAGGGAGGGACCTACCCTATAAAGGAGGAAAGAGAAAAGAAAATAGAGAGGATTTTAAGGGGAGAGAGAGAATTCGAGAGCAATTTTTCTCTCTACATGAGATTCTCATGGAAAATCTCAAAGAAAAGAGAGGACAGGGTAGCAACTTACAGAGCAGAAAAGTCACAGATGTAAGGAAAGGGAAGAGAAATTTACCATGGGTTTTGCATCAAATCTCATTATTAAAGTTAAAGTTGGAGCAATGAGAGCTTCCTGTAGTTCTGTCTTTATTTTCTAATTTGAACTTTGTGATTCCTAAATTTAAATGATGATGTTGAATGGTTTTTTTTTTTTTTTTGGATTTGAATGTCAAACCCATAAGCTAAATCTCATTGGGTTGGAATTATTTGGGAGAACTTTTATTATTTGGGAGAACTTTTATTATCTTTTAATGCCCATGGTCTGATTTTGAATAGATTACTGTTTCATTCAATTTGTGATTATTTTAATGCATGCATGCAAGATCTAGACATAGATTATTGTATGATATGTTATTAGATCTGGTTTAATTCTAAAAAGATTAAATAAATTGGATTATTATCGGTTGATACAGGCGAGTATTCGAAAGAATATTTGCAGCACTCTAGACGTAAATGTTGCAATCTGTATAGGGAAAGAAACAACAGTCTGGATGTCATTCTCAAGTTCTGTAGACATACAAAAACTCAAATTGATAGCTCAAAGTATGGCTTTCGAAAGAAACATATTGCAGCAGTGAATCCTTGAGCAATAGAATGGTCAAGATTTTGCCATTGTATTATTATGATATAAAAATAACACCTGAGTAATTCCAACCTTTATCATTCAACACTACAAATCCTCCCCACTTAGTCTTTTAGAATTGCCACATCATTTTAATTGCCTTAGCATATTTTTGTTCATAGTTAATTTTATTAACCCATTCATTAAGTCTCTTTATTAATTTGTTATCCATTTTTTTGCATAGTTTAATTAGTAAGTTTCATAAGTAATAGCATAATCAATTCCGATCCCTATGGAAACGATACTCACTCATTACTTTATTACTTGATTCAACATGCATAATTGCACATTTGCATTACACATTCACACACAATAGTTTTCCTCCTCAAGACCTTGACGTCTCGTTCCATAATTTGAATAGACTCCTCCTCAAAAGTCAAATTCGATCGCATCTCAATCTCTTCAACAACATCAATGTGAGTTGGATCAGACTGATACCGTCTCAATATAGAGATATGGAACACATCATGAGTTTGATTTAGCTCAGGAGGTAGCTCTAACTAATAAGCGATAGGTTCGATATGTTTCAGAATAAGGTAAGGTCCAATGAACCTCAGGCTCAACTTGCCTTTATGTCCGAATTGAAGGACCTTTTTCCACGGAAAAACTTTTAGAAATGCCTAATCACGCATAGAATACTCAATATCTCATCTTTTCAAATCTGCATACAATTTTGCAGGTCAGAAGTTGCCTTGAGACGATCGTGAATCAATCTAACCATATTCTCAATTTTAGACACTAGCTCGAGGACTAAAACTCGACGTTTACCTAACTCAGTCAAACATATAGGAATACGACACTTACGTCCATATAAAGCCTCGTAACATGCCATCTGAATGCTAGCTTGAAAGTTGTTATTATACATAAACTCAACGAGATAGATACTGCTCCCAACTACCCCAAAAATCGATTACACAACTCCGCAACATATTCTCCAAAATTTGAATAACTCGCTTAGACTGTCAGTTGGTCTGAAAATGATATGTAGTATTGAAATCCAATCGGGTAACCAAAGCCTTATGAAGCTTCTTCCAGAATCGAGAAGTAAAACATGAATCTCTGCCAGAAATTATCAAAACCAGAACTCCGTAAAATCTTACGATTTTAGAGACATACAACTTAGCCAATTTTTGAAGTGAATAATTTGTCATGACCGAAAGAAAGTGAGCAGATTTAGTCAATCGATAATTGATGACCCAAGCTGAATCCTTTTTAGTGGGTGTCAAAGGCAATCCACTAAGGAAGTCCATAGTCACATGCTCTCATTTCCAAAGGGGAATCTTAACCGGCTGCAGTAGACTTGGAGGCAGTTGGTGTTCAGCTTAGACAATGAGAAATAAGAACAGTTTCCTCACGTTCCAAACCGAGCCACCAGTAAAGCTCATGGAGGTTTATGTACATCTTATTCCCACTAGGGTGTATAGCGTAAGGGCTACTATGCGCTTCTCGTAAAATCGACTGCCTTAACTACAAATCTTTAGGCACACAAATCTGACCCCTAAAACACAAAATCCCATCGCTATTCAATCCAAAATCAAAAGTCCCACCATCCTTAACCTAATGAAAACGAGGAACCAGAGACTCATCACTCAACTATTTAGATAGAATCTGATCAACCCAGGTTGGGTTAATCTACAACTCTGCCAGCAGACTGCTGTCATCAAACAAACTCAAGCGAGCAAACATCGCTATTAGATCAGTCATCACTATACCACTAAGAGCATTGACCACAATTTTTGCCTTACTGGGATGGTACTCTATCGTGCAATCATAATCCTTAAGCAACTCCACCCATCTACACCGCCTAAGGTTTAACTCCTTATGAGTTAGCAGATATTTTAGATTCTTGTGATCGGTGTAAATAATACCCCTTCACCATACAGATAATGCCTCCAAATTTTTAGAGCAAAGATAACTATAGCCAACTCGAGATCATGTGTGGGATAGTTACCCTCTGTGACTTAAGTTGTCGAGATGTGTAAGCCACAACCTTACCATCTTGCATCAGAACACAACCTAATCCAACATGTAAAGCATTGCTGTAGACAACAAATTCTCTACTAGACTTAGACTGTACCAAAATAGGTGTCTGAGTTAGAATGGACTTGAGCTTTTAAAAGCTCATTTTTTGCTCATCAGACCAAACAAACGGTGCTTTTTTATGAAATAGCTTAGTGAAAGGAGGTACGATAAGCGAGAACACCTCAACAAACCTCCGGTAGTAACTTGCCAAACCAAGGAAATTCTGGATCTCAAACACATTCTTTGGCTGTTTCCACTCGATCACAACCTCCACCTTTTTAGGATCAACTCAGATCCCCTCGGCAGACACAACGTGGCATAGAAAGGTAACCTCTTAATTCCAGAACTCACACTTGCTAAACTTGGTGTACAAGTATTTCTCGCAAAGTATCTATAGAACTATCCGAAGATGTTCATCATGCTCAATCTCAATTTTAGAATAAATCAGAATGTCATCGATGAAGACGATGACGAAATGGTCCAAATATGGCTGAAAAACCCAGTTCATCAAATCCATAAATGCAGTCGGAGCATTCAACAAACCGAAAGGCATGACCAGGAACTCGTAATGCCAATAACGAGTCTTGAAAGTAGTCTCATACACATCTATCTCATTGACCTTGAATTGATGGTACCTAGAATGGAGATCGATTTTGGAGAATACAAATGCACTGCAAAACTGATCGAACATATCATCGATCCTCGAAAGCGGATACCTGTGCTTGACAAACAGAACCGATGATCCCCTTGGGGACACACTTAGTTGGATGAACCCTCGATCGAGAAGTTCCTAAAGCTAGGCTTTTAATTTCATAAACTCCTTTGGTGCCATGCGATAAGGGGTAATAGACACTAGAGCGGTACCTAGTAACAATTCAATACCAAACTCAACCTCCCTATCCAGAGGTATCACCGAAAACTTATCAGGGAAAACATCCAAAAAGTCCCTTACCATATGAATGTCTTTGACAGAAAGCTTTAAAGAGTTAGAATCAGACACAAAGGCCAGATACACTTCACAACCTTTCTGAACTAGCATTTCAACTACAAGAGCGAAAACTAATTAGAGAGGTAATCTTGATGCTCACTAATCATAACTATCTGAATATTCTCATCCAATATTAGAGTAGCCCTCTTAGATGTATAATCTAATCTGACTCGATGTTCCATGAATGAGTCCATTCCTAGAATCAGATCAAACTCTCCAAACAAAAATTCCATCAGGTTAATGGAAATACAACACCTTAAATTTCTAACGGAACCTGTCTATACACTTTATCAATTCAAACCGACTGACCTAAGGGACAAATCACAAAAATCTCTTTAGTAGTACTCTCAGTAGAGATACCCAAATTCACAAAATCAATGCTAGCTATATACGAGTGAGTAGAACCAATATCTATTAGAGAAAAATATAGAACAAAATGGATAAAGAATGTACGCGCTATAACATTGCCGTCGTCTCTATCCTCACAGTGCCTCACCGCATACACAAGGGTAGGCCATCGTGCCCCAATCTAACCCGCACCCCTATCTAGTGCTCACTAACCTTGGCCAGAATCGTTACCACCCCTGATCGTACCACGACCCCTAGGTGGTTGCTGAGCTACTCTTGGTGGTGGGATGAGACCTAGAGCCAGAGCCTGTGCAGAAGCTTGCACTTGATCAGATCACTAAGGACAATCTTGAACACGGTGCCTCGTTGATTCACACTGAAGACAAACCCTCAAGTTCCTCCAGCACTCGCTTGAATGGTGCCTCCCACATTTGCTATAGTTTTGGATCTTAGTCGGTGTAGTTTGAGCTTCAATCCTCGGAGGCCCATCAAATCTAGTCCGTTTCTTAGGGTGCTAAACAGAACTAGAGGGACCTGAATCCCTTTTAAGCTTTACTCTGACCCTTCTTTCGGTCTCTCCTTACGTGCTTAGTGCATTTCACTTCCTCAGCTATCTTTTCCTTGTCAACAAAGGCTGCAAAAACCCTGTCCCTTTGAGGAGCTATTAGAACTCTCAGGTCATGCCTCAATCCCTTCTCAAACTGGATACTCCACTCATAGTCGTTCTGAACTAAACTATGAGCGTACCTGCTCAATATAAAAAACTCAACCTCATGCTCAGCCACAGACCTCTCACCCTAAACTAAGCTCATAAACTCACGTCTAGGAGCCTCTACATAACTTGCCTCCACATACTTGCTCTGGAAAGCGCTCTTGAAGATCCCACATAACTTGTTCATGTTGGACGCCTTGCTCAACTGTCAACCACCACTGGTAAGCCTCATCTCATAGCAGAGATATGGTACCCCTTAGTTTCTAAGCAGTAGTGCAGTTGATGTCGTTCATAATACGCTTAGTGGCCTCTAACCAGTACTTGGCCATTGTAGGGCGACTCTAGTGACACCCCTAAACAACTCAGCACCACCCGACCAGAGTCATTTAGTAATTGACCCTTGGCCCTCAGATCCAGAATAGGTCCCAATGGCCCTCTCTACCATGCGCAACATAGCCTGGGATAGTATATCATCCCCGAATTTCGGAGTCTGAGACCCAGTCTCAGCAGTAGGAGTTCCAATGGTCTCGTTGGTTTCCAGATTGGGCATACTGCCTATTAAGGATGACTCTTCTCAAGATCCTCCTCGGTGTCCACAATGCCTGCGAGAACAACGTCCACGACTACCACGTAAGCTCATTTTATCAACATATCTACAATGCCAGAAGTTCGTAGATCAATTCTAAATTCTCATCAGATATCTTATTTCACAGTTTATATCACAGTCTCTAACTATAACCACAAGTTCAGTCATTAAAGTATTATTCTAACTAAATAGTATAGCTAAGGTAGAAGTACTTACAAGTTTGGTGCCAGAGACTCGATCTTTTATAAAATAAGTTTCCAGAGTTACTCAAATAATTTTTTCTCTTTTCTTTGAAAAACATTTTAAACAAAATAGGAGCCCAGAAACACATCCCAAGTTTTTAAACTTGGCTCTGATACCACTAAATGTATCACCTCATACTTGGCTTAGACGTTAAGACCAAGCCTGGAGGTTACATCAAACCATTAGTCTAAAACCAAGCTTGATTATTTAAAGTTTAACAGTCAAAATCATTTATAAAATTAAATCAACGTAGAAATCCAAATTATAATCTGAAATACACCTAATAGTATAAATCCAAACAAGACATTAAGTAAGAAGTAAATAGATGCCTTAGCTCTTGCCACGCCAACTCGCCTAAGTTTGTGGGTTACCTGAAATCTAGAAAAATAACCAAATGAGTTTACAACTCAGTGTGTGTGTAACTTATATTCAATAATAAGCAGTAATATACAGATGTAATTTCACTTCCCATAGGTCGACCATTTCTTAAAATCAGATACAAAAATAGAAACAGAGAATATCAGATGCAAATGCAGAACATATCAGATACAGATGCAAATTCCTACCCCATCCGTTACACATCATATCTGTCCATCTCGACACACCATATAGGCATCAGGTACCCATCCATCCCTACATACCACGTAGTGACTGTATGCCATGTTTCAGAATAATTGAAGCCTAGTTGCCAGATCAGAATGCGATAGATGACCAAAATCAAAAATATTTGTGGCTTAGCCACCAGAGTTGGTAGATTATTAAACTGCTCACACTTCCTTCTTTATACAATCCCAATCCCTATGTAGATTTAACAGATACTATATATAAGTACACAGTAATACAATTTCAGATCGTGCTCATGTAATGCTATCACACTAACTTATCAGATCTCATAACAAGCGTATAAATATACCAGAATAATAGATTATTCAATAAAAAAATGTAAGATATTAGTTTCAATGTCTAATTCAGGTCATATAGACCCTACGGTAGGCCTACATTTGATTCAAATGATGGTTATGGCCTTAGGGAAAAATCCTGATTTCACGGCCTGGGTGTCTGGCTTGTGTGGTCCACATGGCCTAGCACATGCCCGTGTGGCCCTCCTAATGTCACACACAACCTGTTACACGGTTTGGCACATGACTGTGTGGCTCAAAATAATGAGTTACACGGTCTAGCACATGGCCAAATGCACACCTATGTGACTCAAAGCTCAAAATATCTCTCACACGACTTGGACACGTACCCGTGTATATGCCTGTGTGTCCCCAAATCCAAAATAGTGAGTTACACGACCTAGCACACGGCCGTGTGACCCACATGACCTACTATATGGCCTGGTAGAAAATTGTGTGGCATCAGCAATGATGTTTTCTGGCATTCATAAATCACAAAATATCGGGTTTTCGTTACACACTTGGTATAGTTTTGATCTCAGAGAAACGTAGAGAAATCCAAAACCTAAAAACAGCCAACAAAAATCCATATTAACGAATAGTCGAACTAAAAATGCTAATTTAATAGACGAATTAAACTACGTTGAAAACTTCGATGTAAAACCTCGAAACACAAATTATTTGTTTACCAACGATCGAACAACCACTATACGAAACTAATTCACAAGAGGAACAATCCTTTGTAGATCTTTGCCTAAATAGAAGCAAATCGAACAATTAACAAGAGTTTGAAACCACTAACCGTAACAGGAAATTTCAGAAGTAAAAGACAAAATCAAACAAGCTGACGAAAAACAGCAAAGAACTTATGAAGAAACCCTTCAATTGAAATAATGAACAATGCAGTACCTTTGATTTAACCCGGTAGCAAATTTACAGAAGTAAAAAAAGGAAAAAAGAAAAAGAATAGAATAATAAAAATGAAAAAAAGGAAGGAAGAGAGGGGAAAAGGAAACGTTAACAAAAATATTTATTTAAACTAAAGAAAAGTAAATTGTTTACTAGGCAGTATAAAAATATTTCCTGATTGCTTGTACAGAGACTCGAACACAGGAATAAAAAGTTTACAGAGGCTTAACCATCGAACCAGTAAGGTAATTCTTGACACAGATTAACACAAAAATAAACTTAAGTCAAATGTTCAAGGATAAGGGTCAAGTCAAACAAAATAACAAAATTTCGAAAAGTGATGTTTGAACCCCTGACCTCCAACACACAAATAGAGCCCTTAGCCACAGATACAAAGACTTAATTGTATTAGAACTTAACAAACAATGCTCAAATTTTTGGGGTGTTACATGCAAGCTACGAGATGTCTCACCTATTGCCTAAGCAACTTCAACTAAACATTATTATCTATAAATACAACAATTTGTTCTAAATATATGATTATTGAATCTTTATATCATATTTCAAATCGGGTTTAGACGAGTTTACAAAAGCTCTATTGATAACCCGATACCGGTGAAGGACTAAAATGAAAGATTTTTAAAAACTTTCAATTTGATGTCACAACATCAATAGTCTAATGTCACGACTTCCAAGACAATATACATGCTTCCCTATTGGAGGACCAAATTGCAAAATTTCCCTAACTATACTAGGTAGACGTTGAGACCTTGGAGTTCAATTTTGTGACTTCTAAGGTTGGCGTTGCGACTTCCAATGGGTGGTGTTGTGACATTAAAGACAGTAGCAAACTCTCCAACCTAAGAACCAATTTATAAAACTTTGAAACAGTTAAGAATCAATAGCGTGACATCTAACACGGAATGTAACGATGAGATAGCCTGGTGTTGCAACATCAGTGACATTCAGGGTGTGAAGTTGCAACATTCACAACAGTCCACGAAGTTCTCATTTCCATACATTTCCAAGCTAACTCAAAACTAAATTGGTTGGTTATAAGGTCTCAACTTGACCATTTCCACACCTATAATAGATCAATACACAAAACCAATTCAACAAACATCATTTTCATGCATGACCAATACCAATTCCATGTAACCACAATTAAAATATCATCATTCCACACCATTCTATTCCAATTCAAGCTAGTTTAAGATCATCATTCATATTAGCATCAAACTTAACCAAACCAAGAATTAATTAAGTTATAAGCCATGCTAAATATGTAAGCTTAACCATTACCACATTTAACATATATCTATCAACTCAAAATGACCATATGCACATTAAGGTGCCTTTATATACATGCCACAACTATCAAGTTATAAGCATATACCATTTCATTGTCAATAACTTTTCAAGTTTACCATTTCAATTAAAATGAATATTCCTAATGTAACTCTATTAAAATGAACTTGGATACACAGATGAGTTAAGTTGCTCGTCCGAGCTGAAATTACATCAAGTTACCTGTCCGGACTAATGCTAGATCTCGTCATAACATGTAAAATCTCTGATCAAGCGCGCATATAACCCTATTGGCATTCCAATTGTATCCTAAGCTTTTACTAAGTTTGCATGGGAACCAATTATATATTTTAAATATCATACCTATATTATTTTCATACATTTATACCTTATAGTTGTTCACATGTTTCAATTCAACCCTTTTCTAGTCATATGTGTCAAACTGCTAGTATATCACCATATACTTAAACATACATTTACATTTATATATCACATTAAATACAAATATGCATACCATACAAGATGAGTTAGTAATTTCCATGTGAACTTACCTATTTGAAACACCAAAATGAGTTGATTCTTCAGGGACTAATATTTTTTTTTTAGCTTTTCCCCGATTAACTCCATTGTGATCCAAATATTGATCTGTACAATTATTTTATAATACCAATTAGTAATAAACATTTTCTTATTATTCCATGATATTCATGATCCTATATAAACCTATTTTTTGATTTCCCTCAAATTTTATATTTTATTCATTTTAATCTCTAAACTCAGGATATGCATAACTTTCAATTCCTAGCCTAGGATTAGAATCCGATTTCACGTATTCTCATTAAGGGCCATATATTTTCTATTTATAACATAATTTTATAACAAGTTTTACATTTATTCTATTTGGTCCCTAATGTAACAAAGTTGACAAACAAGCTAAATTACCTTTACAATCTAGTCCTTTTCATAATCTAAGCTTAAAATCTATCAATTTTAAGGTTAATTCTTCAAGAAATCAACAATGACAACTTTGTAAAACTTTAATAGTTTCACAAATTGGTACACAGGCTAGCTAAATCAAGCTCCCGTGACCTCAAATATATAAAAATTACAAGAAAAATACTTGAATTTACCTCCTAGTTAATGGTCGAATGTTTCAAGGTTTAAAACCCAAATTTTCTTCTCCTTTGGAGAAAAATGGAGGAATGAGAAAGATGATAGCATGTTTCCTCCACCAACTTTATATTTATACTTTGATTAACACTTAATTAAGATAACTTAATTAACTTAATTATCGCTTATTCAACTTAAACTAACTATTAACCACAGTTATTAGAAATTGGCATCATCATCCATTAAATTTACTTAATTATGGTTTACTTATCATTTTGGACCTTTAGCTAATTGCAATGTAATTCCTCAAGACTTTTAAAAATTAAAACTTTATAGAGATTGGACTTTTACAATTTAGTCACTAAGCCATAATTAATTATTAATTCAACAAAATTTCTTGACCAACCTTCAATATATTTTTATATTATCCCTGTAAATATTCATATTTAATATCTACAGACTCGATTTACGTAAATAGGGTTCTGAAACTGCATTTTCTAATACCAATGAAAACTAGGCCGTTACAATTCTTCCCCCTTAAGAAATTTTGTCCTCAAAATTTACCTGAGAAAAGATAGGGGTATTGGGATTTCATAGTTTATTCCAACTTTCAAGTAACCTTTTCTAGGTCGTGACAGTGCCACAATAGTTTCACCAACGCCATGCACTTATTCCTAAATTCTTTTACTTCCTAAGCTAAGATTTTAATCGGTTCTTCACCATATGACAAATTTAGCTGCAAATCGATTTCGTCGGGAGTTAAAAACATGGAAGGGATAAAATCTGTATCTTCTCATCATTGACACATGAAAGACATTATGGATCTTATCAAATTCTAGAGGTAGAGCTAATCGGTATGTTACAGGTCCAATTTGTTTAAGAACTTCATAAGATCTGATAAACCTCGGACTAAGCTTTCTTTTTCTGTTGAATCTCAGAACTTTCTTCCAAGATGAAAATTTCAAAAAGACTTTGTTGTCAATATGAAACTCAATATATTTTCTTTTCAAATTAGCATATGAAATTTGTAATGCCATCAACCTAACCCGATTCATTGAATTTGGATCTTAGGTGTTATTACGCAAAATACTTAACAGAGTTTTCGAAATAGTTGACAAAAACTCTTCACTAAAACATTTTTCTTATTAATTTATTTAAAGAATCCATATTTAAGAACAAAAGAAAATATTTAAAAATAATATATTTTGATTGGACTTGTTACAATTTTATTACACCACATTGGTGACAAAAAAAAGAAAGACTCTTCTAGCGTAGTCCTACTAAACGCCAGTGTTTTCCAAAACTTCTATTGTATGCATAGAATATCCATTGCATCTTTGGCACATTCCTGGCATTGTTTCTCCTAGCTCTCTCACTTAAATAGTACTACCTGAAATATAAACATAGCAATAGTATGTTCATAGGAGCTTAGTGAGTTTTTAAACACCATTTACTTGTTAACCTGTCTTGACAAATTATTCGTTTTGAATATTTAGAATTCTTATATCTATCTTTGGCGGACCCCTTTATGCTGGCAGTTATATAATTTCATACTTATACGACATTTATCATTCTTACCATATCATCTTTTATCCAACTACTTGGCTAACTCCAGTTCTTAATAGGCAATACTACCTTTTCCTTTTCTCTTCAAACAACTTTCAACAATAATTCTAGAATAGTTAATCGCAGGTATCCATATTGGCGGATACCACTTACTGTTCATACTTTTAGCAGATACCCATACTGATCTTGCTAAATCAAATTATAGTTTAGATCATACCTTGATTCAACCCAATGCACACTTATATTGATAGGGAACCCTCTAGATCGCTCAAAAGAATCATGCACATCTTTATTATAGGGCATGAGACTTCTAGTATAACAAACAACTCAGATTCCATCAGAGCTTAGAGTGAGACATAATACTATGCAAATATAATGAATACCAGTTAGCTCAAAATTCCACTTTAATAGCACGATAATCCAATTTGACAGACTCTTACATCGAATACACCCATATACTATACTGATAGGTAACCACGACGGATACCCTCTTTGGACATACTGGATTATACTTCTGTTTAAAAAACTTCCTTTAAGACATATTTGATTTTATCACAAAACTTTCCACACTAAAGCTTTAGATAGACAATATCTTTAACATAGACTTACCAGAGTACGTCACTAGGGCCAAACAGAATACGTTACAAAGGCGACACAAAGAGCACACCTCAAAGGCTAATAGAATGTGCCACAAAGGTGAGATTAGAATGCCATAATGGCAAAATCAAAATACGCCATAAAGGCTAATAGAATGTGACCCAAGCACCCCATGAACTCCTATGTTTTGGATATTGATTTGCCTAAACTCATATTGCGTGAGGTTTGCCTATCATTGCCTTGGGACATGTAGACAACTCCAGTCGATAAATGTGACTCATCTGTCCTTTTTAGAATATGCCACTGCCATGGACTCTTCTTCAGAATTTTCATATCAAAATTCATGTTTACTATCCCGATGGACTTCATCGCGTACCACCGTGTTAACCAAACTCACATCACAACCTCTCTACACTTAGACACACTCCATTTTAAACATTTTTAATCTCACATAACATATCCAATATAAGCACACATTCAGATAAGCTAGCTTTTTTTTTTTAACCAAATCATGCTTTCAATACATGCTTGATTTGCATCTATACAATTTCATAACACAATATTCATTCCAGGCACACACACACTTTGTTGCTTCACAGAATCACATACACCCATACACACAATTCATCATATTCTAGACTTAGAAGAACCTATATCAGGAATACATATAACAGCCCGCCCGAAGAAGTTTCTATATCTGGTTACTGTGTGATATGTTTTTGGTAAAATAAGGATAGATGTGAGTAAGTAATATGTTTGTTTTGACTAAGTATAGAATTCTGTGTGTATGCGTCATTTGGTGAACTCTTTATTTTGGCATGCTTTGTAGTTTGGCGGACTCTTCTGTTTAGTATCTGCTCAACTTAGATGCTTTTGGCGAACTCAGTAAGTTCGTAGCTATTTAAATTTGTTTATTATTTTATTTATGGTAATTGGTTAGTTGAATTGAGGTTTAGTTAGAACAGAATTGGACCACTGTAGATAATAAGACCTAAATTAAATTAAGAGCACTTAAACACATGAATCAAAAGAGTTAGTGGAATTATCTGATTTTCCACTAATCCTTGTCTCCAAGCTTAAGTATATAAGGTTAGCTGTGGTTTTTCTGAACACCTTTATGTTTTCTTCTTCTTTCTTGATTTTTCTTTACAACTCTTTTAAAACTTAAGTTTAGAAAACCTTTCTGAAGTAAGGTTCGCAGTATTCAACTAACTCATACGTTAGTACCAGCTTACTGTATACCACCCTATACTCGGCCCGATTGTCGAACCCGAGTAACAGGACACTTCACCATCGTCTCATCATCAACAAAGCATAAAACATCTCATTAACATGTGATTAACATCATAATCAAATAACTATATGAGGTTTAAGTCTAATCTCCCATAGACGAAATTAAATTTTGCTTAAATACAATAATCGACCATATAACAACTTAAAAGCATGCTTAAAGACCCTTTAGCAAAAATCTCCAAAACACCACGTAGGTATTGATACTCATTCGATGGTATCGATATTTCTCATATATGGTATCGATACCGTTAGAAAATCGGTACCAATTTAACATTTTGTTTTCTTACAAAAATTAAAAACCAACAAACTATCGATACTAATAAAAAAGTACCAGTATTATTACCCCGAGTATCGATACTTGAGAAATGGTATCAATACCAAATTAAGTTACTAAATTTCTGCACATTCAAAATATCATGGAGAGATTGATACTAAATAGCTGATTATCGATACCTCTACACAAAATAAGAAAAATAACACCAAAATAGGGCATTGAACACAACCATACATATACCAACTCATCATGCATTTTAAGACTCAAAGTTTAGCATCAAAATATCTGAATTTTGTAGTTCCATGCATTATCAATAATTTAAGCTAAGCAAACCAATGAACTAATATCAACGTCCATAATTTTACGAGTAATAGAAAACGAACAATCATCTAAAAAATCATGGCAATATTCATGCAACAAATCTACCACATTGCCTTATTCCTACAGTTCAAAATAATGCTATAAATCACCTACTCAAATGCTAAATCTACTTGGATCACTCCCTTGGAAATTTCCACACCGCAACGGTAACAATATGCAAAGGTTTAAAAAGAGTGGGTGAGCTTAAACAAGCTCAGTGAATAATCAGAATAACCATCAAATAAACATGCATTCACACGTTAAACGAAAATGATCAATGCTCAACTACATACACAATTTATTATGAGAACATACTAACATATTCATGCAATATTAATCAACTCATTTAACATATTATTTGCATGTTTATGCAACCATCTCATATCGTATTATCACAATTTATAAAATCACATTTAAATGATAATTTGACACTTGAGGCTATGAAACATTAAAGTGGGTTATATCACCACACAACGGATACACAAATCTCCAACACACTAATGACTCCATGAGTCGAGCGTATTGCAAAAGGCTAGAATTTAGCTAACACTCTCTAACACACCAACATATCCTGGTGAATAGAGTTGTGCTCACATTTCCTTATCTCTCCAAATTTGTCTTGGGCCTTAATGCCCCAAATCACAACACAAGGGTTAGTACTCACAAATCCTATGACATGCCAACTATATCCAATGGTCTCAAAGATCACAAAGCCAAAATATTTGCAATTAAACACATATTTTACTTACCATTTTCTGCACTTTTTCACTACAGATTCACCTTATAAGCACAACATTATCACAACCAATTGACATGTACAACATGCCCACAATTAACACATCCACAATATCCATTACAAGCATATTTCACATGTTACAACATCATATCTTAATTCTCAATTCCACAACACACAATCAGATATTTCACAAATCAAACACTCGAAACTTAGAGTAGGGGTTTAGGTTGCTCCTAAATTCCCAATTAACACTATGAATCGTGTTTACAAGCAGCGATTCCAAAAACTCACCAACACACTTTTGCCTTGTCACTGATAGCTTAAACTATCTTTTTCTTGCCTTGTACTTTACTCGTAGAAGGTCCTAATGACTCTAAAGCTTCACCAAAGTAAACCAAATAATAAACACAATTAAAATTCAGCAAAAGACTCACCTAAATCAACCAAAAACACAAGCCAAACTAGTTCCTCATGAATCTAAATTTTGACTAGCTTAGTCGAAACGTAAAAATCTCAACACCTACTCGTTCATATCACATAAAACTAATTCCAATTGACTAATTATCCATCTAAGAAAAATTATCAACCTTCAAACTACACAAAACTACACAGATTTATGGTTCTAAAATTTAGACGTACTATAGCAAATTTTCACGAAAATTTATTAAAACCTTGGAATTCTTTAACGTAACTTTAAGGGAGTATAGAAACCTTCTAATCACTTTAAAAAAAGGTTGAAAAACTTTGAAACATTATTTTCATTGAAAATCCCAAAATCCACCATTAACGACCTAATTTTTAACATTTATTTAAAACTATCGATTCAATAGGTAAAAACTCTATTTAAAAGACTAGATATAATCAAAACCTAATAGGAAAATGAATTGTTACCTTAAAAATGAACATTTGGTTAAAAATTTGAAAAACCCAAAAGTGTGAGAGATGGCAAAATTTATGTTGTTTTTAGTATTTTTCTTGAAATTCTAGGAAGATTTATTTCTTGGGTGATGATATAGAAATCAAAAGATTTGAAGTTTGGGAAATAAAATTGAATGAATAGAGCTTGGGGATGCAAGGGAAGACATAACAAAAAAAAGGGGAACAAGTTTCATGAGTTTTCCTGTAGGTGGGAGGAAAGAAATAGGTTAATTTTAAACTTTGGTAAATTTACTCTTTTGGTACTCCTAAATTTAACCTTCTTTTCAAAATAGTTCTCTATTCTAAATTAAAGGTCTTTAGAACATCATTTTCAAAAATTGATTTAATTTTCTAAAAGCCATAGATGAAGACATTTTTGGTTTACCATACTTGTAATTTATGAACACATTCAAGCTAAAATCCCTAAAGTACTCTAAAAACTACTACGCCCAATTTTAGGGTGTGACATACTGGTAATTACTGATGAACCCTAGGTTATTCTTTATGTCATTTACATGTTCTTCGTTCTAGACGCATAAATGTTAGAATGGTGTGTAAGGAAGGCAACTTCCTGATTCTGGTATAAGTGTTGTGATTTTTGCATGCATGACCAGATTTGATAGATTGATGATCTTATATGTTTAATTATCTATAGTTTAGATTAAAAAGATAATGAAGGTCTAAGTGATAAGGGCAAGAGACCTACTTTATAGATTTGTGTTAGAGTTTCTGGTGAGTTCCTTCTTACTTTCATGTGTTGTAGTTTCTTTATTTTATATTTCATGTAAGGTAAGTATTCTTCCTTTGTAAAGGATGAAATGTGTGTGAGTGAGTAATGAATGAAAATTATTTGTATGAATAATGATTTCTAAAGTCATCAGTCTGAGTGCAACCTATCTAAGATAAAAGTAAGCACCATTTTCATACTTAAACCACTACCACCTGTTTCTGATATGTATGAAAATGATATGATATGATATGTAATGAAGGAGAAGTAGATATATGTTTGTGTAGCCTCCGGTAGGGCAGATATATTGCAAATTGTATTGGCAGATCAAAATAAAATGCACTGTTCTGAATAAAACTTATATGAGTTGTTAAAGGGAAAATGAATGTGAACACGTCTGAAAGATATGCTTCTGATCTGTAATCTAGGTACGTAGCTGGAATGAAGATGGATTTGTATAAGTTATGTTAAGTTGGTGTACAATATAAACAAAAGTGAGATGAGTTGGCGTACTGAGTCTGTCTGTGTTCTGTACACGACAGTGGTCGTACTCTGTCTAATACATGTCTGATCTACAGAAATTTTCAATTAATGTTCTTAGTAATGTATTGTATAATTTCTCTTGGAACTCACTAAGTTGAAACAAACTTACTCTATTAGTCTTTTTTCCTTCTCAAGAATGGTTTATAGAAGGAAGACTTTGTTCAAGACTATACTAGAGAGCTATTAAGATTGTGAGCTGACTGCTTTGTGTCTGTATCATGCATGTCTAATGGAGGTGGCACTTAAGTGTATTTTGAAAATGATGTATATAATGAACTTCCATTTATTAAGACTATGTTAAACGAGAACTTCATGAAGTACTAAAATTTGGGTTTAAGTTAATACAATCTGTTTATAAAGTTACCATATTTGAGTTAGTACACCATTTAATTTGTATATCAATTTTGAAGTGATGATATTTCTTTCACCTTAGAAAAATAGCAGTAAAAATATGTTTTATATCTATAAATTGTAAGAATTATTCAAAGCTTCTGTCGAAATGTTTTTAAGTCTATTTGTTTACAAGTAGTGATACACCACTCTCAAATCCTAATGTAGGATCGGGTTTGGCGTGTTACAATACATACTTATTTTCTAGCAATCATTCATGTACTCATTCATCATTTTTGGAACATTGATCACAAGAAACTTATCTAAAAATTTTGGAGGATTCAATATTAGGGACTCACCTAATATTGTAAATACCAACTCTAGACTCAGACATCCAGTTTGAACCAACAACAACATCTACTTAAGAACTTGAATTCACCATTAAACCCATTTCATACAGGTTGCTAACATTTCATCTATAGAAAATCCCCATGCAGGGATTCTTATTCATATCTTACTGTTTATATACTTGATAACATCCTTATTCTTACCATGCAGATTTACTAGACTTACTAGGAGATGGAACACTCTCTATTTATCCCAATAATCCTTACCTTCCAGATTACATAAGAAGAATAACCGATAAATAACTTTAAATATTCAAGAAAAGAAAGAATTAAAGAGTCCTCTTCAGGAAGAAGAAACTTTCTCATGAACCCATCCTACATATATATAATCCACTCCCATTTAGTGGAATTTGACAAGTGTATAGAAATTTCATAACACGCCCTTCCTAATGGCCTACTAAATTCAGAAGAAACATAAATGAAAGTCTTTTCCACATGTTATTTGACTAGTCAGTTGAGTTGGTTTATAACCAGAACTTGTTACCGAGACTTCATCTTCATAGTACGTGCACAAACTAGGTGTAATATACCTTTGGTGGTAACCTACAGAAGGCTTACTTTTCTTTTATTGAATTCTTTCTTTTACTAAAGAACACATCAAAGATGAAATCCTAATATACTTCTATGGGCGGATACTCAATTCACCAAAATGAATTTCCAGAAGTTTACGATTGGAGGAGCTAACTACTAGAGTGCGCTAGAACATATAACTTCATGCCTACGCGCCTTGACTTTATCTGTAGTCTCTTACACCAAGTCTGTTCCTAACAACTTTGTTTTACTAACTCTGACCAACATGGAGGAGTTCGACATTTACAGCCATATAAAACTTCATAAGGTGCCATTTTGATGCTTGATTGGTAGCTATTGCAGTAAGGAAATTCAACCAATGGTAAGATCATTCCCAACTTCCCTCAAATTTAATTACACAATATCACAACATATCTTGGAATACTTGGATTACTCATTTTGTTTGACCATTAGCCTGAGGGTGAAATGCTATGCTGAAATTCAATCTAGTGCTTAGAACTTCATGTATGTACCCCAAAATCTAGAGGTAAACCTTATATCTAGATTTGAAATAATAGATAATGACACACAATGAAATCTCATAATTTCTGAAATGTACATTTTTGCCAGTTTCTCAAGCGAGTAACCAACTCTCACTTGGATAAATTGGACGAACTTCATCAATTTGTCAACAATCATCCAAATTAAATCCTTCTTGTTAAGTGATAATGACAACCCTATCACGAAATCCATGGTGACTCGCTTCCACTTCCATTTAGGAATCATTATAGGTTGCAATAATCTTGAAGGAACATGATGCTCTGCCTTTACTTGTTGTCATATCAAACATTTGGCTACGTATTCAGATATTTCTCCTTTCATGCTCGACCCCTAATAGAATGATTTCAAATCATTAAACATTTTTTCCACTCAGCTACTTCACAAAGGTACTATTTTGAGCTTTGTGAAGAATATCTCGCTTCAACTCTAGATCCTTCGACACACACAATTGGTTACAGAAGTACAAACTCTCGTCGTCACCTATCCTAAATTCACTTGTTTTACCATTTTCAACAGGCTTTCGCTTAGCTTCTAACTTACTGTAAAAATTTGCAATTCCTGAATTCTTTGAAGAAATACGTGTTTAGCCCTCAATCCAGCCAAAATAGAGCCATCTCGCTCTAGAGTAAAATGTGCATTTATCGTTTTCAGAACGAACCAATCTATAATGACTTAGATTTTACTCAAATCAAGATAAATACCTTTGATCGATATCACATGCCTAAAAAATCCCATTTTTTGGGGCCAAAATTCGCATTTACTAAACTTAGCATATAATTATTTTTCTCGTAGAATCTTCAACATAACTCTTAGATGTCGATCATGATCCTTCTCATTTTTTTACTAGAACAAAATGTCGTCAATAAACTATAACAACCCATTTTTCAATGTGTTAGAAATAGTAGTTTCAGGACCACAATTCTGATGAAAGAGTCTGTAGATATATTTAATGAATAATTATGAGTTAAATATAGTATAATGGTGAATTTTGATTGGATAGATTTTATTAATTGGTTGTTAAGGTATGTGGTGCGTATAGAAAGTTAGTGATTTTGGAAAATGAGGTATTGGGACCTCGTTTTCATAAATAGAGCTCATAAATATTATTGTTTAATATTTATGAGGTTGTTGTATAAGTGGATTGAAGTTTGGCTTGTTAATTTTGATGATTTGATAGTTAAATAAGGAAAAAGGACTAAATCGTAAAAAAATATAAAAGTTAATCACTATTGAATTTTATTAGTTAAAAGGTTTAATTAATAAATGTTTAAGGTTTTATGTGGAAAATTACCCTATATATAGTTAGTGGTTGGTCAGCATATGGTTTATTTGAAATTTTATAATTGAAATAATAATAAAATGTTAAAACATAAAAATCAGAAAGCCATCATCATCATCTTTACTTCACCACCAAATTTTAAACCAAAACACCATATTTGAGTGCTCTAAGGTTCGACCAAGCTTGCATTTATGCAAGTAAGTTCTCCGATCATCCATTTTTAATAATTTTTATATTTTTGTGATCAATAAAACTAGGTCCAGCTAACTCGTATCTTCGTTTTGAAAACTGTTAAAGATTTCTAAAGTTTTATTGATATTTATTGAAGTTTTTGAATTTTTATTCTAGATTTTGAAGCATGCAAATGAAATAAGGTTGGTTTGTTAATAAAATTTTGTTGGTTTTGAGTTAGGGACTAAATTGTGAATACATTGAAATTTGTATGAATTTTTTTGTAAATTGTGATAATAGGAGGCTATATATGGACATTATTTAAGTGATTTTAAAATTTGGAGTTCAAATTTGAAAGATATGATAAGTTTGGTTTAAGGGACTAAATTGAACAAAATACAAAAGGTTAGGGGAATTCAAATAATAAAACTAAACTGATATATACTTAAAATAGGATGATATAAAATGTTTGGAATTGATAAATTGAGTTGAATTATTGAATAGATCGAAAATTGGACCAAATTAAAGATAATTAGGGAAATGGCAAAATTTGTTGATTAGTCCTTAGAGAGTTGTTTATTTGCTTTCTTGACCAAGTGAGTTCATACGGTTTGTTTGTGTTAAATTGCTATGCATTTATAATTATAAATGTAATTTTTTAATTGAAATTTTAATTGTTTACGATTCAGAATAAAAAGGTGAGATAGAGAATTAAATTGAATACGATGAATAGAAAATTGAAATAGTTATAGAATTTAATTTAAATTGGATTGAAATAGGATATTTTATGTGATGAAGTGTTGATTTGATAAAATGAGCTGACTTGTTTCGATTTAGACTGATTGATAGTGGTAAGGACTAAATTGAATATATGTGAAAGTATAATATAATGTTGTAACGTGAAATTGAACATATATTTAGATGATTTATTGCTGGTATATGTTGGGTAAATGTGCCCATGATGAAAATAAATGTAAGTTAAGGTATTGGTTGATAATGAAATATGAAATGAATACTGTATTAACTATTCGGCCAGAGTCGGATATTGTTGGCATGCCATAGGATAGGAAGAGTTCAAGGTTACCTCGGCTACGAGTCGATGAGGCACTGGGTGCGAATTTTCTTCAGTTATATCAGTGAGACACTAGGTTTCAAACTTATTTATAGTATTGGGCGCAACTATTTGGTTCGAATTTATCCAATGTGGTACTAGGTGACAAAATGGTGTGTTGGTTAGATTCGTGTATCCCTCCTAGTTTGTAACATCTCGAGATAGGGATTGGAAGTTTTGATCTTTCTAGTAAGGGTTCGCCGAAGGAGGAATATCAGTAAGGAGTTTGCTAGAGATTCAATGAAGTAGTGTGCGCCAAAAGATACAGTAAGGGGGTTTGCCAGATTCATTGAAAGTTGTGTTCACTAGTTTGTTTAGCGAGCTGGTGTTTGCTAGTTGAGTTGTGAATTGGGGTTCACTAGTTTGTTTGGCGAACTAAGGTTTTCCAATTGAGTTGTGATCTGGGTTCACCAATTTGTTTGGAGTTGTGAACTAGGGTTAGCCAGTCAAAGTCGAGTCAAAAATTCAGAAATAAATATATTGTGTATCTAGGAATACCTTTCATGAAAGTAACCTTCTTCTAAATCAACTAGGTTTCTTAAGTCAAGAAGGGTATGCTAGGATCACTAAGTTACTTAGTGCCTATAAATACAACCCTTATTCCATGAAAATTCTCTAATCAATATTCCGTTGTCATGTTTCTATTTTGAACCAAGTTTGTAGAAACCAAGGTAAGCCTTTGTCCTGTTAGGGTTGACTGTCCAGAAAGCTAGGTTCGTTTGCATGTGTGAATTCCGTATGTTTTGTCTGTTTAAGTAATCTATGTGTTTATGTTGCTAACCAGTCGAACCATCTACCAGTAAGGATAAATACAAAGCAAAACTCATTTAAATTCTCAAGCTTTATTGTTTAGTGGTTAAAAATTTCCATAAGTGTGCTAACTATCATTTTTTCCGTATGATTGCTTAGGGTTCGTAACTTGTTTGCGAACTGTTATGTTTTCCAAAAACCTCATTTTTAAAGTAAAGTTCTAAGGGTAAGCTTTTTGTACAAAACCCTATTTTTGAAGTTTTGATACTCTGTTTCTGAGATATGTTTTCAAGTTATGTTTCACGCGTGCTACAATGCGAGCTTTTGTTTAAAAAATGTATTAAAAATATAGTTTTATAAGCTAAGTTTTTGCGAGCTCTTTTATGCGAGCTTTATGTGATAAGTTTTTGTGCATGCTCAATTGCGAGCCCAAATGAAGTGAGCTCGTAATCAAATTAAAATTACAAGTCACTTGATTGCCCTACCGTTTCTAAACAGTTACTTGATAACTAAAGAAATATGATAGGAATGTTGAATCAACGACTTGTACGAGAAAAGAACCAGCGTTATTGGAACGTGATCCATTTTTTATATAAAAAATAATCGAAAACAAGAATAGATTTTAACAGACCTCGACCCGTTGTTTAAAAAGAAACAAGAACCGAAGGTATAAGAAATGAAGAAGAATGCCACAAAGCAAAGAGCCTTGATAATTTCAGATTGTGTGTTCTAAAGAACTTAGGAGAAAAATTCTCACTATATGCAAATTCATTCATCATAGTCTAACCTTAACATTTTCCTTTTACAAGCTATTTATAAGCATTAATATGACTATTCATATTAGACATCCATACCAGCTATTCACAAAACATTAAAATTTGGTTATAACTCTTCATGGGCAGCCAAAGAGTCATGTCTTTTCACTTGATTCATGCATAGCTGAAAAGTCATTCCTTTTCACTTGATGAAGGCTTAATGGTCCTTTAAATGTGTTGTTTGATGTCCCTTGCTTTTCCCCTTAACCAAATGCCTTAATGCTTGTGTATTTATCTCTTTAATTGGCACCATAACTAGCTTTGAGTGCATAAAATGGATTAGACTTGAAGAGTCACTCTTAGTCCATTTGAACAACCACCATAATGAACTTTGAGTGCTTCAATATCCACCAAAAACATCTTCTTCATGTACCAGCAATTAAGTGACCAAAATGCATACTCTTTTATGCCAAAACTAAACAGCCATTTGAATGTGACAACATTTGATTCTTCTTGGCAAACGAATAACCCTATTGTAGCTTTAAAATATGTGACTAGCCTTTTGGAATTTCCTACAACAAACAGTTTGAACACACAACTAATTTATTTAAGAAAGATTAAACATTGCAAACTTTTCAAATTATTATTCAACTTGTCAATTAATTAGAGACGCACATATTTATTTATGAAAATAAACACACTATAACTTATGCATTAAAAAGTAACAACCAAATTAAATAACACACTTATATAAGCTAACTCAAACAACTAAGATGCTTAAATGCATGATTTAATTAAGATGTAAACTAAATGAACAAATGAGTTACTAATGCATGACTTTATTAAAAGATGCAAACTTTAACTAACATGGGAGTTACATAATGCATGACATAATTTATGATGCAATCTTAACCAACATGAGAGTTACATAATGCATGTCATTATTTATGATGCATACTTAACTAACATGAAAGTTACATAATGCATGACATTATTTATGATGCATACTTAACTAACATGAAAGTTACATAATGCATGACTTTATTAAATGCATAACACACATAATGCAAGTCAAAATTAAAATATGCAAATTTATTAATTTAAAACACTATTCGGGACAAAATCAGCAACTTTATTCAACAAATAAAAATAAAATAGATTATTGTAAAGAGTTCTTTTGAGATAAAAAAACATTGGCAGATTTGTCAATGAAATTCAAAGCACACCAATTTGATTAAATCTCAAGAGGTTCCTGCCTTGCTTACCTTCGAAGATTTGAAGAATATTTTCACTCTTCAACTTACCTTTTTCGATCAATTAGAACCTTCTCTCGTCAGAAAGGTAATGAAGTTGGAACTCGTCCATGGGTGGAATTTTATAAACCTGAAATGAAGAGAAATCAAAAGGCAAAATCGAACGTGGGTTAACAAAAACAGTCCTCACCTTTGTTTGAATACTCTCTTCTTTTTCACTCGTTTCTTTTTCAATCTCCTTTTCAAGCTCTCTTTCTTTTTCCACATTCTCTTTTATTTTTGAAGACTCACTCTCACTCTTCATTTCACTTTCTTTTTCAATAATGTTACTCGTTTTATTCACATTTTCTTTTATTTCTTCAATCTCAATGAAACATTCATCTTTCACATTTTCTTTTCTTTCTCTCTCATTTTCCTCTTTTTCATTTTCAAACTCTTTTTCAAGGTTCTTTCCTCACTCGTATTCTTTTTCTTTCTCTTTTCTTTAAAGCTCTCTTTTTCTCTCATTTCTTTTTTTTCTTCTCTCAATTTCTTTTTTTTTTGCTCATTTGCTCTCATTATCAACTATTGTCTTTCTTTTCTTTCAATTTCCTTTTCTCTCATTCTTTCATTACAAGATGGGGTTGACATGAAAGAATTAGAATGAGTAGACTTTCATTGGGTATGAATGGAATAATTTACATACGAAACATGATCACCTTTTTGTGATTGAATCTCTATAGATGAGAACTTTGGTGCAATCGAAGAAATACTTGTACCTTCCCATTTGTTACCTCAAAAGGCTTCAAACTTGCGGTTTTCTTTACTCCAACTTGAATCCTATGAAGAATAGGAATCAAGACGTGGCTCTTTCCTAAATGAATCTTTTCACTCTTTTTACACGAAGGACTCTTTCGATGATCTTCTTTCCACACGATCAATTCCTTCCAAAGGATTGTGAGTACGCACTTATAAGTTTTGTGATATGGGTGTCGAGGCCTTGGGACATGTGGACAGATAAGGGAATGTCGAGCTATGCTCCATTCAATGGGACATGTTGGCATATAGGAAAGTGCTTAGCTTTATGCTACACTTATGGGACATGTCAAGGACGCTTTAAGTCATTTTGAGGCATTATAAGGAGATCCGCATATCCAACAAGGCAATATAAGATAAATGTGTTTAGATGAGAGGGAGAACATATTTTATATTTTTTAGCCATTCTGATAAGATAAGTATGTGAGCATGTTTCATTCTATATAAGCTCCGTTTTTAAAGAAGAACCAATTATGTTCTTAAGTATGATTTGTCAACAAGCACATTTGAAACTGTTTTACAAACTTTTGTGTTTTTCTAACAAGCAGGATTTGCAAACTGGGTCTCGTACTTTCATCGTGAACCTAGTACGTGATTCGAGTTTTTAGACTAAGTCTTCTTTCTATTTTTAACTCAATATTTTTAAGCATACGCTGCTGACTCCTGATTATTCACTGAGTCCGCATTGAACTCACCTACTTCTCTCCTGCTTCGTAGGTAAGTAGGTTAGGGATGGTAGTGGCAAGGTAGATGACTTGGTCAGGCCCATCGCTTAACAAATATCGATGAACTTGGGAAATAGGTGACGTGGTTTTATTTATGTGGGATTAGTTTTATTATAAGCTACATCTGTTATTGAAACAATTTCCTTAAGTTTATTTCGTTTTGATTTATTATCAGTTTTTGTGAACTATGCACTAAGATATTTGCTTGTTAATCTATCACTTCCTGATATGAATAAAGTCTGATGTTTCAATTATTTTTCTTTTCATCTATGCCATGTTGTATTACTTAATTTGGTTAAAGGATGTTTTATTTCCATGTGCGAGTCAATTTTATTGTAAAATACTGTTCATGCGACCCTAGTATGTTTGCGACCCCAACATGCATGCGAACCTTAGCGGTGATAATCTTACTATTTAGTGAACCCAAAAAAAGTGTCGGAACCATGGCATGAATAAGCTCTTTTGTTGCAAAGCTTATTTGCACATGAACCCATGACGTAAGTATAAGTGCAAACCAAGGCCTGACGTGTGCAAACTTAGGAAAATCATGCGAACCTCGAATTTTATGTGAACCCGTGTTTTGGTGTGAACTCATGCTTTATGCTGTTTTATGTTTCATTTCGAACTCATATGTTATTTGCAAACCGAAATTGTTGTGTAAACCTTAATAATTACTTCTAAGCATTTGTACTTTTTATTTGAGTGTGTTGAATTACTTTGTTTATTTCGTTGTTGTGACCCACTAAGTTTTATTCAGATGACATGCGAGCACTACCTCTATTTGTTTGATAAGCTTGCCTGTTTCACATTCTACGCATGATATTATTTCGATGTAGGATTATAACTTAGCACTTTATATGCTGCATATACATGGTGTGTTGGAGGTTAAGTGGGGAGTTAATGAAGAGTCACTTCAGTGGCTAATACAGCTTGGCAAATTTGGGATAAACATACTCTGTTGGGTTTAGGGTCTTACATTGGTTTGTATCAGAGCTGCCAAGATAGTTCGCTAGAACGACGAAGTGTGATCCCCAGATTTAGCTTAGTAAGCTCGCCAGAGCTGATGAGGTAAGTCCGTCGTATTATGAATAAAGTTTTGAAGTGCTGTAAGTGTTAAATTGCTTGATTGGGGTAGGATTAGAAACAACATCACCTTGGTTCAACTGTACATTTTGCAGGATTACGCCTCGAATCATCCCTCAACTGTTTGCCATCCTAGTAAGTAGGTTGTGTTTTGGTGAACCGTGTTTGCGTGTATGTTTGTTAAGTACAAACTGTGTACAGAAGTATGCCTGTAAGTTGGATACCTAGGTAAGTGTATCTAATGTCTTACCTAAACCAGTGTCTCGTATACATTTAGAGTAAGCAAGAATGCCTCCTTGTAGAGTGAATGCGAATCGTGTGAATGAAACTGCCAACCCCTCTGAAGGTGACTAGACTTCAGCTACGCTTTAGTGACCTCATAGGGAAAATATCTTAGAAGACGGTGTGGAGCCATTAGTGCAAGCAATGGTTGGGGCTTTTTAGTAAGCAACTGGTTCCAATATTGCACCTTCAAACCGAGGATATCCACTTGAGCGTTTGCGAGCTCTGGGTGGTAAAGAGTTCAATGGTGTTCGAAGACCTAATCCTACCAAAGCTGAGTATTGGCTTGAGGGTTTTGAGAAAATCCTTGAGCAGATGGCGTGTTTTGATGATGAGAAGTTGGGATGCACTGTGACCTTACTCATAAGCTAAGCCCATCGTTGGTGGAACATTGTGAAATAATGAACTGTTACGAATTGGTTAACATGGGAGTTCATCTTCAAATATTTTAAGAAAAAGTTAATTGGTGAGAAGTATATGAAAGCCCGCAAGCGTGAGTTCATCAATCAGGTGCAAGGAGAGCTGTTTGTGGTTCAGTATGAGGCAGAATTTGTGCGACTAAGTAGTACATAGCAAAAATGATATCATAAGAAAATGATCGTTGTTAGAGTTTTCGCTATGGTTTGCATCATTATATCCAACTTTATTTGGTGTCTTATGATACTGTGAACTTTGACGAGTTGATGGACAAAGCTAAAAACATTGAGGAGATTAAGGCTCCTGATATGTCGTAATTCGGTGTAGCAAATTAAACTAGTTTTTGCACTTTGGGAGCTTGAACATAAGCATTTTAGCTATGTTTTAATTACATTTCAGCAAGTTTAGTTAAGTGTAATAAAATGTGTTATTTGAGTCTTTTATTGACCTTAGGGGCCGAATGAGGCCTAAGGGAGAGCTAATATATTGTGTGAGTGCGCAAGAGATCATTAGAAGGCGCATTTTACTTAATACTAGTCATTAGGTTGCAACATGATAACTCTTGAAAAGACTTATATTTCAAGCCTCTAGAAGGAATTAATTGTTTTTAATTAAGTAAATATGTTTGAATTTTTAGATATTTTTAGAACATTACATAACAAAGATTGGATTGTGCAATAAATGTTATTTTTTGTTACTTCTATTATTGGGGAAGAAATGTGTTGTTTGTGGTTGGTAACAGGTGCAGGACGAAGAAGAGAAGAGAAAAAGAGTAGGAAAATGGAGGACGTGAAATATTGCCATTCCAAAATGTTTGTTAGATTGCCAACACGAATGCCATGGCAATTCCAGGAAGATGACACAGCACTTAGTCCACGTCACTCTCAGCCAGCTGTACTAGTACCAGATAAACCACCCTAAAAAAGAGGAAGCAAAAGGTGTGTGTTGAAAGGGAGGGACCTACCCTATAAAGAAGGAAAGAGAAAAGAGGAAAAAGGGAACGAAGGGAGATAGAGAAGAATGAGAAAATATTCTTTATCTCTCTGCAGTAGATTTTCGTGAAGAAAAATAGCTAAGAGACAGAGAGGAAAGGGTAGCAGCTTACTAAGCAGAAGAATTACAGACGCAAGGAAGGGGAAAAGAAATCTGCTCTGAGTTTTGCATCAATCTCATTATTAGAGTGAAAGCTTGAGTAGCAGAAGCTTCCTGAAGTTCTGCCTTTATTTTCTGATTTGAACTTTGTTATTCGTAAATTTAAACAATGATGTAGAATGGTTTTTTTTATGGTTTCAAATGTTCAACCTAGGAGCTAATTCTCATTGGGTTAGAATTATTTGGGTGAATTTTTAATATCTTTAATGCCCTTAGTTTGATTTTGAGTAGGATATTGTTTCATTCGATTTGTGATTATTTTTAATGCATGCATGCAAGCTCTAGACATAGATGACTGTGTGGTATATTATTAGATCTGATTTAATTCTGAAAAGAATAATTAGATTGGATTATAATTGGTTGATACAGAAAAGTATTCAAAAGAATATTTGTAGCACTCTAGACGTAGAAGATGCAATCTGTACAGGGAAAGAGTGAAAAATCTAGATATCCTATTGAGTTCATTAGACATACAAAAACTCAGAATGATAGCTTAAAGTCTGGCTTTCGAAAGAAGGAGATTGCAGTAGTGATTCCCTGAGCAGTAGAATGGTCAAGATTTTATCCATGGCATTATTTTGTTATAGAAATAAGCCTGAGTAATTTCAACCTTTATCATTCAACAGTACAAACTCTTTCCCACTTATTCTTTGAGAATTGCCACAACATTTTAATTGCCTTAGTACATTTTTATTCATAATTGATTTTATAAATCCATTCATTACATTTTTTATTAATTAATCTCATGTTTCTTTTGCACAGTTTAATTAGTCAATTTTGTAGTAATAGCATAACCAATTGTTTTAGTCAATTCCAATCCCCGTGGAGACGATACTCACTCATCACTTTATTACTTGATTTGACGTGTATACTTGAACATTCGCATTATGTAATCACACGCAACATAACACAGAGCATGTAATGTCGCAACATAGGGAGCAAAATAAGAAAAGTCCAAGACTGCCTTCAATGTTGCGACATAGCCTGAGGATGTTGCGACATACCTTTGAAGACACCCTGAAGTTGAGCATACTACCTTCGATGTGGCGACACAAGACCTGGTGTGTCACAATATCGCCTTTGCACGGGAAACTAATACAAGGTAGGGGCACTTTGGTTCGCACAATCCAACATTAAGCTCGAGAACGTCAACTGACATAGGGTTAAGGATAACGACCATCCTAAGTCTATGAATAGGCTCAACTAACACATGTTATGGACACCTCTTACTATTGTATAATTTTCTCTTTAGTTTTAGAATTTAGTTTTTCCTTTCTGTTAGGTTTTGGATTTTATTTTTTCATTCTTGCTATTTACTTTTTGGGAAAAGATCAGATTCTGAAATTATTCTCAAACTTTATGAGCATTCTACGCTTAAATTTAATACAATCAGGCTTATTCTAAACTATATTCTTAAAATTGTTCTTTATATTCATCTGTTTATTCAAGTTTATGTTGTTTATTAGATCCATGAGGAACTAATCCTCCTATGTGAGATTAGCGAGTAGAGGTATGAAGAATTAAATATTTTGTAGGGATATTTTAACGGATCAGCTGTTCAGGACAGGAAGAATCTAAACCTTGGGCCTGACAACCCTAGGAAGTCATCAAAGTGAGAATTTAACCAAGATTGTTATGACCTATCAATGAATGCCTTAATTGTGAACCGATTTGGATTGTGAGGTCGAAAGATAAATAGTTCGTGCCGAATCAGTATTTCAGTGGACGTATCGTATGATCCTGCTAGGATATTAACTAGTTTATTGAACAAGAAAGCCTGAGACGACAGTCAATTAGAATTACCAAAGCGAACTAATCACTCATGCCCAGATTTGATACATGTTTCTTTATTTAATTTCTGCCTTTTATTTATTTAGTTTTCTCGTTCTTAATTATTAGTACAATTTATCAAAAATTCTTCTTTTGATTCTTCATACTATAAACTGATTAAAGCATTGATTAGATCTATTTATGTTTAGGTTAGAATTAATTTAGTGCTCGTCTCCCTTGGGTACGATCCTCGGAGTACTGACCTACTCCATTGTAAACTATATTACAACCTGACCTGTATACTTTAGGATACACTTTTCCACATCTTTTGTGTAGGATTTCTACTCTAGAAGTTGGTACGTCTGGAGGCCATCAAGTTGTTCACATCGTTGCCAAGGAGGCAACATTACTATATTAGTTTTAATTTTCACATAATAATAGAATAATTAGGAAGTTTTTATATTATAGTTACGAATTTAATTTCCCTGTTTTCTACTAATCTTATCTTTGTGGGTTTAGTGTATGGCTCGTAGTAGAGGAATACCTATAGAGCTAGTCACAAATCCAGAAAGAATAATCTGAAGAAAACATCGACAACAACAATAGCAGCAGCAGATGCAAGATCCATCACCTGCTGTAGGCAATGTACCATTTGAAAATACGTTATTCGACAAGGCTAACAACCTAGAAGATCCACGACCACCTCCACAACTACCCTTAAATCTAAACATGGTGCGTAACGAGAGGACTCTAATAGAGTATGCCCTACCAAATTTGGATATGGTTGAAGGCAGTTTAACGAGGCCAGCTATCACGGCCAACAATTTTGAAATAAAGCCAGCTATGATCTAGAATAATTTACAGTTTCGCAGAACAATGACAGAGGATCCAAGCCAACACTTAAAATGGTTCTTCAAGCTTTGTGATACCTTCAAATATAATGGGGTCACTGATGACGCTATTCGTCTTCAGTTGTTCCCCTTTTCGTTAATCGATAACACATTTTTTTACTATTTGTATAGGCACCAGGATCAATCAGGACATAGGATGAATTCGCAGCGAAATTCCTACAAAAGTTCTTCCCTATTAGTACGACGATGCAAATAATAAGGGAAATTTCGATGTTTAAATAGTTAGAAGGGGAGAGTTTTCACGAAGCATGGGAACGCTTCAAAATGCTGATTTAAAAATGCCCAAACCACAGTTTTCCTGACTAATGGGGAAACTTTTCTACAACAGTTTAGATTTGCATTCGAAGTCAGGAGTAGATGGAGCAATAGGAGATGAACAAAATGTACAAGGATGCGTACGAGTTGATACAAAGTATGGCAATGAATTCTTGCCAGTGGCTAACTGAACGATATACATACGGGCAAAGACCATCTACGGTGAAGGCTGTCCAGGATAGTGATAAGTATCAACAATTAGTGGACATAATTAATCAAATAGAGGCTGAGAAGAGTGCATAATCTATTTATGGAGGAGACAAACCGCTATTCCATTATATTAATAATCTTACCAAGAATGTGAATTACATCGGGAATAGTGGAAATCCCTCTTCAAATACATACAATCCGGATGGAGAGCTCTCTCGAATTTGAAAAAGGGAGGAAACAAGGAGGAGGTAATAGTTCTAACCCAGTTAAAAACACTTACTATCAACCTATTTATTTATTGAAACCCTAGGAAAGGGACAAACCAAATAACTGTACTGCATGTGGTCAACGTTTGGATAGAATCGAGGGAGAAATGTGATAAATGAAAATGGACGTGAAACGGGTGCAATCTGAGTGCACTAACTCAACAAGAACATTGACTAAACTTGAAGATCAAATGAGCCAATTGATGAGCATGATGGGTGACATCAAAAGACAAATTGGCACAAGTATCCCCAGCAATACAAAAAATAATCCTCGTAAGGAAGAGAAGGAGCACGTGAAAGCAACAGTGCTCTAATCGGGCAAAGTACTAAGTAGCCCAAAAAACTTTACTCAGGAGGTAAATATGGAGAATATTGATGATCTTCAAGAAAGACCCCTAGAGACTGAAGATGAACGGGAGTCAGAGGAGGTAATTGCACTGGCAGCTGAGCCAGAAAAAGAAATAACTAAAGATTTTGTTGTTGAAAAGATCCCATTCCCTTCAAGACTAGAAGAAACATAAAAGCGAAATGAAGTCGAGTTTGTAAGTTTTCTAAACTTTTTCAGAACATTAAACATTAACCTGCCCTTAATTAAATTAATTGAGAAAGTTCCTAAGTACGCTAAGTTTTTAAGGGAAATTATGTCTAGGAGTAGGAAAATTAAGGTAGGTGAACAAGTTAATATAAGCGCTTCCTGTAGTGCTATTATTTCAAGATAAGTTCCCAAAAAATTAAAAGACCCGAGAAGTTTTACTATTCCTAGAGAGATAGGAAGCATTCATTTTAATAGAGCTCTATGTGACCTAACAGCTAGTATTAATTTAATGCCTCTATCCATTTTTGAAAAACTCAGGTTAGGGTGTATTGGAAGATGTGTTAGTCAAAGTATGTAGCTTCATCATCCCAGTAGATTTTGTGGTTCTAGATTTTTAAGAAGATCGAGAGATACCAATCTTACTAGGTAGACCTTTTCTAGCCATCTCAAGGTCCACCATTAATTTAGAAAAAAATGAATTAACCATGAAAATCAATGGTGAGACTGGAATTTTTAAATGTGGTCATCAACCGAGCAAGGAAAGTAGGAGGAAGTTAGGGAGCAGTGCAAGGAATTATTTGTTTCTAACTTTCCCAAGTCAAGGGACATACTTCTTTTAATGCATACAGGTTAAAAAAATAGGTTTAAGGAAAGGAATAAGCGGGCAAAGGTGGAATGGCATGACGGAAGATGGACTAATACTGATAGAACTGAAAAATCTTTGATTTGTGAACCAATGATACTGTAGGATGAATTCGGCAGTAAGGCTTAAATTATTTGAATTGATGTTTAAATTTTGTAAATTATTGTATATTTAGCTAACTATTTACTATAGATTTTAATTTTCATTAAATTTATGTTTTATAAAACTGTAACACTCTAGAAAGTGGAATTTTGAGTGAAAACAGATCCAGTGTCACAGCACAAGAATCCCGTACCGCAACACTAAGGGAAGATTTAATGAAATTAAGAAAATTCTTTTCATGTTACGGCGCGAACTTCAAGTGGCACGACACCGAAGCCAGTATACCCAAAAATCCAAAAGTCTAGAGTGTGTCACAACAACGAACCCCGGTGTCGCGGCAATGGTAAACTGGGAAGGATGTCGCGACATGGAACCCTAGTGTCGCGACATCGCTGCAATTTTCTACAGGGTTGACCCGACCCATTTGTGCAACTGGGTGAATTAAACCCCACTTTACTCAATTTTTAACCCTCAAAACATCTATTTTATAACCTAAATAAATATTATACCCTTAGTTAAACATCTTTTAACCCTCTTAATTTCTTAAAACCTTTCAAACCCTTTAAACCCTAAAACTCACTTTTCCCTTTTACTTTTTGATTTACTTGGAAAAATTTCTTCTTTCAATCTTACTCGGTGCAGGAAAGGATGGAAACATCTCAACGAGTGACAAATAAACTAACGTGATAAGGAATCTAATGATTCATACAAGGTTAAGGGTTCCTAACTCAACTTTTACTGTTCTATTGAACTCATTTGCTTGATATTTTATTAGTTAGTAAAACTAAACATCATGCCTCCTAAAAAGTTAGACGAACTAATGAACTGGAATCATCGATGATTCCAAACCCCTTTAATTTTCCAAACTCGAATATTGAAAAATATTTTGTTGAACTTCAAGGGAAAACCTTTAATCAAGAGAGGGGATTTGATCCATCCATGATTTCTTGTAAGGAGATATGACCTTTGGCTAGATATAATAGGTGTAAGCTTTTTTGGATGATCCCAAAGACAGTGATATGGTTCCTGTTGTTCAAGAGTTTTATGCATCATTACGAGACCAAGACTCTAAAAACGCTGAAGGCCATATGTGGGAAATGGTACCTATGCCAGGGAAAGAAGTCTGAGTAACCCCTAGAATTATTTGTGACTTTTATAATGCACCATACTATGAAAAATATTTTATTGATGAAACTGATTTAGAGTTTTTTTGAGACATAGATGTGGACAACTGGAAACACGAAAATAGACATACTTTTTCATGCCGTTTTTAACTCAAATTCACGCAATTTCGTAATAATTCTTGTAAAAAAATATATAATAATTATAAAATAATTAAATTGTACTTAAATTATTAACATGTTGAATTTTAATTAATTTTATAATAAATTTTGATTAATTTTGATTTATTTTCAATAGATTCACATAAAGGGCAAAAATTGGCTTGGCAGACATTGCTGGAAGCGCAAAACCGAGAAGCGATTTTGAAGCATCAAGGCGAATTAATTTTTCAGCCTAAAAAGGTCCAAATTATGAATATTAATTCATAATATAATTAATTTTAATTTTAATCCAATTTATTTTGGGCTAAATAATAATTATTAATTAAATTATGAAAAGAGGCCCAATTGTGTTGAACCGAGAAATTCGATCCAACCGAGCAATGAGCTACCCAAAACCGTCCCATATACTAACCCAAACAGCTTATTTAGCTGATTATTTGGCTTGCAAAAGAGCCCTTGAAGTCTCCTTGAATTTGCATTCAAGCCCCTCCATTTATTAAGCTTTTTTAGATTTCCCCTACCTAAAAATAGGAAGTTTGAAACCTTCAAACTTACCACATGTGTGGCCGGCCATGGGGAGAGTCTATGGCTGCTGATTTTTTCTATTTTTAGCAGCCTACTTAACCTATAAATATCTCCTTGGCTGCTCATTTCAAACACACCTCTCATTCTTTCATTCTTCACTTCTCTCTCATTTTCTCTCTTCAAAACCCCTTCCTTTGTTCTTCTTTTTCCCTTCCATCCCCTTGCTGATTTCCCCTATTGTAAAAGAGCCCTTCAACCACTGCTGTAAAAAGCATTCAAGTGCTAGTAGAAGACTCGGTTCAATAAGAACAAGCGGAGAAGGAGGAGCGGAGCAAACTAGTCAAGCTTTGGAGAAACACCAAATTTGATTCTAGTTCCCTATCCTTTAATTTTTATTGTTGTTGTTATGAACATGTTTATGAATACTTGTTATGTTGATATGTTATATTTAATTAATCTAGCTTAAATTTAATTCATGTTAGGTTGATTGCATTTCGTCCACTTAACTTATTAAAATTGTGTTTGTGTTGTTATAGGCCTTAGTAAATTGTTTGATTAAGTAAAATCATGATTAAGTTATTCTTGCATTATAATTGTAAGGTGACTAATGAATTAATTATTTAATCGTGTTGAAATTGTAATTAATTGATAGAATACTTAATAAGTGCATGTTTAATCTTCTAAGGTACTTGAAGGTTAAATTAGCAACGGTATTAGATGATACATTAGCCTTGCATAACGTGCAAGATTATTGTGATTAAACTGTTTCAAGGTAGGGATACATTGTTACCTCACTTAATCTTTTATGTGCTTATGAAGATTGATTAATTGTTTGAACTAACATTGGAAAATGTTCAAGAGATTAGTTAATTTAATAAGTATGTACGAGCAGTAGTTAGCAAATTACCAAGTTGCCGTGAATTTATTCGTAACAACACGAACATGAGTTTAGTAATTCTAAGTTAAGAAATGTAATTAATCTAAAAAAATTATGTCATCTTGATTAAAATCATATTTTGAAATCGTGCATTGAAACTTTTATTTTTATTTTTATTTTACTTAGTTAAATTTTCGTTTTTAATCACTTTCTCAAAATCAAAATATTTTTCTTCACCAAAATGTTTTAAATTGCATTCATAAATAATTCTTTTCACAGTCCATGTGGGTACGATAACTCAATATTTACTTGTTGCAATTGTGTACACTTGGACATTTCCATCATTCCAAGTTTTTTGTGTCGTTGTCAGAGACTATTTTAAAACTCATTATTTCTGAACTTGTGAATTTGGCATTTTGGTTTATTTTTCTGTTCAATTTTAACTTAATTAATTTTTCTATGTTAGTTTCAGGTGTTTTTGAGTATTGATCAAATTGTCAATTTACTCCCCATAGACCCTGAGATTGAAGGAACTTTTCGACAATGAAGAAGACAAGCAAGTCAGATAAGGACTGAAGAGATGAACTTTGAAAATCTGAATCAAGGAAACAGAGCAAACCCTGCTCAAAATCCTATTCTTATTGCTGATGATAGGGATAGAGCTCTAAGACAGTCTGCTGTGCTAGTGTTTCATGATCTTAATCCGGGTATTTGGAGACCCGAAATCGAGGCACAACAGTTCGAGCTGAAGCTAATCATGTTCCAGATACTTCAAACAGTGGGCTAATTCAGTGGAATGCCTACCAAATATCCTCACTTTCACTTAAGATTGTTTATGGAAGTGAGATATTCTTTCAAGCTAGCCGAAGTACCCGAAGATGCACTATGATTAAAGCTATTCCCATATTCACTAAGGGACAGAGCTCGAGCCTGGTTCAACTAATTGCCACCAAATGCCATTTCCACATGGCAAGAGTTAGCAGAAAGATACCTCATGAAGTATTTCCTGCCTAGCAAGAATGCTAAGTTGAGGAATGAGATCACTACCTTCTAGCAAATGAATGATGAGTCCTTCTATAAGGCATGGGAAAGGTACAAAGAATTATTACGGAAGTGCCCTCATCACGAAATCCTTCATTGCATCCAACTTAAGATGTTCTATATTTGTCTCAAAGCTCACACGAGGATGGTAGTGGACGCTTCTGCTAATGGTGCTTTCATTTTCAAGTCTTATAATGAGGCTTATGAAATCATTGAGAGGATTTCCACCAACAATTATCAACGACCAACCAATCAAACAACGTCAGGAAGACTACTCGCTGGAGTACATGAAGTGGACGCTCTCACTTCACTTGCATCCCAGGTATCTTCAATTTCCTCGATTCTTAAAAATTTCACCACTAATGGGTTTAATAATTTTGTAGCTCAGACACCCAATCAATTTGAAAATATAGCATGTGTCTATTATAGGGAAGGACATTTGTTCAAAGAATGTCCATCAAACCCAGAATCCGTGTATTACACGGGTAACCAGAACCAAAATTGAGGAAGGCAAGGACTACAATCCAATTTCTACAACCCATTTTGGCGAAACCACTCTAATTTCTCTTGGAGTAACCAAGGGGCTGGATCCAATAACATTTATGCCCAACCTATTCCGACCCAGCCACCTGTCTTTACCCAACAAGTTTAGAAGCAACCTTAAGGTGAATCTTCCAATGACTTAGAAAACATATTGAAGGCATACATAGCCAAAAATGATGCCATAATCCAAAGCCAAACAACCATATTGAAAAACATGGAAAACCAAATGAGCCAACTTGCCACTGAACTTAGAAACCATCCACAATGTGCTTTGCCTAGTAATACAGAGGATCCGAGAATACTGGGAAGGAGCACTGTAAAGCGTTGACATTGAGGAGCGGAAAGACATTAGTGTCCAACACTGTCGAAGTTGCAGGGGAGTCAGCTGATGCTCAAGACTCAGTGGAAGTTCAACTGAGTGTTGAAATTCTAGTTTCGCCAGAACCAAAATCTATAAAATCTGATAAGTTAACTTCTAAACTAGTCAATTCTGATAAACTAACATCTTCGTTAGATGCAGAATTGTCACAGAAGATGATCAACTAGTTCAAGTAAAGAATCCTCCACCAACTTACCCTTAAAGACTTTAGAAGCAGAAGCAGGAAGTCTAGTTCAAGAAGTTTCTAGACGTACTCAAGCAACTTCATATCAACATTCCGTTGGTCGAAGCACTTGAAAAAATGATGAATTGTGTCAAATTCATGAAGGATATCCTATCTAAGAAATGAAGACTTGGAAAATTTGAGATGGTAGCCCTGACAAAAGAATGCAGTGTATGTCTTCAAGACAAACTACCTCCAAAGTTGAAAGGTCCTGGATGTTTTACCATACCTTGCAACATTGGAGCAACTTATTGTGGTAAGGCACTATGTGATTTGGGTGCGAACATCAACTTGATGTCCATGTCCATATTCAGAAGTTGGGGATAGGTGAAGTTAGACCTGCTACGGTTACACTTCGATTAGTAGATCGCTCCTTAACACATCTAGAAGGAAAAATCGTGGATGTATTGGTACATGTGGATAAATTTATTTTCCCTGCTGACTTTGTTATTCTAGACTTTGAAACAGATAAAAAGGTGCCAATCATCCTAGGAAGGCCTTTCCTAGCAACTAGAAGGACCCTTATTGATGTGCAGAAAGGCAAGCTTACTATGCGTGTTCAGGATGATCAGGTAACATTTAATGTTTTCAAGTCTATGCGATTTCCTGACACAGTTGATGATTGTTCTACAGTATTTGATTTAGAGGAATTAGTCATGAAAAGGGAACTCAACTACATTGAGGACCCGTTGGAACAAATTTTGACATCTGACCCTCCAAGTGATGAAGAGAGCTTTGATAGAAGCTAATCAAAGCGGATTTAATCCATAATCCCACCTTGAGTCTTTAGAGTTAGAGAATAGGGATTATGCCCAACCAAAAGTGTCATTTGATGAGCCACCTAAATTAGAACTGAAGGTACTTCCCTCACATTTAAAATATGTTTATTTAGGTAACACTTCTACTTTGCCTGTGATTGTTTTAGTAGAATTGATCAAAGAGCAAGAAGAGAAACTCATTCTAGTATTGAAATAATTTAAGAAGGCTATCGAATAGACCATAGCCAATATTCATGGCATTAGTCCGTCTGTATGCATGCACAAGATCGTCTTGGAAGATGACCAGAAAGGGACGATTGATGGACAACAAAGAGTAAACCCCATCACGAATGACGTGGTAAAAAAAATCATTAAGTGGTTAGATGCGGGTATAATTTACCCTATCTCTGACAGTTCATGGGTAAGTCCAGTCCAATGCGTGCCAAAGAAAAGAGGTGTTACGGATGTTGAGAATGAGAATAACAAGTTGATACCGACTAGAACGGTTATGGGATGGAAAATTTGCATCGATTATCAGAAGTTGAACAAGATGACTAGGAAATATCACTTTCCTTTACCATTTTTAGACCAAATGCTGGATAGACTCGCAAGGCGAGACTTACTATTTTCTCGATGGATACTCGAGGTATAATCAGATTACAGTAGCACTAGATGATCAACACTAAATAACATTCACATGCCCGTATTATACATTTGCATTTAGACGCATGCCATTTGGTTTATGTAATGCACCTGCTACATTTCAAAGGTGTATGATGTCTATTTTTACTAACATGGTTGAGAAATACTTGGAAGTGTTTATGGATGATTTTTTAGTATTTGGATATACATATGATGATTGTTTAGCCAATCTAGCCAATGTGCTAAGGCAATGCAAAGAAACAAACCTCATACTTAATTGGGAAAAGTGCCATTTTATGGTACGAAAAGGTATTGTTCTAAGGCATCGAATAACAAGACATGGGATCAAGGTAGATGAGGAAAAGGTAGATGTTATTGAGAAACTCCCACCTCCGACATCTATAAAGGGTGTTAAAAGAAATTATGTCTAAGCGTAAGAAAAGTCAAGGTAAGAGAACAAGTTAATTTAAGTGCCTCCTGTAGTCTTATTATTTCAAGACAGGTTCCCCAAAAATTAAAAAACCCAAGAAGCTTTACGATTCCCATAGAAATAGGGAGCTTTCATTTTAATAGAGCTCTATGTGACCTAGGAGCTACTATTAATTTAATGCCTCTATCTATTTCTGAAAAGATTGGGTTGGGGGATTTAAAACCACTCAAATAACATTACAGTTGGTTGACAAGTCTTCAGTACATCCAAAAAGGGTATGGGAAGATGTGTTTCGCCCTTTTTTTCTTTCCGGTCACATCATGTTGACCCAGCACGCATCCCATAGAGTTGTCAAACACTGTTAAATACAAAATCAAGGGTCTATCCGGGCTAGGTGGTGATAGCACTAGAGTATTGGATAAGTATTGCTTTATCTTTTCAAAGGCTCTCTGGCATTCTTCATTCCAGACATCAGGATTATGTTTCTTCAAAAGGCGAAATATGGGATCACATTTCTCGGTCAACTGTGAAATGAACCGAGCAATGTAATTCAGTCTTCCTAAGAAACCTCGAACTTCTTTCTGGGTACGTGGTGGCGATAAATCTCGTATTGCCTTGACTTTGTCTGGATCTATCTCAATTCCTTTTTCACTGACTACGAAGCCTAACAATTTTCCTGACCTGGCTCCAAAAGTACATTTTGTTGGATTAAGCTTGAGCTAGAACTTCCTTAATCTTAAGAACAATTTTCTTAGGACCTGCACGTGTTCCTCCTTTGTTCTGGATTTGGCAATCATATCATCAACATATACTTCAATTTCTTTATGCATCATATCATGAAACAAGGCTACCATGGCTCTCTATATGTTGCTCCCGCATTCTTTAATCCGAATGGCATAACCTTATAGCAAAATGTTCCCCACAAAGTAATGAACGTAGTCTTTCCCATATCTTCCGGATGCATCTTTATCTGATTATATCCTAAGAACCCATCCATAAAAGAAAACAGCGAAAATCCCGCCGTATTATCCACCAGAGTATCAATTTGTGGCAATGGGAAATTGTCCTTTGGACTTGCTTTGTTCAAATCCCTGTAATCCACAGACATTCGCACTTTTCCATCTTTTTTAGGGACTGGGACGATGTTGGCTACCCATTCAGAATATTTGACCTCCTGTAAAAACCCAGCATCAAACTATTTCCTAACCTCTTATTTTATTTTGAGCACAATATCAGGCCTCATTCTTCTGAGCTTCTGTTGAACTGGTTTGCAATCCTCTTTTATAGGTAGGCGATGCACTATAATGTCAGCACTTAATCTGGGCATATCCTGGTATGACCATAGGAAGACATCTTTGAATTCTTGGAGTACTTCAATGAGGTCTCGTCTTGTCTTTGCAGGAATCTCAATTTTGACATGTTTTCATGTGCGAATTGTCTATGGGTAGCCTGTTAAGTGTGAATAATGGCAATACGTTTAAAGCTGATCCATTGTCAATCAATACTCCTGGCAAAATATGCCCCTTGCATCGTGCAGTGATAAACAAAGCTTTGGTAGATCCCATGCCCCCAGGAGGTATTTCATCATCATTGAAAAATATGAAATTATAAGCACTGATATTATTGACCAACCGATCTAGTTTGCTGACAAAAATATCCCTGGACACATAGGTCTCATTTAGTATATTCATCAGTGCATTTCGATGCACTTCTAAATTCAAGAGTAAGGCTAGTATAGATATGCGAGCCGACTGTTTATGCAACTACTTGACGACATTATACTCACTATGCTTCAAAAATTTGAGGAATTCCATAGCTTCTTCCTCCTTCACCAGCTCAACTACTTTCCTTTTTTGCTCCCCTACTACGACCCTCTTCACAGGTTCTGGATTAGCACTCACACACTGGTCCTTTGTAGCCTCTTTTCCAGGGACAGTTGTATTGCACTCGTAGTTCCATGGAACCTTCCTACTGTCTTGGTAAGAAAAGGTTACAGGTTTCTTTATTATGATCCTTGGCACTACTGGCATTCTCACTTCATCCTTCTTTGGTCGTGAGATGATGACCACAGGCTATGCTACTCTTAGAACTTTCGAGGATTCGGATGTGCAAATGCTCCCTTCCTCCTTAATTTCTTCATAAAATTCCATTTCCTTATTATCCATCAGGCCTTGAACCAAGGCTCTGAATTCTGTGCATTCCTGAATTTCGTGTCCCTCATCGTGATGGAACTCACAGTGGTTTTCCACCCTTTCGAAGCTTCTCTCTGAATTCAAACAATCAGTCCCCTTTCTACCATATTTCTCCAGACCCACCTTAAAGGAATTTTTACTTCTGCTATGTCTTCCTTGATTTTTCTACCCATGCTCCCACCTATCATGTTCACTCCATTATCATTATGATTAGGTAATGGATTCTCTGTACTGAGCGAATCATCCAATTTAACCACGCCCATGCTTATAAGTCTTTCTACTAGCTTCTTGAACGCCGTACAATATTCTATAGAATGCCCCACAATTCCCGCGTGATAATCGCACTGCGCATTCGCATCGTACCACTTGGGGTATGGAGGTTGCAGAGGTTTCAAGTGGTGAGGGGCAACCACATGTGCATTGAATAGATTCTGATATAGCTCTCTATACGACATTGGAATTGGCGTAAATTGAAGCTTTTCTGTATTTTGTTTGTGTCAGATCTCTGCTTTGATGATCCTTACTGGTTAACAGCCATTTTTCCCGGTTGATTCACCGTAATCATCTTTGAATATGAACTTGTATTGTTGACCTCGTTCTCTTTCTTCTTCGAGTCTGACCTTCTGCTACTTTCCCCAGCATCATTTTCCCACTTCTGATAGCATTTTCTATCATTTCCCCGTTCATAATTATGTCAGAAAAGCTTTTGGAAGCACTTCCTAACATGTGTGTAATAAATGGCGCCTTCAATGTGCTGATGAAAAGCATCGTCATCTCTCTTTCTAGAAGAGATGGCTAAACTTAGACGGAAACCTCTCTCCATCTCTATGCGTATTGCCGAAAACTTTCACCAGGCTTCTTTTCCATGTTCTGTAAAGTGATTCTATCAGGTACTATGTCAGTCACATGATTGTATTATTTTAAGAACGCCTGTGCTAGATCTCTCCATGAATTAATCTGGGTACGAATCAGTTGATTGTACCATTTGGATGCAGCCCTAGCGAGGCTATCTTAGAAGCAATGTATCAGCAACCGGTCATTATTAACATATCCAGTCATCCTCCTGTAGAACATAGTAATATGGCTTCGGGGCTACTAGTTTCGTTGTACTTCTCGAACTTTGGCATTTTGAATTTGTGGGGAAGTACCAAACCTGGAACCAAGCTCAATTCTCTAGCATCAATTCCATGGTAGCTCTCAGTACTTTCCATCGCTCTAAGTTTTTCCTCCAGCCATTTATATTTTTCCTCGAGCTGTTTCGGCAATTCACCATTCATTTTCTCAACTGTCTCGTCGAAGTCAGGGATAGCAGGATTAGCAAGGTTGTCTCCAGGGTTAGAGCCTGATCTTGCTTGAAAGTTCATTGGTGTTACAGCACCGTCTTGAGGCTTGATAGTGACAGAGGATTTACGCGGATATACCTCCGCTTGCTAAGAAGTAAGTCCTGAGGAATAAACGGGTCCCTCGTTGTCTCCTTCTTCAATGTTGAGCACCGAGCCCTTCCCTTTATCAACTCCTCCAGTCAAAAACTGAGTCAACTTAGCCATCATACTCCCCTGAGATTCCATCATTTTATCCATCATCTTCTGTTGGATCTTCTCAAGCTGCTCATTCATTTGCTCTTGCATTTCCTTCTGGAACTGTTCTAACCTTTGATCCATGTTTCTAGTTTTCGGTCGAGTACCGTAGCAGTGTTTGGTAGGTTGATTGGTTTCCAGATTAACTGAGGAGTGATTTGAATTAATTAGAATCCCTTGATGTATTTTTTAATGCATATGAAACAATGCAATGCATGAAATGAATGAAAAAAAAACGTCAATTTTGATTCAATTCCATTTAAGAAAACTTCACTAGAAATTAAATTCCTTTACATAAAGCGAATTACAAATAAGACTTTGCCCTAGTACCCAGAACTCTAATCTTCCTAAGTAACAAAGCTAATTCTTACCCCCGATCTGATTCTAATTCATACTTCACACTCAGCATGTCAGCCTGTACTGCTAAAGTTTGTATGTAATCAGCTACTTCTCGAATCTGGACCACAGCTTCCTCCGTAAGATGATCTCTGCTCCTAACTTGACTCTGAAAGTAGTGGAGCTATTCATTATTATGACTTTCGTTTGCTTTCAAGTGCTTGATCTGGATCTCACAATTTTACAGCATCGTTTCTAGCTCTTCGATTCTTTTCTTCATTTCTTCAATCTTGCTCAAGCTTGCTTTCAACTCTATCATAGAGTTTCAGCTTCGATACTAACGAAGAGATCTTTCCAACACGATCACCCTATCCTTTAACTCGCCTTTTTCCTTTTGGCTTTCTGACAAACTCTTTTCTAAAGCTCGTTCCGCCTTTGCTTCTCTTGGAATTTCTGTTCCCATCTATCGGCTTTGTCTTTTTCTTCTTGAATTTCTGCTCGCCACTAATCCAAAGTTTTTCCCAACCCGGCAGTTCTTATTGACAGACGTAACTTTTTATAATCCATCTTCAGACTACCCAGCTCCTCCTCAGCCTTGTTTTTCTCTTTCTTTAACTTCTCATTTTCAAGCTTCTGAACGTCTATGTCCAATCTCAAGTTCGTCTTTTCCGCCTCCATTTGCTCTATCTTTTTCTCTAAATCTGCATTCTTCCTTTCAAAATCTTGTCATATGATTTCCACCTCTGAAGGGATGACTCGTAAATGCTCTTATATTGACTGGCTGTCCTCCTGATTTAACTTAGGTGTATTATCATTAATCCTCCTAGCCCACCATTCATGATACTCAGGAGTTGTCATCGGCCCCACAGCTAACCTCTTCATTCGGCGAGTCTGTCTCCACGCACTAGACATTTCTTGAATCTTCTTTCTATAACCATCATCCTTGTACGAAAATTCACAATCAGCTATCCCTTGAGTCGCAGGTATAAACTGGCTTGACCTATATTGCCTTAGCACCAATAATGGGCATATCCAACAGCTCCCCAAATACCAAGCAAAGGAACCCAATAAAAACTACCACACCTATACAGGATCTTATCTGGAAGCAACCAAGGAGCTCTCCACTCAATGTCCTCCCCTTGAAGATTTTGAAGAATTGCCACCCACTTCTCCTTCGAAATATCGTCTCTCCTTGGCGTAGCTACTATTTCCTTTAGTGGTGAATAATTTTCAGAGAAAACTAGATACGAAACTTTATCCACCTTCTAGAAATAACTGTGAAACCATGCGAGTAGAAGTTGTGCACATCCAATAAATCTACCTTCACCCGTCTTTCGGCATGCACTCAATGACCTGAAAGTTTCTGCCAAAATTGCTGGAATCGATGTAACCTTCTTATCGAGCCGGTCGAATAAATCAGTGACTGCTTCATCCACATACCCCAAGGCTTTAGGGAAGACAACCAAGCCGTATATACTTAAAGCAAAGACATCTAACCTCTTTCTTACGTTTGGGTGTGTGAGAATTGCATCTTTCAAGCTTCTCCAAGGAACACACTTACTATCCCCCTTTTGCTTAATCCGTGCAACAACCCACTACTCACTCATTCCTGTTACACTCATCAGCTTCTTTGAAAAGGTTGGCACATTTACCGCTCTCGAATAGACCCTGTCCACTTGAAACTTTGAACATCGGAGTAAAGCCATATATTTCTCTATCGTAGGTACCAAATCAACCTTCCCAAATGTAAAGCAGCTGTAAGCAGGGTTCCAAAACTGGGCGAGGGCTTAAAACAAATGCTTGTCTACCTTTACATCAAGCAAATAAGGTAAATCCCCATAATTATTATAAAATAACTGTCTAACCTCATTACTCCACTGTCCCCAGATTTCCTTCAATTCTTGCAAATTGTTTTGAGTTACACTGATATGCGTAAAGTCCCATAATTCCGATACATGCCCGTCAGCCAAACTATCACCCTTTTCCTGCTGTGTTGTTTCAGACCAAGTTCGGACAGCCGCATTGTCCTCCACTTCATCAAGGAACCCTCTTTCCATGATAAGCTTTCTATCTAGCAACTGAATATGGACTGACGCCTTTTATGATGAAATGGAATGCCATGTCATGCAATCAAAATTAAACACAAAGAGTCAGTATCATATAAAAAATATAATCAAGAAATAGTGAAACACCTAATCGGATGTCTACTAGGGTTCAGTATAGTTCTACCTAGGGTGGAGTTCTAAGGTTCATTATATGAAGTTTGGCTTCTAGAGTAAAGGTACCCGAACCAGCAGATTCCTCAATCCTCACCCATTATAGGCTCATATGGATCGAGTTCGGTTCAAGGGAATACATTTCCCTATGGCTGCACGGAGATGAAAATCTCACGAAGACATAGGTACGGATGTATCCCGAAAGCAGTCCACTACCTTACGCAGAGGTAAAAACCTCACGAAGGACTAGTTTCTCGCTCCCACTTAAAAGGGTAAAATCATTCAACTCATGTAATGTGTAATGCAAACAATACTTAAATAGATGAATGCAAAAGATATGATGAATTTTTTTAAAAAAAATACTTTCTCGACCATAAGACAAAATTTAATCAACTTTGTGGCTCGACTCTCTTATTTTAAAAAAAAGTCCTCACCAAGCTGTCGAAACCATTTTTTTGAAAACAAAAATTTTAGGTTGTCGACTTTAAAAAATGAAAATTGGGAGTCGCCACCAATCTTTTATTGAGGTGTGATTGGATCACCTAAAAAATAGCTTTGGTCTACGAGTTTAGAAAAAAATGGATCCGAGAGTCGGTTACGTATGAGGAAGGATTAGCACCCTCATAATGCCCAAAAACTGGTACCTAGTTAATTAATTAATGTTTTAATGTCGAGAATTAAAAAAACTCTATCCTTAATTAGATTGAATTATTTATTAAGACCTTCCCATTTTGAAAAGAAAAACATCACACCCAATGCGTTAGGGCACAACATTTTACTCTCTTCATAATGAGTTAGTCAAAAATTCGTGTAATAGAATTTAAGAAAATATCTAATTGTTTAAAATTTATAGAGAAGTCGCGGCCCAATACGTTAGGGCACAATTCCTTAAAATCTCAAACATTCAATATTTCCTTTATTTTTAAAAAATCTTTATCTCGAGAAATCAATGTGTCACATCCAATACGTTAGGACACAACACATTGAATTACCAATGATAAATTTTATTTTGTTCGATTTAAAGAGCAATCCTCGATTGTTAGATTTTACAAAAAAAATCGGAACCCAATACGTTAGGGCTCAATTTTCTTGAGAAATCCTAAATACGAGTATTATCTCTATTTTGAAATGTTTTATTTTAAAATTAAGTAGAAAAATAATGCAATGTTATGTTGAATGTGTGAATTGATGCTCCTTAAACAAATATCAATAATAAATACAACAATTTCATAGAAATAATATGAATAAATAAATAAATAAGATAATGACATGCAAAATATCAAATAAATGGGCAAGAAAATAATAAAAATATGCATACATAAATTAATAAGCAAATAATTGAAATAAACCAAAAAAACTTATACATGTACACATAAAAATATATAAGTCTGAAATAATTAAGATAATATCAAAGTTATTTAAATAAATAAAACGAGTATATATAAATATGCAAAAAATATTAGTTTTTAAAAAAATGATAAATACGTACATAAAAATAGACATACAGATATATGTATATAAAATAATAATAATTACATTAGAAAACAATTACATTATCAATTGAAAAAAAAACATAAAAAAGGATTAAATTAGATTGCAAGTAAAAGATCTGGGGTAAATCTGCAAATAAATAAAGTATGGAGGACCAAATTGAACGCGCGAATTACATAGAGGGGCTGGAAGGGAAATTTTCCCTTCTCCTCCAAAACGGCGCCGTTCAAAAGGACTAAATTGAAATGGAAAATAAATTAAAGAACGAATTAAAAAAAAACAAAAAAACCTAATTGAAAATACATTAAAAGGCGGAGGGGCCAAAAATGCAATTTGCCCCTCCGCATGAAAAACACACGGATCCCTGGGTCCGGGTCGGGTCGACGCGAGAATCCTCCCTTCAAAACGGCGCCGTTTTCAATCGACTATTTAAGCCAAAATTATAAAAACAATTTCATTTTAAAACATCTCTTTAAAAAAAAAACCAACCCTTTTTTTAAAAAACACTCCTAGCCCTTCGGTCCTCCGGCCATCGGTCGATCATCGGCCCTTCGTCGGCCACTGCATCGGCCGCCGATCTCCGATGCTGACACCACCATCTGCGGTGGCCGAAAAAGGGAAAAATCCCTCTTTTAGCCTTCTCGACCCCCTTATGCCCAAATCGGGGCTTAAATCTTTCAAAAAGTAAGAAAAAAACCTCAAAAGCCCAGGAAACCTTTCGGTTTTCGATCGTCTTTCCTCGGAGACGATTTCCTCAGCCGTTCACGATGATTTAGGGCTCAAAACACAGGTTGTTTCTCTCCTTTTTCTTATTTATTTTATTTGTATGTATATAAATGATAAAAAATAAATAAATATAACAGTAGAAAATAAAAATTGCAAGTAGCAACCTTTGATTTGATTTTTGCTCTCTGTGTTGCAAAAGTAATTCTCTGTTTTATTTGATTTCTCAATCGGGATCATCGTTACAGTGTGTTAAAATCGCTTTTTATAGCGATCGTCAATACAAGAAGAAAAGAAAGAAATAAAAAGAGATCTTCCAATATCTGCTTGATTTGATTTCGATTCCTTGGTTTTCTTTCCTTTCTTGTGTTTGCAGGTGATTGCATGGAGATTCGGCTCTTGGTGATGGTAGCGGCGCGAAGATCTCGCTGTTGCTAGGGTTTCAGAAACTACTTGGGCCACTGTTAATTTTGGGCCTATTCTGTTGTAATTTAATTGGGCCACTGCTTTGTCTTATTAATTGGGCCATTCTGGCCCGTTTGTAATTCGGGATTTTTAGACCCGGGCAAAATTGGGTATTTACAGATACAATTAACTATAAAATTTTACATTGAATTTTCAAGTTCTTAAAGTTCTTGAAAATCCCTCTGTCACGACTTTCTTCTTTTCTAAGAGCTCCAGATTGAATTTAACAAACCTAACACTAAACTCACTAAATTTTACAATTTAAGATTTCATCCGAGGTAATTGCACGGCAAAATGCATTTATATTATACAACTCGATAATTGAACTGAGCTTGAACACAAATTTTAACACTATTACCCGATCCGTTTCCAGTTTAATTTAAATAATAAAAAATATTTTAAAAGTTTAAAATTAATTAATTTTATGTCAATTAAAAATATAATTTTAATATTTTATTGTTTTTAAATATTAAAATGGATGTTTTGAGCGGACAAACCAACCCAAAAATAAATTTAAATAAAAAAAATTCAAACTAAACCTCCACCCAGCCCAACCCATAGATACCTTATGCACCCCACTACATCGGTGCAGTTACAGTTAGGGACAATTGCCCGCTTAGTACACCGGTGCAGTTACAGTTACTGACAATTGCCCACTTAGTACCTCATTGGATGTCACGGTGTCACCCGACTGGTGCATGAGTAGAGCCATGCATTTTCCGTCGACTACATTCAAAGGGCGTGGATTCCACAGCTACCGAAAACCCTTTTCCTGCACTTGATCACGCCACGTGTTAATCACAACCAAACGTGTCACAAACGAAACCTCCTCCTCACACGTGCCTTTCCGTGCCTGTGGCTCCATTCAATGGTCCAGTTAAGAAACTTGCATGGCGTAGATTCTCCTAAAACCAAACCACCAATTGTAAAATTTTACGTGCGGGCATCAAGCATTCACGCTGCTCCGCGTGTAGACATCTCCTCTATATATACACTTCCCCGGTCCCTAACAATGGAGCACCAAAGCTTTAAAACAAACCCAAAAAACAAAGCAGTGTTTCAAGAACAGAATATCGGCAAAAATGTTCATTGAGAGCTTTAAGGTTGAGAGTCCATATGTCAAGTACACAGACAATGCAATCCAGTCGGTGTACAACTATGAGACTACTGAGCTTGTTCATGAGAACAGGGATGGAACCTATCAATGGGTTGTCAAGCCCAAGACTGTTAAATATGAATTCAGAACTGATATCCATGTCCCTAAACTGGGGTTAGAATCTAAAACTACTCATTTCTTCTGGGTTTCCTTTTCTGGGTTGGTGTTAAAACTTTGCATTAAATTTATTTTATGTTCTAGGGTAATGCTTGTTGGATGGGGAGGAAACAATGGCTCAACCCTGACTGGTGGTGTTATAGCTAACCGATGGTGAGTTTTATTTTATTTTATTTATTTATATTTATATTTTTTCTGTTTAGTTTTGATTGTTGATTTTGAGGATATGGGTAATGGATATTCTCAGGGGAGTGTCCTGGGCCACTAAGGACAAGGTGCAACAAGCTAATTACTTTGGTTCACTTACTCAAGCATCAACTATCCGAGTTGGGTCTTACAACGGGGAGGAGATTTATGCTCCTTTTAAGAGCCTTCTTCCTATGGTATTAAACTGGATTTTTCATTTTTATGATAGTTTCTTAACTTGTTATTCGTCGGAATGCTAAAGACAAGTAACAATATATAAAAACAGGTGAACCCAGAGGATATTGTATTTGGAGGATGGGACATAAGTGACATGAACCTTGCTGATGCAATGGCTAGAGCCAAGGTCTTTGACATTGATCTGCAAAAACAGCTAAGGCCCTACATGGAATCCATGGTCCCACTCCCTGGAATCTACGACCCAGATTTCATTGCTGCCAACCAAGGTGAACGTGCCAATAACGTCATCAAGGGTACCAAGAAAGAACAAGTTCAGCAAATCATTAAAGATATTAGGTATTATAATTAGTTCTAGCCTCCGGAGAATTTTGTTAAAGCTGAAAAGAGTTTATTTTGGCACTACGACTGTGGCTGACCTTTTTATTTGTGTTTGGATTAGGGAGTTCAAGGAGAAAAACAAGGTGGACAAGGTGGTTGTACTCTGGACTGCAAACACTGAGAGGTACAGCAATGTCGTTGTGGGGCTAAACGACACCATGGAGAACCTCTTGGCTTCTTTTGAGAAGAATGAGTCAGAGATTTCTCCTTCCACTTTGTACGCTATCGCTTGTGTTTTTGAGGATGTTCCCTTCATCAATGGAAGCCCACAAAACACATTTGTTCCAGGTTCTAAATCAACTGAGCTATCTTCTCTTTTAATTCTTTGATATGTTATGGAATTGGTCTTTTAATGATCTGTAATCATATCCAGGGTTAATTGATTTGGCTATCCAGAGGAACTGTCTGATTGGAGGAGACGATTTTAAGAGTGGCCAGACCAAGATGAAATCCGTTCTAGTGGATTTCCTTGTTGGCGCTGGTATCAAGGTACAAATCTTTCAACTTCATGACACTATGTATCACAATAATTTGTAGACTAGGCAAAGGATACCAACAAAATTAGGAGTACATGCATGTGGTTTGGAAGTAGCTTATGTCAGGATAAAGATAATAATGTGACATTGATGGGTAGTAATTGTGTACTAATGGTGATGAAAAATTAACAGCCAACATCAATAGTGAGCTACAACCATCTGGGAAACAATGATGGCATGAATCTATCAGCTCCCCAAACTTTCCGCTCCAAGGAGATCTCCAAAAGCAATGTTGTGGATGACATGGTCTCAAGCAATGGAATCCTTTATCAACCCGGTGAACATCCTGATCATGTCGTGGTCATCAAGGTAATAAGTTTACCCATCTCAGCCACTTCATGCACTTGCAAACTGAGACCTTCAAAATTAATTAATGTGCACTTTTGTCTCTTTCTGTGTGTTGTAGTATGTGCCATATGTTGGAGATAGCAAGAGAGCCATGGATGAGTACACATCAGAGATATTCATGGGAGGCAAGAACACCATTGTGTTGCATAACACATGCGAGGACTCCCTGTTGGCTGCTCCCATCATCCTAGATTTGGTTCTCCTTGCTGAGCTTAGCACCAGGATCCAGCTCAAAGCTGAAGGAGAGGTATGACTCGGTGGTTAACTCTTCTAGGTTTGACCATTAATACTGACATGAAGTTTCATTGTACAGGGCAAGTTCCACTCTTTACACCCTGTGGCTACTATCCTCAGTTACCTAACCAAGGCCCCTCTTGTGAGTCCTTTGTTTTTTTATGTCATGCAAGAATGTGAACAGAATCTTGAGAATCACGAGATTCACTCCTTCAGGTTAAATTTGGTCAGTAATGAGTCGTTTGGTGAAAACAGGTTCCACCAGGCACACCCGTGGTGAATGCACTGTCAAAGCAACGTGCAATGCTGGAGAACATACTGAGAGCCTGTATTGGCTTGTCCCCTGAAAACAACATGATTCTGGAGTACAAGTGAAAATCGAGGAGAGAAAAAGTGGAGCAAGTATTGGTGCTTGCAACTTTAGGACCATTTTCCCTTTCTCTTTCATAAAAGATGTGGTCCATGTTGTCACACTTTGTAATGGTTTTATGGTTGATATATTTTCATCTTTGTTTCTCTCTCTGTTTCTTGATGGCGCTCATGTAACACCTCCTGTCGCTCAAGCTTGAGCAAGCAATCTCTTTCGTGGAAATAGATATGATAATGATAATATGAAAGTTTAATTAATATGTTCAATCCACCATCTCTTATATTTCTGTTAGTCCTGCCCTGCAACTGCTCGGTTATATCTCTGATTGAAGTATTAGAAATTAACTCCATCTCCTTGGTTTTCTGGTGAAACTGAATAATCCTTTTTTACCATTCAGCCAGAGAGATCTAAAAGATTAAAATATGAATAAATAGCATTGCACCCTTTCTCAATCAGGTCACCTTTCAAAGTACCTGCATCTTAATTCTGGAGTATTATTGAAGATCCTCAGTTAAATCCTTAGGAGATTATCATGAGTTTATTTTTTTTCGGTTATACTGTATCTTGGATATTTTTATTTTCAAGCATGAACCAATTTTCTAAATACCTAGGGAGATGAACCTATGATGTATTTTGTTGTTTGATTTTTATTTTATGCAATAAATATTAAGTTTCTTGTTCTCAATTATATGTGTTTAATTCTTGGTTTAATAGTTCTATATTATTAATCCATATTTGATATACTTAAATCGGTGGAGTTGCATGCAATCCTAGAAATACGACGACATAAATCTACTGAATTAGAGTCAAATCTAATAGGGGAATGCATAGAACAAGTTAATGCGATAATAGGAGTTTTAATTAGAAAAAAATTTTAATTAATCAACCTAGAGTCAGTTGCTCTTATGCTCGAAAGAGATATTAGCATAATTTAAGGATTTCTACGGATTAAGATACTAAGTAAAGAAATTGCATAATTTAGATTGATAGTGATAAATGAAATCTAGGTGAATTCTTTCTTGGATATTGTTTCGCTTCTTAGTTATTAATCAATTATTTTCATTTTTTTTTCTTTGTCGTATTCGTTAGTTAATTAATTTAGTTAATTTTAGTTTTTAATCAATCACTTGAATTATTCGGTTAACTAATAGAAAGACGATAATTGCTAGTACTTCTAGTCTTCGTGGGAATGATATATTTGCTCATCGTAGCTATACTATTAATTGATAGGTGCACTTGACTTAGTCAAACTTTTAGTTAGTTTCACGATGCATAATGTTTTTGGCGCCGTTGCCGGGGACTAGAATATTAGGAAAACTTTATTTCTATTAATTTAGCCATTTTTATTTTTATTTTTTGCTTTAAATTTAATTTTTACATTTTAATTTTTCTTTTATTTGGTTCTTATAGGTTCTTTTGGTTTATGACTAAAGGCAATCGGTTGGAATTGTTAATTTTTTACAGTGAGATCGAAAAAACTGCTCGCAAAAATTGGAAGGAGGTTAAAGAAGCAAGGCAAGGTCAACAGATTTTATTAGACGAAAGGACATTACTGTGCAGATGGATAGTAATCCTATTAATTCGAAACTTCCTGTACGTCTTGATCTTTAGATTATGTATGACTATGCTAAGCCCACTCTGATTGGGGCTGAATTGAGTATTGTTAAACCGACTATTGCTGTAAATAATTTTGAGATTAAGCCGAACACAATTCAGATGGTACAATAGTATGTTTAGTTTGATGGGTTGCAAGATGAAGATCTAAATGCTCATTTAACTAACTTTCTGGAGATTTGCGACACATTTAAGATCAATGACGTTACTGATGATACCATACGGTTACGGTTGTTCCCATTCTCTTTGAAGAATAAGACGAAACAGTGGTTGAATTCACTTCCACGGGGGTCCATCACAGCATGGGCTCAAATGATTGAAAATTTTCAGTTGAAGTATATTCCACTAGCCAAAATAACTAAGTTGAGGAATGACATCTCTTCTTTTGCTCAATTTGAGCTTGAGACACTGTATGTTGCACAGGAGTGATTTAAAGACCTTCTGAGGTGTCCTCATCATGGATTAACTTTGTGGCTTCAAGTACAAACATTTTTCAATGGTTTGAATCCCTCGACTAGGCAGATAATTGATGTAGCAACTGGTGGAACCCTAAATAGTAAAATACCTGAGACAACCCAAGAATTTATTGAGGAGATAGCACTAAATAACTATCAGTGGAACGTTATGAGAACAAAGCCTACTAAGGCAGTTGATGTTTTTAATATAGATACAGTTGTTATGTTAGCGAGTCAGGTGAAAGAGTTGAGTAAAAAGATTCATGGTTTGAGTTGCAGTAAATAGGTGAATCTAATAATGAAATGTGATGCGATTGGAGTGGGGATGATCATTCCAGAATGCTTACGCTTCAAGTCTAACATGGAGCATGAACAAGTCTATTTTATGGATAATAATTCTAAACCTCAGAATAATGGCTACAACAACAATTATAATCCATGATGGAGGAATCATCCAAATTTCTCTTGGGGTGGTTAAGGAAATCAAAGGTCACAACCCCCCTCCAGGTTTTCAGCAACCTTATCAGTAAGAAAAGAAGCCAAATTTGGAAGAGATGTTGACTAAATTTATTTCAGTGTCAGAAACTAGATTTCAGAACACTGAAATGGCTTTGAAGAATAAATAGGCATTGATACAGAGCTTCGAGAATTAGATTAGTCAGCTTGCTAAATTGGTTTCGGAGAGACAACAAGGCAGTTTACCTAGTAACACTAAAACCAACCCAAAGGAGCAAGTCCACACAATCACTGTACGAAGTGGAAAGGTGTTAGCCAAGCCTAGAAAGAAGTTGAATCTAAAATATGTTGAGAAAAGTGATGGGGTTGAGGAATACAAGAAAGAGCATAAGCCGGTGGTCACAGAATACAAACCACCAATTCTATATTTGACAAAGTTGAAGAAAGACCGCATCAATGAACAATATGGTAAATTTATTGAACTTTTAAAAATTTGCATATTAACTTACCTTTTGTTGAAGCCTTTTCAGAGATGTCAAAGTCTACAAATTTTTTAAAGGAGCTGTTAACAAATAAAAGGAGATGTCCAAGTGACTGCTGCACGAGTGGACTGCTGCTCAGGAAGAGGCATCCTCCCCTGATGTAATTACCGATACATTTTCTCTCTATGATACTAATGTTATTGCATTAATTGATCCTGGCTCTACACATTCATACATATGCACAAAATTAGTATTTGTTAAAAATTTGTTTGTTGAACCTACTGAATTTATGGTTAAAGTCTCGAACCCCCTGGGCCGGTTTGTGATAGTGGATAAAGTTTGTAAAAATTGTCCACTGATGGTAAAAGGTATTTGTTTTCTGGTTGACTTGATGTTATTGCCTTTTGATGAGTTTGATGTGATATTGGGCATGGATTGGTTAACTCAGCATGATGCAGTAGTAAACTATAAACAAAAATATATTGTGTTGAAGTGCCAGAATGGAGAATTACTTCGGGTTAAATCTGATCAGATAAAGGAATTATCTGATGTGATTTTAGTTATGACAGCTCAAAGGTGTGTCAGAAAAGGGTATGATGTTTATTTGGCATATTTGTTGGATACTAAGGTATTTGAGTCAAAGATACAAGCAGTGCCAGTTGTATGTGAATTTTTGATGTGTTTCCAGAGGAATTACCGGGGTTGCCACCAGAAAGAGAAGTGGAATTTTCTATAGATCTGAATCCGGGAACTACCCCAATTTCCATAGCTGCATATTGTATGGGTCCTACAGAATTAAAAGAGTTAAAGGCACAGTTACAGGAACTTGTTGATAGAGGTTTTGCTCGTCCGAGTCATTCACATTGGGGTGCTCCAGTTTTATTTATGAAAAAGAAAGACGGGTCTTTGAGACTGTGTATTGACTATCGGTAGCTCAATAAGGTAACTATAAAAAATAAGTACCTGTTACCCCGAATTGATGACTTATTTGATCAGTTGAAAGGTGCCACAGTATTCTTGAAGATTGATCTCCGATCGGGTTATTACTAGTTATGGGTAAAAGAGCTAGATGTGCCAAAGACAGCTTTCCGAACCAGGTATGGGCATTATGAATTTTTGGTTATGCCGTTTGGGCTGACTAATGCACCTGCAGTATTTATGGATTTGATGAACCGGATATTCAAACCGTATTTAGACAGGTTAGTAGTTTTTATTGATGATATTTTAGTCTATTCTCAAGATGAAAATGAGCACGCAGAACATTTGAGAATAGTATTACAAATTTTGCGTGAAAAGAAGCCTTATGCTAAATTCAGTAAATGTGAATTTTGGCTCCGAGAGGTGGGTTTTCTCGGACATATTGTATCCGCAGAAGGCATCAGGGTAGATCCGAATAAAATCTCAGCTATTGTCAATTGGAGTCCACCGAAGAATTTATCTGAAGTTAGAACTTTCTTGGGTTTAGCTGGCTATTATCTGAGATTTGTACAGGGGTTTTCCATGATAGCTTCTCCGATGACCTATTTATTACAGAAAGATGTTAAATTTGAATGGACAGATAAATGTCAGCAAAGTTTTGACCGATTGAACAAATTGTTGACGGAAGCACCTGTGTTGGTACAGCCTAAATCGGGTAAAGAATTTATTATTTACAGTGATGCATTATTAAATGGTTTAGGTTGTGTCTTGATGCAAGAAGGTAAAGTAATAGCCTATGCTTCAAGACAACTTAGCCCACATGAAAGAAATTACCCGGTACATGATCTTGAATTAGTTGCTATTGTATTTGCATTGAAAATATGGCGACATTATTTGTATGGTGAAAAGTGTCATATTTATACTGATCATAAAAGCTTGAAGTATTCGATGGCACAGAAATATTTGAATTTGAGACAACGCCGATGGCTTGAATTGAAAAAGGATTATGATTTGATTATTGATTACCATCCGGGTAAGGCTAATGTTGTAGCTGATGCTTTGAGCCAGAAATCTCTGTTTGCTTTACGAGCTATGAATGCCCGGTTGTCACTGACTAATGATGGTTCAATCATGGCTGAAATGAGAGTTAAATCGATATTTCATCAACAAATATGTGAAGCTCAAAAAAATGATGAGAAGTTACAGGCTAAACGGGTACATGTGAATCCGGTAATGATTCAGAATTTCAGACTAGGACTGACGGTTGTTTATTATTCAGAGGTAGAGTATGTGTGCCGAAGGATACAGAGCTCATACAGAAGATTTTACATGACGCCCATAGCGGTACTATGTCTGTACATCCGGGGAGTAATAAAATGTATAATGATATAAAAATGATGTATTGGTGGCCAGGTATGAAATGGGATATCTCTAAGTTTGTATCAAAGTGTTTGGTATGTCAACAGGTTAAAGCTGAACATCAGGTGCCTTCGGGGTTACTTCAGCCAATCACTATACCGAAATGGAAGTGGGAAAGAATCACTATGTATTTTGTATCTGGGTTACTGATGTCTCCGAAGAAGAAAGATGCCATTTGGGTAATTGTCGACCGATTGATAAAGTCCGCACACTTTATTCCAGTATGTATGGATTATTCTTTAGATAAATTGGCTGAATTGTACATATCTGAGATTGTCAGACTACATGGAGTGTCTATCTCCATTATATCCGATAGAGATCCCCAATTTATGTCTTGTTTCTGGGACAATTTGCAAGAAGCTTTGGGTACTCAGTTGCATTTCAGCACTGCATTTCATCCTCAAACAGATGGTCAATCTGAGCGTATAATTCAAGTACTGGAAGATATGCTTCGATGTTGTATATTGGAGTTTGAAGGTAATTGGGAAAGGTATCTACCTTTGATTGAATTTGCTTACAATAACAGTTATCAGTCCAGTATTAAAATGGCGTACTGTAAAAAATGTAGAACACTGTTGTATTGGATAGAACTCAGTGAAAAGAAAATACATGGGGTTGATTTGATCTGGGAAACAAAAGAAAAAGTAAAACTGATTAGGGATAATCTAAAAGCAACTTCCGATCGTCAGAAGTCATATGCTGATCTTAAACGAAAAAAGATTGAATTTCAGGTGGGTGATAAGGTATTCTTAAAAGTGTCTCCTTGGAAGAAAGTTCTCCAGTTCGGTCAAAAGGGTAAATTGAGTCCAAGATTTATGGGCCATATGAAATCATACAAAAAAAAATTGGACCAGTCGCTTATCGATTAGCATTACCATTTAAACTCAACAGAATTCATAATGATTTTCATGTATCTATGCTACGAAGGTATCGATCAGATCCTTTACATATTATTTCTCAGACAGAAGTAGAGATTCAGCCGGATATGACTTATAGTGAAGAACCGGTCAAGATATTAGCACGGGAAACAAAGGAGCTTAGAAATAAGAAGATAAATTTGGTAAAAGTATTATGGAAAAAACACGGGATTAAGGAAGTGACATGGGAACCGGAAGAGGCAATGAGGAAACAGTACCCGAACCTCTTTACTGGTAAGATTTTCAAGGACGAAAATCCTTAAACGGGGGAGAGTTGTAATGGCCCAAATTTAAGGTTATCGAAATAGTGGTTTCGTAACCATAAATCCAATTTAAAGAGAAAATTATTATTAATTTTTATGATTTATCAAGTGATTAGATATAAGTATTAGAGTATTGATAAGAAATGTTATTGATGGCATTCCTAAATTGCCTATTAGGACTTAATTGCAAAAGTGGGTAAATATGAGTTTTAGATGATAAAGTATTTATTTGAAGTGCATAATCAAATTAGAGGTCCTTAAATAGTAATTAGACCATAAAATTTCCATGGACAAAAATAGGCATGCATAGATAAAAATAACTAAAGTTTTAATGAAGGGTATTTTAGTAAATGAATAATAAAAAGAATAAAAAGGGAAAAAGATGGCAAAAATATCATCTTCTCCATAGCTTGCTACCGAATTTGGAAAGACACCATAGCTAGGGTTTTCACACTTTTTCAATCTCATAGTAAGTGATTCTAAGCCCCGTTTTTAATGCTTTTTTACGTTTTTGAGATCCCGGTAGCTTAATTTAGCTTATTCTAGCAATAATTTAACCTAGAGTTTATATTTGGAAAAATACCCGTAGGTGAAAAGTGTTTATTTTGATGTTTTATGATAAAATATGAAGCTAGAAATTATGTTAAACAACTTTTGCTAGCCGATTTTAAGCAAAAACGAGTAAGTTGACATAATAAGTAAAAGTCCCTAATATGCATAAGTAAGTGTTAGCGTGAGAATTTGATGTTGTCATAGAAGAGAAAAATGCTCAGCATGTTATATAACATAAGAATATGAGATGAAGTTTAATTTTCGATCTTTGGGGCAAAAGCATAATTATGTAAAAGTTTAGGGGTAAAATTGTAATTTTGCCAAAGTTAGAGTCAAGGGCTGTTTTAATGAATGTGAGTATTAAATAAGTTAAATTTGCTATTATAGATCAAGAAGAATGGAATTCGAGGTTAGATCGAGGAAAGAATGAAGTTGAAGACTAAATTGATAAGTTTGGTTATATTTGCTACCGAGGTAAGTTTACGGTAAATAAATGTAATATTTTAATAATTATTATTAATGCTGCTAATTTCCAACAATTATGTATTTATTTCGTGAATTTATTTGATATTGACTCAAGTATGAGATGATAGAGAATTGATATTAAAAAGTCCCGTTGAAGCACAAGGAAGGTATCGGATACAAATGTCATGACATTTGGGTAAAGAGATCCCATGTAAGACCATGTCTGGGACATGGCATTGGCATCCTTGAGATCATGAGAGGTCCCATGTAAGACCATGTCTAGGACATGGCGTTGGCACCGAGACAAGAGGTCCCATGTAAGACCATGTCTGGGACATGGCATTGGCACCGAGATGAGAGGTCCCCCGTAAGACCATGTCTGGGACATGGCATGGGCACCGATATGAGAACTCCCATGTAAGACCATATCTGGGATATGACATTGGTTGTACATGAAACATCCTATGTAAGACCATGTCTGGGAAATGGCTTTGGCATGTTATTATCAGAAAGAGACCCAAGTATCCTTATTGTTCCAATGTCGTTCAACGAGCTAGTAAATAACTTATGTCCATGAAAGTTCAATTAAAAGCATAAATGGCAAGTTCAAGTGAGTTATAAGAGTTAAGAGTATATTACGTTACCCATTGAGAATCAACATTTCAGCAAGAGAAAAGTAAGTCATAATTATGAGTTATCTAAGTAAACAAGTAAGTGAATGAGTAAGAGATCAAGTAAAGAGGAGATTAAAGATTATGTTACTTGGTTATTATTATTTGTGTTTAATGTTGCTATTTATTTACTTATAAACGTACTAAGCATTATGCTTACTTTGTTTATTTTCTTTTTATATAGCATTATTAATCAAAGTCGAGGATCCTAAAGATGTCAGAGATCGTCCACACTATCAACCAGAATGACTCGGTATTTTATGATGAACTATGTTTGAACTATGGCATGTATAGAGACTTACTTATTTTGAATGTTGTATTATGATTTTGCTAAAGAATGATGTGTAAATATCTTATGATGAATGGTTGTCAAAATGGCTAAGTATGAAGGTGTTTGTTTTTATACATGTCTATGTGATAAATTATGCATAGAAATCATGAAAGAGTAATAATTTGCAAAGAAACAGATTTCAAACAGCAGCAGTGATGTGATTTTGAAAACTCACTTAGGATAGTATAAAATTAATTAGAGGGTGTATAATATATAGAATGAAAGCTTGTTGAGTCTATTTTCATGGAAAAATAACGGTTTAGCAAAAGAAATTTTATATTTTGAGATATGTGAATTTTGGTGAGACAGGGTCAGAACTATTTTTGGAGTATCCTATTCTGAGTTTAGAAAATCACTAAAAATTGTAAAAAAATAGTTATTTTAATTTATATTTATAGATTCCTTACTGAGTTTATTTTCTTTAGAAACAAGTGAGAACACCATATGAAAATCTTACAATGAGAAAACTTATTTTTAGTGGCAAGAGGTCAAGATAGTCGAGTGGTGAAATAGGGGAGTCTTTAACTAATAAACTGCACTAATTGGCTAAACCAAAAATTCTGAAAAATTTATGGTAAGAGGATATATAAGTCTAGTTTCAGGGAAAATTTAAGGATTTAAATTTTGAGTTCCGTAGCTCGTGTTATAATTATTTAGTGACTGCTATGCGAGTGGACAGCTTTATCATAAATAGTGAGATAAATTTTAAAACCAAATTTTTATGCCACAAATTAATAAGTTAAGTAAAGTAATGCCTCGAGCTCGACTCCGGCAATGATCTCGGGTAAGGGGTGTTACAATTTCATTCGAGATTGTCCAAAAAGTGAATGTGTTATACCTACAGCATCTCAGAGATCAGTGCCTACTACTAGTGGCAGAGGGTCAGGTAGAGGTAGTTCAGTATCTAGAAGTGGAGGTGTTCGTAGGAGTAGTGACGTAGTTACACAATAGTCAGAGGCAAGAGCACCAGTTAGGGCCTATGTAGTTCGGACTCGGGAAGAAGGTGATGCCCACGATGTTGTGACAGGTATATTCTTATTGCACTCCGAGCCTATTTACGCTTTAATTGATCTAGGGTCGTCGCATTCATATATTAATTCAAAACTAGTTGAGTCGGAAAGGTTAAAATCTGAAATGTCTAGAGTTTTAATAGAAGTGTCTAGCCCTTTGGGACAAACTGTGTCTATAGATAGAGTATGTCGGAGATGCCCGTTGATGATACATGATAAAATATTTTTCGTTGACTTGTTGATTATGCCTTTCAGTGATTTTGATATAATATTGAGTATGGATTGGTTACCCAAATAAGGGGTAATTTTGGATTGCTACAAAAAGAGGTTCAGTATTTAGACAGAGGATGGAGACAGAATTGAGGTGAATGGCATCCGTAGCAGTGGCATGACACGTATCATTTCAACAATGAAAGATAATAAATTACTTTAGCAGGGTTGTTCAGTGTATTTGGCATATGTTATTAATTCTAATTCAGTTGGAAGTCAGTGCAGTCAGATCAGAACTGAATGTGAGTTTCCAATGTATTCCTTGAAGAACTACCGGGTGTACCACCTGATAGAGAGGTTGAATTTGCTATAGAAGTGTATCCAGGTACAACACCAATCTCTATACCTCCGTACCGAATGTCATCCACTAAATTAAAAGAGTTGAAGGTGCAGTTACAAGACTTACTAGATCGTGGATTTATTAGACCAAGCATTTCACCTTGGGGAGCTCTAGTGTTATTTGTTAAAAAGAAAGATGGATCAATGCGGCTTTGTATTGATTACCGGTAGTTGAACAAAGTGACAATTAAGAACCGGTATTCGTTGCCTCGTATAGATGATTTATTTGATCAGTTAAAAGGAGCTTCGATATTTTTGAAGATTGACTTGAGATCAGGGTATTATCAGTTGAAAGTAAAAGAAAGTGATGTTCCGAAGACTGCATTTCGTACTCGATATGGTCATTATGAATTTTTGGTGATGCCGTTCGGATTGACTAATGCTCCAGCTGCTTTCATGGATTTGATGAACCGTATTTTCTAGCCGTATTTAAATTAGTTCGTGGTGGTTTTCATTAATGATATATTGGTTTATTCGAAGATTGAGGGAGAACATAATCAACATCTCAGAATAGTGCTACAGATTTTACGAAAAAAATAGCTGTACGGGAAACTAAGCAAATGTGAATTCTGGTTATCAGATGTAGTATTCCTGGGACATGTTGTATCTTTTGATGGGATTAGAGTTGATCCATAGAAGATCAAGGCAATTGTTCAATGGAAAGCACCAAAGAATGTATCTGAGGCATGTAATTTTTTGGGTTTAGCAGGGTACTACCGAAGGTTCGTTAGCGGATTCTCGAAAATAGCTTTACCGATGACCAAGCTACTACAAAAGAATGTTCCATTTATCTGGTATGATCAGTGTCAGAGGAGTTTTGAGACATTAAAACAAATGTTGACAGAGGCACCAGTTCTAACTTTACCAGAATCGGGGAAAGATTTCATAGTGTACAGTGATGCTTCTTTGAATGGTTTGGGTTGTGTATTAATGCAGGACGGAAAGGTAATAGCTTATGCATCTCGACAGTTGAAGCCACATGAACTCAACTACCCTACACACGATTTAGAGTTAGCTGCTGTAATCTTTGCATTGATGATTTGGAGACATTACCTGTATGGTGAGAAATGCTATATTTACACTGATCATAAAAGTCTTAAATATCTTTTGTCACAAAAGGAGTTGAATCTGAGACAGAGACGATGGATAGAACTTCTGAAAGATTATGACTGTATTATAGATTATCATCCAGGGAAAGCAAATGTGGTAGCAGATGCACTGAGTAGAAAAGCAGCGGTTGAATTACGGTCAATGTTTGCTCGACTTAGTATTAATGATGATGGAAGTTTGTTAGTTGAATTAAAAGTTAAGCTAGTGATGTTTGATCAAATTAGAGCGGCACAGTTAGAGGATGAAAAGTTAATGAAGAACAGAGAAATGGTACAGCATGGTGTAGTGGAAAATTTTAGTATTGACGAGCATGATTGTTTGAGGTTTCAGAATCGGATTTGTATCCCAACTACTTCTGAGATTAAAGAGTTGATTCTCCGAGAAGCACATGATAATATTTTTGCTTTGCACCCTGGTGGAACGAAGATGTATCGTGATCTACGATAACTGTATTGGTGGCCAAGAATGAAGAAAAATATAGTTGAATATGTTAGTAAATGTTTGACTTGTCAGCGAGTAAAAGCAGAACATCAGGTACCGACAGGTTTACTTCAGCCTATTAGTATCCCCGAGTGGAAATGGGATTGCATTACTATGGACTTTGTTACGGGATTACCGTTGTCGTCAAGCAAAAAGAATGCTATTTGGAAAAGAATACTATTTGGGTGATAGTTGATAGGCTTACCAAGTCTGCTCACTTTATAGCAGTCAGAACCGATTGGTCACTAAGAAGCTTGCCAAAGTTTATATCTGGAAAATTGTTAGATTACATGGTATTCCGGTATCGATAATTTCAGATCGGGACCCTCAGTTTACACATGATCCGAGCGGGTAATTCAGATTCTGGAAGATATGTTGAGAGCTTGTATCATCGACTTTGAGTCAGGTTGGGAACGATATTTGCCACTAGCAGAATTTGTTTATAATAATAGTTTCCAATCTAGTATTCAAATGGCTCCATATGAAGCACTATATGGTCGAAGGTGTCGATCACCGATATGTTGGACAGAATTGAATGAAAAAAAAGTAATAAGGCTGGAATTGATTCAAGAGACTGAGAAAACGGTTAAAAAGATTAAAGATAGACTGAAAGCCTCATTCGATAGACAGAAATCTTATGTAGATTTGAAACGACGAGATATTGAATATTCAGTTGGTGATAAAGTATTCCTCAAAGTATCGCCTTGGAAGAAAATTTTAAGATTTGGCCGAAAAGGTAAATTGAGTCCACATTTTATTGGGCCGTATGAAATAGTTAAAAGAATCGGATCGGTTGCCTATCGATTGGCTTTACCTCTTGAATTACAAAAGATTGACGATGTTTTTCATGTTTTGATGCTTCGAAGATATAGATCAGATCCTTCTCATGTTATTCCCACTGAAAATGTAGAAATTCGATCTGATTTGACTTATGAAGAAGAGTAGGTTCAGATATTAGCTCGAGAAGTGAAAGAATTAAGAAACAAAAGGGTTCCCTTACTAAAAGTTTTATGGAGAAGTCATAGTGTAGAAGAAGCGACTTGGGAACCAGAAGAGACGATGAGAACACAATATCCGCATCTTTTCTCAGGTAAATTTCGAGGACAAAATTTATTAAGAGGGGAGAAATGTAATGACCCAAAATTCACAAGCATCAGAAAAGTATATTATTGGGCCTCCGTCTTAGTAAACCGAGTCCGTAAATAATTATTAGCAGTAATTATGAGTCTAGTAATGTGTCTGATTAAGTTTTAATTAGATGAATTTAGTCTAATTAAGAGAAATTAGGAAAAAGGACTAAATTGAATTAAGGGTAAAAATTGAGTTTTAGATTAATAGAAAATAAAAAGGTCTAAAATGACAATTAAGCCATTAACAAGGAATGAGGTGGCATAAGTGATAAAAATCTTAGATTTTTATGTTTTATATATACTATTTTATTATATATTATATTATATTATATTATATTAATTATATTATATTATTATATTTTAAATAAAAAAAAGTTGACAAATGTATGGTGCATATGATGACATGTGGAAAAATGAAATACATATATTAGTAATTATTACATATTTACTCATCATTTAAGTAAATAATATTATATTATTATTTTATTATTATTATTTTAAACTAATTAAATAAAAGAAATAAAAGATAGAAAAGGAGAAATAGAAACAGAATAGGTAAAAAAAGAAAAAGAGAACAGACGAAAAAAAAAAAAGAAAGGAAAGGGGAAAGAAAAGAAAAGGGAAAAAACTAGGGTTTAAGGCTTTAAGCTTTAATTTGGTAAGTCAATTAAGTCCTTTTCTTTTAATTTTGATGTTTTAGAGGTCTTAAAACAAAGTTTTGTTGAATCTAAGTTAAAATTTTGAAAGTTCTTAGATTTTTGAATATGATTTATGTTGAACATTTTGTTAAATTTGGGGTTTGATTGATAGAATTTCTAGTTAGAATTGATAAAAGGGGGTTAAATTGTAAAGTAAGCTATAAGTTTTATGTTGTAGGGACTAAATTGAGGAAAATTCAAAATTAATGCAAAATGCTGAAAAATTAGTAGATAAATTTGGGTTTAGAAGAAATTTGAATAGAAATAGAGTGTGAATTAAATTAGAAAAGTAAATAAATTTAGTTAGGATTAAATTGGAATTAAAGTATAAATTAGATAGAAATTCTATTATTATAAATTAATGTTGTAATTAATAGTGTAAATTATTATTTTTTTCATAACTAACAAGGAAAACGAGGCATCGACATCCAAAGGAAAAGAAAAGATCGTTAAGGAGTAAACGCGTATTCCGGGTTTGTATTACTATAACTTAAACTATTTACTAAGTACTATATTGAAATTGTAATCATGGGACATTTTAGGTAAGGTAAGTAATAACATTTGAAATTAAGTAAGAATATGTGTGAATATTGAATTATATGTGAATTGAAATAATAGATGTTTTGAATTGATTGAATATTTGAAATTTGTTGTGGAAATGAATTCGAAGTTCGAAAAGTAAAATAATACCCTATTAACTTATCGGACTAGATTGGATACAAATGGCATGCCATAGGATTTGTGATATAATGAGGAGATTTGTAGTTCGGCCGAGAAGATGATTCTGTTATTATATGCTTCGATTTATCCGAAGAGGCATCTAATGCCTTATTGGTGTGTTTAGGAGGATATGATATACTGGTGTGTTAAGGAGGATTTATATTATTTCGGGTGTGTTAGGTTGGATATTCTGGTGTGTTTGGGTGGAATCCATGTACCTGTCAGAGTCCGAGCCTTGTTAATAGGGTAAATAATTGAAATGAATATTTGAAAATGAGATTTATTGATTTGGCACTATTGAAAAGTACGAGAAAGAATGTATGAGTTAAATTATGAATGGAATTAGTATGTAAAATATATATATGAATTTAAGATTTATGAAGTGATATATAAATATGTATATTTAGTTTAAGTGATTTATAAAGATTATGGTCGATGTTTGAAATTTTATTATTATTAAATAGTTTAATTTGTAGTAATACCACTAAGTATGAAATACTCAGCGTACGCCGTGCACAGGTCATTAGAGTTCAAAGTTCAGTTCAGCATCTAGAAAGATCTCGACTCCAATAAGAAAATTTTGGTGATGTATTTCTTCTTTTTGTTTAAGTGGCATGTACTAGGTGATTGTACATGAGTCGTATATATATGTAAATATAAATGGTAAATGATCTTGATTGTAAATAAATGGTTACGATCTTTTTTGATGATAAAAACTTAGTATTAGTAATCTTGAAATGGAATGAAAGATATGAATTAGTTTGTTTTTTTTATTAACTTAAACCTTTATAATTAAAGTAGTAAATTAATTTATTTAGCATGATTTAGTAGTGTTCTAAGGAATAAAATCTTTGATTGAAACATTGGTATTGGTTGTTTTTTGTTTTAAATTTGTAGGGGGTTTTATGTAAAAATAAGCAGAAATGCTGTCGAAATTTTTCAAAAATTTAAAAAAAATGGGAATATTCGAACAAGTTCCCTTTTTTTTTTATGTTTTGGGCTTTGAGAATCCATTATATGGATTTTGTTATTACATTATACTATGAATGTTATTTTAATTGTGAATTATTCGTAAGTTGTCTGATAGGTCCGGTAATGCCTCGTAACCCTGTTCTGGAGATGATTTAGGGTTAGGGGTTGTTACAGAGTATCATCCTGGTAAGGCCAATGTGGTGGCTGATACTCTTAGTTGTAGAACGATGACTGATTTGAGAGTGATGTTCGCTCGCCTTAGTTTATTTGATGATGGGAGTTTGTTAGCCGAGTTGTAAGTTAAGCTGACTTGGATTGATCAGATTCGGGATAAGTAGTTAGGGGATGAGTCTCTGGGTTTGTGTTTCCGTCAGATTAAGAGTGGCAAAACTTCAGACTTTGGGTTGAATAATGATGGAGTTCTGTGTTTTGGAGGTCGGATATATGTGCCAAATGAATCTAATTTGAGGCAGTCGATTCTGAGAGAGGCGCATAGTAGCCCTTATGCTATGCATCCCAATGGTAATAAGATGTATCGCGATCTTCGTGAGTTGTACTGGTGGCCGAGTTTGAAGAGTGAGGTTACAAATTTTGTTGCTTGATGTCTGACGTGTCAACAAGTTAAGGCTGAGCACCAGTTGCCTTCGAGTTTGTTACAACCTGTTAAGATTCCTTTATGGAAGTGGGAACGAGTAACGATGGACTTCGTTAATGGGTTGCCCTTGACACCCACTAAGAAGGATTCTGTTTGGGTCGTCGTGGATCGATTGACCAAGTCTGCTCTGTAACACCCCTTACTCGTATTTGACATCGGAATAGGGTACGAGGCATTACCAGAACACATACACTTATAAACATGTTAAACTGGGTTATAAAATTTCATTCAATTTTAAACTCTTCAAAATTTTAATATCCTTTTATAAATCTTCACGTTATAACTTCAAAATACTATATTTGTAACAAATAGGGCTTCTGAGACCCAATACATACTCATGCAATTAAATACTTCATTTCCATTTCATTTAATTCACGATTCTCATGTTTCAATTCAATTTCTCAATCCAATATACATTTCAATACCACAATAATTCATTTAATTCAAATCATACCATTTATAATTTCCATTTAATTCACATACAGTTCAATTTCATTAAGTTCAATACTAATACATATTTATCGTTTAACTTAACGTCCCCTTTTTGTGTCATTTTACACTTCAAGCATGGACTTAGTATTTCATTTCCTTTCCACTCCCATTTCCTATGCATATCACACAAGATATAAACATTACACTCAACCATAGTCGCAAGCTAGTCTTTGTTTTTGAAGACTAACCACATGATAAACCATTTCACTAGAGATTACATAATTTAAACCTTATCACCCCTGTCATGATCACAAGTATATTTCCATCTAGGCATTTACCATCTCAATGCATAATTTTATAAATTTAATGTGGCGTAATCCAGCCACAACTTGACCAAAGCCTAAACATGTACATCAAATATGTTAACCAAATAAACATATAGCATAAGTATTATGAGCATGAATGAGCACAACATTTATTAATGTATCAAACTTACCAACATGAGTTAATTCATAAACCATTTTTGACATTACTACATACCAAATCATATACCAAGTATACCACATAAACATACTATGAAACTTTATTTTCTCACATGAACTTTAACCATAACTAATAATTCACAATTATAAACATCATTTCTTTCAATCGTTTATCGATTATAATCGAGCATATGGCCAATTATACACAAATAATTCATATGTTCTTCCAATTTTCCTCCTCCTTCTCCTCTCCATTCCACATCCTTAATGTACATAACACTCTTAGAAATAACATTTTCTATAGTTTTACTATTCACTTACATGTATACTTAAAACTATCTCTCCGAGTCAGAGTCACTAAATTAATTTTTTCTAGAGCTACAGAGCCCCAAATTAAGAACCGTTAATTTTACATGAAACTAAGTTCACATATCTTATTACCATAAAATTTTTAGAATTTTTGGATTAGCCAAATAGTACAGTTTATTCTTTAAAGTTCCCCCTATTTTACTACTCAATAGTTCTGACCTCTCTTCACTAAAATTAATTATCTCATTGTATATAATTCAGATATTGTTTTTGTTTGCTTCTCTTGAAAATAGATTCACTAATAATTCTAAACATATAAGCTTTTTCCCATAATTATATTTTACAATTTTTGACAATTTTCCAAAGTTAGAAGAGGGGATTCCAAACTCATTCTAACTCTGTCTAACTAAACTTCAAATATCCCAAAATATATAACTATTTTTCTTTCTCTGTTTCTTTTATGTGAAAATAGACTCATTCAGCTTAAATTTCACATATTATTTAGCCTCTAATTCAATTTCCACCATTTTTGGTGATTTTTCAAAATCACACAATTGTTGCTGTCTAAACTGTTTTGTTGCTAAATGTACTCTTTCATAATTTCACTTTTTCACTTTTTCACTTTCAATCACAATTCAATTCAAAATTCACTTTTCCATTTCTACGTCGATATTCAATTCAATTCCACACCTATATTCATTATTCAATTACACTTAGTCAATTTCCCGATGAACACTTTAGAATATTAATAGATACTCAGTGGATTCAGCACATATCAACCACCTTGTTAATCAATAATGTTAGGTTCACAAAGTAGCCTGCACATAGTACTACACATGTGACCATTACCATTCGATACACGTACTAGCCTGCACATAGTACTAATCCCGTGATTGAAACTATCTGGTACGCATAGTAGCCTGTACATAGTACTACACATGCGACCTACCATTCCGGTACACGTAGTAGCCTGCACATAGTACTACACACGTGACCATCACTTTCACTTTTACATAGTGGCCTACACACAGCCCGTGCCACACATGTGATCATTTCTGTCCCTTCCTTCGTATCCCTTTTTATTCCAAAGGTTCATTCGAGAATTTTTCACTTTTTCTCACTTTTCTTTTTATCGATCAATTTCAATTTCTCGTCTTTCTTGATTTATAACAATACATTTAACTTATATAGCATTCACACTTTTCATTCCAGTCCAAAAATCATACTTTAACAAACTTACGTTTTTGCCCCTAAAGTTTCACAAAATTACAATTTTGCCCCTAGGCTCCTAAAATAATTTTTATTCAATTTCCTTGCACTTTAGGCTTAGCCGAACCATTTTCATAACTATAGTAGTCCACAATTTCTCACTTATTCACACACTTGTGACATATTTTATAACTTTTACAAATTAATCCTTTTAGGCATTTTCATCGAAAATCACTTAGTAAAAGACATTCATCACACTCCAAACATTCATATTCTTCCATAAAACATCAAAATACATGCATATCATTCATGGCTAAATTTTTAAACAGAAACCCTAGTTCAAAATAATGGTAAAAATAGGTAAATCTTATTACGAGGATTTTAAAAACGTAAAAATATTAAAAACGGGGCTAGAACGGACTTACAATCGAGCATGGAAGCTTGAAAAACCCTATCCATGGTTTCTCCATACAATTTTTGGCCTAGGGGTTGAAGATGGACAAAAATTAGCTTTTAATTTTGTTTTTAATTCATTTTAATAACTAAATGACCAAAATACCCTTAATGAAAAACTTTGGAAACATGCCTAACCATGCCCATTTTTGTCCACCAACTTAACCAATGGTCTAGTTACCATATAAAAACCTCCAATTTAAAATTTCATAACAATTGGACACCTCTAACATATAGAACTCAACTTTTGCACTTTTACATTTAGTCCTTTTGACTAAATTGAGTGCCCAAACGTCAAAATTTTCGAACGAAATTTTCACGAAATCACTTTGTGAAATCGTAGACCATAAAAATATAATGAAAATAAATTTTTTTCTCGTCAAATTTGTGATCCTAAAACCACTATTCCGACTAGCCCAAATTTGGGCTATTACATGCTCATTTTATTCCGGTTCGGACGGACTACTCTCTGCAGAAGCTAGCGAAGCTCTATATCTCCAAGATTGTAAGACTGCATGGGGTTCCTGTTTTGATAATTTCTGATAGAGATCCTCGCTTCACTTCTCAGTTCTGGAAGAAATTACAAGAGGCTCTGGGTTCGAGATTGGACTTCAGTACTACGTTCCATCCTCAGACCGAAGGTCAGTCTGAGAGGGTGATTTAGATACTGGAAGATATGCTTCGGAGTTGTAATTGATTTTTGAGGTAGTTGGGAGGATTATCTACTGCTAGCTGAGTTTGCCTACAATAACAGTTTCTAGTCTAGCATCCAGATGGCACCTTACGAGGCTTTGTATGGTTGTAAGTGTCGTACCCCGCTATGTTGGACTGAGTTGGGTGAGCATCGAGTTTTGGGTCATGAGTTAGTTTCTGAGACTGAGGATAAGGTTAGACTGATTCGGGATCGTCTGAAGGCGACTTCTGATAGACAGAAGTCTCATGTAGATCTGAAAAGGAGATATATTGAGTACTCTGTGGGCGATTCTGTGTTTCTTAAGGTTTCTCCGTGGAAGAAAGTTCTGAGATTTGGTCTTAAGGGCAAGTTGAACGCTAGGTTCATTGGGCCATATCGGATTCTAAAGTGTGTAGCACCAATCGCTTATCGTTGGAGCTACCTTTAGAGTTGGACCGTATCCACGATGTCTTTCACGTCTCGATGTTGAGATGGTATCGGTCTGATCCATCTCATGTTGTCTCTGTTGAGGAGATCGAGGTTACACCAGATTTGACTTTTGAGGAGGAGTCGGTTTAGATTCTGGATCATTATATTAAGGTTCTGAGGAGGAAGTCCATTCTGTTAGTAAAGGTTCTATGGTGGAATCATGGCACTGAGGAAGCCACTTGGGATCTGAGGACTCGATGCGTCAGTAGTATCCTCATATGTTCTGATCAAGTAAATTTCAAGGTCGAAATTTCTTTTAGGGGGTAGATTTGTAGCGCCCGGCTTAATTTATTTCTATTTCTGTAAATATATGACACAAATGGATATCTGCTTTAGTGGTTGAGTGTTTTGGGTGTGTGTGTGAGGTCTTGGGTTCAAGTCTCACATTTGCCAAATTCTGTTATTTTTCTAATTCTAGTCTTACACTTCTTGGGTTGGCTTATTTAGGGTTGTATGCTATTTTCTATCAGAATGAGCTTGTTGGTTCAAGTGGTAAGGGAGTTGGTGTGTTGGGGGTCCTATGTTCGAATCTCGACGCAAGCGGTTGATATTTTTGCTCGGTTGTCTGATAGAGTTTGGGTTGAGTTAAAATTCTGAGGGAGTTATGAGTAGCCGGTTAGTGGGAGATAATTAAGGAATTATATTGGCATATCTTATTATTTTCTTTTCTTTATTTTGAATTTTAATTAGTTCCTCCCTTCTTCTGGAATTAACGTCAGTTTATGTTCCCTCTCTACCTTTCTGTTAATTTTATTTTTGTTCATCCTCTTTCTGGTGTAATCCCTATTCCTCCATTCCTTTCAATTTTCTTGTTCACTATTATTGTTCTTCGCACAGTTTCGGTAAGCCTCTCAATTCTCTTCGTGGTAGCGTGCGGTTGTTGTAAGAAATCTGAACTCTGCGATCAGTTGTGTAGGTGAAGGTGGTGAATCTGTAGTTTGCGCTCTAACGTTTTAACTTTTGTGTGTAGTAATTTTGCGGTGGTAAATGTGGAATGTTGCTTGATTTAGTTTTGGTTGTTTTTGTAAATCAGATGTTAATAGGACTTTGGGATTCTATTTTTACGTGCTACTGGACTCAAGGTTGGTTTCGCAACAAAATTGTAACAGGTGTGTTCCCAAATCACAAAAAACGAGGCTTCAGCAAAAGTCAAAATTGCCTACTGTCGATGCCACACGGGTGTATGGCTGGCCATGTGGGTGGCCGTGTACGAGGCACAACCGTGTGTTTGATGAGGGCATGGCCATACGCAAGACGCAACTATGTGGTGATGCACACGGGCTAGGCCAAATTAGGTGTGTGGCGCACATGGGCATGTGGATTTTGGGCCAGGCCGTGTGGGCCACACAGGCAAGGCCAATCTGGGCGTGTGGGCCACACAGGCATGTGGGCCCATATTTTTTAATTTTCCCTAAGGTTGGATGGATCGCTCCGATTGAATGTGGGCCTACTATAGGGTCGGTAAGGGCTAACCAAACCCAAGATTATATGATTTGATATTCTGATAGTATGTAACACCTCTTACCCGTATTCATCATCAAAACAAAGTAAGAAGTGTTATCAAATGATCTGAAATATATATATATTTACAAAAATTTTGACATAATTTCTTTTCATAAACATTCAATTCCTCCTGCAAATTCTCGAAACACAATTTCAAACAACTTCAATATTTCAACCAAATACAATTATATGTTTAGACATAATTTATCCATCCACAACATTCTAATTACTTTGTTAATAGTTTAAGGAAACAATTTATCAATTAATATACACCAATATTTTAAACCAAACAATATTTTATACATATATATATATAATTTATACCACATTACATTAAGTCATCTATACATGCCATTTTTCAAAGTATTGGTTGCAAAATACCCAAAAGATGATGAGGATAGTGTGGATGATGTTCTGACCCCGTCCAATTCCCGAGCTGATTAATATCACTATAAAACAAGAGAAAAATAGAGAAGAGTAAGCTTATAGCTTAGTAAGTATGTACGTAGTTGATAAATAAATTTCTAGCATGATACCATATATAATATAATTTTTTCACACATAAATCTATTATCTATTCAATTTCCAGCAAACTATTTCTCTGCATCACAGTCACTAAATTATTTTTATCTAGAGCTATGGAACTCTAAATTAAGATGCGTAAATTTTTCCTGAAACTAGACTCATCTACCTTCTTACCATAAAATTTTCAGAATTTTTGGTTTAGCCAATTAGTACAGTTTATTCTCCAAATATTCCTCTGTTTCACAGCTTGACACTTCTGACCTCTCTTCACTAAAAGTCAGTTATCTCTTAGTACAGAGTTAAAATGATGTTCCCACTTATTTATTTTGAAAATAGATTCAATAAGAAATTTAAGAATGTAAATTTCAAAACATAATTATTTTTGTACAATGTTTAGTGATTTTCCAAAGTCAGAACAGAGGATTTCAAAATCATTCAGACCTTATCTCACTAAAATTCCAATATCTCAAAATATATAACTCCTTTGGCCATTCTTTCTATTTTATATGAAAATAGACACATTAAGCTTTAATTTCATGTCTTATTAAACCACTAAATCAATTTCTATAATTTTTGGTGATTTTTCAAACTAACATCACTGTCACTATCCATATCTATTCTATTCCAACATCCCTCATTCACATAGCACTATAACCATTTATTTTATAACAAAATACAAGACTTCATCACTTCAGTCACTCTTTCGCAACTTATCACGTTCCAATCGCATACTCATATCTCATTGAACATGTCGGTATAACAACAAATATTTGGGGTTTTTCACACAGTACTACCCATGTTACTTTTATCATTCGATACACGTAGTAGCCTTCACATAGTACTACACGCATGATCAAGTTTTACGGTTCACGTAGTAGCCTTCACATAGTACTACACAGGTGATCAAGTTTTACGGTTCACGTAGTAGCCTTCACATGGTACTACACACGTGACCAAAGCTTTTCGGTACACATAGTAGCCTTCACTTAGTACTATACATGTGACCATCATTTATCGATTCACGTAGTAGCCTTCACACAGTACTACACACATGACCAAAGCTTCTCGGTACACATTGTAGCCTTCACTTAGTACTACACATGTGACCATCATTTATCGATACACGTAGTAGCCTTCACACAGTACTACACACGTGTTCATCGATACCTTATTCAAATCTTTACCATTCCGACAGTTCCACAAAGATTCTTACTTTCCAATAATTTACAATTTCTCCATAGCACATTATAATATCAATCTTTCCACTCAACTCCATAACGAATTTAATAATTCGATTTAAATCACTTCAACCATTACTTGCAGTTGGTATATCCATAAACCAAACTGATTTTAAACAAATCATCTATCAATTTCAAATTTCTAACTTTAACATAACTATTTCATATCCAACCCTTTCGCATATATTGTCACGAAATATAAAAAATTATAACAATGTATTAATTACATACAACTTATCTCGATACAAAATGTAAAGATTTTGGAATTTAATCCCCAATCTTCTCTTTTCCCCGATTAAGGTTGACTTCTCGTCTTTCTTGATCTATAACAGCAAACTGAGCTTGTTTAACATTCACATTTATTAAAACAAGCTTCGACTCAACTTTTGTCAAAATTATGATTTTGTCCCTAAACTTTTGCAAAATTACATTTTGTCCCCAAGCTCAAAAATTAAATTTCACTCCTTATTCTTATGTTTTACAACATGCTGAACACTTTTTCCTTCTATGGAAATATCAAATTCTCACTCTAACATGTACTTATGAACATTAAATATTTTTACCGATTATGTCGATTTACCCGTTTTCACTTAAAATCGCTTAGCAAAAGTTGTCTAACATAATTCCTAGCTTCATATTCTACCATAAAACAGCAAAATAAACACATTTCACCTATGGGTATTTTTCCAAATGTGAACCCTAACATGAATTAATGATAGAAATAGCTAAACCGAGCTACGAGGATATCAAAAATGCGAAGAACATTAAAAACTGGGCTAAGATGCACTTACTATGAGCTTGAGAGAGTGAAGAAACCCTAGCTATGGTGTCTTCCAAAATTTGGCAGCAACTAATGAAGATGAACACCATTTTTCCATCTTTTTCCCATTTTAATTCTTTTTTTATTACTAAATGACTAAAATGCCCTTACTTAAAAAAATCTATTTCACTAATCCTATGCCCATTTTTGTCCATCAATTAACTATTGGTCTAATTACCACATAAGGACCTCCAATTTAAATTTTCATAACAATTGGACATCTCTAACATGTAGAACTCAACTTTTGCACTTTTTACAATTTAGTCCTTTTGACTAAATTGAGTGCCCAAACGTCAAAATTTTCAAACGAAATTTTTACAAAATTTTTCCGTGAAATTGTAGACCATAAAAATATAATGATAATAATATTTTCCCTCGTCAGATTTGTGGTCTCGAAACCACTGTACCGACTAGGCCCAGAATCGGGCTGTTACATAGTATGCTCTTAGTAGGACACTTTTATGTATGTCTAACTATTCTGCTATATGTATATCTGATATCTGTACACAAGCATGATAAGCATGTTATATCTGTATCTGTATTTTGTATCTGTTTTTGGGGTGGGATTGTATATATCGAGGAAGTGTTCTGAAAGGCAACCTTCGTCTATATTCTGGCGGCTTGGCTGCACTTTATCTGATATGTGACGTAATGGCACGATATGGTGTGTAGGGATGGGTGAGTGTTTTTAACCCCACATGGTGTGATGGGATGGTCGGAATTGGTGTGTACAGGATGGGGGTAGGAATCTGTATATCTGATCTGCATATCTGTAACTGTTATCTGTATCTGAAATGGAAATGAGTCCGAATCTGAATCTGAATCTGACTATGCATGTGATTTCTGTATGTATAGCATGTCTATGTCTGTTGGGTTATACACTGAGTTTACGAAAACTCATATCTATTTGTCTGTTCTGTTTAGGTAATCCTCAGATTTAGGCGGATTGGTGTGATGGAGATCAGCGGTGACCACTCGTCCGGGAACTGATTATACTTAGTAATTATGGTTTTTATCTAAATTTCAGACTTAATTGAGAGTATGTAATTTCTGGGACTCTCTAGACTGGACGGTTTTTAAACTTTTGGTTTTGGTTTTGTTTGCTTGTTTATTCACATGGTTTAACAAAACGTTTATGGAATCTACGATTTTACTCAAAGAAAAGGTTTTTCTAAAAATTACAAATTGAATTTCCAAAATATAATGGTTTTATTAGTCTTTCACTGTAAATTGTGTTTTGGCAAAAGAAATAATTCATATCATTTTTTACAACAAACATAAGAAAACATGAGTTATAAGCTAGTATAATCTATCGTAACGACTCCGTTTTCAAAATCCTTTATCGTAACATTACCGGATTCGGCCATAACATCTAGGCTGGGTTTGGGGTGTTACAATCAAGCACCCAAAGTGAAACAAGCCATGCTATAACAAGCTATCCAATCAAGGTACATAAGCATACAACCAATGTGCCCAAAAGGCACCTCAATTACAACCACTAAACATGTATATCCATATACATAAATTGGCCAAAAGTTAAACTAACTTATAACTAAACTTATGTCATAACTTACCACTTTGTTCACATATCAAATTCACATTCAAATATAAAAAATTTACCATTTAACAATTAGCATCAATAATCATATATGATAACTACATTTTTCATACCAATATGAAAATGTTCAACTTCTATCATAAGACCACTATATATATCAACATATCAACCATTCAAAGTACCAAACCTACAAGCAAAAACATAATGGCTAAAACATCAACGAAAATGACATATATATACCAAACTCATCAATTAAACATTAGACATAGTCCACCTATACATGCCATTATAACCTTAACCAAGACATCAAAATCTACCGATATAAATGCTGGATAGTGTGATAGATTTTCGACGAGCTTCCAAATCGATCGAGCTTCCGATAATCTGTAAGGTAAAGGAAAAACAACTTCTTAAGCAATGAATGCTTAGTAAGCTCATAGAAACTTTGATCATATCAATCCATTTCAAATATGAAATTTATACAAATCAAAGATAATCCTATACCAATATTGCAAGATTCATGAAACCATATTCAACAACTCCCAAAGTGAATGAATCCACAGCATCACATTTACATATCATCCCTAGCATAGTAGGATTTTCTAAAACTTTAAACTCTTTCAAATTTTCTTATTTTCATTTGCATTTCATTACTTTCCATTGCATTTACTATATTTAGCTTAAATAACAACATCAATTCAACTCATCATTCCCTTTTTCATCATTTTATACTTCAAGTATGAACTTACTATTTCATTACTTTTCCACACTCGTTTCATATACATATCACACGAGACATAAATCTATCATTCAACCATAGTCACAAGTTAGTGCATTTAAACATAATTCTTTTTGAAACTAACCACATGATAAACCATTTCAATAGAAATTACATAATTTAAACCTTACCACCCTTTCATGATCACAAGCATATTTCCATTTAGGCACTTACCATTTCAGTGCATAACTTATAAGTTTAATGTGGCATAATCCAACCACAACTTGGCCAAAGCCTAAGCATTTACATCAAACATGTTAGCCAAATAAACATACAACATAAGCATTATAAACATGGATGAGCACAACATTTATTCATGTATCATATACATATATCATCCATTTCCACTTTCAATATACCATGTAATACCATTTCAATGAAATTCACATGTATCTATATCCTAGTTCATATCGAACTCTTACCACTTCATATTCGAATAATGCCCGTTGAACTATTTAGAATATTGTTAGATACCCTAAATAGCTCACACACAGTGTGCTAGCTCATATAACTATAATCCGTCAGATCCTGTACATGTATGCTCACACGAGCTGTGAATCGGTATGCTCACAGGTTAGAATGTAGCTACACGATGCTGCTCACACGAGCTGTGGAATATTCGCAACACATGTCGGACCTCAGCCATCGGTAGGACGAACAAGACCAGCACCCAAATCATGTAACCCTAATGACATGTCATTTGTATCCTTCGAATTTCTAAAGTTCAAACGGGGCTCGGTAATCGTCGTACGTCGTTGGATTTACGTCGTTTCATAACACGGTAAATTGTATACTAACATATATATATTGATTCAACCATAATATAATCACAATATAATCACATATTAACATTAAATTTAATCAAAATTATACAAAATACAGTTCATACGAGCTTACCTGAGTAAATTACAGAAATACCAAGGTTTACAGGTATTTTGGTACTTTTCTATTTTCCTTGATTTTCCACCCGATCTTTATCTAAATTAATAATTTCATTCAATATATTAATTTAGACAGTAAAAAAATTCATTTCATGAAATTTTCTCATTTTTCCAAAATTGCCCCTAAAGTTGTACTTTTATTCAATTTAGTCCCTAAGCCCAAAACATGCAAATTAACCATTTTTACCCAAAATTGAGCATAGCTGAATGTTCATGGTATCCATAACAACCCATTTATGTAACAATTTCACATTAAATCCTTGTACTTTTATTAATTTAACAATTTAGTCATTGATCAGTAAATTCATCAAAAATCACTTAACAAAATACTTTTAATTATCAATAACCATTCCAAATTCATCATTCAACAACAAAAATCATAAGGTTCATAAATGGCAACATTTAAAATCTTTAGCAGCTTCAAAATCGAAGGTACGGGCTAGCTGGACCTAGTTGTAATAATCTTAAAAACATAAAAAATACAAGAAACTGATAGTTTAGGGGCTTACATCCAAGAAATGAAACATGGCCGAACCAAGCTTCCATAACCATGGCTTCTTTCTTCTTTCAATTCGTGAAGAAGACACCAAAATGATGATATAACATTTTGGTTTTTATTTTATTTTATTTAATATTCAAATTACCATTTTGTCCATTTAATAAACATCAAATTTTCATGCTTTTAGTTACCCAAAACCATTCGCTACATTCTTAAATGGTTTAATTACCATTTAAGTCCCTTTTCCTTTATTCAATTAACCATTTAATCACTCAAATCAAATAGTGATCAAATTTTGCATCTTTTATGATTTAGTCCTATTTAATTAATTAACTATCGAAACGTTAAAATTTTTCAACGAAAATTTAATACCACCTGAATGACACTCCGTAAATATTTACAAATATATTTATAGCTCGGTTTATAGAAATGAGGTCCCAATACCTCATTTTCTAAAACCACTTGAACTTAATAAATCATTTATACAACAAAAATCACTATATCAAAAACCTTTTTAAAACCATATTTGACTCGTAAATATTAAATAATAATATTTATGAACTTACTCGTCAGATTCAGTGGTCCCAAAACCACTATTTTTGACACCCCTGAAAAATGGGCTGTTACATCATGCATAATAATACAAAATTTCAAAAGTCTCACAACAGTAGGGATTCTCTGGTGTAGTCTAATAGAAAGTGTTCCTTCAACAATAGGCCTAAGAAGGAAAACAAAATAGGGTAAGTTCAAAAGAACTTAGTGTGTTCCAGAAGAAAACATATCAATAGTTACTAATACGTCAAGCATGTCATTTCAAATATTCAAACACAATCATACAATTTGCTAGTTGGTAAATACCATACGCAGACAAACTATACGTCAGTTTACAATTTCCTTTAGCGTATACATGGAACGATTGAAATGTACAAGTGTACACAATCACAATAAGTAATAAAGTTACAAGTAAATGTCGAGTTATTATACCCACAGGGACTATGTAAGAAAATTTTTATGAAATGCAATTAAAAACACTTCAGTGAAGGAAAATCGTTTGTTTTGAAAAAAGGGTTCAATAAAACTAGATTTTAACTAAGTAAATTAACTAAGAAAATTAAAAGGTAAAAATTCCAACGCATGATTCTTGAAAAAAAAGTTTTATCAATATGACATAATTGTGTTAGATCAATTATATTTCTTAACTTAGTATTATTAAAACAATGCTCATATTGTTACAAATAAATTCAAGGCAACTTGGTAATTTGTTAACTATAGCACGTACAAACTTACAAATTTAACTAATCTCTTGAACATATTACTATGCCAATTCAAAAAATTAATCATTTTTAATAAAAAACGTAAAAGATTAAGTGAAGTAACAATATATTGCTACATTGAAACAGTTTAATTGCAACACCCCTAACACATAGCCATCGTCGGAATAGGATTACGGAGCATTACCAAATAAACATAACCTAAAAATCATTGATTTTCAAAAATTTCAATAAACATAGCATAATTCATTAATATACATGCATATCGTCCCATATTCGAGCCCTTGAGGCCTTAGAATCACTTTAGAAATGATTTGGGACTAGATCAGGAACATTTGAAACATTGAGGAAGAAGTTAGAAAAATTTAAACTACAAGGGTCACACGGCCGTGTGGCTAGGCCGTGTGACTCACAAGGCTGAGACACACGCCCGTGTCCCAACCTGTGTCCTTGCTTGTGTAACAAGGCCAAGCCACACACTCTGTGCTAGGCCGTGTAACACTCGAAATGGCCTCACAAGCCCTTGTGCCAGGCCGTGTGCTAGGCTGTGTAACTTCTTGACTTGCAACCTTTAAAACCTATAGCGGACACACAGTCGTGTCGTATGGCTGTGTGTCATAGATGGCTAAGACACATGCCTGTTTCTTAAGCCGTGTGGACAAGAAATTGGTAAAAATCAAGCCATTTCTTTCACCTATTCAAACATGTACCTACAAGCCATTTACACATATAACAAAGACCTTAAAACATGCCCCAAACATACAAAAAATGACCAAATCCCTATACCAGTAATCCATACAACCAATATGCCAATAAGACAGCTCAAATACAATCCATTAAACCTATCTAAACATATGCATACTTGGCCATTCATCAACCTTACACATCTAACTTATTTGAACTCAAACATACCTTAATTCACCACATTGAAAATACACCATCACATACCAAATTAGTCATTCAAAACATGCATCATATTGGCCATAATAACACCAACCATCAAGGCACTAAAATACCATAAGTACATCAACTATAATAACACTTATACATGCCAAAACAACGAGATCATTAAACGCAAGTCCACCTATACATGCCATTATAACCTTGACCAAAATATCAAAATCCACCAATATAATCGCTAGATAGTGTGATAGATCTCCGATGAGCTTCCAAACCGATCGAGCTTTTGATAATCTATAAAAACATATGAAAGAAAACTACGTAAGCATATAATGCTTAGTAAGTTGATAAATAATGAACATAGCTTACCATTTCAATGCAAAACCTTATAAATTAAACGTGAATCAACCCAACATAAGCTTGGCACAAGCCTAAGCATCATCCACAACACACGTTAGTGCTTTTATAAAAACTTAAAAAAATCGTCGCCTGGAAAGATAGATTTCATGAACATTGTACAATTGAATTCATACTTTCCATAAGTATAGTCATACATACTTTGATCATTATAAATTCATACCTTTCCATAAGTTCATAACATAGTCATAGGAACACTTACCGTTCCTTCCCTTTTCATGCCCGTTGAACCACTTAGAATAATATCGGATACGCGGGAAGCTCACACAAAGTGTGCTAAACATGTGGTCGAAACCATTTCTTTCTTGTCCCTTTACATCATTCCTCACTCGAGTGAAAAATAGGTCTGCTCACACAAGCTGATGATTGGAGTGTAGCTACACGATGCTGCTCGCACAAGCTAACGAGTATCTGCAACAAATGCCGGAACTCAGTCATCGGTAGGACATTCAAGACCAGCACCCGAAACATGGTAACCCTAATGACATGTCATTTGTATCCTATATATTCCTAAGGTCCAAACGAGGCTTGATAATCGTCGTATGTTGTTGGATTTCCATCATTTCATGACATGATAAATAGCACAATAGCATGCATATATCAAATAACATTAAAACGTTATTTAATCATACGAACGTCCCTCAATTACGGAGATGTAAAAACGAGATCAACTAATCTGAGGTTTTAGCTTTTCCTTGATCTAGATTCGTATGAGGTTTATCTTGATCTAAATAACTAAATTCAGTCCATTTAATAATAATACTATTCAATTTAGTCCAAAATTCATACTTTTGCAAAATTTACATTTTTGCCCCTAATATTTTATCTTCTTTCCAATTTAGTCCTTAAGCTCGTAATGTAAAATTTATGTAAAATCATCGATATTTCATTCTAGCCAAAATACTTAGGAACTTATACAACCTCATTCTAATCAACATTTCATAAATTTACCATGGTATTTTGCTACTTTTACAAATAAGTCCCTCAATGATAATTTCATGAAAAAACACTTTACAAAAGTTGTTTATTTAACAACAAGGACTCATAATCTTTCACTAAACTTCAAAAACCATACAAACATGTTCATGGAAAACCCCTAAACCTTTAGCAGTTTTGTAAATTAGTCCATGAGCTAGCTAGATTAAGCTTCAACGATCCCGAAAACATAAAAATCATTAAAGACGAGGCAAAGTATCACTTACGTGCAAATAGAATGCTTGGCCGAACCTACCAAGCTTCCATGGAGGTTTTTTTCTTTGGTTTTTTGGTGGAAGAAGATAGACTAAAGATGATAGTTTTTGTTTTTCTTAATTTACATTAACTTATTTATTGATTTACTAAATTAACCTTTGTTATATAACATAAAAATCCCCTTTTTTTAATGTCCATCTTTGTCCACTATTTATAATAATGGTCTAGTTACCATATAAATCCCTTAAAAATTTAATTTCATAGCTAATAGATACCTTTAACTAATAGAACCCTACTTTTGTACCTTTTACAATTTAGTCCTTTTTACGAAATTAAGCATGCAAACTTTAAATTTCTTTACGAAAATTGTATACGACCTTACTAATATTCCATAGACATTAAAATAATAATAAAACAAATTTTTACTCATTAGATTTGTGATTTCGAAACCACTGTTTCGATTTCACTAAAAACAGGTGTTACAACTCTCCCCCTAAAGGAATTTTTGTCCCCAAAAAATATGACCAAAAAAGAGGTTCAGGTATTGCACTTTCATAGCTTCTTCTGGTTCCTAGTTAGCTTCTTCTATATCGTGTCATTGCCAAAGAAATTTCACTAAAGCTATGCTTTTTATTTCTCAATTCTTTAACCTCTCGAGCTAGAATTTTGATCGATTCTTTAGTGCACATTATCTCAGGCTGAATCTTAACTTCAATAGGTGAAATCACATGTGATGGATTTGATCGATATCATCATAACATCGACACGTGAAAAAAATTGTGGATCTTTTCTAATTCTGATGGAAAAGCTAATCTGTATGCTACCAACCCAATTCTTTCAACAATCTCATACGACCCAATAAACCGTGAACTTAGGTTTCCTTTACGACCAAATCAAAGATCTTTCTTCCAAATTGATACTTTCAAGAACACTTTATCGTCAACTTGAAATTCAATGTCTTTTTTTATATCCGCATAAGATTTCTATCGATCTGAAGCTATTTTTCAACTGTCTCGAATTACTTTAACCTTTTCTTCTATTTCTCGTATCAAATCAACCCCATGAAGCTTTTTGTAACACCCCAAATTTTGGGCCTAGAAGAAATAGGTTTTGAATAAGGGAACAGTTAGGAGACTGCACATAAATATTTAGTTGTGCAAGGAAGTGACATAAATGAATGTCTGCTTCAGTGGTTAAGTGATTTAGGAGTGTTTGGAACTATTTGAAAAGTTAGGGGTTCAAGCCTTGGCTTATGCAAAATTTTTAGTTTTGCTTCTAAATAAATTTGGACACTGGCTATAGGCCATATAAATAATAGTGCTTGTTTTATGACACAAAAAGAGCTTGTGGTCTAGTGGCAAGGTGGCGTGTTGTGTAACTGTGAGGTCTGAGGTTCGAGTGCTGGCGCATCAAAAAGGGAGTATTTATTTTGCTACCTAATTCGTGGGTGGTAGAGTTGGATTGAAATACTGCTAAATAGAGTTTGAACTGGTCATAGAGAGAATTGAGGAGGGATATTTGGAGAGATTTGAGGAGAGGATATTGGGATTAAGAGAGGTTGTTGTTGTGGAGAGTTATATATATCATCTCATCTGTTCCTTGTTCTCGATGGGAGATCGGCAAGGTTTTCAAGGTTTTCGTCTCTTTCTCCAACCTGCATTGCTTCCATTCCTAACTGGTGGTGGTCGAGGTTGATGCCACATTGCCTGGGAACCAAGGGTGCGATGATCATTGATTTTTGAAAAAAGAGTGTTCGGAACAAAGGGAATCTACGAATCATATCAGGTGTGTAACCACCCCACTGTAACTATAGAACGGCTAAAGCCCAAAAGCTAAAATACGACATTAAGACTACACAAGTGTGCGATCAGTCGTGTGGAAAGCCAAACCTGCGAATCATGTGCTATTAGCTATTGAGGCCTCCGTGAGCATTTCTATGGGCTTAGGCCGTAATGGGCCACGTTGGGCAGAAAGTGGGCTTGTGGGCCCCACACGACTGAAAGCTATGATTTGTGGCAAATACTGGACTAGCTAGGTAGATCACATAGCCGTGGCAAAACCTGGGCTGAATGGGCTGCACAGGCGTGTGGGCCCACTTGGGCCCATTTACATCGTTATAACCATTTAGATTACCTGAGTCGCTTGAGGTGACTGCAGACCTTCCGAGAGGTCAAACAATTACCGAATTACCCCCGAAGGGTAAAATGACCGAATTACCCTCGAAGGGTAAAATGACCGAATTACCCTCAAAGGGTAAAATGACCAAAATACCCCCAAAGGGTAAGATAATCGAAATACCTCGGAAGGGTACAATGACCGAAATACCCCCGAAGGATAAAATAACTATTATACCCCTATGAGTTGAAATATGTGTATGACCAATTTGCTTTATGATATATATATGACTGTTACTGAGTATGACATACTGTATAAACGTATGATTTATGAGATGACATACTGTATGGGGTTGGGATCTGATATAGGGGAAGTATACTGTTATTGGTAGCTTTGCTGTGTTACTGTTACTGGCAACTTTGCTACATCACTAATACTGGTAGCTTTTCTGCGATATTGGTGTGTTGGCTGGGTGGGTCGATTTTATCCCCACATGGTGTGTTGGTGGTACGGAGTGGTGTGTTGGCTGGATTGGGATGGGTTGCATTACTACATTGTACTGTTACTGTATTAGGTTAAGGCCAACACTGTTACTGTAATGAGCTAAAGCCCACACTGTACTGTTACTATATAGGGCTCAGGCCCAAACTGCTCCTGTATGCTGTATATTGACTGAATAATAGGGGATTTCACACTGAGTTTCGTAAACTCACCCTCTCTTTTACTATGCAGGTAATCCTCAGCCATAGGCGATTAGGTGCTGTGAGAGACTCAGAGATGGCCACACACACACTGCTGCTTATATTTGTTTTTTTTAATTTAAATTATAAGTTGGGTTTTGTTTTTCTAATAAGGCCTTTAAATTGGTTTAAATTTTTAAGTGGGCTTTTACTTAAATATTTTAAACTGGTAGTTAGGAGAAGACAGGTTTTCAAAAGGTAACTGTTTTGAAAGACACCACGTTTTCTCAACTTTTCTGAAAAAAATAACTTTTGCAATAAATGAGATTTTGGAAAATTTATAACGTTTTAAAAGTGATTAGCTTTTAATGATGCACGCTTGGAAATGAACAACCCGTTTTGGAATCACCGTTTAATGACAAAATGTTTAATTGATTTTAAGGATTTCAATGATAACAAGTTTTACATGAAACACCTCAATGTGACACCGCCAGATTCGGCCATAACTCTTAGCCCAGGTTTAGGGTGTTACATTCAGTGGTATGAAAGCCTAGTTGCAAAACTTGAGTGTGGAATTGGTTTTGAAAATATTTAGAATTTCTAGAAAACTGCTTTGAAGAGTTGTTTTTTGGAAGGCTTGCAAGTGTGGCACGCCGAGTCTCCAGTGCCGAATCTGTAAGTTTCTCTATACTATAGACTGCTTGAACTAAAATACACTAAGAGATTACTGTAGATAATAAGACTGTACTGAAACTCTTTAGTTAGAGTAAACTGAGAGTGTAGGAAAACTGGAAACTGCAGGAAGACTCTTGATTTCTGAAAATAAAACTCTAATTACTGCTTTTCATAAGACATCTGTTAATAATCACAGGAATTGCAAACTAATTCAAAAAACTTCTTAATCTGATAATACGTTATTTGGTATGAGCAGAAGAGATACACGCGAACGAGATACAATAGGCCATGGTAGAGGCCGTAGAGGTACTTGAGTTGGGTCCTCGTCGTTTGGCCATATACCTAATTTGGAACTAGAGTGCGCAGTGAAGCGTAGTGGTGGAATCTGTGTTTTGTGAGCCGAATCTGTAAGTTTCTCTATACTATAGACTGCTTGAACTAAAATACACTAAGAGATTACTGTAGATAATAAGACTGTACTGAAACTCTTTAGTTAGAGTAAACTGAGAGTGTAGGAAAACTGGAAACTGTAGGAAGACTCTTAATTTCCGAAAATAAAACTCTAATTACTGCTTTTCATAAGACATCTGTTAATAATCACTAGAATTGCAAACTAATGCAAAAAACTTCTTAATCTGATAATAGGTTATTTGGCATGAGCAGAAGAGATACACGCGGACGAGATACAATAGGCCATGGTAGAGGCCGTAGAGGTGCTCGAGTTGGGTCCTCGTCATTTGGCCATATACCTAATTTGGAACTAGAGTGCGCAGTGAAGCGTAGTGGTGGAATCTGTGTTTTGTGACTGATCTGATAATTGGAAATTTCGAGGACGAAATTTCTTTAAGGAGGGGTGAATTGTAACACCCCGAATTTTGGTCCTAGAAGAAATAGGTTTTGAACAAGGGAACGGTTAAGAGATTGCACATAAATATGTAGTTGTGCAAGGAAGTGACATAAATGAATGTCTGCTTTTAGAGGTAAAGTGATTTAGGAGTGTTTAGAAGTGTCTGAGAAGTCAGGGGTATGAGTCTTAGCTTTTGCAAAATTTTTAGTTTTGCTCTTAAATGAATCTAGACACTGGCATATAGGCCTTATAAATAATAGTGATTGTTTTATGACACAAAAAGAGCTTGTGGTCTAGTGGCAAGGTGTGGTGTTGTGTAACTGTGATGTCTGAGGTTCGAGTGGTGGCGCATCAGAAAGGGAGTATTTATTTTGCTGCCTAATTCGTGGGTGGTAGAGTTGGATTGAAATACTGCTAAATGGAGTTTGAACTTGTAACACCCCTTACTCGTATTCCTGTTCGGAACAGAGTATGAGGTATTACTAAATTTTTAAAAAAAATTCGACAGCATTTCTGCTTATTTTTGCTTAAACCTCCTGCAAATTTACAAACACAATTCAATATTCCAACCAAGTTCAGTTGTATAAACACACACAATTTAACCATTAATAAACACTACATTTTAAATCGAACCATAACATATATATTTACATGGTGACTCCACATTACATAAGTCGTTTATACATGCCATAATTTTCCGGAATGCTAGTAGCAAAATACCCCAAATGTGGAGGATAGTGTAGATGATTGTCTGACTCCGTTCCAATTCCAAGTTGATGGAAATCACTATAATCAAGGGAAAAATAAAAACGAGTAAGCATATAGCTTAGTAAGTAAACACATGATAAATAAGTAATTTCTCACATAACTACACCATAATATAAATTTATTCACAAATAATTTCATTGCTTGGGTAATTTCCAGCAAGCTATTTTTCTGCGTCATAGTCACTAATTTATTTTTATCTGGAGCTACAGGGCTCCAAATTGAATTCTGTAAATTTTCCCCGAAACTAAACTCATATACCTTTCCACCATAAAATTTTCAGAATTTTTGATTTAGCCAATTAGTACAGGTTATTCTTTAAACCTTCCCCTATTTCACTCCCCACAGTTCTGACCTCCCTTTACTAAAATTTAATTAACTCCCTGTAAAAAATTCAAACAGTGGTATCATTTGTTTCTATTAAAAATAGACTCAATAAGGAACCAGACATATAAATTTTAGGCCATAATTATTTTTGTACAATTTTTGAGATTTTCCAAACTTGGAACAGGGGATTTCGAAATCAATCCAGCCCTGTCTCAGTAAAATTCAAATATCTCCAAAAATACAACTCTTTTACTTACTCTATTTCTTTCATATGAAAATAGACTCATTCAACTTCAATTTCATATATTATTCAACCTCTCATTCATTTCCCACTGTTTATGGTGATTTTTCAAAGTTACCCAACTACTGTTGTTCAACACAGTTTTGTATTTAAATTGTTTCTTTTGCATTTTTGATATTTCCTCCCATCTTATACATGGGTTGATTTAGTATCAAACCCAATATTCCTCCCATAAACTTGTCCACCACATAGAAATATTCACCTTCCTAATTTTCTCGTTGAACACTCGGAATGTTAACCGTTATCGGTGGATTCTGCATTTAGCAACCACCACTGAATCGGGGAATCAGCACACAGCAACCCCTTGGGGGAATCAGCACTTAGCAACCCCCTTTTTCATTTCAAAGATATGGTGGAATCAGCACTTAGCAACCACCAATGGGTAGGGGAATCAGCACTTAGCAACCCCTCGGGGGAATCAGCACTTAGCAACCCCCTTTCACATTTAAAAATACGGTGGACTCAGCACTTAGCAATCACCAATGGGTAGGGGAATCAGCACTTAGCAACCCCTCGGGGGAATCAGCACTTAGCAACCCCCTTTCACATTTAAAAAATACGGTGGAATCAGCACTTAGCAACCACCAATATATCGGGGAATCAGCACACAGCAACCCCTTTATATGTAATATACTCCGGCCTATTCTGAGTGTTCAACCCAAAAACCGTGTTTTGCAACCCCTAACCACCTTTCCCGATTTAACAACATTTTTGGAATATTGCCAAACATTTATTTTAATTTCAAATAAATCTCAACACATGTCAAATAATGTCAAAATAATACATTAAGTCACGTGTTTACTTACCTTGGTGCAAAATATCGTAATTTTGCAATTCACTCCACTATCTTTTCTTCTCCTCATTTGAGATAATCTTCACGTCTCTCTTGATCTATAATAGCAAATTTAACTTGTTTAATGTTCACATTTATTAAAATAATTCTCCACCCAACTTTTTGAAAAATTACAATTTTGCCCCCAAACTTTTGCATAATTACACTTTTGTCCCCAAGCTCGGAAATTAAACTTCATCTCTTATTCTTATGTTTTATGACATACTGAACATTTTTCCCTTCTATGGCAACATCAAATTCCCACTCTAACACATTCTTTTGAACATTAATTATTTTTACCGATTATGTTTATTTACCCGTTTTCACTTAAAATCGCTTAGCAAAAGTTGTTTAACATAATTTCTAGCTTCATATTCTACCATAAAACAGCAAAATAAACACATTTCACCTATGGGTATTTTTCCAAATATGAAACCTAACACGAATTAATGGTAGAATAAGCTAAACCAAGTTACCGGGATTCCAAAAACGTAAAGAACATTAAAAACGGGGCTTGGAATCACTTACTATGGAGCTTGAAAGCTTAAAAACCCTAAATATGGCTTCCCCCCTTGCTGATTTCGTTCACCATGAAGAAGATGAGCATTTTTTGCCATCTTTTTCCCATTTAATTCTATTTAATTACCAAATGACTAAAATGCCCTTACTTAAAAAAAATCTATTTCACTAATTCTATACCCATTTTTGTCCATCAACTAACTAATGGTCTAATTACCATATAAAGACCTCCAATTTAAAATTTCATAACAATTAGACATCTCTAAGATGTAGAACTCAACTTTTGCACTTTTTACAATTTAGTCCTTTTGACTAAATTGAGTGCCCAAACGTCGAAATTTTCGAACAAAATTTTTACAAAAATTTTCCGTGAAATTGTAGACCATAAAAATATAATAATAATAATGTTTTCTCTCGTCGGATTTGTGGTCCCGAAACCACTATTCTGACTAGGCCCAGAATCGGGCTGTTACAACTCTCCCTCCTTAGGGATTTTCGTCCTCGAAAATCTTACCAGAAAAGAGGTTTGGGTACTGTTTCCTCATAATTTCCTCCGGTTCCCACGTAGCCTCTTCCACTCCATGTTTTAGCCACAACACCTTCACTAAGGCTACACTTTTATTCCTTAACTGTTTGACCTCCCGAGCCAAAATCTTTATTGGTTCTTCCTCATAAGTCATATCTGGTCGAACCTCAATCTCTGTAGGAGAAACTATATGTGAAGGATCCGAATGATAACGTCGCAACATCGACACATGAAATACATTACGTATCTTTTCCAACTCCGGCGGTAAAGCTAACCGATACGCTACAGGGCCCACTTTTTCGATAACTTCATATGGTCCAATAAAACGTGGACTTAATTTGCCTTTACGACCAAATCTCAGAATCTTCTTCCATGGAGATACTTTAAAGAACACTTTATCACCCACTTGAAACTCAATTTCTTTCCTCTTTAAATCCGCATACGACTTTTGCCGATCTGAGGCAACCTTTAAGCAGTCACGGATTATTTTCACCTTTTCTTCAGTTTCTTTCACCAAGTCGACTCCATGAATTCGGTTCTCACCGAGCTCAGTCCAATATAAAGGAGTTCTACACTTGCGCCCATATAACGCTTCATACGGTGCCATTCGTATACTTGACTGATGGCTATTGTTATAAGCAAATTCAACCAATGGTAGATATTTCTCCCAACTGCCTTTCAATTCTAAAATACAACACCGGAGCATGTCTTCAAGAACTTGAATCACTCTTTCTGATTGCCCGTCAGTTTGCGGATGAAACGCAGTACTGAAATTCAATTTCGTACCCAAAGCTTCCTGCAACTTTATTCAAAACCTCGAAGTAAATCTCGGATCTCTATCCGATATAATAGATTTAGGCACCCCATGTAATCTCACTATTTCAGCAACATATAATTCCGCCAGCCTGTCAAGTGAGTAATCAATGCGTATCGGAATAAAATGGGCTGACTTTGTCAATCTATCAACAATTACCCAAATAGCATCTTTCTTCTTTGGAGTTAAAGGCAATCCTGTCACGAAATCCATCGTAATACTATCCCACTTCCATTCTGGAATCGTTATCGGTTGAAGTAAACCCGATGGTACTTGATGCTCAGCCTTCACTTGTTGGCAGATTAAACACTTTGTTACAAATTTTGATATATCCTTTTTCATGCCCGGCCACCAATACAACTTTTTCAAATCATTATACATTTTCACACTACCTGGATGAACTGATAAATCACCACTGTGTGCCTCACATAAAATGGTCCGAATTAGCTCATTATTTCTTGGTACACATATTCTGTCTCGAAACATCAGGCAATCATCTGAACCAATTTGAAAATCTGAATCAACGCCTGCTTCACACTGAGCTCTTCTGGCTTGCAATTTATTGTCATTCTTTTGAGCTTCCCGAATCTGCTGAAGAAATAACGGTCTAACTCTCAATTCGGCCAAAATTGAACCATCATTAGATAAAGTTAATCTCGTACTCATAGCTCTCAAAGCAAATAAAGATTTTCTGCTCAAGGCATCAGCAACCACATTAGCTTTTCCGGGATGATAATCAATCACTAGCTGATAGTCTTTAATTAGCTCGAGCCATCTTCGTTGCCGCAAATTCAAGTCTTTTTGGCTCATCAAATACTTCAAACTCTTATGATCAGTGAAGATTCGGCACTTTTCACCATACAAATAATGACGCCAAATTTTTAAAGCAAAAACAATGGCAGCCAATTCTAAATCATGCGTCGAATAATTCTTCTCATGCGGTTTCAACTGTCTCGAAGCATAAGCTATTACTTTGCCCTCTTGCATTAACACACACCCTAGACCATTCAACGATGCATCCCTGTAAATTACAAACTCCTTCCCGAACTCAGGTTGCACCAACACTGGCGCCTCAGTCAATAATGCCTTCAACTTTTCAAAACTCTGTTGACATTTATCGGTCCATTCAAATTTGACATTCTTCTGCAGTAACTTAGTCATAGGAGAAGCAATCATCGAGAATCCCTTGACAAACCGTCTGTAATACCCAGCTAAGCCCAGAAAGCTTCTAACCTCGGTCACATTCTTTGGTGGCTCCCAATCAACAATTGCTGAAATTTTGCTTGGATCAACCCGAATACCTTCATTTGAAACTATATGTCCCAAGAATCCAACCTCACGAAGCCAAAACTCACTTTTGCTGAATTTAGCATACAATTTCTTTTCTCTCAGAATCTGCAACACAGTTCTCAAATGTTCTACATGCTCAGATTCATCCCGAGAATAAATTAAAATATCATCTATGAACACCACCACAAACTTATCCAAGTACGGTAAAAAAATAGTCCATAAAAAATAGCCGGAGCATTAGTCAACCCAAAAGGCATTACCAGAAATTCATAGTGTCCATACCTCGTTCTAAAGGCGGTTTTCGGCACATCAGACTCTTTAACTCTCAACTGATAGTAACCAGACCTCAGATCGATCTTGGAGAACACTGTTGCCCCTTTTAATTGATCAAACAAATCATCAATTCTCGGCAAGGGATACTTGTTCTTCATAGTCACCTTATTGAGCTGACGATAGTCAATACAAAGTCTCATAGAGCTATCCTTCTTTTTCACAAATAACACAGGAGCACCCCAAGGAGAAAAACTCGGTCTCACAAATCCTTTATCTGTCAACTCTTGTAACTGAGCTTTTAATTCTTTCAACTCAGTCAGAGCCATTCGATACGGTGCAATAGAAATCGGTGCAGTACCAGGTAACAAGTCAATAGAAAACTGAACTTCTCTAATCGGAGGTAACCCAGGCAATTCCTCTAGAAATACATCTGGAAATTCATAGACTACCGGCACTGATTCAAGCTTTGATCCAGTTATATCAGTGTTCAGCACATAAGCAAGATAAACTTCACATCCCTTTCTCAAGTATTTCTGAGCAGACATGTGCGAAATCACCATAGGCAACTTATTCGGCTCTTCTGTTTCAACCCGGAGAATTTCACCATTTTTACACTTTAATTCTAGGATTTTCTGTCTACAATTCACCTTGGCATCATGCAATATCAACCAATCCATCCCCAAAATAACATCAAACTCATCAAATGGTAACAACATCAAATTAGCCAGGAAACAGTGACCCTGAATCATCAGGGGACAATTCTTGCAAACCTTATCGACTAAGACACATTTGCCTAAAGGATTTGATACTTTAACTACAAATTCAGTGTTTTCAACAGGCAATTTCTTACTAGATACCAAATTCACGCATACATATGAATGAGTAGAGCCAGGGTCAATCAAAGCAATAACATCAATATCATGAAGAGAAAATGTACCAGTAATCACGTCAGGAGATGAGGCATCCTCTCGAGCGCGTATGGCATAAGTCCTGGCAGGCGCTCTAGTTTCTGATCCTCTAGCTGCATCTTTTATCACACTTTTACCACTGGCTTTGCTCCCCACATTTCTCGGTGGTCTGCCTCTACTGACAATATCACCCGATCCAGCTCTTTATAGTTTTTCTTCCTCTATTCTCTCAGGGCAATCTTTTACATAATGCTCTTGGGAACCATACCTGAAACAAGCTCATTTAAATCCCCAACACTCACTAGTATGTCGCCTGCCACACTGTTGACATTCAGGTCTGGTATTTTCTACATTGCCCACACTTACCACTGAGGTAGCTTGAGTTTTAGCTCCGGAATATGACCTCCCTCGGTCTCTGCGTGAATACCCAACTGAACCAGTTGGTCGTGAATCCATCCCTTTAAACTTCTTCAGGTGAGATTGAAATGTCCTGCCCATTAACCTCTTCCTTACATCTTGAGCTTCCATCTCTGCCCTTCTCTTTTCTCTACTCAGTTCTTCAGCTTTGCAGGCCCGATCAACTAATACCACAAATTCTTTTAACTCTAAAACTCTAACATGCAATCTGATGTCTTCATTTAGCCCCTTTTCAAATCTTTTACACATAATAGCCTCCATAGGTACACATTCCTGGGCATATTTACTAAGCCGAACAAACTCCCGTTCATATTCTGCTACTGACATTCGGCCCTGTTTCAATCCGAGAAACTCCTTGCGCTTCTGATCAATAAACCGTTGGCTTACATATTTCTTTCTGAATTCTTCCTGAAAGAAGTCCCAAGTAACTCTTTCTTTTGGAACCACCGATATTAATGTTTTCCACCAACGGTATGCCGAATCCTTCAATAAAGACACAGCACATTTCAAACATTCCTCAGGAGTACAAGATAATTCGTCAAATACCCGAATAGTATTTTCAAGCCAAAACTCGGCTTTTTTCGGATCATCATCAACATTGGCCCTAAAATCTTTAGCCCCATGCTTTCGAATTCTGTCAACGGGTGGTTTACTTGATCTCACCAATTCAGCACTTCGTGGAGCTACGGGGACCGGCTGTGGAATAGGAGGGGGTGGAGGAGGTGGAACATTCGGATTTACACGGACATATTCTGTATACCAATCACTCATCATCCGGAGGAAGGCTTCCCGAGCCTCATCCCGTCCATGTGTCTCATGTCTACTCTCTTCATGCGCGGTCCCTTGTCCGGGAGCCGGCGCATTACTTTCAACATCATCTGCCACACTTCGATCAGGGTCCATTTACTATATAAAACAAAATTTTAAATTGTCAGAAATCATCTCATTATCACAATATATTTATGGCATGTATAGAATGACTTTCACACATATTTTATTAGTCCGAGAACCGACTAAACTGTAGCTCTGATACCACTAAAATGTAACACCCCTTACCTGTATTCCTGTTCGAAACAGAGTATGAGGTATTACTAAATTTTTAAAAAAAATTCGACAGCATTTCTGCTTATTTTTGCTTAAACCTCCTGCAAATTTACAAACACAATTCAATATTCCAACCAAGTTCAGTTGTATAAACACACACAATTTAACCATTAATAAACACTACATTTTAAATCGAACCATAACATATATATTTACATGGTGACTCCACATTACATAAGTCGTCTATACATGCCATAATTTTCCGGAATGCTAGTAGCAAAATACCCCAAATGTGGAGGATAGTGTAGATGATTGTCTGACTCCGTTCCAATTCCAAGTTGATGGAAATCACTATAATCAAGGGAAAAATAAAACGAGTAAGCATATAGCTTAGTAAGTAAACACATGATAAATAAGTAATTTCTCACATAACTACACCATAATATAAATTTATTCACAAATAATTTCATTGCTTGGGGAATCAGCACACAACAACCCCTTGGGGGAATCAGCACTTAGCAACCCCCTTTTTCATTTCAAAGATATGGTGGAATCAGCACTTAGCAACCCCTCGGGGGAATCAGAACTTAGCAACCCCCTTTCACATTTAAAATATGGTGGACTCAGCACTTAGCAATCACCAATGGGTAGGGGAATCAGCACTTAGCAACCCCTCGGGGGAATCAGCACTTAGCAACCCCCTTTCACATTTAAAAAATACGGTGGAATCAGCAGTTAGCAACCACCAATAAATCGGGGAATCAGCACACAGCAACCCCTTTATATGTAATATACTCCGGCCTATTCCGAGTGTTCAACCCAAAAACCGTGTTTTGCAACCCCTTACCACCTTTCCCGATTTAACAACATTTTTGGAATATTGCCAAACATTTATTTTAATTTCAAATAAATCTAAACACATGTCAAATAATATCAAAATAATACATTAAGTCACGTGTTTACTTACCTTGGTGCAAAATATCGTAATTTTGCAATTCACTCTACTATCTTTTCTTTTCCTCGTTTGAGATAATCTTCACGTCTCTCTTTATCTATAATAGCAAATTTAACTCGTTTAATGTTCACATTTATTAAAATAATTCTCCACCCAACTTTTTGAAAAATTACAATTTTGCCCCAAACTTTGCATAATTACACTTTTGTCCCCAAGCTCGGAAATTAAACTTCATCTCTTATTCTTATGTTTTATGACATACTGAACATTTTTCCCTTCTATGGAAACATCAAATTCCCACTCTAACACATACTTTTGAACATTAATTATTTTTACCGATTATGTCTATTTACCCGATTTCGCTTAAAATCGCTTAGCAAAAGTTGTTTAACATAATTTCTAGCTTCATATTCTACCATAAAACAGCAAAATAAACACATTTCACCTATGGGTATTTTTCCAAATATGAACCCTAACACGAATTAATGGTAGAATAAGCTAAACCAAGTTACTGGGATTCCAAAAACGTAAAGAACATTAAAAACGGGGCTTGGAATCACTTACTATGGAGCTTGAAAGCTTAAAAACCCTAAATATGGCTTCCCCCCTTACTGATTTCGTTCACCATGAAGAAGATGAGCATATTTTGCCATCTTTTTCCCATTTAATTCTATTTAATTACCAAATGACTAAAATGCCCTTACTTAAAAAAAATCTATTTCACTAATTCTATACCCATTTTTGTCCATCAACTAACTAATGGTCTAATTACCACATAAAGACCTCCAATTTAAAATTTCATAACAATTAGACATCTCTAAGATGTAGAACTCAACTTTTGCACTTTTTACAATTTAGTCCTTTTGACTAAATTGAGTGCCCAAACGTCGAAATTTTCGAACGAAATTTTTACGAAAATTTTTCGTGAAATTGTAGACCATAAAAATATAATAATAATAATATTTTCTCTCGTCGAATTTATGGTCCCGAAACCATTATTCCGACTAGGCCCAGAATCGGGCTGTTACAGAACTGGTCATAGAGAGAATTGAGGAGGGATATTTAGAGAGATTTGAGGAGAGAATATTGGGATTAAGGGAGGTTGTTGCTGTGGAGAGTTATATATATCATCTCATCTGTTCCTTGTTCTTGATGGGAGATCGGCAAGGTTTTCTAGGTTTTCGTCGCTTTCTCCAACCTACATTGCTTCCATTCCTAATTGGTGGTGATTGACGTTGATTGGGACATTACCTGGGAACCAAGGGTGCGATGATCATTGATTTAATGAATAAGAGTGTTCGGAACAAAGGGAATCTGCAAATCGCATCAGGTATGTAACCACCCCACTGTAACTGTAGAACGGCTAAAGCCATAAGGCCGAAATACGACGTTGAGACCACACGAGTGTGCGATCGCTCGTGTGGAAATCCAAACCTATGAATCATGGCCGATAAACTATATAGGCCTCCATGAGAATTTCCATGGGCTTAGGCCGTAATGGGCCACGTTGGGCTGAAACGGGCCGTGTGGGCTCAATAGGCTTGTGGGCCCCATACGGTTGAAACCCATGATTTGTGGAAAATACTAGACTGGGCTGGGTAGATCACATAGCCGTGGCGAAATCTGGGCTGAATGGGCTGCACATGCGTGTGGGCCCACTTGGGCCCATTTACACCGTTATAACCATTTAGATTACCTGAGTCTGTTGAGGTGATTACAGACATTCTGAGAGGTTAAAGAATTACCAAATTACCCCCGAAGGGTAAAATGAACGAAATACCCCCGAAGGGTAAAATGACCAAAATACCCCAAAAGGGTAAAATAACTGTTATATTCCTAGGAGTTAAAATATGTGTATGACTGGTTTGGTCTATGATGTATATATCTATGACTATTACTGAGTATGACATACTGTATACACGTATGATTTATGACATGACATACTGCATGGGGTTGGGATTCTGATATAGGGGAAGTATACTATACTGGTGTCTTTGCCACATATACTATTACTGGCAGCTTTGCTGCGATATTGGTGTGTTGGCTGGGTGGGTTGATTTTATCCCCACATAGTGTGTTGGTGGTACGGATTGGTGTGTTGGTTGGATTGGGATGGGTTGCATTACTGCATTGTACTGTTACTGTATTGGGTTAAGGCTCACACTGTTACTGTAATGGGCTAAGGCCCACACTGTACTGTTACTGCATGTTGTATATTGACTGACTGATGAGGGATTTCACACTAAGTTTCATAAACACACCTTCCCCTTTACTGTGCAGGTAATCCTCAGCCAAAGGGAATTCGGTGTTGCGAGAGACTCAGAGATGGCCACACAAATACTGCTGCTCATATTTTTTTTTCTAATTTAAATTATAAGTTGGGTTTTGTTTTTATAATAAGGCCTTTAAATTGGTTTAAAATTTTTATTTGGGCTTTTACTTAAATATTTTAAACTGGTAGTTAGGAGAACACGAGATTTCAAAGGGTAACTATTTTCAAAGACACCGCGTTTTCGCAAATTTTCCTAAAAAAATAACTTTTACAATAAATGAGATTTTGGAAAATTTATAACTTTTTAAAAGTGATTACCTTTTAATGATTCACGCTTGGAAATGAACAACCAGTTTTGGAATCACCGTTTAATAACAAAATGATTAATTGATTTTAAGGATTTCAGTGACAACAAATTTTACGCTAAACACCTCAATGTGACATCGCCAGATTCGACCATAACTCCTAGGCCGGGTTAGGGGTGTTAGATTTAGTGGTATCACAGCCTAGTTGCAAAACTCGACTGTGGAATGAGTTTTGAAAATATTTTGAATTTCTGGAAAACTGTTTTGGAGAGTTTTTTTTTGGAAGGCTTCCAAGTGTGCACACCGAGTCTTTAGCGCCAAATCCGTAAGTTTCTTTATACTGTAGACTGCTTGAATTGAAATACACTAAGAGATTACTGTAGATAATAGGACTGTTCTGAAACCTTTTAGTTAGAGTAAATTGAGACCGTAGGCAAACTGGAAACTGTAGGGAGACTTTTGATTTGCGAAAACAAAACTCTAATTACTACTTTTCAAAAGACATCTGTTAATAATCACTGGAATTGCAAACTAATGCAAAAAACTTCTTAATCTGATAATAGGTTATTTGGTATGAGCAGAAGAGGTACACACGGACGAGGTACAAGAGGCCATGGTAGAGGCCGTAGAGGTGCTCGAGTTGGGTCCTCGTCGTTTGGCCATATACCTAATTTGGAACTAGAGTGCACAGTGAAGCGTAGTGGTGGAATCTGTGTTTTGTGACTGATCTGATAATTGGAAATTTCGAGGACGAAATTTCTTTAAGGAGGGGTGAATTGTAACACCCCGAATTTTGGTCCTAGAAGAAATAGGTTTTGAACAAGGGAACGGTTAAGAGATTGCACATAAATATTTAGTTGTGCAAGGAAGTGACATAAATGAATGTCTGCTTTTAGAGGTAAAGTGATTTAGGAGTGTTTAGAAGTGTCTGAGAAGTCAGGGGTATGAGTCTTAGCTTTTGCAAAATTTTTAGTTTTGCTCTTAAATGAATCTAGACACTGGCATATAGGCCTTATAAATAATAGTGATTGTTTTATGACACAAAAAGAGCTTGTGGTCTAGTGGCAAGGTGTGGTGTTGTGTAACTGTGATGTCTGAGGTTCGAGTGGTGGCGCATCAGAAAGGGAGTATTTATTTTGCTGCCTAATTCGTGTAGGTGGTAGAGTTAGGACTGAAATACTGCTAAATAGAGTTTGAACTAGTCATAGAGAGAATTGAGGAGGGATATTTGGAGAGATTTGAGGAGAGAATTTTGGAATTAGAGGAGGTTGTTGTTGTGGAGAGTTATATATATCCATCTCATTTGTTCCTTGGTCTCGATGGGAGATCGACAAGGTTTTCAAGGTTTTCGTCGCTTTCTCCGACCTGCATTGCTTCCATTCCAAACTGGTGGTGGTCGAGGTTGATTGGCACATTGCTTGGGAACCAAGGGTGCGATGATCATTGATTTTCAGAATAAGAGTGTTCGGAACAAAGGGAATCTGCAAATCGTATCAGGTGTGTAACCTCCCTATTGTAACTGTAAAACAGCTAAATTCAAAAAGTCAAAATACGACATTAAGACCACACGAATATGCGATCGCTCGTGTGGAAAGCCAAACCTGCGAATCATGGGCGATAAACTATATAGGCCTTCATGAGAATTTCTATGGGCTTAGGCCGTAATGGGCCACGTTAGGTCGAAATGGGCCGTGTGGGCTCAATGGGTTTATGGGCCCCATACGGTTGAAACTCACGATTTGTGGAAAATACTAGACTGGGCTGGATAGATCACATAGCCGTGGCGAAATCTGGGCTGAATGGGCTGCACATGCGTGTGGGCCCACTTGGGCCCATTTACACCGTTATAACCATTTAGATTACCTGAGTAGCTCGAGGCGACTACAGATATTCCAAGAGGTCAAAAAATGACCGAATTACCCTCGAAGGGTAAAATAACCAAATTACCCCCGAAGGGTAAAATGAACGAAATACCCCGAAGGGTAAAATGACCGAAATACCTCAAAAGGGTAAAATTATCGAAATACCCCCGAAGGGTAAAATAACTGTTATATCCCTAGGAGTTGAAATATGTGTATGACCGATTTGCTCCATGATGTATATATCTATGACTGTTACTCAGTAGACATACTGCATACAGGTATGATTTCAGACATGACATACTGCATAGGGTTGGGATTCTGATATAGGGGAAGTATACTGTACTGGTGTCTTTGCCACATATACTATTACTGGTAGCTTTGCTGCGTTACTGTTACAGGGAGCTTTGCTGCGATATTGGTGTGTTGGCTGGAAGGGTTGATTTTATCCCCACATGATGTGTTGGTGGTACAGAATGGTGTGTTGGTTGGATTGGGATGGGTTGCATTACTGCATTGTACTGTTACTGTATTGGGCTAAGGCCCACACTGTTACTGTAATGGGCTAAGGCCCACACTGTACTGTTGCTGTATAAGGCTCAGGCCCAGACTGCTACTGTATGCTGTATATTGACTGACCGATAAGGGATTTCACACTGAGTTTCATAAACTCACCTGCTCCTTTACTGTGCAGGTAATCCTTAGCCATAGGCAATTCGGTGCTGCGAGAGACTCGGAGATGGCCACACAAACACTGCTGCTTATATTTTTTTTCTAATTTAAATTATAAGTTGGGTTTTGTTTTTATAATAAGGCCTTTAAATTGGTTTAAATTTTTAATTTGGGCTTTTCTTTAAATATTTTAAACTGGTAGTTAGGAGAACACGGGTTTTCAAAAGGTAACTATTTTCAAAGACACCACGTTTTCGCAACTTTTACTAAAAAAATAACTTTTGCAATAAATGAGATTTTGGAAAATTTATAACATTTTAAAAGTGATTAGCTTTTAATGATTCACGCTTGGAAATGAACAACCCATTTTGGAATCACCGTTTGATAACAAAATGATTAATTGATTTTAAAGATTTCAACGACAACAAGTTTTACGCTAAACACCTCAATGTGACACCGCTAGATTCGGCCATAACTCTTAGGCAGGGTTTGGGGTGTTAGATTTAGTGGTATCATAGCCTAGTTGCAAAACTCGATTGTGGAATGGGTTTTGAAAATATTTGAAATTTTTAGAAAATGGTTTTGGAGAGTTTTTTTTTTGAAGGCTTACAAGTGTGGCACACCGAGTCTCCAGCGCCGAATCCGTAAGTTTCTTTATACTGTAGACTACTTAAACTGAAATACGCTAAGAGATTACTGTAGATAGTAGGACTGTACTGAAACTCTTTAGTCAGAGTAAACTGAGACCGTAGGAAAACTGAAAACTATAGGGAGACTTTTGATTTGCGAAAAAAAAACTCTAATTACTGCTTTTCATAAGACATCTGTTTATAATCACTGGAATTGCAAACTAATTCAAAAAACTTCTTAATCAGATAATACGTTATTTGATATGAGCAGAAGAGGTACACACAGATGAGGTACAAAAGCCCATAGTAGAAGCCGTAAAGGTGCTCGAGTTGGGTCCTCTTCGTTTGGCCATATACCTAATTTGGAACTAGAGTGCGCAGCGAAGCATAATGGTGGAGTCTGTGTTTTGCGACTTATCTGATAATTGGGAATTTTTAGGACGAAATTTTTTTAAGGAGGGGTGAAACACCCCGAATTTTGGTCCTAGAAGAAATAGGTTTTGAACAAGGGAATAGTTTAGAGACTGTACATAAATATTAAGTTGTGCACGGAAGTGACATAAATGAATGTCTGCTTCAGTGGTTAAGTGATTTAGGGGTGTTTGGAAGCATCTGAAAAGTCAGGGGGTTCGAGTATTAGCTTTCGCAAAATCTTTAATTTTGCTCTTAAATGAATCTGGGCACTAGCATATAGGCCTTATAAATAATAGTGCTTCTTTTATGGCACAAAAAGAGCTTGTGGACTAGTGGCAAGGTGGCGTGTTGTGTAACTGTGACGTCTGAGGTTCGAGTGGTGGTGCATCAGAAAGGGAGTATTTATTTTGCTGCCTAATTCATGTAGGTGGTAGAGTTGGACTCAAATACTGCTAAATGAAGTTTGAACTGGTCATAGAGAGAATTGAGGAGGGATATTTGGAGAGATTTGAGGAGAGAATATTAGGATTAGCGGAGGTTGTTGTTGTGGAGAGTTATATATATCATCTCATTTGTTCTTTGTTCTCGATGGGAGATCAGCAAGGTTTTCAAGGCTTTCGTTGCTTTCTCCTACCTGCATTGCTTCCATTCCTAACTAGTGGTGGTCGAGGTTGATTGGTACATTGCCTGGGAACCAAGGGTGCAATGATTATTGATTTTCAGAATTAGAGTGTTCGGAACAAAGGGAATCTACAAATCGCATTAAGTGTGTAACCACCCCACTGTAATTGTAGAACGACTAAAGCTGAAAAGTTGAAATACGATGTTGAGACCGCACGAGTGTGTGATCACTTATGTTGAAAGCCAAACCTACGAATCATGGTCGATAAACTGTAGAGGCCTCGATGAGCATTTTCATGGGCTTAGGCCGTAATAGGCCACTTTAGGCCAAAATGGGCAGTGTGGGCTCAATAGGCTTGTGGGCCCCACACGGCTGAAACCCACGATTTGTGGTAAATACTGGACTGGGCTAGGTAGATCACATAGTCGTGGCAAAATCTGGGCTAAATGGGCTGCATAGGTGTTGGGCCCACTTGGGCCCATTTACACCGTTATAGCCATTTAGATTACCTGAGTCGCTCGAGGCGACTGTAGACCTTTTGATAGGTCGAGAAATGATCGAATTACGCTCGAAGGGTAAAATGACCGAAATAACCCCTGAAGGGTAAAATGACTGTTATTCCCCTAAGAGTTGAAATATGTGTATGACCGATTTGCTCTATGATATATACATGATTGTTACCGAGGATGACATACTGGATACACGTATGATTTATGACATGATATACTGCATGGGGTTGGGATTCTGATATAGGGGAAGTATACTGTACTAGTGGCTTTGCCACATATACTGTTACTGGCAGCTTTGCTACTTTACTGTTACTGACAGCTTTAAATTATAAGTTGGGTTTTGTTTGTAATAAGGCCTTTAAATTGGTTTAAATTTTTAATTTGAGCTTTTACTTAAATATTTTTAAATTCTAGTTAGGAGAAGACGGGTTTTCAAAAGGTAACTATTTTCAAAGACACCACGTTTTCGTAACTTTTCCTAAAAAAAATAACTTTTGCAATAAATGAGATTTTGGAAAATTTATAACATTTTAAAAGTGATTAGCTTTTAAAGATTCATGCTTGGAAATGAACAACCCATTTTGGAATCACCGTTTAATAACTAAATGATTAATTGATTTTAAGGATTTCAACAACAACAAGTTTTACGCTAAACACCTCAATGTGACACTGCCAGATTCGGCATAACTCCTAGGCCGGGTTTGGGGTGTTACACTTTTTCTCACTAAGGTCATTCCAATACAATGGAGTTTGACATTTTCTACCATATAAAGTTTCGTACGGTGCCATCTTTATGGTCGACTAATAACTGTTGTTGTATGCGAATTAACTAACGGTAGAAATCTCTTCCAATTACCTTTGAATTCCAAAGCTTAGCATCGAAACATATGCTCGAGTATCTGAATCACTCGCATGGACTGACCAACGGTCTGAGGATGAAATGTGGTACTAAAATGCAAACGAGTACCTAGAGCCGTATATAACTTACTCTAGAATCAAGACGTAAACTGTGGATCTCTATCGAAAATAATAGAAATGGGAATCCCGTGCAATCTGACATCTGAGCAACATATAACTCTGCTAATCTCTCGAGTGAATAATCCGTATGCACTGGGACCAAATGTGCAAATATTGTCAAACGATCAATAATGAGCCAAACAACATCTTTCTTTTTCGGAGACACAGGTAGTCTCGATACGAAATCCATCGTGCCACGTTCCCATTTCAATTCTGGAATCATCACTAGTTGTAGCAAACCAGAAGGTACCTGATGTTCAACTTTAACTTGTTGACAAAATAAATATTTAGATACGAACTCTGAGATCTCACGTTTCATACCTTGCCACCAGTACATTTATTTCAAATCATTGTACATTATATTGCTATCAGGATGAATAGACAAGCTACTACTGCGAGCTTCTTGCAAAATCTTTTGGACGAGATCAGAATTTCTTAGCACACAAATTATTCCTTTAAAATATAAACTATCATCGAACCTAATCTGAAAGTCTGAATCAGGAGTTGTCTCAATCTGTTTCCGTTTAGCAATCAACACATTATCACATTTCTGAGCTTCGTAAATTTGTTGCAACAACATCGGTCTAGCTTTCAAATCAGCTAAAATAAAACCATCATCAATCAACGTCAACCACGTGTTCAGAGCTCATAAAGCAAACAAAGACTTTCTACTCAAAGCATCAACAACAACATTAGCCTTTCCCAGACAATAATCAATGATCAAGTCATAGTCTTTTAAAAACTTGAGTCATCTGTGCTGTCTTAAATTCAAATCTTTTTGCGACATTAAGTGCTTTGGACTTTTATGATCCGTGAAGATATGAATTTTTTCTCCGTTCAAGTGGTGTCGCAATATCTTCAAAGCAAATACAATTGCTAGAAGTTCTAAATCGGGTGTCGGGTAATTTTTTTCGTCGGTTTCAACTATCTAGAAGCATACACTATCACTTTGCCTTGTTGCATCAGAACACAGCTTAAACCATTTAATGATGCATCGCTATAAATCACAAATTCTTTACCTGAATTTGGGTGAACTAACACCAGTGCCTAAGTTAATAATGCCTTAAATTGATTGAAGCTTTGTTGACATTTCTCAGACCACTCAAACTTAACATCTTTTTACAATAGCCTCGTCAACGGTGTAGCAATAATCGAGAATCCCTTGATGAATCTTCTGTAATATCTGACTAAACCTAGAAAACTTCCAACTTCAGATACATTTCTCGAAGGCTTCCAATCTATAATAGCCGAAATTTTGCTCAGATCAACTCTAATTCCATCAGCCGATATATGTCCCAGAACCTGACTTCCCGAAGCTAGAACTCACATTTGCTGAACTTAGCAAATAATTATTTTTTGCACAAAGTTTGTAAAACAAATCTAAAATGATTGGCATGCTCTGTCTCATCCTGTGAATAAATCAAAATGTGATCAATAAATAGCACCACAAATCTGTCTAAATACGGTCTAAAAATTCTGTTCATCAAATCTATAAATATTGTAGGTTCATTAGTCAAACGAAACGACATCAAAAGAAATTTATAATGTTCGTACATGTTCCTAAACGTGGTTTTCAGCATATCTGAGTCTTTAAGTCATAACTAGTAATAACCAGAACAAATATCAATCTTTGAGAACACTGTCGCACCTTTCAACTGATCAAACAGATCATTAATACGTGATAATGGGCACTTATTCTTAATTGTAACTTTGTTGGGCTACTGATAGTCAATACATAATCGCATAGACCTGTCCTTTTTCTTAACAAATAATACAGGAGTAGCCCAAGGAGAAAAATTGGGTCGAGCAAAACCCCTATCTATCAACTCTTGCAACTGTGTTTTCAACTCTTTCAACTCTGTAGGTGCCATTCTTTAAGGAGCTATCGATATTGGATTTGTACTTGACACTAGCTCAATAGCAAATTCAACCTCTCTGATCGGCGGTGTAATACCCCAAAAATTACTATAGTAAGAAAGTAAGATAATATTCCTGAGTAAAATAAGGAAATAAAGTGATAAAAAGGGTAATTTTGAGTTATGTCAGCACTAAGAAGTAAATTATGACATATTAATTCAAGAAAGGATTAAATCGCAAAAGTGTGAAAAGTTTTGTCGCCCAAGGGTAAATACTCAAAATTTGAGGGGTTAAAGTGCAAATAAGAAAAAGTTGAAGGACCAATAGTGCAAATATTTTAAGGCTGGAATAATCTAGAAACTAAGGAAAATGGATGAATTAGGACCAAATTGAATAGGTGAAGAATTATCAGAGACTAAATCGTAATTTTACCAAATTAAGTAATGACTCAAGGATGGAATTTTAAAAGATCATAAAGGGCAAAATGGTCATTTAGAAGAGAGAGAAATCTAGAAGATAATGATGATGTTGGAGATATTTTAGATTAATTAAATAAATAATATTAGTTTATTAATATTTTAATTTGATTTTTAAATGATATTTTTTTATTTTTTATTTTTATTTAGTATATATAAGTGGAAAGAAAGATGAAAAGGAACCAACCCACCATCTTTTTCATGCGATTCACGTTAGAAGAGAAGAGAAGAAAGAAAGTTTTGCTTTCTTTATAATTTGGTCCTTCCACCAAAAAAATTCACCATTTTCAATTAGAAATCAAAAGAATTTCCATAGCCATCAAGAGAGAAAGATAACAAGGAGACTATGGGGAGCTAGAATATCAAGTTGGATTCAAGAAATTGAAGCTTGAGGAGAGAGAAAATCAAGTTAAAGGTTGAAATCAATAGAACAAGGTAAGAACATTGAGATTTCAATATATTTTTAAGTTTGATATTATTGAAATAGCATGGAAAAGATGTTATAGTAGAGTTTTCTTATATAAATTCTTATGTTCTTGATATATTAGTGAAGAGAAATAAGAGAAAGTGATGGGAAATATTATAGAGAAAGGGAATAAGGAAGTTATAAACTTAGTAATTAACATTTTGCACTAAAACAGTTTTGGGCAGCAGCAGTAGGTTAACTTTGAAAAATCACCATAAATTGTGGAAATGAAATTAGAGGATGAAAAAATATGGAATTAAAGCTTCTGAGCCTGGTTTCTCATAGAAGAAACGGTGTAAGTAATGGAATTGTAAATCATGAGATATAATAGATTTTGTGAGACAAGGTCAGAATGATTTCGGGTTCCCCTATTCTGAGTTTGGAAAATATTAAAAAATTGTAAAAAAATAATTATGGGTTATAATTTATATTTTGAAAATCCTTAAAGAGTATATTTTCAATAGAAACAAACGGGGATATCATCCGAATTCTGTACAAGGAGATAATTAAGTTTTACTAAGGAAGGGTCGGAACTATCAGACAGTAGAACAGAGGTGACTTTAAAGAATAAACTGTACTTTTTGGTTAAACCAAAAATTCTAAAAATTTTATGGTAAGAAGATATGTGAGTCTAGTTTCAAGGAAAATTAGCGGACTCAAATGGACAGTTTTGAATAAATTTACAAGTAAATAGTAAAATCATAGATAATGTTACTTATAAGCATATTATATAAATTAAGGATGTGGAATGGAGAGGAGGAGGAGGAAATTATATATATGAATATTCAGCTAGCATGGATAATTTGCACGTTTTAGGCTCAGGGACTAAATTGAATAAAAGTAAAACTTTAAGGGTAAATTTGTAAAAAGTTAAAAAGTGACCAAATTGCATGAAATGAATTATTTTATTATTTAATTTCGTAAATTGAATGAAATATTAATTTAGATCAAGATTGGGTGGAAATTTGAGAGAAACAGAAAATTTCCAAAATGTCCCTGAATTTTGGTATTTCTGCAATTTAGCCTGGTAAGTTCGTATGAACTATATTCTGTATAATTTTAATTGAAGTCAATGCTATTTTGTAATGAATATTATATATGTGTGTGTGTGTTTTATTATTGGAATTGAATTATTATTGGTAATATGTATAATTATTTGATGCATTGAAATGATTATAGGAAGCTCGATTGAGTTGGAAGCTTGTTGGAGATATATCACATTATCCATTGGTTCTATCGATAATTTTGGATGATTTGATTCTGGTTATAATGGCATGTACAAGTGAAATTGGTTAATGTTAGCTCATTAATGTTTTGATTTTGATTGGTTATAAATATGAATGCTTGATGAAAAGAAAAATCTGAAAATTAATTAGTAAACTCTAGTAATGCTCTATAACCCTATTCTGCCGATAGATATGGGTTAGGGGTATAATTATTGGTATCAGAGCTACAGTTTAGTCGATTCTCAGACCGAACGTAGCATATGTAAAGTTTGGAATATACATGTCATTATATAACCTGTGATAGTGTGATATCTCCCGACCTTGATGAGATTTGTTTTACTTATAGATAGAGATACTTTTTAGCTTAGCTAATTTCGATAATATTGAAAGCATTATGCAAAAAGTGTAAAAGTGATATGCATGTTTTGATGTTTTATGGAAGAATATGAATGTTTGGAGTGTGATAAACGACTTGAACTAAGTGATTTTTGATAAAAACACCTAAAAGGACTAATTTGGAAAAGTTATAAAATATGTCATAAGTGTATGAATAAGTGAAAATTGTGGATTGAAATTGTCATAAAATGGTTCGGCTAGTCCTAAAATGCAAGGAAATTGAATAAAAATTATTTTACGAGCCTAGGGGTAAAATTGTAATTTTGTGAAACTTTAGGGGTAAAAAAGTAATTTTTCCAAAGTATGATTTTTGGATTGGAATGAATAGTGTGAATGTTATATAAGTTAAATGTATTGTTATAAATTAAGAAAGATGAGATATTGAAATTGATCGATAAAAAGAGAAGTGAGAAAAAGAGGAAACTTCCCGAATGAACCTTCGGAATAAAAAGGGATACGAATGAAGTGACAGAAATGATCACGTGTGGTAAGGACTGTGTGTAGGCCACTTATAAAAGTGAAAGTGATGGTCACGTGTGTAGTACTATGTGCAGGCTACTACGTGTACCGGAATAATGGGTCGCATGTGTAGTACTATGTGTAGGCTACTATGCGTACCGGATAGCTTCGATCACGTGTGTAGTACCATGTGCAGGCTACTACGTGTATCGGATGGAAATGTTCACATGTGTAGTACTATGTGCTGATTCCACCGAGTATCACTATTATAAAGTGGTTGCTATGTGCTGATTCCACCGTGTATCTGTTATTATTCCGAAGTGTTCATCGAGAAATTGACTAAGTAAAAATACATGAGATCATGTAATGACTAAGTGGAATATAATTTGAAAATGTGAATTGACTATGAAAATGTGAATAGAAAGCATGAACTAAATGTTTATAAGACAAATAATGGCTCAATGTGATAGTATATGATATTAACTAATGAAAGAATTATTATTAGAAATATATTATTGAACTTAATACTCAGTTTGGATTGAACGTGGGATTGAGTATAATCGTTCGGTGGCAAAGGATGAATTTACGGATAAGTCCATAACTGGGTTATGGCACCTTGAACGTAAGACCATGGTTGGACCATGGTAGTATAGATACATGTGTAAGACCATAGTTGGACTATGGCACAAAAAGAACAATGTACTCATATCCGTAAGCCGTTCTTCGATTCAGTAAGAAATGGTAAGAGACTTATGTGATTGAAATGAAAGATTTCTAAATTAATATTGATATGGTATTTGACAAGGAAATTATGTATGTTGAGACAAGTAATAAACTCAAGTGTGACATATTGAGAAAATAAGTTTATCAAAGTTGAATTTATATGTAATATGTGCAAGTACGCTAACCAGTGGTGTTGCTTGATGCTTAGGCAAGTGCCAAGCTATTGGTTGAATGGTAATATGATTATTTATATAATGCATTGAATTGGTAAGTATTTAAGTGAAAATATGCTAGCGCTCGCTAAAAAGTGGTAAGGTTTAAATTATGCAATTTCTTATGAAATGATTTATCATGTGATTAATTCAAAAAAAAAACTTTGGTTAAATGCATTAGCTTGTGACCATGGTTTAATGATATGTTTATGACTTGTGTGTCATGTATATGGAATAAGTGTGGAAAGTAAAGAAATGCAAATGAAAATAAAGAAATTCGGAAGAGTATAAAGTTGTTTAAAATCCTATATTGCTAGGGATAAAACGAACAAGTAATGATGTTGATTTATTTACCTTGTGAGTTGATGAATATAGCCACATGAGCATTGTGGTATCAATATTAAATTATTCTTGATATTTATAAATTTCATATTTGAAATGAATGGACATGATTAAAGTTTATACGAGCTTACTAAGCATTTATTGCTTACATACTTGTTAATAGGGGTAAACAGGTGAAATTACAAAACGAATGAAATTGATCGATTGATTTATTTAAGAAATGAGAAAGTTGAAATTGTGAATTAAATGGAGACTGAAAATAAAGGACATGAACCAAAGGTTCACAAGATGATTAAATTCAGTTTGAGGATATACGATATTAATTTGATTAATTGTTATTGTTGAAAATTTGAAGATGAAGTATGAATTAATATATATACCAATAAATCATTATATGTTTGATATTTAAAGAAAATTGAGACTGTACATTAATTATGAATTTCCTTGTAAATGGAGCAAAAAGGAAACATAGGATTATATGAATAACTCCAAAAGTAATCTACTACAGGTCTTCTATTATTTTGGAAAGGAAAATGAAGTTCATGATCAAAAGAAAACAAGGAAATTTCGAGGACGAAATTTATTTTAAGGGGGAGAGAAATGTAATACCCCGAAAATTACTACAGTAAGAAAGGAAGATAATATTCCTGATATAGTAAAATAAGGAAATAAAGTGATAAAAAGGATAATTTTGAGTTATGTCAGCACTAAGAAGTAAATTATGACATATTAATTCAAGAAAGGATTAAATCGCAAAAGTGAGAAAAGTTTTGTTGCCCAAGGGTAAATACTCAAAATTTGAGGGGTTAAAGTGCAAATAAGAAAATGTTAAAGGACGAATAGTGCAAATATTTTAAGGCTGGAATAATCTAGAAACTAAGGAAAATGGATGAATTAGGACCAAATTGAATAGGTGAAGAATTATGTGGGACTAAATCGTAATTTTACCAAATTAAGTAATGACTCAAGGATGGAATTTTAAAAGCTCATAAAGGCAAAATGGTCATTTAGAAGAGAGAGAAATCTAGAAGATAATGATGATGTTGGAGATATTTTAGATTAATTAAATAAATAATATTAGTTTATTAATATTTTAATTTGATTTTTAAATGATATTTTATTATTTTATTATTTAGTAAATATAAGTGGAAAGAAAGATGAAAAGGAACCAACCCACCATCTTTTCCATGCAATTCACGTTAGAAGAGAAGAGAAGAAAGAAAGTTTTGCTTTCTTTACAATTTGGTCCTTCCACCAAAAAAATTCACCATTTTCAATTAGAAATCAAAAGAATTTCCATAGCCATCAAGAGAGAAAGATAACAAGGAGACTATGGGAGCTAGAATATCAAGTTGGATTCAAGAAATTGAAGCTGGAGGAGAGAGAAAATCAAGTTAAAGGTTGAAATCAATGGGACAAGGTAAGAACATTGAGATTTCAATATATTTTTAAGTTTGATATTATTGAAATAGCATGGAAAAGATGTTATAGTAGAGTTTTCTTATATAAACTCTTATGCTCTTGATATATTAGTGAAGAGAAATAAGTGAAAGTGATGGGAAATATTATAGAGAAAGGGAATAAGGAAGTTATAAACTTAGTAATTAACATTTTGCACTAAAACAGTTTTGGACAGCAGCAGTAGGTTAAATTTGAAAAATCACCATATATTGTGGAAATGAAATTAGAGGATGAAAAAGTATGGAATTAAAGCTTACTGAGCCTGGTTTCTCATAGAAGAAACAGTGTAAGTAATGGAATTGTAAATCATGAGATATAATAGATTTTGTGAGACAAGGTCAGAATGATTTCGGGTTCCCCTGTTCTGAGTTTGGAAAATCTTCAAAACTTGTAAAACAATAATTATGGGTTATAATTTATATTTTGAAAATCATTAAAGAGTCTATTTTCAATAGAAACAAATAGGGATATCATCTGAATTCTGTAGAAGGAGATAGTTAAGTTTTAGTGAGGAAGGGTCGGAACTGTCAGACAACAGAACAGAGGTGACTTTAAAGAATAAATTGTACTTATTGGTTAAACCAAAAATTCTGAAAATTTTATGGTAAGAAGATATGTGAGTCTAGTTTCAAGGAAAATTATTTGATGCATTGAAATGATTATCAGAAGCTCAGTTGAGTTGGAAGCTTGTTGGAGATATATCACATTATCCATTGGTTCTATCGATAATTTTGGATGATTTGATTCTGGTTATAATGGCATGTACAAGTGAAATTGGTTAACGTTAGCTCATTAATGTTTTGATTTTGATTGGTTATAAATATGAATTCTTGATGAAAAGAAAAGTCTAAAAATTAATTAGTAAAATCTGGTAATGCTTTATAACCCTATTCTAGGGATAGATACGGGTTAGGGGTGTTACAGGCGATAACCCGGATAACTCTTCTGGAAACACATCTGAATATTCACATACCACTAGAACTGATTCTAGTGTCAACTCAGAAACTCTAGAATCAAATATGCAAGTGAGATACACTTTACAGCCTTTTCTAACGTATTTCTTAGTTGATGTAGCCGAAATAACATTAGACGTACAATCCAATCTATCTGATTCAATCTGAAGCTTTTCGCCGTTCTGACACTTTAACACAATAAGCTTTCATCTACAATTCACAATAGCATCACGTAGAGTCAACCAGTCCATACCCAAAATTATATCAAACTCATCAAAGGGTAGTAGCATCAAATCAGCCGAAAAGTTGCAACCCCGAATCATTAAAGGACAGTTTTTACAGACTTTATCAACTAACACATACTGACCTAGGGGTTCGTTACTTTAACCACAAGTTTAGTGGACTCAACAGACAATTTCTTATCAACACTAAAGTTGTTCATACATATGAATGTGTGAACCCTGGGTCAATCAAAGCAGTAACACTAGCATTAAAGATAGAGAATGTACCAGTGATAACATTTGGTGCTAATGCTTCCTCTCTAGCATGGATCGCGTAAGGTATGGCTGGCGCTGGTGCCTCAGATCTCACAGCAAAGTCTTTTGTCCTACTACGGCTATTTCCCATATTTCTAATGTTCCTTAGCGGTCTACTTCTCACAACAGTACTACTCGGTCAAACAGTCTGAGCCTTCTCTTTTTCGAACCTTTCTTGGCAATCTCTAATAAAATTCATATGAACCACATTTAAAACATGCCATGTCTTTCATCTTGCAATCACTGAAATGCCGACGTCCACATTGTTGACATTCAGGCTTGTTGCGCTTAACACTGCTTACGCTTCCTACAGACGTAGCCTAAGGTTTTGAATTCACATGTTATTTTCCTCGATCTCTATTGGAATAACCAACAAAAGTTAACGAAAAGTTATGATATTCTTTTGGCTTCTTTGATGGCGATTGATATGATTTTCTCACCAATCTCTTACCTGAATCATGAGCCTCATAATCAGATTTTCTTTTAGCTTTACTCAACTCTTCAGTTTTGTGCGCTCGGTCAGGTAGAACAAAAAATTCTTTCATTTCTAAAATTCCAACTAACAGCTTTATGTCTTCAATTAACCCATCTTCAAACCATTTATAGATAGCAATCTCGGTCGGTATACATTCTCAGGCATACTTGCTCAATCGAACATATTCCATCTCGTACTCAGATACTATCATCTAGTCTTGTTTCAGCTCGAGAAACTCTTTATGTTTCTTGTCAATAAATCTCTGTCTCACATACTTCTTTCGAAATTCATTTTGAAAAATTCCCAATCCACTTGCTTAATTGAAACCAAGGTGTTCCACCACGCTGAGTCTTTCAATATAGAAACGACACATTTCATGCACTCTGTCGGTGTAAAAGATAACTCATCGAAAACCTTGATCGTATTTTCTAACCAAAAATCGACTCTCTCCAAGTTATCTTCAGACGTAGCTTTAAACTCTTCAGCCCCATATTTCTAGATTTTATCTACTGGAGGCTTGCTCAATCGTATTGGTTCTAAACCCTAAGGAACTAAGGGGATCGGTTGGGGAATAGGTGGGGGTAGAGGTCGTTGAGCCATCGTGTTCATTCGTATGAACTCAGTAAACCACTCATTCATCATCTGGAAGAAGGCTTCCTTAGCCTCTCCTCCCCGACCCTCAGATACAGGCCTACTACGACTCGACGCTGCTCTGTGAACGGTGGCTTGCGCGTTATTTTCAGCCTCACCGGAATCAGCTCGATTGGATGACAATATCTATATGAAAGCATAGTTCAAATCAAGTCAGGAGTTATCACAATATCATCAGTTATATAATGGCATGTATTTCTAGACTCATACATACTACGTTTAGTCTGAGAATTGACTAAACCGTAGCTCTGATTCCACTAAATGTAACACCCTTAACCTGTAACTGTCGTTCAAATAGGGTTGTAGAGCATTACCAAATATGTGTAACCTAAAATCATTAATTTTCAAACGTTTTAATATATATAGCATAATTCATTAATATACATACATGCCATCGTGTTCATTCGTACGAACTCAGTAAACCACTCATTCATCATCTGGAAGAAGGCTTCCTTAGCCTCTCCTCCCCAACCCTTAGATACAGGCCTACTACCACTCGACGCTGCTCTGTGAACGGTGGCTTGCGCGTTACTTTCAGCCTCACTGGAATCAGCTCGATTGGATGACAATATCTATATGAAAGCATAGTTCAAATCGAGTCAGGAGTTATCACAATATCATAGGTTATATAATGGCATGTATTTCTAGACTCATACATACTACGTTCAGTCTGAGAATTGACTAAACCGTAGCTCTAATACCACTAAATGTAACACCCCTAACCCGTAACTGTCGTTCAAATAGAGTTGCAGAGCATTACCAAATATGTGTAACCTAAAATCATTAATTTTCAAACGTTTTAATAAATATAGCATAATTCATTAATATACATACATATCGTCTCTTATTCGAGCCCTCGAGGCCTTAGAATCACTTTTGAAATGATTTGGGACTAAATTGGAAACATTTGAAACATTGATGAAAAAGTTAAAAAAGTTCAAACTGCAGGGGTCACATGACCGTGTCGCCAAGTCGTGTAACTCACATGGTTGAGAAACACGCCTGTGTCTCAGGCCATGTAACATTCGAAATAGGGACACACGGTCGTGTCCCAACTCGTGTCCGTGCCCATGTAACTCTTTGACCTGGGTCACATAGCCAAGCCACATGCCTGTGTGCCAGGCCGTTTGACACTCGAAATGGCCTCACACGCGCATGTGTTAGGCCGTGTGCTAGGTCGTGTAACTTCCTGACTTGCAACCTTTAAAGCCTAAAAGGGACACATGACCGTGTTGCATGGCTGTGTGTCACACACAGCTGAGACACACGCCCGTGTCTTAGGTCATCTGGACAAGAAATTGGCCCAAATCAAGACATTTCTTTCACCCTTTCAAACATGTACCTACAAGCCATTTGCAGATATAACCAATACCTTAGAAAATGCCCAAAACATACATAAAATGACCAAATTCCTATACCAATAATCTATACAACCAATATGCCAATAAGGCACCTCGAATACAATCTATCAAACCTATCTAAACATATGCATACTTGGCCATTCATCAACCTTAGACATCTAACTTATTTCAACTCAAACATACCTTAATTGACCACATTGAAAATATACCATCACATACCAAATTGGTCATTCAAAACATGCATCATCTTTGCCATAATAACACCAACCATCAAGGCACCAAAATACCATAAGTATAACAACTATAATAACACTTCTACATGCCAAACCTACTAGATCATTAAACGCAAGTCCACCTGTACATGCCATTATAACCTTGACCAAAATATCAAAATCTACCAATATAAAGTTGGATAGTGTGATAGATCTTCGACGAGCTTCAAAATCGATTGAGTTTCTGATAATCTATAAAACATAGAAAAAAAACTACGTAAGTATATAATGCTTAGTAAGTTCGTAAATCATGAACATAGCTTAACATTTCAATGCAAAACCTTATAAATTAAACATGAATCAATCCAACATAAGCTTGGCAAAAGCGTAAGCATCAGCAACAACAAAAGTTAGTGCTTTAATACATAACTTAACAAAATCATCACATGGTAAGATAGATTTCATGAACATTGTACAATTGAATTCATACTTTCCATAAGTATTGTCATACATACTTTGATCATTATAAATTCATACCTTTCCATAAGTTCATAACATAGTCATAGGAACACTTACCGTTCCTTCCCTTTTCATGCCAATTGAACCACTTAGAATAATATCGGATACGCGGGAAGGTCACACAAATTGTGCTAAACATGTGGTCGAAACCATTTCTTTCCTTTCCCTTTCCATCATTCCTCACTCGAGTCAAAAATAGGTTTGCTCACACAAGCTGACAATCGAAATGTAGCTACACGATGCTGCTCGCACAAGCTAACGAGTATCTGCAACAAATGCTGGAACTCAGCCATCGGTAGGACATTCAGGACCAGCACCCGAAACATGGTAACCCTAATGACATGCCATTTGTATCTTATATATTCTTAAAGTTCAAACGGGGCTCGATAATCATCGTACGTCATTGGATTTCCATCAGTTAATGAAATGATAAATAACACAATAGCATGCATATATCAGATAACACGACAGGGAACTGCCACGGTAGGAGCAGGGGGTGCGGGTGCAGAGCCCTCGCGGTACGAACCGCATACCCCATTCAAATGAAACCTCACGATTTGATAACTTTTATCAACAAAATCATGTTTTTAGGATTTTAATCCCTGAGGTTTCATGCCGGAACAACCCTTGTTCCATTAACTAGTGAACTCTTACTGGAAACTATCAACACCACCATCGCACCATTATAGATCTATTAACACTTAACAGTAATAACATAAAACCGAATAGGCCATAACACCATGATTAACATTTAATCCATTGTCAAAAGGAACGGTTATCAGGTTACTCTTAAACTATTTAAACAGTCAGAAATTTAATAAAATTAAAGCATGCATCTCATACAATTGCATCACCCAAGTATTTAAACCCGAGTTCGTATCACACAAGTGGCTCTGATACCACTCTTGGATCGCCGACACCCCTACGACGTAGCGAAAAAATTAAAAATTTGACGATCCTAGCCACGGATCCATGTGTGAGGAATGAATCGGGGTGATAAAGGTTATGAAATTACCGAATGTTTATTCTGAGTAGACAACAACGCCTCAACAACGTGTAGTCTGATCTGCTATCGAAACAAGCCGCAATCTATTGTGACCCTGGCCTCTACGTAATCCACCTAGTTGATTATGAACGGAAGGAATCCCCAAAACAGTTTTTGAAAAGAATTTTCTTTGACGGCTACTAGACCCAAGCAAAGAAAAAACGGGATTCTTATATATCTTTTTTTAGGGTTTCTAGAAATTAAAATAAAGATAATAATATTTTAAACTAAAAATTATAATTACATTAATTATAATATAATTTCGGTAAACCATATATTTATTTGAATTTATATACTAACCAAATTCATGTTCTCATAATGCGTACAACAACCTTGTACATAATGTGTTCGATATTTGATTACCCAATTAAATAAATTCTATAATTAATTTAATTCAAGCAACAACCAAACACAATACCAACTATGTTTTATTCCGTTCATTTCAACTATAGGGTGTGACCCTGTAGGTTCCTGTAACGCTAGCAGTAATACTAGAACGATTCCAATGTTACAAACAATGAGTGGCATCTAGCAATACATCATTGCTACCTAAGTCACAAGAAATCATGATTCGATATAACCTTTTTTATGATTAACCTTTTATGCAATAATCCTTAAGTCCTTTATCTCTGGATTGGACACAAGTCATGGAATAGTCACACTTGCATAGTCCATTCCATGTTCCTTGATATCTTAAGCAGACTACGATATACAAATAAGTATGACATCTCATATCAACTTATTTGAGTATGGCCATGCATTTCTAGTCTCACTCAATCAAGTGGCCTAAGATATTACTCCCATTATGTAGGAGGGGCTTATCCTATCTCGATCAACCATATCCCTCTACATAGATCGTGGTATATCTAACATCAGCCTTTATAGAACAACCAGTTACGGTGTACGTTTGACTATATCAAAATATACAACTCACGATGTTGGGATTATGATGATCTCAAGTCTGAGGATCATACACATATTAATCACTATGAGTAATGTTGTGACAATTACATAATAATCCAAGAAACATACTCATAACGAGTCAGTCCAATATGTTGTTCTCTAACACATATTCATGCATCGATTCTGACATTCCATATCAATGACAACTCTTTATCATCAACCAACTACATGTTAGTCTTAATGCATTATCGTTGTCCTATCCACCAATAATACTGGACTAAGGAACTTTTAAGAATAATCATATTATTCTTAGGACATTATTATAAAATAGTTTATTTATACACATGGAAAAGAAACTGAAATAATAATGATAATGCCTTATATTAATAAACATGATAAATCAAGTATGTTATTACAACCATCTCATGATTGATCTTTGGGCATACTCTAACTTATATCAGATAACATTAAAACATTATTTAAACATACGAACTTACCTCAACTACGGAGACGTAAAAATGAGATCAACTAATCTGAGGCTTCAGGTTTTCCTCGATCTAGATTCGTACGAAGTTTATCTTGATCTAAATAATCAAATTCAGTCCATTTAATACTCATACTAATCAATTTAGTCCAAAATTCATACTTTTGAAAAATTTACATTTTTGCCCCTAATATTTTAACTTCTTTCCAATTTAGTCCTTAAGCTCGTAAATTAGCATTTATGCAAATTCATGCTAGCTAAAATACTTAAGGACTTATACAACCTCACACAAATCAACATTTCATAAATTTAACGTGGTATTTTACTAATTTTACAAATAAGTCCCTAAATTATAATTTCATGAAAAATCACTTTACGAAAGTTATTTATTTAACAACAAGGACTCATAATCTTTCATTAAACTTCAAAAACCATAAAAACATGGCCATGGAAAAACCCTAAACCTTTAGCAATTTTGTAAATTAGTCAATGAGCTAGCTAGATTAAGCTACAACGATCTCGAAAACATTAATATCATTAAAAACAAGACAAAGTATCATTTAAATGCAAATAGAATGCTTGGCCGAACCTAGCAAGCTTCCATGGAGGTTTTTTACTTTGGTTTTTAGATGGAAGAAGATAAATAAAGATGATAGGTTTTGTTTTTCTTAATTTACATTAACTTATTTATTGATTGATTAAATTAACCTTTGTTATAAAATAAAAATCCTCTTTTTTTAATGTCCATCTTTGTCCACTATTTACAATAATGGTCTAATTTTCATATAAATCCCTTAAAAATTTAATTTCATAGCTAATAGATACCTTTAACTAATAGAACCCTGCTTTTGTACCTTTTACAATTTAGTCCTTTTTACGAAATTAAGCATGCAAACGTTAAAATTTCTTGACCAAAATTTTATAAGAGCTTACTAATATTTTGTAGACATTAAAATAATAATAAAATAAATTTTTACTTGTCGAATTTGTGGTTCTGAAACCTCTATTTTGTTTTCACTAAAAATGGTTTATTACATTAATCACAATAATCTTGCAAGTTATGCAAGGCTACTGTACCGTTTAATACCGTTGCTAATTTAACCTTCAGCTGCCTTAAAAGATTAAACATGCACTGGTTAAGTATTGTGTCAATTAATTACAATTTCAATATGATTAATAATTAATTCATTAGTTACCTTACAATTGTAATGCAAGTATAACATAATCATGATTTTATTTAATCAAACAATTTACCAAGACATGTAATAACACAAACATGATTTTAATAACTTAAGTAGATGAAATGTAATCAACCTAACATGAATTAAATTTAAGCCATGTTAATTAAATTTAGAATAAAAACATAACAAATATTCATGACATGTTCATAACAACAGCAGGAAAATTTTAAGGAATTTTAAGGATAGGAAACTAGAATCAAATCCGGTGTTTCTCCAAAGCCTGACTAGTTTGCTTTGCTCCTCCTTCTCTGCTCATTCTGTTGAACTGAGGCTTCTACAAGCAATTGAATGCTGCTACCCAAGGTGGTTGTAGGGCTCTTTTCCAAGAGGGAAATCAACAAAGGAAATAGAAGGGAAAAATGGGAAACAAATAGAGGTTTGGAAGAGAGAAAGTGAGTGAAAGGGAGAGAGATGTATGGAATGAAAGATGTTGAATGAATAGGTGAAAGGGCGTATTTATAGGTGGGAGTGACTGCTAAAAAAACAAATAATTAGCATCCACACAGTCCCATTGGCCGACCACCACTCATGCACAAGTTGAAGATTTAAACTTGCTATATTTAGCTAAGGGAAAATCTACAAAAGCATAATAATCAGAGGGGTTTAAACACGATTTCAAGGAGACTTCAGGGACTGGTTTTCAAGTCAATAAATCAGCTAATTTAAGCTGATTGGATCAGCATGTTGGGCAGGTTTGGGTAGCCAAATGATTTGTTGGATCAATATTTCGTATTAGCACAATTAGGTCTCCTTTCCATAATATAATTAATAATAATTATTTAACCCAAAATAAATTGGATAAAAATTAAAATTAATTATATTATATATTAATATTCATAATTTGGACCGTCTTAGGCTAAAAAATTAATTCGCCTCAATGCTTCAAAAAGCGTTTCACAATTTTGAGCTTCTAGCAGTGTTTGCAGAGCTAATTTTCATCCTTTGTGTAACACCCCAAACCCGACCTAGGAGTTATGGCCGAATCTGGCGGTGTCACATTGAGGTGTTTAGTGAAAAGTGAACTCGTTGGTAAAAATTCGTTTCTAAGTTTAAAAACACCTTTATTATTATTTAACAAATCATCTAGTGAAAAACGTTTACCTTGTTATCTGCTATTGTTATAAAAGGTTGATCTAAAATCGCAGAAGCTTTTGAAAACTCTAATTTTTAAATTTCGTGTCTTTGAAAATAGTAATTATTTTGAAAATTCGTCTTCTGCTAAACTAGCAGTTTAAAATAAGTAAGCAAAAGCCCAATTAAAAATTTAAACAAACATAAATGGCCTTATTACGTAAACAAAACCCAACACAAACTTTAATTTTAAATAAAAGCAAGTGTAGAACTGTTGCAGTTGTGTGGCCACCTCCGAGTCCCTTGCAGCACCAAATTGCCTAAGACTGAGGATTACCTGCATGGTTAAAAGGAAAGAGTGAGTTTACGAAACTCAGTGTGTAATCCCCTATCAGTCTATCAGTATACAACAAGTAGTAACAGTCTGGGCCTGAGCCCTATTCAGTAACAGTACAGTGTGGGCCCTAACCCAATACAATAATAATGTGGGCCTTAGCCCAATACAGTAACAATGTGGGCCTTAGCTCAATACAGTATCGGTACAGTGCAATAATGCAACCCATCCCAATCCAGCCAACACACCACTCTGTACCACCAACACACCATGTGGGGATAAAATTGACCCACCCAGCCAACACACCAATATCACAATAAAGTTGCCAGTAAAATAAACGACATATAGCCATCAGTAGGTCTACAGTCATCTTGAAAGACCCGTGCAACCTTATCAGTACGGTACACTTCCTCCAAATATAACAACCCATCCCCATGCAATATGTCGTGACATAATATCGTACGTGTATGCAAAATGTCATGCTTAATCACAACCATACATATTATAGAGCAAATCAGTCATAACATAAGGCCATAATAGTCATTTCATCTCTTAGGGGTATAACAGTCATTTTACCCTATAGGGGTATTTTGGTCATTTTACTCTATGAGGGTATTTTGGTCATTTTACCCTATAGGGGTATTTTGGTCATTTTACCCTATAGGGGTATTTTGGTCATTTTAGCCTATAGGGGTATTTCATTCATTCTACCCTATGGGGTATTTCGATCATTCTACCCTATGGGGTATTTCGGTCATTCTACCCTATAGGCATACTTCGATCATTTTACCCTATGAGGGTATTTTGGTCATTTTACCCTATGAGGGTATTTCAGTCATTCTATGCTATGGAGGTATTTCGGTCATTTTACCCTATGGGAGTATTTCGATCATTTTACCCTATAAGGGTATTTCGATCATTTTACCCTATGAGGGTATTTCGGTCATTTTATCCCATGGGGGTATTGCGATCATTTTACCCTATAGGGGTATTTCGATCATTTATCAACCTCTCGAAAGGTCTGCAGTCGTCTTGAGTGACTCAGGTAATCTAAATGGTCATACCAGTGTAAATGGGCCCAAGGCCCATTACTCGGCCCAAGTGGGCCCATATGCTCGTGCAGCCCGTTCAGCCCAGATTTTGCCATGACTATGAGATCTACATAGCCCAGTCCATTATTTGCCACAAATGGTGGATTTCATCTGTGTATGGCTCACAAGCCCATTGAGCCTACACGGCCAATTTCGACCCAACGTGGCCTATTACGGCCTAAGCCCATGAAAATGCTCATGGACGCCTCTACAGTTTATCGCCCATGATTCGTAGGTTTGGCTTTCCATACGAGCAATCGCACACTCGTGTGTTCTCAACGCCGTATTTCGGCTTTCCAGCTTTTGCCTTTCTACAGTTACAGTGGGTGGTTACACACCTGATGCGATTTGCAGATTCCCTTTATTCCAAACACTTTTATTTTGAAAATCAATAATCATCGCACCCTTGGTTCCCAGGCAATGTGCCAATCAACCTCGACCACCACCAGTTAGAAATGGAAGCAATGCAGGTTGGAGAAAGCAACGAAAACCTTGAAAACCTCACCGATCTCCGATGGAGAACAATAAACAAATGAGGTGATATATAGCTCTCCACAACAACCTCCCCAAATCCTAATATTCTCTCCTCAAATCTCTCCAAATATCCCTCCAAAATTCTCTCTATGACTAGTTCAAACTCCATTTAGCAGTATTTCAATCGAACTCTACCACCCACACAAATTAGGCAGAAAAATAAATACTCCCTTTTTGATGTGCCACCACTCGAACCTTAGACCCCATGTACTCTCCACACACCCCTTGCCACTAGACCAACAACTCTTTTGTATCATATTTTAACCACAATAATTTAAGAACCTACTATCTAGATCCAAGGATTTTATTCACTTAAAATAAAAATTTTGCATAAGCCAAGGCTTGAACCCCTGACTTCTCAAACACTTCCAAACACTCCTAAATCACTTAACCACTGAAGCAGACATTCATTTATATCACTTCCTTGCACAACTAAATATTTATGTGCAGTCTCCTTACTGTTCCCTTGTTCAAAACCTATTTCGTCTAGGCCCAAAATAAGGGGTGTTACAATTTGTGCAAATTTGTCGAAAATAAATCAAAATTTGTGAGAATTTATTATAAAATTTAAAATTCAATATTTTAATAATTTGAGTATAATTTAATTATTTTGTAATTATATTATATTTTTTCAACAAGAATTACTACAAAACTGCATGAATTTGAGTTAAAAAGGGCATGAAAAAGTCTATATATTTTCATGTTTCCAATACAGTATGCCCATATGACAATGCGGACAAACCTTTTTCATGTTAGCCATGTACCCATATCCATAGTCAGATTCATATCATTCATTTCATTCATATTCCTTTGGTTTGTATCCTTTGTTGTTATTTGTCAATCTGGTTTGCAACATACATTTGCCCTACCAGAGGCTACGCAACCATTTTCATGTATCGCGATCTGCCAGTTCATTGTACATTCTATCGAAGGAAACACCATGAATATATTTCTTTGATATCATTTCCATAATTCAGACCATATCATTCTTGTTAGAAATAGAAGGTAGTGGCTTAAGCATGAAGAATGGTTCTTACTCTTTAACACAGACCTTACAGATCCAGATTGACAACTTTAAACAACCATTTTTCATGTACACACATTTCACTTTTGTAAACTATAAGCACTTACCTTACAGGACATTTAGGGTAAGAATAGTACTCACATGGAAGTAAGAAGGAACTTACCAAAATTACAACAAAGTCTAGATGGTAAGACCTTTGCCTGTTCCACTCGGACCTTCTACAATGTCTTGAGCTAAAATATGGATAATTACACGTGTCAGATCATTACTCCATTGAATCTAAATATGCATGCAAGAACATTAACACAACCGAGAATTTGGAAGTTTCCTTCGTGACATATACTTCTAGCACTTATGCATGCAGAGCTAAAAATACGTAAATAACTATAAAAATAACCTAGGGTTCATTAGTATTTACCAGAGAGATAAAACAAATGTGGGAGTTGGCTAAATACAACGAATCTAACCTAAGTAAGGTTTTTGGACTTAACTTTTAAGATAGAATGCAAATAAAATCAAGAAGAAGATGAATGTCAAGAACACGCAAAGTTTATCGGTGAAGACATTGATATCCTTATATATGTCAGCACAAAAACAAATTTTAGTGGAAGAATCAGATTATTCTACTAGTACCATTGATTTTCGTGATTAAGTGCTCTTATCATAATTTAAGTCTTATCAACTACAATATCATAGTCCTATTCTAACCAGTTCTCACTGAACTAACTAAATAGTCTTATAGGTTCTTCAGTACTATGATTCCTCCATAAAACTTTTACTAAGGGAATCCTTTTATTTCTTAGCTCTTTTGCCTCTCTTGCTAGAATACTGACAGGCTCTTCTTCATAAGACAAGTTTGGTTCAACTTCTAACTCTTAAATCTATACAACATGATCAAGATTGGATCTATACTTTCTCAACATAGATACATGAAACATGTTGTGAATCTTTGATAATTGTAAGACCCTAAAATAGGTCTAGTAGTTTCAAGTAAGTTTACCAGGTTTTGAGTGAAAATTAGGAGTTAATCAGGTTTATTAGTAATTTTTTTATTAGTTAGTTAGCTTAATTTCATTTAAAAATTAGGAAATAATATTCCAAAAAATAAAAATGTTTTTAGAAAAATTAATTTTATAGTTTTAAATAATTTTTGTGTAAAATAAATATTTTTGATCAAATTAGAATTGAAAAATAAATTAAAATGGGGGTTTAATTGAGAGAATTTAAAATATTAATTAAACAGGAGCATTTTGCAAAACAAGGGAAATATTTCAGTGGTTCTATGAAAAATTACCCATATTTTTGAAATTTTGGAGGGAAAGGATTATTTAGTAAAACAATGGAATTGTGGGAGTGGCCTGATAGTAATTTCTCCAATTTTTGGAAATCAGGAGGGGGTTCTTCAGCTCAAAAATGTTGCAACCTGCTCACTTCACACACAATTCTCACCCAATTTCTAAGCATTTTCTCTCATTGTTTTTTTTTTCATTTTTGAAGTCCACATATCAAATATTAGATCTCATCTTTTATTCTTTCAAAATTTTCTAGAAAAGATTTCCAAAGTTGAGAAAAAAACTCAACCGAGCTCTTCAAAGATCTTAATAAAATCTTCAATATTAGTGATTTCAGATCAATTGAAGGTATTTTATCAACTTTAAATTCATTCTAAGGTTGTTTTAATCATTTTTTTTTCTAAATTAATTAAAATGGTTTATCAAATCTTGGCCTCTTAGCTCTTGAACATGAGATTCATCAATGGTAAATTCACGGTTTTGGGTGGAATCTAAGTTTAAATGGATATTTAAGATCAAATCATGTTTATTAAGAGGTTTTTTTATTAGAAAACAAAAGATCAAACTCGTTTGGTTGATCAATTTTGGCAAATCCATTTTTTTAAACTAAGAACATGAGTTGATTTTCTAAAAAATTATGAAACGGTTTGTTTGTTGATAGATTAGGAATTATGTTTAGAAATGATTTTTGGTGCAGAGAAGGTCATTTGAGGGCTGAAATTTGTGTTTCTGCTAGATCGTGAGTTTTCGATAAAGTAGATTGGAGAGGTGTCTCATATCTATGTGGTTCATGATTCTTTGATTTTCTTTTTGTTCATGATAGCTTGTAACATGTATTTTACCTCTTTTTAAGATCCACATCCAGGAAGGGCCACTGCTAATCAGAGTTTAGGTCCAAACACAGTTACTTAGTACATATTGGCTTGAGAAGCAAAGTGTGAATGTGAGTGGTTTTTAAAGGCAATTGGTAAACATGCCTATTTACATTATGAATTGAGGTTTTGAATTGTGCTTCTAGTGATTCAATTGTATCTCTAATGGTTTAGATTTCAAAATTGATTTTAATTTTATGAAAGTATATTTGTAAATGATTTATGGAAGCTTTGAATAGAGTGTTCGATATGGTTGATTTGAATTGTATTGATTAATAATTGGAGCATGGATTACTGTATATTAGAGCACTTGATGATGATTTTATAGTTGGTTTTAGATCTATGGAATAAGACACATATTGAGCTTATCTATGTTGTTAAAATTTCTAAGTGACATGCTTTAAATTATTTTTTTATATCCTGAATTAAGTGCTTAAATATCAGTGTTTATGCCCGGTGTGTTTGGTTTTATTGGCAACATTGCATGGTGGATCCATAGATATAGATGACATGCCATAGGATTAGTGAGTACTCACCACTGCATGTGTTATTTGTGAGGATATAGCTTTAGGAGTATTGACTTTGCTGGAGTGAATAAGGGAGTGCTGAGCCTTTTTTTCTCCACTCAATCTTTGGCGATTTCAAGGTGACATAAGGGAGTGTGTGGCTATGTCCCACTCAATCGGAGTATTTTATTTGATATTTGGGACATTGGAGATCCGTTTATCCAATGCATGATCACATGTTTAAATTTTGCCATGGATGTCATTTGTCAATCTAAGTGTGTGTTTGTTAAATATATTATGTTTTCATATGTCGTAATAAATATGATTTTTACTCATGGAATAACATGTGGAATTATGATGTTATGATGTTGCATTGCTGTTGGAAATTTCAATCAATTGAATGCCATAATTGAGGATGAAAATATAATTGAAACTATGGATCATATACCTAAAATTTGATACATGATTTGCCTTGGTTTAAGTGTGTCTTTAGTTTGATTTACTTATTGAATTTATGGCCATTCGCTGAGTTTTTTCAGCTCACACCCTCACAACTTTGTGCAGAGTTTTTCTAGCTTTGGAAAGTCGAGGAGCAAGGGCAAGGCTGGTCCAAGTTTAAGGCTACTTGGTAGTATAGATTAAGGACTTTTCTATAGATACATTAGAAGGCATTGTGGCACTCAATTGGGATAATTTGATACACTTGTAATGGATGTTTGAGACTTACATTTGGATATTAATTTTGAGATGTTATATTTGTTTTTCTTTAATGTTTGGTTTTATGGTTAAATGTTGAGTGTAGTATTGTATGTTGTTAAGTGATAACATGATGATTGAAAATATGGTGATTAAAGCTCGAAATTTTCACTAATACATTTTAATTGTAGTTTGTCAAGGAGTGGAAAGTTGTGTGACTAAGGTAAGTCCATTGTATGTTTTAATTCTTGTTTGTTAAGCATGATTTTGAATGTTTAAATTATTATACACATATTGTTTATTAGTTGTAATTAGATCAATTAGAGTTGTATGTATGATTAAGGTAATAAAACTTAGCTAATATAGCCTTAATTAATAACTGGATTAAGGAAAAATGGCTAATTAAAAAGAATTTTAGGGGTTGCATAGATTGACTATATGAAAGTTGGTAATCATTTAGAATTAAAATCTGGTTCGTTTAGCTTTAAATGGTGAAATCACCTAAATACCCTTAGGATTAAATCTTGAAAGGAAGTTTTAAAATGGTTCACAAATCACTTCCGCAAAAATATTTGATAGTTATTAGTTAGAATTGAGGTGTTATAAGGTTGGGGTGTGCTTTAGGTGATTTTGTGTTGGAGAGTCACTTTGGTGACTAATGTATCGCTTTGGATTCGGGTCGGTACATTCCGGTTGATTTTGGGGTGTCACAATAATTGAGGAGGTAGAGCCAATCTGTCAGCTATAGGTCCAACTTTCTCAAGAACTTTATAAGGTCCTACAAACCTTGGACTTAATTTTCTTTCTAGCTAAATCTGATGATTTTTTTTCCAACGAGAGACTTCTAAAAATACCTTATCCCTAGTTTCAAATGAAATTTCTTTTCTTTTCAATCTGTATAAGCTTTATGATGATCTTGCACAGCTTTGAAATGATTTCGAATAGCAAAGACTTTTCCTTAGTTTTTAGTATTAATTCAAGACTCACTAACTACCTTTCACTAACCTCTATCCAAAAAGTAGGTGCTCTACACCTTCTACCATACGAAGCTTCAAATGGAGACATTTTCAGCCTGACATGAAAACTGTTATTATAAGCAAACTCAACCAAAGTAACATACCTTTCCCAATTCAATACGAAATCAATTACTCAACTTCACAAATATCTTCTAGAACTTAAATAACTCTTTTAGACTAACCATCAGTTTGAGGATGAAATGCAATATTAAATTGTAACTTAATTCCCAAATATTTCTGTAACTGATTCCAAAACCTCAAGGTAAACCTTAGATTTCTATCAAACACTATGAAAAAAGGAATTCCATGAAGTCGTACTATCTCAACAATATAAAGTTCAGTTAACTTTTGCAAAGAATAAGTAATATTCGCAGGTAGAAAATGAGCTGACTTAGTAAGCCAATCCACTATTATCCATACAAAATTCTTCTTAGAAGGATTGAGGAACAAACCTGATACAAAATATATAGTAATTCTATCCCATTTCAACTTTGGAATTTCTTAATGATACAATTTACTTAAAGGTACCTAATGTTTAGCTTTGACTCTTTGACAAGTTAAACAAGTTAAAATAGACTCTGAAATTTTATTTTTTCATACTAGGCCACTAAAATGAAAATTTCATATCTTTATACATTTTGATGCTCCCAGGATGGAGTGAAAAAGTTCCCTGATGAGCTTCTCTTAACAAATTTTTTCTCAACCCATTCCTAACTGGTATAAACATTTTATCCATGAATCTTAACTCACCATCTTTTCCTAGACGAAAATTTGTTGCTTTGCAAGATATCATTTGTTGCTTGAAAAAGTCACATTTAACATATTTCATCTGCTCCTCTAATATCTATGAAAGAAAAGTTGGTATCACTACTAGTTCTGCTAAGAAGTATCCATTATCAGACATACTCACTTTTGCTCGAAGAGACAATAAGGCTACCACAGTTTTTCTACTTAAAGCATCAACTACCACATTTGCCTTTCTTAAATTGTATTCAATGGTCAAATCATAATCTTTCAACAACTCTAACCATCTCTTTTGAAGAAAATTCAGATCCTTCTGAGTCATCAAATACTTTAAACTTTTGTGATCAGAGAATACATGACACTTTTCTCCATACAAATAATGTCTCTAGATTTTCAATTCTAACACCACTGATGCCAATTGTAAGTTGTGAGTTGGATAGTCTATCTCATGAGGTTTAAGCTAATGTAACGCATAAGTTATAACATTTCCTTTCTACATGAGCACACTTTCTAACCCATTTAAAGATGCATAATTGTAAACTTTATACTTTATGCCAGACTCTAGTTGTGCTAACACTGGAGCTTTAGTCAAAATTGTCTTCAATTTCTCAAAACTCTGTTGACATTCATCATTCCATTCAAACTTTTCTTTCTTTTTCAATAACTGAGTCAAAGGTGATACTATCATAAAAAAGTCCTTTACAATCTTCTGTAATAACTAGCTAACCCCAAAAAGCTATGAACTTTAGATACATTCTTGGGCGCATTCCACTCAAGTACTGCCTTTACATTGGCTCGGCCAACTTTAATACCATCAGCAGAGATAACTTGCCCTAAAAAGGGTATCTCTCTAAGCCAAAACTCGCATTTACTAAGCTTAACATAAAATTGATTATCATGCAGAGTTCTCAACACAGTTCTCAAATGTCCCTCATGACCAGTCTCATTCTTAGAGTAAACTAGTATTTCATTGATAAAAACTACAACAAAATGATCTAAATATGACTAAAATACCTTGTTCATCAATCCATAAATATAGCAGACACATTTGTCAATAAAAAATGCATTAACAAAAATTCATAGTGACCATACCTTGATCGAAAAGTTGTCTTAGGTACATCATCATCCTTAATGCTTGCTTGCTAAAATCCAGACCTCAAATTAATTTTGGAGAAAAAAGTAGCCCATTTAACTGATCAAATAAATCTTCAATCCCTGGCAAAGGATGCTTATTCTTTACTGTGATTTTATTCAACTGGTAGTAATCTATACATAGGCAATAGTTCCACCATTTTTCTTTACAAATAGAATCAGTGCACCCCACGGTGACACACTTAGTCTAATAAATCCCTTATTTAATTGATATTGCAACTGCTCTTTTAACTCATTAAGCTCTAATGGTGTCATCCTATATGAAGTACAAGAAATATGTGTTGTTCTAGGTTCCAGTTCAATTGAAAATTTTGCCTCTCTCTTAGGAGGCATTCCAAGAAGTTCCCCAGGAAACATATCTACGAATTCTCTTACCATAGGGGCTTGGCTAACTTTGTAACATCCCAAAAATCAGGGGCTACTAGCATCAAGTTTGGGAATCGAAAGAGAGTGGTCATGTCTTAATTTTTGATATTATCTATGCATTTTTAGGAAATAAATGAGGTATTGGTTTGTTGGTTAAGTGTTAGTGAAACGTCCCTTGAAACCCAAGTTCAAATCCCTTCTCTCTCAGCATTTTTTTATTTTGTAAATTTTGTCATAAATCATATTATGTGACATGCCTTGTTTTTAAAATAAATATTTCAAAATTAATTAAAAAATGATGAAGAAGCCTAATTGTTAAAAGAAATATAAGAAAACATGGAAAGTAAATAAGGCCCCAAGTTCGAATCATTTCCCTTGCAAAATAATTAAATTTTGTAAAATCTCTTATTTTTTTAATATGTGTGCCATCCATACCCTTGAAACCTAAGTATAAATATAAAATTTTATTGTATTTTTCAGCCTTTAATTCAATTTTCCCTACCCTAGCTATTCACCTCTTCCTCTCCTTTTTTCTCTTCAATTTTCTTTCTTTCTTTCTCCCATTGTTGTCTTCGCCTACACCTCCCATTTTACCATATCTTTCTTCTTCCTTTTGCATCAAGATTGTGCACCATCTCCTTTCCTCTATTGGTGACATTTATCCTCATCTAAATTATCCCCAAAACTAAAATCTTGAACCCCAAGATTGATCTCACACATTGCTAAGAAAGTGTCATTGTCGTTTCATTCAACTAGCTTGGGCAAGATCTATTGTCTCTTTAATTTCTTGATTAATCTTGTCAATTAAAAAAATTTCTAGATCTAGAATTTGGTGGATTTTAAATGATTTCAAATGTGTTTTTCCAGATTTTAATGAGATCTCAAACGGTTTTAAAATTTAGCCCGAATTTTGGCCACCATGGGTGGTGTGCGTGTGCCTATATGCAAGAAAGGGGGCTGTTTTGTTTCTTGGTCATGCCCATATTTTTCCAAAATTAAATTGTGTTCTTGAACCCTCCTAATAATCCTTTAATCACATGTTAATTAGGGAGACACATTCTTGATCAATTAGCCAATCGGATCACACAAATCGTGAAGTGTAGGTACAATTAAGGATAACTAGTTTGTTATTTCGACATAGTTGTTGGGTAAAGGTTATGAATTGATTAGATGAATGAGTTTAATAATTAATTAGCTACTAATTTTACGGTATATTATTGAATTAGGTGCTAACCCAAATGTCCCAAATCATCTATAAAGGCGAAGAACGATTGTACGTACGGTTCACATTGATACAATATAAGGAATCTAACTAATTTGTATTCATAAAATAGTTATAATTTCAATGATTGGTTTGAACTCATAAGTGGGTGTTTGAGGGCTGGTTTAATGGTAAATTTATTGAATTTATACTGAATTTTGGTTTAAGTTTGTTTAAGGAATATTAAGGAAAATTGGAAGATTTGTTAGTGTGCTACGAGGAAGCGAAAAATAAGGTGTGGGTCCTAAACTCATAAATTTTTTTGGAAATGTTAAATATCATGTTATACTTGATAAATTAGCTTGCTTATTTGATTGGATTAATAGCCAAATTATTGATTTTGTGAGTGGCCGAACCAGGTCTGTTTCGAGCCTTAAAAGATTGACATGTTGAGAAAATTGCTAGTTTGATAGTATGAATGTTTGATTGAGTTTGGAATTGCATATTTGAGTTATGAAATATGAGAATGTTTGATAAATGATATAATGTGTTGAGATATTAAGCTTATATATGATTTAAAAGCATGAGATATTTGCTATGTTATGTACTAAAAAGGGTGCTATTTGTGCACAATGAAAATTCGTAAAGTATGTGAAATTTAATGATATTGATTGATACCAACACAATGGTAATTTGAAAGATTGGAACATTGTTTCCATATACTAAAAGTATGTGATTATTGAGGAGATGCTGAGCATGTCAAATGAATGCGAAAAGTATTGAGATAAGATTATGTATGAGATTGTGTGACATATTGCATCTGCATTGGGTTGGGATTTTGTGGTTGACGGAGGAGTTTCGTGGAGTACCGGTGGCATATTAAGTCCACATTATTTGTAGTCAGTGCACTACACCTAGAGTACCGAGGGGAATGATGATTTATCACATTTTTACTGGCAGCTTGTCTGTATTTTTACTAGCAAAATTTTGTGGTTTTAACCACAACAGGCTTAAGCCCATAATGTTTAGGAGTTCAGATGACGGGTTCTGGGGAACGCGTGGTGTGTAGCGGATGCTATGGGTAGGAACCTTTTTGCATTACATCATGCTCATGACATATCCGAATGCTATTGATTTATGATATGTGTTGTAGCGTGTTGTATTCAATGGTATCAAAATTAATGATTGTTACTCGAATGAATGATGTCCCATGCTCATACACCATTTGACATCAATTTGATAATGGCTATGTAATGATATGAAATTCCTATGATGGTTCTGTTTTCTTCTATTAAAGCTAATATGTTTTACTACATTCGATATTTATGTTTGTTTAAATAATATTTCAACTCACACTGAGCTTTTCATAAGCTCACCCCACAATAGTGTTTAACTTTTCAAGTAAACCTTGAAATTAAGACCAGACTCAGCATTCGGAGAATCACCTTGGACCTCGAACTATTTTTAATAAGTATTAATCTGTCTCAGTTAGTCTTGGTTTATAATTTTTAATGACTTCTTGTCCGTGGCTTGGTAACTTTTCTTCTGGGATTTTTGCATGCATGAATTACTCAAGCATAATAATAGGATAATGCATGATATCAGGCTTAAGTAAAATTTGATATTGTTCCCTAGATTCTGTTACATTGCAAAGGAATCGTTTTTGAAAAACAAATCAATAAGGCAACTTAGTTTCCAAAATGACTTGAAAAATATTTTTTCCGCTGCATTAGTTTAACATCAAGTTTTTTTAAAAGAAGAGCGACAAGCAAACGATTTTTCTAAAACAACACTATCAACAATAAAATGAATCCTAAGTATACACGACCTGATGAATGAATACTTTTAAGCTAACTCAAAGTACAACTACAATTTTCTCTAAAATAAGTTTATTTAAGGTCTTCAAAAGTAACGTAAGTTAGCTTAGCCATTCCAGTGGCTAATGTAGTGTAACACCCCAAACCCGGCCTAGACGTTATCGCCGAATCTGGCGATATCACATTGAAGTGTTTTTCAAAAACGCAGTTTCATTAAAAACCTGTTCTATACTAACTCACGTTTATTGAAAACTCAAGTTGTCCTTAGCAGTGTGTTGAACATATTAATTTGTTACTATATTTAAAACATTGCTTGATGTAGAAACCTTTACAGTATTTTACGAAAACGTGATGTCTTTGAAAACAGTTTCATTTTGAAAAGCCATCTTTTTCTACAACTAGCAGTTTATCAAACTAAATAAATTTTAACCCCAATTTAAAGTTTATAACTTTAAAGAGGCCTTTTTACATAAAAATACCCAAATTCAGTTACTTATAAATCAGAAGCTAAAAGTGAAAGTATTAGTGGGGCCTTGGCCCATAACAGTAACAGATATCAGTCATGCAGTGGACAGTATGTAATATCATTAATCGATGTAGTAACAGTACAAAACAGTTAATCAGTGCAGATATGTAGTTAGAAATCCTACTGAATCTAGCCTCTACACACCACTCCGTCCGGTCAAACACACCATGTGGGGATAAAATCGACCCACCCAGCCAGACACACCAAGATTAGCACTTGTTACAGCACGAAACAGTATTGCAGCAAAGCTGCCAGTAAAATAAACGACATATAGGAATCAGTAGGTCTACAGTTATCTTGGGTGACCCGTGCAACCTTATCAGTAAGGTACACTTCCTCCAAATATAACAGCCCATCCCCTTGCAATAAATCGTGACCTAATATCATACATGTATGCAAAATGTCAAGCTCAATCATAGTCATGCATATGATAGAGCAAATCAGTCATACATAACATATGGCCATAACAGTCATTTCATCTCCTAGGGGTATAACAGTCATTTTACCCTATGGGGGTATATCGATCATTTTACCCTATGGGGGCTATTTCAATCATTCTACTCTATGGGGGTATTTCGGTCATTATACCTTATGGGGGAATTTCAGTAATTTTACCCTACGGGTATTTTGGTCATTTTACCCTATGGGGTAGTTCGATCATTTTACCCTATGGGGGTAGTTCGATCATTTTACCCTATGAGGGTATTTTGGTCATTTTATATATTTTAGGGTCTCGGTGCAGATAACGACCTCCCGAAGGGTCCACAGTCACCTCGACCGACTCAAGTAACCTAAATGGTCATAACAGTATAAATAGGCCCAAGGTCCATTACTCGGCCCAAGTGGGCCTACACGCTCGTGCGGCCTAAGTGAGCCCACGCACTCGTATGACCTGTTCAACCCAGATTTCGCCACGACTATGAGATCTACATAGCCCATTTTAGTATTTGCAACGAATCGTGGATTTCATTTGTGTGGGCTCCACTAGCCCATTGAGCCCACACGGCCTATTTCGTCCCAACATGGCCCATTAAGGCCTAAGCCCATGAAAATGCTCATGCAAGCCTCTACAGTCTATTGCCAATGGTTTGCGAATTGGGCTTACAACAGAAGCGGTCGCACGCCTGTGTGGTCACAAACGCTGTATTTTCAGCTTTTGCCATTCTACATTAACAGTGGGGTGTTTACACACCTATTTACGAGAAAAGCGCAAATCTCCACCAATCTAGATTCAAACATGACCAAAGATCAATCCTTTAATCGTTAGGGTAAAACACCATCTTATTGACACTTACTCCAAAAAACACCAACCTTACCTTGCTTGAATGAGGGCGACTTTAATCCCCCAAGACCGCTATCCAAAAGTGAGCACACGCTTTTATCGATTATCAACACCACAACACCGATCTCATTAACTAAGTTAGGATGTAAAAGTGGCCTTAATCCACAAACGATATCCTACAGAAATATAATCAGTATACGACCTAAACCCTAAAAGTGAGATAACGTATTACCTTGATTGAACGCTGAGAACAAGGGTTGCGACTACTTCAAAACCACTTACAATCCCCACTCCTCGAAGGAAACCCTAGAACCACAACGAGTAGCACATCGCAAGGAAAGAATCAAAAGTCGGTAATCAAAGAATAAACAGGAAGGTAGTTGGTTTTAAGAAAAATAGTAGAAGAGAACATGTTTAATCAAAAAGTGAGGAGTATAAACACTTTACCGATAATCAAAAACACTTGCAGCACTGGGACAACAAGAAGCAGTGGAGAGAAGATCGACGCAGAGAATGATACAACAAAAGGGTGATATTCGGCTAGAAGGTAAAAGGACAAATAGCCTGGCAAAGGTAAATCGATTGAAAAACAAAAAGGATATTCGACCAAGAGAGCACAAATTGAAGGAGAAGAAGAAGAGAGAAAAAGAAATGGAGAACTAAAAGCCGATAAATGAAAGAAAGAAAGGAGAATCCGACAGATGCTAACACCAAAATGCTCTCTAATGTCGAAAATGACCAATACTTTCCCCAGCCGAATTCTCAAAACTAGAGTTTCCCCCAAACGGCACAACAGTTTCTCCCCCCTCAAAACTCCTTGATTTTCTCCTCATATCTCTCCCCTTATCCCTCCTTGAACTAGTCCACTGATTTCTCCTCAACTCCCCCAACAACTCCATTCAAATTCTATTCAAGCCCCCGTAGCTGTGTTTCTGTCCAACTCCACTACCTACACAGCTCAAGTAGCAAAATAAATACTCCATTGTGCAACCCAAGACTTGAACCTCAGACCTCACTGTTACACAACACGCCACCTTGCCACTAGACCACAAGCTCTTTTTGAGTCATAAAACAAACACTATTATTTAAGAACCTACTATCTAGATCCAAGGATTTTATTCACTTAAAATAAAAATTTTGCATAAGCCAAGGCTTGAACCCCTGACTTCTCAGACACTTCCAAACACTCCTAAATCACTTAACCATTGAAGCAGACATTCATTTATGTCACTTTCTTGCACAACTAAATATTTATTTGCAGTCTCCTAACTGTTCCCTTGTTCAAAACCTATTTCTTCTAGGCCCAAAATTTAGGTGTTACAATTCACCCCTCCTTCAAGAAATTTCATCCTCAAAATTTCCAATTATCAGGTTAGTTATATAACACAGAATCCACCACTACGCTTCCACTACGCACTCTACTTCCAAATTAGGTATATGGCCAAACAACGAGGACCCAACTCGAGCACCTCTACGGCCTCTACCATGGCCTCTTGTACCTCGTCCGTGTGTACATCTTATGCTCATATTAAATAACTTATTACCTGATTAAGAAGTTTTATGTATCAATTTGTAATTCCAGTAATTAATAATAGAAGTCTTATGAAATGCAGTAATCAAAGTTTTGTTTTTGCAAATCATGGTCTCCATATAGTTTCCAGTTTGCCCTCACTAAAGAGTTTCAGTACAGTCCTACTATCTTTAGTAGTCTCTCAGTGTATTTCCGTTCAAACAGTCTATACTATAAAGAAAACTTACAGATTTGGCGTTGGAGACTCGGTGTGTGACACTTGTAAACCTTCCAAAACACTTCCATAATAGTTTTCCAAAAATTCCAAATATTTTCAAAACCCATTCCACAGCCGAGTTTTTCAACTTCACTCTAATACCACTAAATGTAACACCCCAAACTCAGCATGGACGTTATGGCCGAATCTGGCGTTGAAGTGTTTTTCAAAAACACAGTTTCGTTGAAAACCCGTTCTATACTAACTCACGTTTAATGAAAACTCAAGTTGTCCTTAGCAGTGTGTTGATCATATTAGATTGTTACTATATTTAGAACATTGTTTGATGCGGAAACCTTTACAATATTTTACGAAAACGTGGTGTCTTTGAAAACAATTTCCTTTTAAAAACCAGTCTTTTTTTACAACTAGCAGTTTATCAAACTAAATAAATTTTATCCCTAATTTAAAGTTTATAACTTTAAAAAGGCCTTTTTACATAAAAATACCCAAACTCAGTTACTTATAAATTAGAAGCTAAAAACGAAAGTAGATGTGGTTGTGTGGCCAACATCGAGTCCCTCGCAGCACCGACCTGCCTACACCTTGGGATTACCTCTACAGTTAAACAAAGGGTGAGTTTACGAAAACTTAATGTGTAATCCCTTAACAAGCAAACTGTCAATTAAACAGTAGATAAATACAGTTTGGGCCTGGGCCCGTTACAATAACAGTCCAGTTTAGTGTGGGCCTAAGGCCCATTACTCGGCCCAAGTGGGCCCACACGCTCGTATGGCTCGTTCAACCTAGATTTTGCCACGACTATGAGATCTACATAGCCCATTCCAGTATTTGCCACAAATCGTGGATTTCATCCGTATGGGGCCGACGAGCCCATTAAGCCCACACGACCCATTTTAGCCCAACATGGCCCATTACGGCCTAAGCCCATGAAAATAATCATAGAGGCCTCTACAGTCTATCGCCCATGGTTCGCGGGTTGGGATTACTACACAAGTGATCGCACGCCTGTGTGGTCTCAAACGCCGTAATTTCGGCTTTTCAAACATGACCCAATACCAGTCCTTTAATCGTTAGGGTAAAACACCGTCTTATTGACACTTACTCCAAAAAAACCATCCTTACCTTGCTCAAATGAGGGTGACTTTAATCCCCCAAGACCGCTATCCAAAAGTGATCACACACTTTTATCGATTATCTGCACCACAACACTGATCTCATTAACTAAGTTAACCCATAAAAGTGGCCTCAATCCGCCAACAATATCCTATAGAAACATAATCAGTATACGACCTAAATGCCAAAAGTGAGATAACGTACTACCTTGATTGAACGCTGAGAACAAGGGTTGCGACTACTTCAAAACCACTTACAATCCCCACTCCTCAAAGAAAACCCTAGAACCGCAACTAGTAATACATCGCGAGGAAAGAATCAATAGTCGATAATCAACGAATAAAAAGGATGGTATTCAGTTTTAAGAAAAACAGTAGAAGAGAACAGGTTTAATCAAAAAGTGACGAGTATAAACACTTTACCGGTAATCAGGAACACTTGTAGCACCAGGACAGCAAAAAGCAGTGGAAAGAAGATCGACGCAAAGAATGATACAACAAAAGGGTGATATTCGGCTAGAAGGTAGATGGAGATATAGCCTTGTAAAGGTAAACTGATTAAAAAACAAAAAGGATATTCGGCCAAGAGAGCACAAATTGAGGGAGAAGAAGAAGAGAGAAAAAGAAATAGAGAACCAAAAGCCGATAAATGAAAGAAAGAAAGGAGAATTCGGCAGATGCTAACACCAAAATGCTCTATAACGTCGAAAATGACCAACACTTTCCCCAGTCGAATTCTTAAAACTAGAGTTTCCCCCAAACGGCACAACACTTTCTCCCTCTTCAAAACTCCTTGATTTTCTCCTAATATCTCTCCCCTTATCCCTCCTTGAATTACTCCACCGATTTCTCCTCAACTCCCACAACAACTCCATTCATATTCTATTCAAACCCCCCTTAGCTATGTTTCAGTCCAACTCCACTACCTACACAGCTCAAGCAGCAAAATAAATACTCCATTGCACAACCCAGTACTTGAACCTCAGACCTCACAATTACACAACACGCCACCTTGCCACTAGACCACAAGCTCTTGTTGAGTCATAAAACAAACACTATTATTTAAGAACCTACTATCTAGATTCAAGGATTTTATTCACTTAAAATAAAAATTTTGCATAAGCCAAGGCTTGAAACCCTGACTTCTCAAACACTTCCAAATACTCCTAAATCACTTAACCATTGAAGTAGACATTCATTTATGTCACTTCCTTGCACAACTAAATATTTATTTATAGTCTCCTAACTGTTCCCTTGTTCAAACCTATTTCTTCTAGGCCCAAAATTTAGGTTGTTACAATTCACCCCTCCTTTAAGAAATTTCGTCCTCGAAATTTCCAATTATCAGATCAGTCGCATAACACAGACTCCACCACTACGCTTCTGCTGTGCACTCTAGTAATCAGAGTTTTGTTTTCAAAAATCAAGGTCTCCCTACAGTTTCCAGTTTACTCTCACTAAAGAGTTTCAGTACAGTCCTACTATCTTTAGTAGTCTCTCAGTGTATTTCAGTTCAAGCAGTCTCTAGTATAAAGAAAACTTACGGATTTGGCGCTAGAGACTTGGTGTGCTACACTCGTAAACCTTCCAAAACACTTTAATAACAGTTTTTCAGAAATTCCAAATATTATCAAAACCCATTCCATAGCCGAGTTTTACAACTTGGCTCTGATACCACTAAATGAACACCCCTAACTCGGCCTAGACATTATGGCCGAATCTGGTGTTGAAGTGTTTTTCAAAAACACAGTTTCATTGAAAACTTGTTCTATACTAACTCACATTTATTGAAATCTCAAGTTGTCGTTAGCAGTGTGTTGATCATATTAGTTTGTTACTATATTTAAAACATTGTTTGATGCGAAAAACTTTACAGTATTTTACGAAAACGTGGTGTCTTTGAAAACAGTTTCCTTTTAAAAACTTGTCTTTTTCTACAAGTAGCAGTTTGTCAAACTAAATAAATTTTAACCCCAATTTAAAGTTTATAACTTTAAAGAGGCCTTTTTACATTAAAATACCCAAATTCAATTACTAATAAACCAGAAGCTAAAAATGAAAGCTGCTGCAGTTGTGTGGCCATCATTGACTCCCTCGCAGCACTGACCCACGTACAACTAGGGATTACCTGTATAGTTAAACAAAGGGGTGAGTTTACAAAAACTCAGTGTGTAATCCCCTAACAAGCAAATTGTCAATTAAACAGTAGATAAATACAGTTTGGGACTGGGGCCGTTACAATAACAGTCCGGTTCAGTGTGGGCCTAAACCCTTTCCTGTAACAGTAAACGATTGAGTTTGAGCCCATCACAATGCAGTAATTAGTAGGGCCTTTGCCCAATTTTGTAATAGTATCAGTGGGGCCTTGGCCCATAACAGTAACAGATATCATTCATGCAGTGGACAGTATGTAATATCATTAATCGATGCAGTAATAGTACAAAATCATTAATCAGTGCAGAAATGTAGTCAGAAATCCTACCCAATCCAGCCTCTACACACTATTCTGTTCCTCTAAACATAGCATGTGGGGTTCAAATCGACACACCTAGCTAGACACACCAAGATTAGCACCGGTTGCGGCACTAAACAGTATTGTAGCAAACTACCAGTAAAATAAAGGACATATAGCCATCAGTAGGGCCACAGTTATCTTAGGCGACCCGTGCAACCTTATCAGTACGGTACGCTTCCGCCAAATATAACAGCCCATCCCCATGCAATATATCGTGACATAATATCATACATGTATGCAAAAATGTCATGCTCAATCATAGTCATTCATATCATAGAGCAAATTAGTCATACATAACATAAGGCCATAATAGTCATTTCATTTCTTAGGGGTATAATAGTCATTTTACCCTATAGGGGTATTTCGATCATTTTACCCTATGGGGGTATTTTGGTCATTTTACCCTATGGGGGTTATTTCAGTCATTCTACCTTATGGGGTATTTCTATCATTTTACCCTATGAGGGTAGTTCGATCATTTTACCCTATGAGGGTTATTTTGTCATTTTACATATTTTAGGGTCTCGGTGCAGATATCGACCTCCCAAAAGGTCTGCAGTCACCTCAATCGACTCGAGTAACCTAAATGGTCATAACAGTATAAATAGGCCTAAGGCCTATTACTCGGCCCAAGTGGGTCTACACGCTCGTACGCCCCGTTCAGCCCAAATTTTGCCACAGCTATGAGACTACATAGCCCATTCCAGTATTTGCAACAAATCGTAGATTTCATCTGTGTGGGGCCCACTAGCCCATTGAGCCCACACGGCCTATTTCGGCCCAACGTGGCCCATTACGGCCTAAGCCTATGAAAATGCTCATGGAAGCCACTACAGTCTATCGCCCATGGTTCGCGGGTTGGGCTTACAATAGAAGCGGCCGCACGCCTGTGTGGTCTCAAACACTAATTTTTGGCTTTTTCCATTCTACAGTGACAGTGGGGTGTTTACACACCTATTTACAAAAAGAGCGTAAATCTCCACCAACCTAGATTCAAACATGACCAAATATCAGTCCTTTAATCATTAGGGTAAAACACCCTCTTATTGACACTTACTCCAAAAAACACCAACCTTACCTTGCTTGAATGAGGGCTTGAATGAGGGCGGCTTTAATCCCCCAAGACCGCTATCCAAAAGTGATCACACGCTTTTATCGATTATCTACACCACAGCACCGATCTCATTAACTAAGTTAGGCCATAAAAGTGGGCTCAATACCCGAACGATATCCTATAGAAACATAATCAGTATACGACCTAAACCCTAAAAGTGAGATAACGTATTACCTTGATTGAACGCTGAGAATAAGGGTTGCTACTACTTCAAAACCACTTACAATCCCCACTCCTCGAAGGAAACCCTAGAATCGTAACGAGTAACACATCGCAAGGAAAGAATCAAAAGTCGCTAATTAAAGAATAAACAGGAGCGTATTCGGTTTTAAGAAAAACAATAGAAGAGAACAGGTTTAATCAAAAAGTGAGGAGTATAAACACTTTACCGATAATCAAAAACACTTGCAGCACCGGGACAACAAGAAGTAGTGGAGAGAAGATCGACGCAGAGAATGATACAACAAAAGGATGATATTCGGCTAGAAGTAGAAGGAGAAATAGCCTTGCAAAGGTAAACCGATCGAAAAACAAAAAGGATATTCGGCCAAGAGAGCACAAATTAAGGGAGAAAAAGAAATAGAGAACCAAAAGACGATAAATGAAAAAAAGAAAGGAGAATTCGGTAGATGCTAACACCAAAATGCTCTCTAATGTCAAAAATGACCAATACTTTCCCCAGTCAAATTCTCAAAACTAGAGTTTCCCCCAAATGGCACAACACTTTCTCCCCCCTCAAAACTCCTTGATTTTCTCCTAATATCTCTCCCCTTATCCCTCCTTGAACCAGTCCACCGATTTCTCCTCAACTACCCCAACAACTCCATTGAAATTCTATTCAAACCCCCTTAGCCGTGTTTCAGTCCAACTCCACTACCTTCACAGCTCAAGCAGCAAAATAAATACTCCATTGCGCAACCCAATACATAAACCTCAGACCTCATTGTTACACAACACGCCACCTTGCCACTAGACCACAAGCTCTTTTTGAGTCATAAAACAAACACTATTATTTAAGAACCTACTATCTAGATCCAAGGATTTTATTCACTTAAAATAAAAATTTTGCATAAGCCAAGGCTTGAACCCCTGACTTCTCAGACACTTCCAAACACTCCTAAATCACTTAACCATTGAAGCAGACATTCATTTATGTCACTTTCTTACACAACTAAATATTTATTTGCAGTCTCCTAACTATTCCCTTGTTCAAAACCTATTTCTTTTAGGCCCAAAATTTGGGGTGTTACAATTCACCCCTCCTTCAAGAAATTTCGTCCTCGAAATTTCCAATTATCAAATCAGTCGCATAACACAGACTCCACCACTATGCTTCCACTACGCACTCTACTTCCAAATTAGGTATATGGCCAAACGAGGAGGACCCAACTCGAGCGCCTCTACGGCCTTTACCATGGCCTCTTGTACCTCACCCGCGTGTACATCTTGTGCTCATATCAAATAACGTATTATCTGATTAGGAGGTTTTATGTATCAATTTGTGATTCCGGTAATTATTAATAGATGTCTTATGAAATGTAGTAATCAGAGTTTTGTTTCACAAATCAAGGTCTCCCTACAGTTTCCAGTTTACTCTCACTGAAGAGTTTCAGTACAGTCCTACTATCATTAGTAGTCTTTTAGTGTATTTCCGTTCAAGTAGTCTATACTATAAAGAAAACTTACGGATTTGGCACTGGAGACTCGGTGTGCCACACTTATAAACCTTCGAAAACACTTCAATAATAGTTTTCCAAAAATTCCAAATATTTTCAAAACCCATTCCAAAGCCGAGTTTTGCAACTTCACTCTAATACCACTAAATGTAACACCCCAAACTTAGCCTGGACGTTATGGCCGAATTTGGTGTTGAAGTGTTTTTCAAAAACACAATTTCATTAAAAACCCGTTCTATACTAACTCACGTTTATTGAAAACTCAAGTTTTCCTTAGCAGTGTGCTGATCATATTAGTTTGTTATTATATTTAGAACATTGTTTGATGCGGAAACCTTTATAGTATTTTACGAAAACGTGGTGTCTTTGAAAACAGTTTCCTTTTGAAAACCGGCCTTTTTCTACAACTAGCAGTTTATCAAACTAATTAAATTTTAACCCCAATTTAAAGTTTACAACTTTAAAAAGGCTTTTTACATAAAAATACCCAAATTCAGTTACTTATAAACCAGAAGCTAAAAATGAAAGCTGATGTGGTTGTGTGGCCAACATCGAGTCCCTCGCAGCACCAACCCGCCTATAATTGGGGATTACTTTTACAGTTAAACAGAGGGGTGAGTTTACGAAAACTTAGTGTGTAATCCCTTAACAAGCAAACTGTCAATTCAACAGTAGATAAATATAGTTTGGGCCTAGGCCCGTTACAATAACAGTCTAGTTCAGTGTGGGCCTAAGCCCTTTCCCGTAACAGTAAACGATTGGGCTTGAACCAATCGCAATGCCAGTAATCAGTGGGGTTTTTGCCCAATTTTAGTAATAGTATCAGTGGGGCCTTGGCCCATAACACTAACAGATATCAGTCATGCAGTGAACAGTATGTAATATCATTAATCGATGCAATAACCGTATAAAATCGTTAATCATTGCAGATATGTAGTTAGAAATCCTACCCAATCCAACCTCTACACACCACTCCGTCCTGCCAAACATACCATGTGAGGATAAAATCGACCCACCCAGCCAGACACACTAAGATTAGCACCGGTTGCAACACTAAACAATATTGCAGCAAAGTTGCTAGTAAAATAAATGGCATATAGCCATCAGTAGGTCCACAGTCGTCTTGGGCGACCCGTGCAACCTTATCAATACGGTACACTTCCTCTAAATATAACAGCCCATCCCCATGCAATATATCGTGACATAATATCATATGTGTATGCAAAATGTCATGCTCAATCATAGTTATGAATATCATAGAGCTAATCAGTCATACATAATATAAGGCCATAACAGTCATTTTATCTTCTAGAGGTATAATAGTGATTTTACCCTATGGGGGTATTTTGATCATTTTACCCTATGAGGGTATTTTGGTCATTTTACCCTATAGGGGTTATTTCGATCATTCTACCCTATAGGGGTATTTCGGTCATTTTACCTTATGGGGTATTTCGGTCGTTTTACCTTATGGGGTTATTTCAGTCATTTTACCCTGAGGGTATTTGGTTAGTTGAATATTTTAGGGTTTTGGTGGAGATATCGACCTTTCGAAAGGTTCGCATTCGCCTCTAGCGACTCAAGTAACCTAAATGGTCATAACAGTGTAAATGGGCCTAAGACCCTTTAGTCGGCCCAATTAGGCCCACACGCTCGTGCGGCTCGTTCAGCCAAGATTTCGCCACGGTTATGAGATCTACATAGCCCATTCCAGTATTTGCCATAAATCGTGAATTCTATTCGTGTGGGTTCACGAGCCCATTGAGCCCACACGGCCCATTTCGGCCTAACGTGGCCCATTACGGCCTATGCCCATGAAAATGCTCATGGAAGCCTCTACAGTCTATTGCCCATGGTTCGTGGGTTGGGCTTACCACACAAGTGGTCACAAGCCTGTGTGGTCTCAGACGCTGTATTTTTGGCTTTTGCCGTTCTGCAATGACAGTGGGGTGTTTACACAACTGTTTACTAGAAGAGCGCAAATCTCCACCAACCTAGATTCAAACATGACCCAATATCAGTCCTTTAATCGTTAGGGTAAAACACCCTCTTATTGACACTTACTCCAAAAAAACCATCCTTACCTTGCTCGAATAAGGGCCACTTTAATCCACCAAGACCACTATTGAAAAGTGATCACACGCTTTTATCGATTATCTACACCACAACATCGTTATCATTAACTAAGTTAGGCCATAAAAGTAACATCAATCCGCGAATGATATTCTATAGAAACATAATCAATATACGACCTAAACCCGAAAAGTGAAATAATGTATTACCTTGATTGAACGCTGAGAACAAGGGTTGCGACTACTTCAAAACCACTTGCAATCCCCACTCCTCGAAGGAAACCCTAGAACAGCAACGAGTAACACACCGCGAGGAAAGAATCAACAGTCAATAATCAAAGAATAAAAAATATGGTATTCGGTTTTAAGAAAAACAATAGAAGAGAACAGGTTTAATCAAAAAGTGAGGAGTATAAACACTTTATCGATAATCAGAAACACTTGCAGCACCGGGACAGCAAGAAGCAGCGGAGATAAGATTGGTGCAGAGAATGATACAACAAAAGGGTGATATTCAGCTAGAAGGTAGAAGTAGAAATAGCCTGGCAAAGGTAAACCGATTGAAAAACAAAAAGGATATTTGGCCAAGAAAGCACAGATTGTGGGAGAAGAAGAAGAGAGAAAAAGAAATGGAGAACCAAAAGCTGATACATGAAAGAAAGAAAGGAGAATTCGGCAGATGCTAACACCAAAATGCTCTCTAATGTTGAAAATGACCAATACTTCCCCAGTCGAATTCTCAAAACTAGAGTTTCCCCCAAACAGCACAACAGTTTCTCACCCCTCAAAACTCCTTGATTTTCTCCTAATATCTCTCCCCTTATCCCTCCGTGAATTACTCCACCGATTTCTCCTCAACTCCCCAACAACTCCAATCAAATTCTATTCAAACCCTCCTTAGCTGTGTTTTAGTCCAACTCCACTACCTACACAGCTCAAGCAGCAAAATAAATACTCCATTATGAAACCCAGGACTTGAACCTCAGACCTCACAATTACACAACACGCCACCTTGCCACTAGACCACAAGCTCTTTTTGAGTCATAAAACAAACACTATTATTTAAGAACCTACTATCTAGATGCAAGGATTTTATTCACTTAAAACAAAAATTTTGCATAAGCTAAGGATTGAACCCTTGACTTCTCAGACACTTCCAAACACTCCTAAATCTTAACCACTAAAGCAGAGATTCATTTATGTCTCTTCCTTACGCAGCTAAATATTTATGTGCAGTCTCCTAACTGTTCCCTTTTTCAAAACCTATTTCTTCTAGGCCCAAAATTCGGGGTGTTACATGTAGCCTTCTCAATCTAGCCATAATGTCTAGACTAGGTTTGGTAGGTTACAAACTTCTTTTATTATTTCAGATGAATTCATGATATAAGCTAGATAAGTATCTGCACCCCGAACGGTTATTTTCCTAGCAAACGCTGTAGAAATTATCATCTTCACCAATTCAGTCTGTAAATCAGACATCAACAGTTCTTTACCCTTAACATTTCTCAGGCGCACACTTCTAGTTCGACAATCAACGATAGCATTGTGTCTTGTCAACCAGTCTATCCCAAAATTGAATCAAATTCATGAAAACTTAACAGCAACAAATCTGCCTTAAATGTATGCTCTCAAAAACTAATGAACAATTTATTATCAATTTATTCACCACAGTACTCTGACCTAAGGGATTTGTTACTAGCACATTCATTTCAGAATATACTACCTTGAGATTAAAACCCTCTATAACCTTAGTACAAATATATGAATAAGTAGAACCTGGATCAATAAAAGCATAAATATTTTTTCCAAGATAGAAAATTTACCAGTTATTACTTCAAGCAAATCAATATCCTCCTTAGCTTTCATCATATAAGCTCTTGCTGATCTTTCAGAACTTAGCTTACTAATATTTTTCCTCTGTATTCATGTACTAAACTAGATTTAGTTGCCATTCTAGATCTACTCTCATGTTGAATCTGTTGAGGACTTTTGACTGATTGTTCAATGCTTACTTCAATCTTAGATGGGCTATCTTTAATCATGTGATCTCTAGACCCACATCCAAAACATGCCCCTATACGTTTCCCGCATTAACCATCTTGATTCCTACCACAATGTTCACATTCACTTTTCATCATTCTAAAACCATTAGAATTTTTCATCTAAGCAGTTGGTCTACTGAATCTTTCACGTTTAAAACTTGTAAATTGTGAATCTTTTCTCGAAACTAAAAAAGTTTGATCTCTAGATTTCTTAAAACCTACTAATGATGGAGGACTTGAATACCTCTCTTCATTCTTTCTCTTTCAAAGTTCTTACTTCTATCTCTAATGATTGATTCCATCTTATAGGTTTTTGCTATCATTATTACAGGAGTTTTACAATCAGCTGCTACAACTAGTGCATGAATCTCATCCCTTAGTCTCTATTCAAATTTATCATACATTTCTTTTTTAGTTTGAAACATGTTCTTTTCATAATGACTAAGTTTGAGAAATTGACTCTCATATTCCATAAATATTACTCTCCCTTGCCTCAGATACGGGAAATCCTTCTTCATCTATTCAAAATACATCTGATTAACATATCTTTCTCTAAACTTTTCAAGAAAGAAGTCCTAGCCAATGACTTGCTCAAGAGTCACACTAACCAAGGTTTCCCACCATTGGTAAGCTTCTCCTTCAAATAATGATATAGCACATCAAAAAATATCCTTAGAAGTACATTTTAGTTCTTTTCTTACCCTACACAGACGAGATAACCACTACTCAGCCACAGTAGGATCATTACATTTATCACTGAGGAACTCCTTGGCGGTTCTTTTTAAAGTTTCTTTTATAGGTTCAAGCTTAGATAGATCCATAATAGGTATTGGAGGAGCAGGGTTTCCTGGACGAACCACCTTAGGCTGTGGTTGTTGTTGTGGCTCTTGATTATTTCCCATAAACTGATCAAATAACTTTGTCATCATGGTGAAAAACACATTCCTGAATGCATTCGCTATGTTTCCCATATTATTAGCAGTAGTAGCTTGTTCTTGTGTAGGCATATAATTTTCTATTTCCTCACTCGTGGCATCTCTAGAACCATCAGACATTTTTTATGGTACTATAAAAGAAAATTTAACTTAGTTTAAAACACTAGAGACTAAACCAAAGGCGTACTATGCATGATAGGGTGTGACGCAGTCATCAATTTTGAGAGAATCGACTAAACCTTGGCTCGATACAAACTTGTAACACGCCAAACTTGACCCTTTAGAAGAATCCAAGTAAGACGTGTCACTACAAGAAATCATTATCTTAAACTATTTTCGGTGTAAACTTTGGAAAAATATAGTGTTTGAAATAATCCTTTAATAAAATATGGAAAATAGAGTATAAGTCAAGTGGCATATAGAATTTCAATAAGGTATTTTATTAACCTAAAATAAAGTACTTTTAAATCATTCCATAAACTTCAATGAACTTCATTAAGTCATAATCCATCAATATAAGTCTTAAGTATAATTTTTTTCAAGATGCAATCAGATATCACCCCATCATCATGTATAATACAAAATAATAGAAGTCTCATAGTAGTAGAGATCCTCTGGTGTAGTCTAATAGAAAGTCTTCCTTCAATAGTAGGCCTAAGAAGGAAAAAGAAAATGGGGTAAGTTCAAAAGAACTTAGCTAGTTCCAGAAGAAAACATATCAATAGTTTCTAATACTTCAAGTATGTCCTTTCAAATATTCAAACACAATCATACAATTCAACAATTGGTGAGTAACGTACACAGACAGATTGTACACCAGTTTACTGTTTCCTTTGGCATATACAATACGCCCATATTACCATGCAGACAAACCACTTCATGCTAGCTACGTACCCAAATCCATAGTCAGATTCATATCAATCACTTCATTCATATTCCTTTGGTTTGTAACCTTTGTCATGATTTTTCAATATGGCTTGCAACATACATTTGCCCTACTAGAGGCTACACAACCATTTTCATGTATCGTGATATGCCAATTTAATGCACATTCCATTGAAGGCAATGCCATGAATATATTTCTTTAATATCATTTCTGTGATTAAGACCATTCATTCTTGTTAGAAGTAGAAGGTAGTGGCTTAAGCATGAAGAATGATTCTTACTCTTTAACATAGACCTTACAGACCCAACTGATAACTCTGAACAACCATTTTTCATGTACACACATTTCACTTTTGCAGAGTATATTTACTTACCTTACACGACATATAAAGCAAGAGTACTACTCATATAGAAGTAAGAAGGAGCTCACAAGAAATACAACAAAGTCTAGATGGTAGAACCTTTGCCTTTACCACTCGAACCTTCTAAAACATCTTGAGCTAAAATATGGATAATTACACTTATCAGATCATTACTCCATTTAATCTAATCATGTATACAAGAAATATTAACAAATAACCTAGGATCAGGAAGTTTCCTTCCTTACATATAATTCTAGCACATATGCATGCAGAGCTAAAAATACGTAAATAACTATGAAAATAACCTAGGGTTCATCAGTATTTACCAGAAAGGTAAAACAAATGTGGAAGATGGCTGAATACAATGAACCTAACCTCAATAAGGTTTCTAGACTTAAACTTTGAGGGAGAATGAAGGTAAAATCAAGAAGAAAATGAATGTTAAGAACACGAAAAGTTTATCGATGAAGACACTGATATCCTTATACACTTAAGCATGGAAATAAAGTTTAGTGGAAGAATCAGATTATTCCACTAGTACCCTTGATTTTCATGATTAAGTGCTCTTATCATAATTTAATTCTTATCAACTATAATATCGTAGTTCTATTCTAACTAGTTCTCACTGAACTAACTAACTAGTCTTATAAAAATAATAAACAAATATGTGAAACTACATATTTGGTGACTTCACCAAAACTTCTGGGTTGGTGTATACTCACATAAGAATCTGCCAAACCACAGATCTTGCCTGAAACACATAATTTTCCAAAACACAAATTCACCAAATCAGGAAATTTACCAATCGGCGCATGCACAAAATCCTATACTTGGTCATATAATAATTTACTTACCCAAAGCTATACCTAGTACAATAAATAATAACCAGATATAGAGACTTCACCGGACGGGTGTTACAATTATTTTTGGTTGTCTCCCTAAACTAAAGAATTATCTTGAAATTTTAAATTTGTAAGAGTGACATCAAAACCATAATCTTTTGTGAGCTTTGGAGCCTATAGAGCATATATTTTATTTTGTGCCCATTTTAGTTTTGGTTGTATGTCAATTTGATTTGTTATTCTAGAACTTGCTTTGGCTATAAATGTCAAGACCACATTATTGATTTGATATACTAAGATGATAGAGACACTCAGGATTTAACCCGCTTAACCTGTAAACAATTTACCCGTTGAATTAAACCCTTGTTAACCTCATTGATCCTAACACTTTTTTTCTTGTCACCTGTTTGTGTTAACCTGTAATATTGTAAATCATCCATTTTATTGACTCCCTTTTTGTCGAGATTCGATTTGGTTAGTTGCCTAACTATGTTTCATCATCTGCATTGCCAAATTCTCTTTTTATTAAAAAAAGAGATTGAAAAAGAAACAAATGAAAACAAAACAAAAAAAGAAAAAAAATACTTGAATCGTGAGTCTCATCGTTTGTATAAAAGGTCACATCTGTCTTTTATTTCTTATTGATGTAAATTTTTTTAATTTAGCAACTAGTTTTTTCTAGTTTTGTAACATATTAACTCGATTCTCGATTGTAACCAACTTTTCTGGCCTTTTTCGTACCCTTAACCTAAGCCCCAGTATAACCTTGTAAAAACCTCTTGATTGGTGTATTATCTCATTTTTACAGTGGTGGAGATTCGATGTTCAAGCAAGCCTATGGTAATAACATTTCTTATTCGACTAGTGAGTGCATATTACTTGAATCTTAAACACTTTGAGTGCTTTGAGTGAACCTTAGTGAGAGTGTTAATTCTTTTTAAGTTTGAATTTTAGGTAATTGTTGAAATAGGAGAGATGCTTAATGTTTTTAAGCCTTAAAAATTTCTGCTTGGATTGTTTGTGCTTTTTACTCTCATTTTAGTTGAATTTTCAATGCATGATTATCTGTAGATTATCGTAAGACATTGTTGGTGATAATAATAAATTACAGGAAGTTAACATGAATGTGGGTTGAGAATTTTGCTTGAGGAAAAGTAAATGCTTATGTGTGGGGATATTTGATAAGTGCTAGAAGTAACATGTTTTAATCTCATTCTTAATGTGTTTTGGGGTTATTATTCTATGGTAATGGATGATTTTATGCTTTTAATCCTTTATATTCATGTTTTTATGTTTAATAGATCGCTTGGGAGTAGAAGGAGTGAAAAAAGATCAAAAACCAGAAAATTGGGGCAAGCTACAAGAGCCACACAGGTTGAACCATTCCACACGGCCATGTCGATTTCACGGAATTACTTACCAAACAGTTGAAAATCATGATTTTTAGGTTTTTCAGACATTCTAAGTCATATATATGACAAAAATAAGAAGATATGAGGGAGTCATCATAGAATATTTAAGAAAACAACTCCAAAACCACCATTGAAGTCGACTCTGAAGGAAATTTCCATCAAGATTGAAGATTCCCAATTGATTTCTTAGAAGATTATCATGAGTTTCTTCATCTCTTTTGGGTATATTGTATTTTGGATGTTTTTATTTTCAAGCATGAAATAATTTTCTAAATACCTAGGGAGATGAACCCTATAATGGATTTTGTCGTTTGATTTTATTTTACGCAATAAATATTTAGTTTCTTGTTCTCAATTATATGTGCTTAGTTCTTGGTATAATAGTTCTAGATTATTAATCCATATTTGATAAGCAATCCTAGAAATAGGACGACATAAATCTATCAAATTAGAGTCAAATCTAATAAGGGAATGCATAGCATGAGTTAATGCGATAATAGGAGTTTTAATTAAAAACAAAATTCAATTAATCAACCTCGAGTCAATTGCTCTTATGCTCGAAAGAGATATTAACATAATTTAGAGATTTCTACGGATCAAGATACTAAGTAAAAAATTATGTAATTTAGATTAACACTGACGGATAAAATCTAGGTGAATTCTTTCATGGGTATTGCTTCGCTTGTTGGTCATTAATCTATTATTTTCGTGTTTTGTTCTTTGTTTTGTTTGTTAGTTAATTAATATAGTTAATTTTAGTTTTTAATCAATCAGTCGAATTATTCGGTTAAATAAGAAAAAGATGGTAATTACTAGTACTTTTAGTCTTCATAGGAACGATATCTTTGATCACCGTAGCTATAATATTAATTGATAGGTGCAGTGGCCTTAGTCAAAATTTTAGTTAGTTTCGTGACACATAAACTTGAATAATATTTTATGTTTCTACCATTTTGAACCTGATTTTAGTTATTTTTTATGTTTGAAAATGTTTTTTAAATGATATGTTTATTTTAAGCATATTTTAAATTATTTGAAATGTTGAAATTTGTTTCTCTAAATCTATAACGGTTTTATGCGATTAAAATACATGATGATATATAGGCATGCTATCTTATTTCATAATTATGTTTGTTATATTTGAATTATTGTTATATATCTAATGAAAATTGTCTTAGATCCATGCACACATTAATAGTTTTCTTTATTTTTATTTGTTGCAACGACATGCAATTATGATGTACTTTGTTGTTAGTTTAATAATTTTATTTTATTTGACTATTATTGATGGTAACTCAATTTTGATTAAGTGACACGTATGAGAAAAACACATAGTTACAAACCCAAAATTAATAATCTTAACTGTAAAAATAAAATGTTGATAATGGCAAGAAAAGAAAGAAAAAATAGAACACATAGATTTTACATGGAAATCGTTTTGGGAAAAAGCACGGGTAGAGGAGAAGAAAATTCACTATGTTGAATTCGAATAATTACAAGGAGTATAAACTGCGTCTATTTATAGGTTTAAAAAACCTTATTCTAATCAACATCTAATACAAGTAATGAAGTAAGGTTGAAAAACCTTATTCAAATCAATATCAAACAGAGTAAATAAACTTCAATAGGGATTCTTCTTGTGTAGCCACCCCCAGTTGCGACCCTGGTCTAGTATCTTACTTATTGGGGATCCACGACGGGCTGCGGCCTTTGCCCTCATGGATCCCCTATCTTGCCACTTTTATTTTATTTTAATAAGAATTAGGGTCAGAAATCTAACATTAACTATAAGGGAAAAGGAAATTATTACGTCTATGACAGATCAGGCCATTATGCACATCAATATAGAAGTCAAAAGACAAGAAATGACAATTCTATTAAGCCAAATGTCAAATTGATTGAAGTAGATGACATAATTGATGTGGTAAGTTTTCAATTCATTATAATAACTAATATAAAAGAGTGGATGATAGACACAAGTGCCACTAGACACATTTGCGTCAATTGAAATGCATTTGTGTTTGATGTGTCACAGTTTCATATGTATAAATATTTCCTTTTAACATTTTTTTAACCATTTTTTAGTAAAATTGAGTCAATTTAATATCATTAGTTATATTTTTATAGGTTAGTAATAATTAGCATATTAGTGTCGATTTCATTAGTTTTAGTTTAGTTTTTTTTATATATTTTTTGAATGGAATTAAGCTTACGTGGTGCTTTCATGGTCATGTAGAAGTGTTAAATCTGAAGTGAGGAATGACAAGTATAAACTTGAAGGCATTGTTTGGGAAAACAGGACAATGTCTCGAGATTATAACATATGATGTTGTGACTTAACTCACTAACTTGTGGCATGAGTTGAAGCAACAATACAATGTCACAACATTAGAGGAAGCGATGATGCGACATTATTCATTGAGATGTTAAAAGACTCGAAGTTAGAGACTTATTTTGCCACATTCCATTAGAAGAAGTTGTGATGACATTAGCCAAAGTTGCGACATTAATATTGCAATGTTGTGACATTAACATGATAGTCGAGGGAGATGAGAAGTTGTTCATGAGGTCGTGACATTGTGAGGAAAGTACTGGGAATTATTGACGATTCCAAAAGGTTAGTTATGGAAATTGAAGGGAATGTCGTGCATAACACCTTAACATTGTGCTAAAACAAGGGTTGAACTTTTCATTTAGTAAATTTAGACTCTTCTACTATAAATACTCAAATTTTCTAATTTCAGACGAGGAGAGGAGGAAAATAGGAAAAATAGGACTTTTAGATAGAGAAAATACTTAGAGATTTAGTTTTCTTCACTAGTTTTTATTAGATATTTTGTTGTTCTTGCTAAGAAGACTCTTATATTTTAAGCATAGATACAAGAGCAACAGAATTGGCATCAGCATTTCATGTTAGATTTCATTGTCAATGAATAAGAATATATGAACTTTTTTCTTTTTTTTAATACTCATAGTTTTTAGATTTTAAAGGAGGAGAAAAAGGAAACATAGGAATTTTAGATAGAGAAAATACTTAAAGATCAAAGATTTAGTTTTCCTTAGTGGTTTTTGTTAGATATTTTGTTATTCTTGCCAAAAAAAAGACTCTTATATTTGGAGCATTGATGCAACAATAAAGGATTGGCATTAATATTTCATATTAAGCTTGTGGATTTCATTGTCAAATAAATATGAATTTATGAATTTTTTCCTTTTTAATTCTCTACACTTGTTTGTGATGATGATTGGTATTGTTGATGATGTGTTTATTCATCCTATGATGAGCTAAATTATGTAATGGTTTGTTATGAAGTTGAATGTTAATTGAGATTATTTAAATTTGTAAGCAATGATTAAATATATTATTTGATAGTTGATGAAATCATTAAGTTAGAATTGATGACTCTAACTGAAGCTTTAGACAAATGAGACCGAAATATGATTTTATTATGTAGAAACCGATTCCATCATACCAAGTATCGAAACCAAGAAGAGAAACATATGCTAGGTCAAATCGAGATCTTAGTGGTAGTTTTTAAGATAGATTGAGACCAAGAGGAAATTTCTTTTTAGGAAGGCATTCACATGGTCTATAAGCGTAAAACCAAGTTGAATAACAATATTGTGGGTATAATGGTATTGGTGAAAATTTTAATTTACGTTATGAATTCTTTTGGAATATGTGGGAGGATTGTGGGAAAAATGAGATATTTTGAAAATAATTCGCACTATATCCTCCATCGCTAAGGGAGAAAAGGGTAAGAGGGGTTTGAAGCATATATAAAAAAACTTAAGTGCTTGGTTTCAAAATACACCAAGTGTGCTTTTCAATCTATTTTTTCCTCTATCTTCACACTCATATAAGTCCAAAATTCTCACCAATAATGCCTAAGAATGCCTAAGAATGAGTAGGGGTGAGTAAAACTCAATTTGACTCACCAAATAGAAAATTTTTAAATTTCGAGTTAATCAAGTCAAGTTGTTTGGTTATTTTAGTGAACTCAAATAAGCAAAATGATTTTTTCGAGTTCGAGTTGAGTTGAATTTTTACAACTCGAATATCCGAAAAACTAATTAAGCAAAACTATGTCATTTTGGGTTAAAGATATAATTTTAAGTTTTAAGTTTAGTATTGACATTCTTCAATGCTTCAATCGTGCATCTTCCCGTCTCATAATTTTGAAACCCTTTCTTCTTCCTTGATCTTCTTCCATCTAACTATACTTTCTCATATTATTTCTTCATTTTTTCTTCTGCCCAACATGGGTTTCTTACATCGTTCACTTTGATCTTTATTTTAGACCTAGAAAAAGTTAAAGAGGCCTTCCAAAAACTTGACCAACAACTACAAACTCTCTTTAATTAACAAGTAGCACTTTTACGTTCAAAGGTAACTAATAATTTCCTCTCTTTTATATGCACAACCTCTTTAATAAAAAAAGTAAAGACTTTTAAATTCTAAGGTAACTATTATTGCTTTTACGGTATATCAAAATGGACATATAATTTTTAATTTATTAAATAAATATTTTATGCTTTACAATAAAAAAATCTAATTCAATATGTTTTTTTTAATTTAGCACAAACAAATATGTTCAATTTACAGAAGGAACTGAGAAGGTTGGTAGAGTCTACCCAAAAAAAAATTCATTATAAATTTAACATGACCTCACCTTTTTTATATTTTGACCCGTGGCCACGTTTACTTTTCATCTATCATGTAAGGCCAATGAGATGATATCATTTACCCACGTTTTAGGCTATGAATTTCACTGTTGTGAATGATTCTACAGTATGTAGAAGTCACATACCAAATACACCAGTATGTAGAACTCAGGCTTTTGCTTACATCAAAGTATACGAGTCACGCATACATAGTCCATCATCCTCTCAGGATTAAGGTATGCCACACTATGAATGTTACAAGTGAAGAAATCCATAAACAGATTCAGGATCTATTTTTCTTGGGTCATGTCAGATGTACTGTCAGTCAAATCAGTCACATCTATGTCTATATCTTCTGGGAGTCATCCGCTCCGATGCCTAAGAAAAAGCATATCCCGAATTAGACTTGATAGATGACATATTAGTCTTTCAATTGGTTTGCTCATTTCTGATTAGACTAAGGACATGTTTAGGTTCATCTACTAATATAAGTTGTCTTTCGTATTATGATCCAACCACGTAATACCACTTAGGATTAGTTAAACACTAGACAACCAGTGAGCTAATATTTGCTTCTATTTTGTTTTACATGCACACACCACATGATGTAATAGCCCGCCCAACAAATTCCTAGTATTCGGTTACTGTTTATTGAAATTTGGTGTTTAGAGTATATTCTGAGTGGATAAGGTATTAGTTTTGACTAAGTACAAGATTTTGTGAATGCGCCAACTAGCGAATCTTATGTTTGGGGAGCTCGATAGATTGGTGGACTCTCATGTGGAGTATATGCCATCCCATTTATTTAGACGTTTAAGCTAAGCTCATGATTTGATAGAATTATCTATTATTCTGGTAGGATGATTTAGTTAGTCTAATGAGAACTGGTTAGAATGGAACTGAGTTACTATAGTTGATAAGAATAAAATTATGGTAAGAGTACTTAAGGCCAGTTTAGCATTTCTTCTTAGAAGCACTTTTGGGACAAAAAACTCTTTCAAGATAAAAGCATTGCTAAACAAGACGCTTTTAAGCTTTTCAAAAGTGTTTTTGGGATAAAAATGCTTTGTAAAAACATTTATTTGGCCAAAAGAAGCATAAAATTTTATCTTTTGCTCAAAAATGCTTTTTGGCCCCAAAAGTTCTTCTGGGAAGCAGTGCTAAACTGGCCCTTGGTCACGGTTATTGAGGGAAGGCTGTGGGATAATTTGATTTTTCCACTAAACCTTGCTTCCATGTTTAGTTCTGAGAAGCAAGCTTTAGTTTTAGATTTGTTTGTAAGGAAGAAAACTTCTTGATTCTGGGTTTTATGATATGCTTCTTGCAAGCATGTTTAGTTTATGGTATAGTGATATGATAAGTTTGACTATCTATATTATAGCTTAAAACACTCTTAAAGGTTCCCATAATAAGCGTAAAGGTCCTGCTGTTTAGACTTGCTCCATTTTCTGGTGAGTTCCTTCTTACTTCCATATATGTACTGTCTTTGTTTATATTTTACTGAAGGTAAGTATTCATACCTTGTAAAGAATAAATGTCTGTATATAAATGATAGTTGTTTGGAGTTGTAAGTCTAGTTTTGGTTTGTTTGTGTTAAAGACTAAGAATTATTCTTCATGTTTAAACCACTACCTTCTACTTTGGCAAAAACGATATGAATTGAATCATGGAAATGATGAGTAAGGAAAATATGTTCATGGCATTGCCTTCAATGGATTGTACATTGAATTGACAGATCACGATACATGAAAAGGGTTGTGTAGCCTCTAGAAGGATAATTATATGTTGCAAACCAGATTGACAAATCACAACAAAGGAAATGAATGATATGGCTCTGACTAAAGGATATGGGTACGTGGTTAACATGAAGAAAGTTTGTCTGCATAGTGTTATGGCTGTACTATATACGCCAATGGGGAGGTAGTTGGCATATAGGATGTCTGTGTACGGTACTCACCATCTGGCGTATAGTGTGATTGTTTGACTCTTTGAAATGATACGTTTAGGTGTATTATTAAATATTTGATATGTTTTCTTCGGGAAGTCACTAAGTTCTTTGAACTTTCTTAGTTACCTCTCCTTCTCAGGCTTGCTGCAGAAGTAAAAGAAATGTTGTTGGGCTACACCAGAGGACAATTGTTTTTGATTTCTAATGTTTTGTACTACGATGTCAAGACATTTAATTTTGAAGAATGAATCTTGGAATTAAACTTATGTTCAAGAAATTGTGATTTTTAATGAAATTACATTGAAGTGTTTATGGTAATAAAATGTGCTATTTTATTTAGTCTTGTATGACAAATGGTTTATATTTCATATCACCTTGAACTATAGTTTAAGTTAGTTTGTGCCAGAAATAATTTTAAAGATAATGATTTTAATATAGTGACATGACATTCTTGGATCCTCCTTAAGGATCGGGTTTGGAGTGTTACAAGATTTGTATCAAAGCCAAGGTTTAGTCGATTCTTAGAAAAAATGAAGGCAGTGTCTCACCCATATTGTGCATAGTACACCTTTGACTTAGTCCTTAATTCTTTTTATTAAGATAATTCTTCTTTTCGAGTGAGATAAGAAAATGTATGATAGCACTAGAAAAGCCACCGATGAGGAAATGAAAAGTTATGTGCCTACCCAAGAACAAGCTATTACTGCCAATAACATGGGTAATATAGAGAAAGCATTTAGAAATGTGTTTTTCGTGATAATGACTCAATTGGTTGATCTGTTTGTGGGAAACAACCAAGAACCACAGCCTAAAGTGGTTCATCCGACTCAGTGTTTGATCTGTTTTTTGTGATAATAACTGAATCGCCTAAGGCTGGGGATTACCTGCACAGTTAGACAGAAGGATGAGTTTGTGAAAACTCAGTGTAAATGGGCCCAAAGCCCAATATTTGGCCCAAATGGGCCCACATGCTCGTGTGGCCCATTTGGCCCAAATTCAAACACGGCTATGCGAACTACATAGCCCAATCCAGTTCTTGCCACTTTTCGTAGCTTTTATCCGTGTGGGACTTACGAGCCTATTAGGCCCACACAGCCTATTTCAGCCCAACGAGGCCCATAATGACCCATGAGCACGAGAATGCTCATAGTGGCCTCTACAGTCTAACGCCTATACTTGTGGGCTCAATCCTCCACACAAGCGTTCGCACGCCCATGTGGCCTCAATCGTCATATTTTTAGCTTTTCGGCTTTATGACAGAAATGATTTACGGTGTACAATTACACACTTGATTGCGAAACGTACGAATCGTCCACGTGCTCCAAAGCCTATTTTCCATCAAATCATATTGTTAGTCATCCAAACATTAGGATTCCTAAAGATACAATCCCAAACCAACCCTTCATCAAAAATAGCCTCTACCAAAAGTACTTGTCCAACAGATTACCTTTCCTTTGACTAGATCTGTAACGCCCCAAAAATTGGGACTAGAAGTATTGGGCCTTGAGCAAGGGAACGGTTAGGAAACTATGCATAAATGAATGTCTGCTTCAGTGTTTTAGAAGTCAGGGGTTCAAGTCTTGGCTCTTGCAATTTATTTTATTCTTTTAAAGGAACATGGACTTTGGCCTTTAGACCTTTTTATTAATTGAAGATAAAATGTGTCACAAAAGAGTTTATGGCAATGAGGCAAGTGGCATGTTGAGCTATTGAGGGGGGCTTGGGTTCGAATCTCATTGCAAGTAAAAAGTATATTTATTTTGCTAGTATGAGGCGGCAGGAGTTTGAGGTGGTTTTGAACTTTATAAGGTGAAGTTTGAATTGGTCTTAGATGGAATTGTGGAGCAAATCAATAAGGAGATTGGGGAGAAAATCAAGAAATTCGAAAATGGGAGGTTGGTAGGGTGTTGTGGCCAATTGGGACTTTAAGGCTTAGTGAAATTCAGCTAAAAGGAAAGGAATGGAGCATTTTTGGCACAAGGCAATTCTTTGTTTGGTTTTGAGAGGGTTGCAAGGAAGGTGCCTAATGTTCTTTGAGATTTTTTTACCATTCGGGGTTCCTTTCGGGTTTGCGTGTTAGCTATTGAAGTGATCAAAATTTGCACTACTTCTCCTCCTTCCTTCATTTGCCGAATAGGTAACTTTCTTTTTGGTCTCATTTTTCTTTCTCTGTCAAACACCAGATTCTGTTTTCTCTACTCTCCTAACAGTGTCGTATGCACTTCTATTCTCCCTTCCCTCGATTCTTCTATTTTCTTTCAACGCCGAACCTACTCACGAGCTTCTTCTTCTCTGCGTCCCACTCTCCCCCTCCCCATCCCCACCGATTTCTTCAAGGCTCTTTTGTGTACTTTCAGTTACCATAGTTTCTAATTGTGCTTGGTCGAATATACCCAAGCTTTTCTAATCGATTTCATCATCATCGATTTTAGATGTTAAAATCTCGAGAAGCAAAAAGAAGATCATACTGCCAGAAATACTCTCGTAGGTTAAAATGACCGTAATACCCCTATAAGGTAGAAAGAACGTAATACCCCAGTAGGGTAAAATGACCGAAAAACCCCCATACGGTAAAATGACTGTAATGCCCCTGTAAGGTAAAATGACTGAATACCCCCATAGGGTTAAATGATCGAAATACCCTTGTAAGGTAAATTGACCGTAATACCCCTATGGGGTAAATGACTATTTTGCCCCTCGAGTGTACATGATTGATTTGTCTGTTATGTAAATGGTTGATTTGTCTGTGATTGGTAGACTGATTTGTCTGTGATTTGTATGACTGATTCTTAGCATGGCATTCTGCATACACGACATACTGTATGGGGTTGGGATACTATTATGGAGGAAGTACTGTACTGGTGGCTTGGCCACATATATTATTACGGTGTAATACCCCGAAAATTACTACAGTAAGAAAGTAAGATAATATCCTTGATAGAGTAAAATAAAGAAATAAAGTGATAAAAGGGTAATGTTGAGTTACGTCAACATTGGGAAGTATATTATGACATATTAATTTAAGAAAGGATTAAATTACAAAAGTGTGAAAACTTTTGTTGCCCAAGAGTAAATACTCAAAATTTGAGGGGTTAAAGTGTAAATATAAAAAGGTTGAAGGGCCAATAGTGTAAATATTTAAGGGTGGAATAATCTAGAAACTAAGGAAAATGGATGAATTAGGACCAAATTGAAAAGGTGAAGAATTTTGAGGGACTAAATTATAATTTTACCAAATTAAGTGATGACTCAAGGATGAAATTTCAAAAGATTATAAAGGCGAAATGGTCAAATAGAGAGAGATAATTCTAGAAGGTAATGATGATGTTTGTGATATTTTTAATTAATTAATTAGATAAATGTTATCTAATTAATATTTTATTAAGATTTTTAGTATTATTTTATTATTAAATGATTAATATAAAAGGGAGGAAAGATGATGAAAAATCATCATCTTTCCATGCAACCAACATTAGAAGAGAAGAGAAGAAAGAAAGTTTTGCTTTCTTTACAATTTGGTCCTTTCACCAAAAATTCACTATTTTCACCTAGAAATCAAAAGAATTTCCATAGCTTCCAAGAGAGAAAAATAATAAGGAGATAATGGGGAGCTAGAATGTGAAGTTAGATTCAAGAAATAGAAGCTGGAGGAGAGAGAAAATCAAGTTAAAGATTGAAATCAATAGCATAAGGTAAGAACATCAAGATTTCAATATATTTTTAAGTTTGTTATTGTTGAAAAAGTATGAAAATGATGTTATAGTAGAGTTTTATTAAATAAATTCTTATGTTCTTGATATATTAGTGAAGGGATATAAGTGAAAATGATGGGAAATATTATAGAGAAAGTGAATAAGGGTGTTCTTAATTTAGTAATCAACATCTTGCACTAAAACAGTTTTGGACAGTAGCAGTAGGTTAAATTTGAAAAATAACCATAAATTGTGGAAATCGAATTAGAGAATGAAAAAAATGTGGAATTAAATCTTGTTAAGTCTAGTTTCTCATAGAAGAAACGGTGTAAGTAATGGAATTGTAAATCATGAGATATAGTAAATTTTGTGAGATAAGATGAGAATGAATTCGGGTTCCCCTGTTGTGACTTTGGAAAATCATCAAAAATTAAATAAAAATAATTATAGGCTTAAATTTATATGTTTAAAATCCTGAATGATTCTATTTTCAATAGAACTAAACAGAAACACCATTCAAATTCTGTACAAAGAGATAATTAATTTTTAGTGAAGAGGGGTCGGAACTGTCAAACAGTGAAACAGGGGAAACTTTAAAGAACAAACAGTACTTATTGGCTAAACCAAAAATTCTAAAAATTTTATGGTAATAATATATGTGAGTCTAGTTTCATATGAATTTAGCAAATCTTAATTCGAAGTTCCGTAGCTCAAGTGGATAGCTTTGAATCAATATATAAATAAATGATGGAATTATAGATAATGTTACATATAAGCATATTATACATTAAGGATGTGGAATGGAGAGGAGGAGGAGGAAAATAAATGATTATTCAACTAGCATGAGTTTGTTGGATCGCCGGCACCCCTATGGCGCAGCAAAAAGAAAAAAATAAAATAAAATTCGGCGATCCTAACCAAGGATCCATGTGTGAGGAACGAACCGGGGTGATAAAGGTTACGAAATTACCGAATGTTTATTCTGAAGACAGCAACGTCTCAACAACGAGTAGTCTGATCTACAGTCAAACCAAGCTGCAATCTATCGAGACCCTGACCTCTACATAATCCATCCAGTTGACTACGAATGGAAGAAATCCCCAAAACAGTTTTGAAAGTGATTTTTCTTTGACGGCTGGTAGACCCAAACAAAGAAAAACGGGATTCTTATATATCTTTTAATTTTAGGGTTTTTAGGAATTAAATAAATAAAATAATATTTTAAACTAAAAATTATAATTATATTAATTATAATATAATTTCGGTAAACCATATATTTATTTGAATTCATATGCTAACCAAATTCATGTCCTCATTATGCATACAACAACCTTGTACATAATGTGTTGGAAATTTGATTACCGAATTAAATTAATTCTATAATTAATTTAATTCAAGCGACACCCAAAAACAATATCAACTATGGTTTATTCCGTTCATTTCAACTATAGGGTGTGACCCTGTAGGTTCCTATAACATTAGCAGTAATACTAGAACGATTCCAATGTTACAAACAATGAGTGGCATCTAGCAATGCATCATTGCTACCTAAGTCACAAGAGATCACGATTCGACATAACCTTTTTATGAGTAACCTTTTATGCAATAATCCTTAAGTCCTTTATCTCTAGATTGGACACAAGTCATGGAACAGTCACACTTGCATAGTCCATTCCATGTTCCTTAATATCTTAAGCAGACTACAATATACAAATAAGTATGACATCTCATATCAACTTATTTGAGCATGGCCATGCATTTCTAGTCTCACTTAATCAAGTGGCCTAAGATATTACTCCCGTTATGTAGGAGGGACTTATTCTATATCGACCAATGATATCCCTCTACATCGATTGTGGTATATCCAACATCAGCCTTTATAGAACAACCAGTTATGGTGTACGTTTGATTGTATCAAAATATACTACCCACGATGTTGGGATTATGATGATCTCAAGTCTGAGGATCATATAAATATTAATCACTATGAGTAATGTCGTGACAATTACATAATAATCCAAGAAACAAACTCATAATGGGTCAGTCCAATATGTTGTTCTCTAACACACATATTCATGGTTCGATTCTGACATTCCATATCAATGACAACTCTTTATTATCAATCAACTACATGTTAGTCTTAATGCATTATCGTTGTCCTATCCAATAATAATACTTGACTAAGGATCTTTTAAGAATAATCATATTATTCTCAGGACATTATTATAAAACAGTTTATTTATACACAGAAAAGAAACTGAAATAACAATGGTAACGCCTTATATTAATAAACATGATAAATTAAGTATGTTATTATAACCATCTCATAATTGATCTTTGGGCATACTCTAACAATCTCCCACTAGCACTAAGACCAATCACTTATATATCTAATACCAAGTGACTTAGTGTGACGATCATGCTTCTGCTGTGTCAGAGGCTTGGTCAAGGGATCAGCAATGTTATCATCTATAGGTACTCTGCATATCTCTACATCCCCTCGATCAATAATCTCTCAAATAAGATGGTAGCACCTAAGTATATGTTTGGATCGCTGGTGAGATCTAGGCTCTTTAGCTTGTGCAATGGCTCCATTGTTATCACATCGGAGTTCTATAGCATCTGATATGCTAGGCACAACCCCTAGTTCAGTAATGAACTTTTTGATCCAAATCGTTTCTTTTGCTGCCTCGCTGGCTGTAATATACTCGGCCTCTGTTGTAGAATCGGCTACTGTACTTTGCTTTGAACTCTTCCAGCTCACAGCACCACCATTAAGGCAAAACACAAAACCTGATTGTGATCGAGAATCGTCCTTATCGGTTTGGAAGCTGGCATTAGTGTAACCTTTTACACTTAACTCTTCCTCACCTCCATATATTAGGAAAGTATCCTTAGTTCTTCTCAAGTACTTAAGGATATTCTTGACTGTGGTCCAGTGTCCTTCACCGGGATCTACTAGGTATCTGCTCGTCATGCTTAAGGCATATGAGACATCTGGACGGGTACATAACATGGCATACATGATAGATCCAATAGCAGAAGCATATGGAATTTTACTCATGCGTTCTCTCTCTTGTGGAGTTGAAGGACACATTTCCTTCGAGAGTGAAATACCATGTCTCATAGGTAGGAATCCTCTCTTAGATTCTTCCATACTGAACCTTTTCAGTACTTTGTCTATGTATGTACTTTGGCTTAGACCTAGTAGTCATCTTGATCTATCTCTATAGTCTTTACTCCTAAGATGTAAGTGGCTTCGCCCAAGTCCTTCATAGAAAAACAACTTCCTAACCAAGTCTTAATAGACTGCAAGGTAGGTATGCCATTTCCTATGATAAGTATGTCATCCACATACAGTATTAAGAATGTTATCGTGCTCCCACTAACTTTCTTGTAAACACATGGCTCATCTTCATTTTTGATAAAACCAAACTCTTTGATTACATCATTAAAACGAAGATTCCAACTTCGAGAAGCTTGCTTTAATCCATAAATGGATCTTTGTAGCTTACATACCTTTCCAGCATCCTTTGGATTGATAAAACCTTCAGGTTGTGTCATGTACACATCCTATTCAAGTTTCCCATTAAGGAAAGCTATTTTGACGTCCATTTGCCAGATTTCATAGTCATGAAATGCAGCTATAGCGAGCAAGATCCTGATAGATTTAAACATAGCTACAGGAGAAAAGGTTTCATCATAGTCAACACCATGAACTTGGCGAAAACCTTTAGTGACTAATCACCCTTTGTATGTTTGTACATTACCATCCATGTCGGTTTTCTTTTTGAAAACCCACTTATACCCTATGGGCTTAACCCCTTCGGTTGGGTCAACCAAAGTCCATACTTGGTTTTCATACATGGAATCCATCTCAGATCTCATGGCTTCAAGCCATTTCTCAGAGTCAGGGCTCGTCACCACTTCCTGATAAGTCCTAGGCTCATCTTGATCTATCAGTAGAATGTCACCATGCATTGTAACGAGCAATCCATATCTCTCAGGTGCTTGGCGTTCTCTTAAAGATCTACGCGGTGGTTATGTTTCTACAGCAATTACTTGTTCCTCAATCCCTTATGGAACTTGCTGTTGTTTTATCTCTGGTTCAGTGGTATTTTGCGATTCTCGAACTTCATCAAGTTCAATCTTTTTCCCACTTCCTTTTCTAGAAACAAATTCTCTCTCTAGGAAGACACCAGTCCGAGCAACAAGTATTTTGTTCTCAGTGGGATTAAAGAAATAATATCCTTTGGTTTCTTTTGGATACCCCACAAAAACACATTTTTCAGATTTGGGTTCAAGCTTAGTAGACGTCTGACTTTTAACATAAGCTTCCCAACCCCAAATTTTCATAAAAGACATACTGGGACGTTTCCCAGTCCACATCTCATATGGTGTCTTTTGAACCGATTTAGATAGAACACGATTTAGTGTGAAAGCAGCTGTCTCAAGTGCATGTCCCCAAAAAGAAGTCGGCAGATCAGCATGACTCATCATGGATCAAACCATGGCTAAAAAAGTTCGATTTCTTCTTTCAGAAACTCCATTCCATTGAGGACTACCAGAAGGAGTAAGTTGTGAGACAATCCCACATTGCTTCAAAAGATCATCAAACTCTAAGCTCATATACTCCCCACCTCGATCAGATCGAAGTGTCTTGATAGTTTTTCCTAGTTGATTTTGTACTTCATTTTTGAATTCCTTGAACTTTTCGAGGGATTCAGACTTATGGCGCATGAGATAGACATACCCATATCTACTGAAATCATCAGTGAAAGTGATGAAGTAGTGAAATCCTCCTCTAGCCTCTGTATTTATTGCCCCACATACATCAGAATGTATTAGGCCCAACAAATCACTAGCTCGTTCACTTTTACCAGTAAAAGGAGATTTAGTCATTTTTCCCAATAAGCAAGATTCATATACTTCAAATTGTTCAAAAACAAATGAATCCAAGTAACCATCTTTATGGAGCTTGGATATGCGTTCCTCACTTATGTGGCCCAAACGACAATGCCATAGATAAGTTTGATTTGAGTCATTTATTTTTGATCTTTTAGTATTTATGTTGTAGATGGGATTCATTTGATCTAAAATATAGAGGCCATTAATCAATTATACAGAACCATAAAAAACATTATTGAGATAAAAGGAACAATAATTATTCTTAATAATTATCTCAAAACCAATTTTGTCTAAACAAGAAATTGAAATAATGTTTTTAGTCAAACTGGGCACATAATAACAATCCTCTAAACATAAACCAGGTCCACTAGGCAAAGATAAATTATATGTTCCCACAGCTAATGCAGCAACTTTTGCTCCATTTCCAACTCGTAGGTCCACATCTCCTCTAGCTAAAGTCCTACTCCTTTGCAGTCCCTATACAGAAGTACAAATGTGAGAGCCACAACAAGTATCTAATACCCATGAAGTAGTAGTTGATAAATTAATATCAATAACACAAATACCTGAAGCTGACGTTCCGCTTATTTTGGCCTTCTTGACTTCCTCAAGATAGATAGGGCAGTTCCGCTTCCAATGTCCAGTCACACCACAATGAAAACAGTTTCCTTCCTTAGCCACCCCTCCTTTAGGTTTTAATGCAGCCTTTACTTTTCCAGGCTTGGGCCTACCCTTTCCCTTGGGCTTTGTCTGAACTTTGGCCTTTCCCTTGCCCTTATTATTACGGACCATCAGTATAGGCTTGGGTCCAACCTTTTTCATGTTGCCTTCAGCAGTTCGTAACATACTGAGCAACTGTAGCACAGTCTTATCAATTTCATTCATATTGAAATTGAGGACAAACTGGCTGTAGCTATCCGGCAATGATTGCAGAATAACATCAGTGGCCAACTCTTGGCTCAATGGAAACCCAAGCTTAGACAGGCTTTCAATATAGCCAATCATCTTAAGGACATGAGGTCCTACTGGGCTTCCTTCAGCCAGCTTACATTGGAATAGGGCCTTAGAGATACTGAACCTCTCTTGCCGTGCTTGCCCCTGATAAAGTTCTTTCAGGTGTTCAATCATTTCATAAGCAACCATGTCCTCATGTTGCTTCTGAAGCTCAGGATTCATAGTGGCAAGCATAAGACATCCAACGTCTACCATGTCATCGAGATGCTTCTTGTAAGCATCTCTATCAGCCCTCGAGGCATTAGCGGGTGGTTCGTTAGGAACTGGTTGTTCAATGACATATAATTTCCGTTCTTGTTTGAGGACAATCCTCAAGTTACGGAACCAGTCAAGAAAATTTAAACCATTCAACTTGTCCTTCTCAAGGACCGATCGTAATGAGAGTGTATTAGTGTTTGCAGCCATAATATATCTACAACAATAAAATTATGCGTGTGAAAATTTATCAAATTTACATCAATCATTAAAAGGACTTAATTAAATTATGTTCCCACTATTTTATTACAAAACTAATACCCTCATAGATTAGTTTCGGAAAGACTTTCTCGAAAAGTATTTCAAGTGGGTTAAGGATCCATATTTCACCTCCTCTTAAGTCAGCTTTGGCTTTACTCTCAAGATTATGGTTATCTAGGTAAGCAACACTTGCTAATTACATCACATGTAACTCCTAAAGTTTGGTGAACAACTCTTTTTCTAATCATCTTATGATTTATCCAAATAACTTGCCTCTAGGTTTCTAATCCTATTAGAATAACCTAGTTATGTCATTAACCAATTTTAACCAGCAAATATCACTTGTTTATTCTTCGCGTTTAACCAAGATAAATACTAGTACTTCGCTTTAGCAGAACCTACACAGTATTGATCGAGGCCTTAACGAGGGCAAAATTGGAAGGCTATGTTGACTTAATATTTTAATAGAGGGATTTTATTAAGATCGTTCCATCTCACCAATTATGGTTTACTGTAGTCCATTTAGCCATTTAATTGATCTCATCAATTAATGTGGTTCATTATTATCAAATTTTAACATGTTTAAAATTTGGCATGCTTTAGACATCCATAGCATCTCATACATGAATTAAGCAATAAACAAATGCAATAGTTATAGCCCATAAACTAAGGTGGTGCAACCCAAGCCAATGGGATAACCAAAAGGAAACCTAAAGGTGTAAGCCATTTCTCAAACTATCAGTTCACACTGGTTGGCCTATCTTCCTTCTCGGCTAGCCACAGCAACTCTTGCAAATTACAATACGTAGAAACTCGTTTTACATACGAGGGAGTAAGATGAGAAGAGAAATACAAGAGAATTGTATTTATAAAATTACAACCTTTTATCAAATGGGTTGTCGGGCTATAACTATGTATTTCAAACACCGTGCATGTCAAAATAGAATACATAATGATGGAATTATAGATAATGTTACATATAAGCATATTATACATTAAGGATGTGGAATGGAGAGGAGGAGGAGGAAAATAAATGATTATTCAACTAGCATGAGTTTGTTGGATCGACGGCACCCCTATGGCGCAGCGAAAAGAAAAAAATAAAATAAAATTCGGCGATCCTAACCAAGGATCCATGTGTGAGGAACGAATCGGGGTGATAAAGGTTAAGAAATTACCAAATGTTTATTCTGAGTAGACAGCAACGTCTCAACAACGAGTAGTCTGATCTACAGTCGAACCAAGCCGCAATCTATCAAGACCCTGACCTCTACATAATCCACCCAGTTGACTACGAACGGAAAAAATCCCTAAAACAGTTTCGAAAGTGATTTTTCTTTGACGGCTGCTAGACCCAAACAAAGAAAAATGGGATTCTTATATATCTTTTAATTTTAGGGTTTTAGGAATTAAATAAATATAATAATATTTTAAACCGAAAATTAGAATTACATTAATTATAATATAATTTTAGTAAACCATATATTTATTTGAATTCATATGCTAACCAAATTCATGTCCTCATTATGCGTACAACAACCTTGTACATAATGTGTTGAAATTTGATTACCGAATTTAATTAATTTTATAATTAATTTAATTCAAGCGACACCCAAAAACAATACCAACTATGGTTTATTCCGTTCATTTCAACTATAGGGTGTGACCCTGTAGGTTCCTGTAACGTTAGTAGTAATACTAGAACGATTCCAATGTTACAAACAATGAGTGGTATCTAGAAATGCATCATTGCTACCTAAGTCACAAGAGATCATGATTCGACATAACCTTTTTATGATTAACCTTTTATGCAATAATCCTTAATTCCTTTATCTCTGGATTGGACACAAGTCATGGAATAGTCACACTTGCATAATCCAATCCATGTTCCTTGATATCTTAAGCAGACTACGATATACAAATAAGTTTGACATCTCATATCAACTTATTTGAGCATGGCCATGCATTTCTAGTCTCACTTAATCAAGTGGCCTAAGATATTACTCCCGTTACGTAGGAGGGACTTATTCTATATCGACCAACGATATCCCTCTACATCGATTGTGGTATATCCAACATCAGCCTTTATAGAACAACCAGTTACGGTGTACGTTTGACTGTATCAAAATATGCTACTCACGATGTTGGGATTATGATGATCTCAAGTCTGAGGATCATATACATATTAATCACTATGAGTAATGTCGTGACAATTACATAATAATCCAAGAAACATACTCATATTGGGTCAATCCAATATGTTGTTCTCTAACACACATATTCATGCATCGATTCTGACATTCCATATCAATGACAACTCTTTATCATCAATCAACTACATGTTAGTCTTAATGCATTATCGTTGTCCTATCCAACAATAATACTTGACTAAGGATCTTTTAAGAATAATCATATTATTCTCAGGACATTATTATAAAACAGTTTATTTATACACACAGAAAAGAAACTGAAGTAATAATGGTAATGCCTTCTATTAATAAACATGATAAATCAAGTATGTTATTACAACCATCTCATGATTGATCTTTGGGCATACTCTAATAGAGTTTTCATTAAAAATGGCCAATTTGCATGTTTTAGGTTCAAGGACTAAATTGAATAAAAGTAATATTTTAAGGGTAAATTGGTAAAAATGTCAAAAAGTGACCAAATTGCATGAAATGAATTGTTTTATTATTTAAATTAATAAATTGAATGAAATATTAATTTTGATCATGATTGGGTGGAAATTCGAGGGAAATAGAAATTACCCAAATGTCCCTGAATTTTTGGTATTTTTGCAATTTAGTCTGGTAAGTTCGTGTAACTTGAATTATATTCTTAAATGCTTGAAATGTATGTTATTGATGTGAATATGATTTGAATGTTCATTGTATGGAAACTGATGAAACATTGATATATTTGATAAAAAGGGGAATAATGCATTGAATGGATGTATGAATGTTTATCACACTATCCATTAATTCTATCGGTAATTTTGGATGTTTTGATTCTGGTTATAATGACATGTATGAGTTAAATTGGTCAACGTTAGCTCATTAATGTTTTGATTTTGATTGATTTTAAATATGAATGCTTGATGAAATGAAATGTCTGTAAATTAATTTGTAAACTCTGGTAATGCTCTATAACCCTATTTTGGAGATGGATACGGGTTAGGGGTGTTACATATGGGCAGCTTTGCTGCGATGCTACTGATGGCTTTGTGCCGATCATATTACCGTTACTGATGGTTGTGTGCCAATCATATCACTGCTACTGATGGCTTTATGCCAATCATATTATTCTACTTATGGCTTGTAGCCATTCTGTTTATAGCTTATAGTTATCATGTTTACGGTTCTTAGCCATTCTGGTTACTAGCAGTTTTGCTGTGATACTGATTAGTGCTGCAACCGGTGCTGATATTGGTGTGTTGGCTAGGTAGGTTTATTTTATTCCCACATGGTGTGTTGGTCGGTATCGATGGTGTGTTGGCTAGATATGGATGGGTTGCATGATTGCATTGTTGCATTTCTATTACTGATTCTATCACTGTATTGGGCTTAGGCACACATGTATTATGTTTTTGATTCTAATACTGTAATGAGCTAAGGCCCACACAGCACATTTACTATTTTGGGCAAAAGCCACATTATTCTGTTACTGAAAAGGGCTCGGGCCCAGACTGTTACTGCTTATATTACTGACTGCATATAGGGGATCACACACTAAGTTTTTGTAAACTCACCCCGTTTTTAACCTTTCAAGTAATCCCCAATGTGAGACGGTTCGGAGTTGCGAGGGACTCGGAGAGGGCCACACAACTGCACAAGTTTTATTCTATTTTGCTCATTTACTAAAGCACTTTGATTTTGATTCGGGTTGTAATAAGGCCTTTAAAATTTTGGATTTTAAATTCGGGATTTTATTGATTGTGATTCTTATCTGTTAGAAGGAGAACCCGTTTTCCAAATTAATAACTATTTTCAAACGCTATGTTTTCGCAAATCATTAGTTTTAAATTAAGCTTTCGCAACAATAAGGTTTTGAAGGTAACACTGTTTCTTTAATAAACCTCGATTGAAAATAAGCAAACGCAAACTGAGGTTTTGAACAAGTTTTAAATGGTAAGAAGTTTGAAATTTCAAGAAGGGTTTTCAATGAAAACATAGTTTTCGAAAAATACTTCAATGTGACACATCAGATTTGGCAATAACGTGTAGGCCGGGTTTGGGGTGTTACAAGATCAGTCGATTGTGGTTGCCCACTAGTTCCAGAGATTGGTGCAGCCACCCTTCCAAAACCTGGCGGAAAATCTCGAAGAGCCGACACCATACTCCACTTAAACTTGAGAGTAGAGGCCCCGTGCTCAAACTCAGTCGATACCTTTGCTATCACTTTACTACTAGCACCCTCTTCACCCATCGGAAGTTCTAGAACCTAAAAGAATATACACATAGGAGAAAAGAGAAGAATCGATAGTAAGGGATTGCACCTTTTGGCTTAGACAGTAAAAGAGAGAACTGAAAGGAACCGAGAGACTTATCGATTAACAGAGATTACTTGCTGAATCAAACACAGTAATGGAGTGTAGGAGCAGACAATCCCTTAAACCAACACTAAACTGAAAGCAGGAGAGGAAAGAGAGAAAATAATCAGTAACAGAACAAAGTGAGATGAACTACTAAGATTCGATTGAGAGAGACAAAGAACAAGAGCAATTTTTCAAGAGGAAACCGTTTGAGAAAAAGGGAACACACGAATTCGACAAAGAAGAGAAAAGGTAACCGAATGTTGAGAAAACAAGAGCCAAAACCTGAAAGTGTTGAGAGGGAGAGAAAATGCAGTAATCGACCAAAAGGGGAAAAACTGATTATAAAAAGGAATTAAACAAAAATATTCAGTCAAGCAAAAAACAAACAAAAAGTAAAATAATAATACCCGAAAGTGTCTACAGCCTATTCGGCCTCTCAAAACCAAAAAGCAAAGAAAAGTAACAAAAATATGACCAAAACCAAGTTCTCTCACACAAACCAACCCAATTCTGAAAGAAAAACACCCCGAAAATTGAATTCAAGAGTGCCTAAAGTCCCTATACGCACAACTCTCCCTTTCCCCCCACATAGCCTTGATTTCCTCCTACAATTTCTCCACAACAACAACCAACCGAAGCCTTATCCAAATCCCCCTTTTCTCTCCTAAATTCTCTTCACAAACCTCTTCAAAGACCAATTCAAACTCTTTCATACTCAGCAGTATTTCAATCAACTTCCGCTTCTCACATGATAAAAGAAGCAAAATAAATACTCATTTGTGCATATTGTGACTCGAACTCAAGCCCCTTAGAAGTAATAACACGCCACTTGCCACTGGGTCATCAGGCTCCTTGTGCTACACTTTATCTTTAATTAATAAAAAGGTCTAAATGCCAAAGTCCAAGTTCCTTTAAAAGAAAACCAAAATAATTTGCAAGAGCCAAGACTTGAACCTAGGCTCTCTTGCAACCTTAATGACGCCAAAACCACTAAACCACATGCTTCCCTATGACATTTTTTTAACAGAAATATCTAAAAGGCCTACATCCAAGCATTTAGGGTTTTATCCACTTAAAACCAAAATTTTTGCTAAAGCCCAAGTTTGAACCCAATACTTTTCCAACTCCTCTCAGGACCCTTGTCCACTAAAACAAACATACTTTTGTGTCAATTCCTAGCTCACATAAACTTTTATGCTTAGCTTCCTAACCGTTCCCTTACTCAAGGCCCAATACTTCTAGGCCTAAATTTCGGGCCGTTACAATTCTTCCCCCTTAAAGAAATTTCGTCCTCAAAATTTTCAACTATCATAACAGTAGCACATCCTCGCCTCCAACACCACGCTCTCGCTACGCACTCTAATCCTAATAATACAAGCACGTACCACACCATCTATCCATTAGAGCGGATGGATATCACACGCATATCATTTCCATAATACACAAAATAAATACAAACTCTAAGTTTAAGTGTAGCAATACAGTCTAATGTCTAAGAAATCATAGTATCTCTATTTACTGCTTTTCAACGAAAATAAACAACAGTTTTAGAAACTTACAGATTCGACGTTGGAGACTCGGTGTGCCACACTTTTCAGAGGAAGTATCTCAAGACACTTCACATATTCAAAAACAACCTTTTGAAATCCACAAATTTGAAAACTCATTCTACAGTAGAGTTTTGCAACTTGGTTCTGATACCACTAAATGTAACACCCCAAACTCGGCCTAGAAGTTTTTACCGAATCTAGCATGCCGCATTGAAGTGTTTTCGAAAACCATGTTCTCATTGAAAACCCTTCTTAATTAGAAGCTTGAGTAAAATCCAAGTTATGTTAGTTTATTTCTTTATTTATGTAAAATGTGGTACATAGAAAAATTATTAAATTTATTCCCAAGATTTCTATTCAGTTGCGGAAGCTAAGTTTAAAAGAAACCGATTTACGAAAACGTATTTAAAAATTGAGGTGCAAAAACGTAGTGTTAGAAAATGGTTGTTATTTTGGAAAACCATGTTCTACTGCTAGCAGATATGAATCACAATCACATCAACTCCCAAATTTAAAATCCAGAAATTTTAGTGGCCTTATTAAAAAAATAAAATCCAGCATAAAATTTAATAAAAATAGAAGCAAATTTAAACAGCAACAATTGTGTGGCCACCTCCAAGTCTCTCACAACACTGAATCGCCTAAGGCTGGGGATTACCTACACAATTAGACATAAGGGTGAGTTTGCGAAAACTCATTGTAAATGGGCCTAAAGCCCAATATTTGGCCCAAATGGGCCCACACACTCGTGTGGCCCATTTGGCCCAAATTCAAACCTAGCTATGCGAACTACATAGCCCAATCCAATTCCTGCCACTTTTTGTAGCTTTTATCCATGTGGGACCCATGAGCTTATTAGGCCCACACGACCAATTTCAGCCCAACGAGGCCCATAACGGCCCAAGAGCATGAGAATGCTCGTGGTGGCCTCTACAGTCTAATGCCCATACTTGTGGGCTCAGTTCTCCACGTGAGCGCTCGCACACCCATGTGGCCTCAATCATCGTATTTCTAGCTTTTTGGCTTTACGAAAAAAATGATTTACGGTGTACAGTTACACACCTGATTGCAAAATGTACGAATCGTCCACGTGCTCCAAAGCCTATTTCCCATCAAATCATATTGTTAGTCATCCAAACATTAGGATTCCTAAACATCCCAAACCAACCCTTTATCAAAAATAGCCTCTATCGAAAATACTTGTCCAACAGATTACCTTTCCTTTGAGTAGATCTGTAACGCCCCAGAGTTTGGGCCTAGAAGTATTGGGCCTTGAGCAAGGGAACGGCTAGGAAACTGTGCATAAATGAATGTCTACTTCAGTGCTTAAGTGATTTAGGAGTGTTTGGAAGAATTTGAGAAGTCAAGGGTTCAAGTCTTGGCTCTTGCAATTTATTTTGTTCTTTTAAAGGAACCTAGACTTTGGCCTTTAGACCTTTTTATTAATTGAAGATAAAATGTGTCACAAAAGAGCTTATGGCAAGGAGGCAAGTGGTGTGTTGAGCTATTGAGGGGGGCTTGGGTTCGAATCCCATTTCAAGCAAAAAGGATATTTATTTTGCTAGTATGAGGCGGCAAGAGTTTGAAGTGGCTTCGAACTCTGTAAGGTGAAGTTTGAATTGGTCTTGGATGGAATTGTGGAGAAAATCAAGGAAGAGATTGGGGAGAAAATCAAGGAAATTCGAAAATGGGAGGTTGGTAGGGCGTTGTGGCCGATTGGGACTCTAAGGCTTGGTGAAATTCAGCTAAAGGGAAAGGAAGGGAGCATTTTCGGCACAAGGCATTTCTTTGTTCGGTTTTGAGAGGCTTGAAAGGAAGGTGCCGAATGTTCTTTGAGATTATTCTACCATTCGGGGTTCCTTTCAGGTTTGCGTTTTAGCTATTGAAGTGATCAAAATTTCCAGTACTTCTCCTCTTTCCTTCATTTGCCGAATTGGTAACTTTCTTTTCGGTCTCATTTTTCTTTCTCTGCTGAACACCATATTTTGTTTTCTCTACTCTCCTAACAGTGCCGCATGCACTTCTCTTCTCTCTTCCCTCCATTCTTCTATTTTCTTTCAAAGCCTAACCTACTCACCATCTTCTTCTTCTCTGCTTCTCACTCTCCCTATCCCAACCGATTTCTTCAAGGCTCTTTTGTGTACTCAGTTACCATCCTTTCTCTATTGTGCTTGGCCAAATTATACCTAAGCTTTTCTAACCGATTTCATCATCATCAATTTCAGGTGTTAAAATCTTGAGAAGAGAAAAGAGGATTCTCTAGTGTTTGGAGATGTTCCAAATCTTTCCTTCACCAACCGTTTGATCGTTAGGGTAAGTTGGTTGGTAGGCCGAATATGCTGTGATTTTGGTGTTGGATTTTTCTTAAATCATATTCGAGTAACCATGTTCGTTTGATAAAAATCACTGCTTGAGCAGATAATCATCAAGAACGTGGAATCGTGCCTTGGCCAAGAATCTTAGAAAAGTAGGTCATATTTCTTATAATCGTGGTAGGTGATGATTGTTTAAGTGTGGTTTAAGTACTTGAAAATATTGGTTATTAAAGGGCTGACTGAATATTCAAATCAATGTAGGTTGGTGCCAAGAGGTGTTTCGCTAGCTTTCGTGAAAAAGTGTGTAATCATACTGTCTCTTCTGTGAATCGGTAAAAGTTGAAAAGCTGAAAAGCCAAAAATACAGTGATTGAGGCCACATGGGCATGCGCACGCTCGTGTGGTGAACCGAGCCCATGAAACATGGTGTTAGTCTGTAGAGGCCACCACAAATGCTCTCGTGGTCTTGGGTTGTTTTGGGCCTTGTTGGGTGAAAATAGGCTGTGTGGGCCTAGTGGGCTTGTGGTCCACACGAATAAAATGTGTGTGATGTGGTAAGTATTGTTGGACTGTGACATTTGCATAGCTGGGGCCATTATAGGCCTCAATGGGTCGAAATGGGTCACGTGGGCCTAATGGGCTTATAAGCCCACACGGGTAAAATCCTCAGTAAGTGATCATTGGAGGTTGGTTTATGAGGCTCACGATGTCAAATATGAATTTGGACTAAATGGGCCACATGAGCGTGTGGGCCCACTTGTGCCCAATAGCGGGTTTTGGGCCTATATACACTATTCTGGCCGTTTAGGTTATCTGAATCGCTCGAAGCGATGATAGACCTTTTAAGAGGTCATAATAAGTACCAAGACCCCAATATTTGTTAAATGACCGAAATACCCTCGATGGGTAAAATTATCGAAATACCCTCGATGGGTAAAATTACCAAAATACCCTCGATGGGTAAAATGATCAAAATACCCTCAATGGGTAAAATTACTAAAATACCCTCAATGGGTAAAATGACTGAAATACCCTTGATGGGTAAAATAACCGAAATACCCTTGTAGGGTAAAATGATCGTAATGCCCCTGTAAGGTAAAATGATCGTAATACCCCTATAAGGTAAAATGACCGAAAAACCCCCATAGGGTAAAATAACCGTAATGCCCCTGTAGGATAAAATGACCGTAATACCCTCATAGGGTTAAATGACCGAAATACCCCTATAAGGTAAAATAACCGTAATGCCCTTAAAGGGTAAATAACTGCTTTGTCTGTGATTTAAATGACTGATTTGTTTGTGATTGGTATGACCAATTTGTCTGTGATTTGTATAACTGATTCTGAGCATGGCATTCTGCATACACGACATACTGCATGGGGTTGGGATACTGTTATGGAGGAAGTACTGTATTGGTGGCTCTGCCACAATCACTGTTACTAGTGGCTTGGCCACATATACTATTACGATCAGCTTTGCTGCAATACTATTGCTGGCAGCTTTGCTACGATGCTACTGATGGCTTTGTGCCGATCATATTATCGTTACTGATGGCTTTGTGCCGATCATATTACCGTTACTGATGGCTGTGTGCCGATCATATCACTGCTACTGATGGCTTTGTGCCAATCATATTACTGTCTTTATGGCTTGTAGTCATTCTGTTTATAGCTTATAGCTATCCTGTTTATAACTCTTAGCCATTCTGGTTACTGGCAGCCTTACTACGACACTGATTAGAGCCGCAACCAATGCTGATATTGGTGTATTGGCTGGGTAGGTCTCTTTTATCCCCACATGGTGTGTAGGTTGGTACGGGTGGTGTGTTGGCTGGATTGGGATGGGTTGCATGATTGCATTGTTGCATTTCTATTAAGAATTCTGTCATTGTATTGGGCTTAGGCACACATGTATTCTGTTTTTTATTCTGATACTGTAATGGGCTAAGGCCCACACGGTACATTTACTATTTAGGGATAAAGCCACATTTTTCTGTTACTGAAAAGGGCTCGGGCCCAGACTATTACTACTTATATTACTGACTGAATGATAGGGGATTACACACTAAGTTTTTGTAAACTCACCCTATTTTTGACCTTTCAGGTAATCCCCAAAGTTAAACAGTTTAGAATTACGAGGGACTCAGAGACGACCACGCAACTGCACAAGTTTTATTCTATTTTGCTCATTTACTACAGCACTTTGATTTTGATTCGGGTTGTAATAAGGCGTTTAAAATTTTGAATTTTAAATTTGGTACTTTATTGATTGTGATTCTTATCTGCTAGAAGGAGAACCGGGTTTTCCAAAATAATAACTATTTTCAAACGCTATGTTTCTGCAACTCAATTTTTAAATTACACGTTTTCGCAAATCATTTGTTTTAAATTAAGCTTCCGCAACAATAAGGTTTTGAAGCTAATAACATTTCTTTAATAAACCACGATTGAAAATAAGCAAACGCAAACTGAGGTTTTGTACAAGTTTTAAATGGCAAGAAGTGTGAAATTTCAAGAAGGGTTTTAAACGTCTAGGCTAAGTTTGGGGTGTTACAAGATCAGTCAGTTGTGGTTGCCCACTAGTTCTAGAGATTGGTGCAGCCACCCTTCCACAACCTGGAAGAAAATCCCGAAAAGCCGACACCTTACGCTACTTAAACTTGAGAGTAGAGGCTACGCGCTCAAACTCAGCCAGTACCTTTACTATCACTTTACTACTAGCACCCTCTTCACCCATCGAAAGTTCTAGAACCCAAAAGAACATACACATAGGAGAAAAGAGAAGAATAAATTGTAAGGGATCGCACCTTTTGGCTTAAACAGTAAAAGATAGAACTAAAAGAACTGACAGACTTACCGATTAACAGAGATTACTTGCCGAATCAAAAACAGGAATGGAGAGAGTACGGAATGTAGGAGCAGAGAATCCCTTAAACCAAGTCTAAACCAAAAGCAGGAGAGGGAAGAGAGAAAATAATCAGTAACAGAACAAAGGGAGATGAACTACTAATATTCGATTGAGAGAGACAAAGAAAAGTGCAATTTTCCAAGGGAAACCATTTGAGAAAAAGGGAACACACGAATTCGACAAAGAAGGGAAAAGGTAATCGAATGTTGAGAAAATAAGAGCCAAAACCTGAAAGTGTTGAGAGGGAGAGAAAATACAGTAATCAACCAGAAGGGTAAAAATTGATTGGAAAAGGGAATTAAACAAAAATATTTCGTCAAGCAGAAAACAAACAAAAGGGAAAATAATAATACCCGAAAGGGTCTATAGCCTATTCAGCCTCCCAAAACCTAAAATGGGATTAACACATTAGAAGTGAGAGTAATGAAGTATACTAGCAGAGATTACCATTGCAACAAATCAAACAAGAATACTAAGGACTTTAGCAAGGTTGGAATATTGGTCATAAAGGCTGGGATTACTAAGGGATCTGTTCTAACCGTAAACAATGCTATGGCAAAACTATGTTGAACTTACTGTTTGATTGGGTACTAATGTGGTTTACCTTTGTCGAAAGCAAGACCTAGGGTTAATCACCCTTAAGTCACTATATGTCTATAGGCTCAGGATTAGAAACTACTACTAAAGCTCAACCCTCTAAATCGTATAAGGTAAGGCTCTATGTATAGATTTTACACTAGTATTTCACTCAACACTCACTTATATTACCCAACTTCGGTCCAGGTAACCTAATCCTACCGGTGTCAAGATACCTTTAGACTTATTGAGCATTCATCAGCACACTCTTAAGAATTTAAATAAAAACAAATTAATAAACATTAATCAAAGTTAAAACATCATCCAAAGCAGACCCCAGCCGTATTAAGTTAGCTCATGGCTGGGCTACACAAATTCAAGTTGTTTTCATATCATCAATATCCCAAAATATCAGTTTAGAATAGAAGAATTGGAACAAAATGCAGAGGAAGAAATCTAGGTTTTAAAACTCAAATCCTCTTAACTTGGCGCATTGTTGCTTGTCTTCGCCAAAGTTCACAGCCAGCTCAACCCTTCTTGCTACAATGAGACCTCTGCCCAAACACAGAATCTGTTTTTATCTTTCCTTCTTTTATTGCCTTTTATACTTGGGTTGTCTTTAGGGTAAAAGTCATCAGCCAATGATTGATTTTTCCCTAATTTTTAGTTGAATATTCTCCATTACATGTGCATGTGGGAGACCAAATGCTGAGTGTTCTCATTGCTGACTGGGTGTTTATCATTTTCTTCACCAGTATTGCCATAGCAACCTCTCATAATGCCTCAGCAAACCTCCATCCTCTACTATCCTTCTCCCTAAACATGCCATTCAACCACAATAAGACCTTTCCACAAGCAATTAAAAGTAAGGATGCAATAAAGTAATCACCATCTGAAGTTTTTAGATGCACTGCTCAATTGACTAGAAATGATCCTGCAATTACCTAAAATGAAGCTAATTTTACTTAAGTACAAGCAATTAATTAAGTCTAAAAGTATGAATTATAACTCTTTTCAAGAGTTATCACACCCCAAACTTGAATTATTGCTTGTCCTCAAGGAATACAATTGTTGCGTGTAAAATAACTAATACAATTGTGCAAGTGTACACGTCATTCAAGAAATGAAGTGATAAGTAAGTATCGTCTCCACAAGGATCGAAAGTTGGTAAAAAAATTGAGTATGTTATTATAATATTGTTAATTACACCAAAATATTAGGAAATAATCTCAGAGTGAATAAGAAACTAGAATAATGGATTATTGAAATTAAATGATAAAGAACAAAGAATTGATATGGCAAATAAAATGATGTGGCAATTCACAGAGAATATCAAGAGTATTTCTATTGTTAAATGAATAAGGTTAGAATTATTTAGGAGAAATGTTCATATTAAGATAATGACATGACAAAATATTGTCTAATCGACTTCCCAGAGATTCGCTACTGTGACCTGCCTCTTTCGATAGCTAGTTCTTAAGCTAAATATCTAAGTTTATGCACGCTTACAAAATTTGGGATTGATAACTGCAATGAACGTCCTCTCCGTACAACTTGCAACATCTATGTCTAGAGTGCTATGAATATTCTGTTTAGTATTCACTTGCATCAAACGATTCAAGATCCAGTATTATTAACCTTTTTAGAATTAAAAACACCTAAGAACACAACATACATTCAACTATGTCTAGAGTTTTCATGCATGTATTTAAAATAAGCATGAATCGAATGTAACAGTGATATAGACAATCTCAAATCATATGCATTAAAGATGATAAAACATTCACCCAAACAACTCCAACCCAGAAAAATTTAGTTCATGGGTGGAAAAGTAAATATCAAACTAGAATCGTTTATCAACATTTCTCAATTAATTTCGAATATAATAGAAAATTCAATCTAGAAAAATAAAGGCCGAACTACGGAAGTTAATTCCACACTCTAGATTCTCATTTATCTTTCTATTGCACGTGAATCAAGGATAGATATCATTTCCCTTCCTCACGTCTGTATTCTACTTTCTTCTAAGTTGTTACCTTTTCTTTTTCTGGAATTCTCCAATAGAGTTCTTCTTTGCGCGGAGAGAGAGAGAATTGCTGTCACTAGTCTCTTTCTCACATTGATTTTCCTCTCTCTTTTTTTTCTTCTTCTCTCCCCTTCTTTTATTGGGTAGATCTGTCCCATCTTAACATATATTTTTTATTCCTCTTTTTAGGTTGGTTTTTCTGGTACATGTCTAGCTGGATAAGAGTGACATGGATAGAGTACTGAGTCATCTTCCCAGAATTGCCATGGCAATTCTGTTGGCAATCAATATTATCAATCTCCACGGTAATGTTTCACTTCCCTTATTTTCTTTCTACATCCTCTTCATCCTCTTCTTCTACCTGTATCTATGTTCACACAAAACTACACATTTCTTCCCCAAGTGATAAAAGTAACAAATAATGGCCAATGTAGCACAATCCAAGCTTTGTTATGTAGTGTTCTAAAATTATCCTAAAAATAAAAATGTATTTACTTAATTTCAAACAATTAATTCCATCTAGAGGCCTAAAATATAACTCTATTCAAGAGTTAACACACCCCTAAACCTGAATTATTGCTTGTCCTCAAGTAAATAATGTATGAATATGCAGGAATGCATGGAATTTCCAAGACAATCAGTCACCAATTATACTGCCAAATCATAATGAGCATATTATCTACTCCTTTTCTCAGCAATCTTCTACTGAAATAAAGAAAAATTGCTTACAGTTCTTGTAAACCTATTTAGCAAATGAAGTGCAGAAAATGGTTCCTAAAAGTAAATGTTTCTAAATATTTTAGCAGATAAAACTATAGAAGATTTCTTTTGAATATACCTAGGTTATCTTTCTCCTAAATTCAGTTTTTATTTTATTTTATTTATTTTAGACATTTATTTAATTTCCAACACAAAATTTTTCTAGGGAATTCATATAGTCATATGATTTTATACTTGACAACCTCAATGGAGCCTACAATAAACTGCCATGTATTATATCATGTCACAATTTGAATATAAATCACTCATGAAAAAAATCTTTTAACTAAAAGATGGATGGAGCAAACAACTACCTTCTTAGCAATTTAGCCTCAAGATTCAGTGGAGTGTCCCTAAAATATCTACACTTTTTTTAAAACAAACACTCTTATCTGAACTCATTTTTCTGGTCAATAATATAATGAAGCAAACAAAATATTACTGACCTGCTCAATAGGTTCAACCATTGACTGAATCATAGGATTTGTATCTAAAGGACTCTCTAACAATGGAGGATTAAAATATTGAATTGTAGAACCTGGTCGAAGGGCGAACACTTTAGGCAATGAAGAAATCTCGACAAGAGTAGGAACCGTTGATGACGGGGTAACTTCTATGGCAGGGCCTTTACTTGGTCTATGCCTTATTAGTTGAGGGCACTCAATGCTTTCAAACTCCTGAGTACTCTCTTTTGCTCTAATCCTCTTCTTCATTTTCCCTAATATTATCTTACTCGATGAAGCAGCAGTAGTTTTTCTCTGAGTGTGAACTCCCTTAAGGATAGAGAAAATGTTCATGTCTTGAGAATGGGAATGGGATGAAAGCCCTACACCATCAATATGAGAATTAGCCCAATTAGAAGTAGAAGCAAAAGTTGTAACAGGGTTAGTAATAAGATTCCAATTTCATGGAAAAAGGCTACAAATGCTATAAAAGTAAAAGGGTGGCTCTCTTATGTGCCCTAGTAGAATGTTTGCTAAGTCACCATCTAGATTATACGACCAAGCTTTGAAAGCATATGACACCTTAAGACCGTCCAACCAGTTGATGGAATCATTTGATCGATAACCATTAGGGCTAAATTCCTGAAGATGGTATTGGAATACGATTCTAACTGAAATGAGTTCCACCAAGTTAAGTATGCGCCCCTTATTCAACTGTTTATATTGTATATCAACAAGCTCAGAATCCAATAGTTGACACAAAGTGAAAGTACTCTTCTTGGGAAGGGATCATCTTGTTGGAAAACCAAAACTAAACTCAAGTTTACAAATAACTCTTATGTATTTGTCTTTCCGTTGATGAAGGTTAGAGATACTGTTGTAACAACCCGTTTTCAGTGGTGTCAAAAATAGTAGTTTTGAGACCACGATTCCAACAAGTGAATTATTATTTTAAGATTTATTTAATGTCTATGGGATTGTATTATAGTCGTATTAAAATTTTATTAAGAAATTTTGATGTTTAAATGGTTAATTAGGTGAAAATGACAAAATCGTAAAAGGTGTAAAGGTTGTATTCTATTGGTTAAAAGGGCTAAATGGTTATGGAAAAGAACGTTAATGGACTTGAATAGTAATTGTACCATTTAAAGTGTTCGTGGATGTGCATGGACAAGTGTTTATTGAAATTTTGATAGTTTTTAAAGGTTAAAATTGTAATTGAATAAATAAAACCAAAACTAAAATAACACAAAAATGATACCATCTTCTTTAGTTGTCTTCACCATCAAAACTTGAAAAGAGAATAGCCATTTTTAGGGTTTGAAGGTTCGGTTGATATTTTCATATGCATGTAAGTGAGTTTAAGCCCTATTTTTAATATTTTTATGTTTTTGAGTTTATTTTAGCTTAATCTAGCTAGCTTGGGGGTCAATTTGTAAAATTGTTAAGGGTTAAAGGACTTGCCATGAATGTTTTTGAATGTTTTTTTATATTAGTTGATAGATTATTAATCTTTGTTGCAAAATAAACATGTTATGTTAACAGATTTTTGTTCAATTTTGGAAATAGTGATTAAATTGTTAAAAGCAAAAATCGAAGGGTTTTGTTGTGAAATGTTGGTAATGAGGGATTGTTTCAAGGTCCCTTGTAGCACTAGTTAAGTTGGATTTAGGCTAAAATGAGTTATATTTAAGTTATGAGCTTAACGACTAAATTGTGAAAAGTCAAAGTATTAGAGGTAATTTTGTAATTTTTCATAAATATGAACTATGGATTAAATTGAATGCTAGAAGTACTTAATTGATTGAAATTATCTATTTAGATCAAAATAAACCACAATTGGTCTTAAATCAAGGAAAAAAATAAAGCTTCGGATTAGTTTGAATTCCACTTCTACAACCCTAGTTATCGAGGTAAGTTCGTATGAACTATGATCATTGTAATGTTAATTAAATTGACTATTTACCAGGTTGTTGTAATATAAATGAATTTGGATATAAATGTATTAAGGCTATGATGAATTGACGTATAACGAATCTCGTTTGAACCCTAAGAATTCTTAGGAAATAAATGACATATCATTAGGGATTTCATGTTTCAGGTGCTAGTTTTGAATGTTGTACCGATGGCTGAGGTCCTACATTTGTTACGGATTCTCTACAGCTGGTGTGAGTAGTATCGTGTAGCTTACATTCCGACCCACATCTCGTGTGAGTAGGCCCATTTCATAGCTCGTGTGAACATTGATGTAAAGGAAAGGTTGCGGTTATATGGAAAGGCACACTATGTGTGTGAGTATTCTCAAGTATCCGATGTAATTCTAGATGGTTCAACGGGTAAGAAAATGAAATGAAATGGTAAGCATACAAATGGAATGAATCATGATCTTATGATAAAAATAATGACGTGTTTATATATGGATATCTACTTATCTTATGGTTGAATTCATTTGTATCATGGACAAGTGTTCTAACTTGTGAGTTTGATGATGTTGTATAGGCTTATACTAAGCTTATGGCATTTGTAATGATTTATGATTAATATATGAATTGTATAAATGAAATGGTAAGTTATGTTTAAGTTTATATGAGCTTACTAAGAACTCGTTACTTACGTAGTTAAATTCCTTTATTTTATAGATTATCAGAAGCTCAATCGGTTGAAAGCTCGTCGGAGACCTATCTCACTATCCAACAACCATTTCGTTAGTTTTTTAGTATTTTGGCCAATGTTAATAATGACATGTATAAGATCTTTGTAATGGATGCTTTGGTATGTTTAAGCTTTTGAAGTTATGGTTGATTTGGTGAACTTTAATACCTTATCAAGTTATGTCATATTGGTCACTTTTAAGTACTTGTATATAAGGTCCTTTTGGTATGTATGTAATGGTTTGTAAATGGTCATTTGTGGTAACATGTAGTGAGTAAATGAACTTGGTTTGCATGCTTGGAAAATGGCAATATTGACTTGATGTGGTAAGTGACGTTTTGGTATATTTGTAGTGCCTTTTAATGACATATTGGTTAGATGGATTAGGGTGTTAGAAATGGCATGTTTATGTCTATTTGAATTATGTTAAAATCCCTTGAATGTGTGCCCAAATGGTATGAATGGTTAGGTATAAATTGGACTTGAAATGGCTTGATTTTAGGTCAAAGTTTGGGTTCACATGGCCTGGGACACGGACTGCCACACGGCCGTGTGACACACATGGCCTGACGACCCAACCATGTTTCATTTGAATTTTCTTAATGTTTCAAGTCAGTGAGTTACACGGCCGTGTGTGGCATCTCAGAGAGTTACATGGCCGCGTGACCCAACTCAGTAAGTTACACGGGTGAGGACACAGGCTAGGACATGACCATGTGTCCCTTTGTTCGAATGTTACATGGCCTAGGCTATGTCACACAGCCTGGCCACACGGCCGAGTGACCCTTGTTTTCACATTTTTCATCTTTTTCTTAAAACTTTTATTTTGTTTTGATTTAGTCCTGAATTACTTTTAGACTATTTTTATGGCCTCGAAGGCTCGATTTAGGGATAAAATGCATATGATTGATTGATTTATAATAAGTTTAATTTATTTTAAGTTATAATGATAAGTTTTTTTTGATTGATCGGTAATGCTCTATAACCCTAATCCGGTGATGGAGACAGGTTAAGGGTGTTACAACTGTCCTGGATAATGGGCTCACACCTGAACGTGCACTGAAATGGGCATTGCCAGTAGAAATGCCTTGTCTAATCACCGTCAATTGATAGAACTTCTAAAAAAGCCCCAGCAAATGTGGTTCATTATTCATAGAACAGTCGACATAGTAAGCCACCAGAGTCCACCAGGATAAAGCTAATAACTACCAGTCATTTAAAACAACATAGAAAAAATGATTCAATGGCAAATGGAATTCGGCCTCTAATAGAATCAATTGAAAAAAACCTATGGTATTATCACTTAAATGGCATCGCTCGGGCCGCCAGAAAGTGTAAGCGAAGTTTCAGTTTAATATACCTCGGACTCCTAAATATCGATCTATGTCACCCTCGGTGGTGCTACAAATGATCAACTAAGACCTTAGACTCGGTAGGGTATTTTCGGGACCTTAGGGTCCATATGGAATGGGTCTGGTTGGAGTAACGTTTCATTTGGTATATCTTTAGCCCTTTCCTTGGGTAGTGGTTCGAACCATTTTGTGATAAAAGGTAGGAAAGAGAAGAAGAGAAAGGAATAATGATTAGTACCATTGAGTAAGACGAAGATGAAGAGAGTAGAGAACGAGTTGAGCAAATAGAAAGTAGGGTTCAAATGTTGCCATCAAGAGACGAAAGGGTGTTCAAATGATAGATATGGATAAAGGCAATCGTGTGTGAGAAGGTAAGTTTGAGGTGACTGTTTAAGTTCTCCAATATGAGGGTTACATCTTTCACGAGGTAAGCAGTGAAAATTTGAAAATTTTTGTGTAACCGCTAAATTCTGGTTTCAACAACTGGGCTAACTTGTTAGAATTTGAATAAGTATGGGATCCTCATGGTACATTGAATGGGTGGATTAGTTGTTATTTAGTTAATGAGACTTTGCCAAGACTATATTAATTTTGAGGATGAAATTTTGTATGTGAGAACAGTTGTAACACCTGTTTCAGCGGGTTTTGAGTTTAGCAAGTTAATCAAAAGTAATTTGAGGGGCGTAGTACTATCCGTCCAATTCATACCTTTGGCGTATAGATCAGGAACATAGTAGACATTACAATATTGTAAGGATTGCTCCCAACATGTGTTGAGTCGTTAAGAAGAGGAGATGAGTAAGAAAGTTGAGGATTTTTAGGTATCTTGGGTTGTCGCCATAGGTATTCTGCGCCAAGTATGTTTAGTTATGATGCTAATTACGTTCAAATGAGCTGGTTAGAAATGAAATGCAGAGATGAACTAAGTATATAAGAATGTTGGACTCTCATGTACGTTTCACCACAGTTGTAAACCATTTATAAGGCAGCTTGGAAAGATTGTGACACATGTCAAGTTCCACTATGAGAACATGGGTTTTAAATATAAACATATTGACTTGGGTTTGAAGAGAAGAGGGTTTTTCTTCCTTCTTCCATTAAAAATGATATGGTTGATTTGCCTTAGAGTTGAGAATAGATCTCTCTTGTTAAGCTAAAACTTAGGATCTGGGTTCATGAAGAAGGCTTTTCATATCGTAGGTAAGTATAATAGTCTTACATGTTGACATCTAAAAGATATCTACGATTTGCATGGAGAAGTAAGGCTTTGCATGGAGGTTATCTAGGATTTAGAAGATGTACAAGTTATGCAAATGAGTGTGTTCCTATGTCTTATAAGTATGTGTTGTTGAAGTCTTGACGAATGTTTGAATCTGGAGATCAAGTTGTTATCTGTGGTTGTTTGATGAGTCTCTATGCTGACTATTGCATGTGCACTATTCATACAAAGAGATCCATAGGATACTAACTAAAATATGAAATTGAAAACATAAAAGGTATGGTATGTTATGTATATAGCTATATGAGTAATTACCAAAGGATATCTGTGAATGCATGATTATTTGCCGAGAATAGTATGTATATCTGTATATCTGATATGGAAATTGATAGGTTCAAGTATATGATGAATGTTATATAAATAATATGATGCTAAAGCATGGTTATGTATGTATACTTGGAATGTATATAGTAAGTGCATGAAGGGTCTACAAAGTGAGTCTAAGATGTCAGTACATGAAGAGTTTGTGAAGTGGGTCTATGTTTATTCTCTCAAAGTTGCCAAAAGGTGTTCATCAAGACTTTAAACACGAACTCTGAAATGGAAAGTCCATGGCCATGGCTCTCTCTGAAAGGAACTAAAGGATACTTATTAACTAATGGGGTTCCCTACATGTTCTCGAATGATGATGGCCAAACCTCACGTAATGTGAGTTTAGGCAAATACATATCGTAAACACACCATTAAAGAAAAGCCTTTGTGGTGAATTATGAAAGGATCTCCTTAGTGGTGTGCTCTATTTGATAACCAATATGATGTATTCAGCTAATCTATGTGGCATGAACTGTCAGGAATATCTGGTAAGTCATGAACCTAAATGTTTGTATCAATGTTAAAATATAAGTTCTAGTAGTTTTGTAACAAGTATAACTAAGACAATGTATTAATATACTCTAGAATAAGAGTTGAATAAAGTCTTAAGGGCTCTCCGTGAAAAGTAGATGTTTACCTGTATAATAGGAAGGGCATCTGTTATGATGATTTGTAAGTATAATAAGTAATGGGTATCGTATCATCTTCAGAATTTATTCTAAGTCTAAGCCAATGCTAATTTGAGTTATGAGATTCTGATATAGCATAATATGGAGTCCACTTGGTTGTTATTCGCAGTAAATTATTAGTATGGGTATGTGAACAGAAATGAATCAAGGCATGTCTGAGTGAGAACCAATAGTATGAATAACTATGTAGGTAACCGCCATATGTATGTGCCATCCCAAAACAATGTTAGTAATAAATTATTTGAAAGAAGAACATGCTATAAGTTATGGACTGTTGGAGGTGGATTCTAAGGGTATATTCTATTACAACAATATTTTGGGCAAGAGAATTATGTAATAATGAGAAGGATCCTACAGTTAATTTAGTATGAAAGATTAAGTATAATAGGGATATGATAATTGGAGTATACGAGAATGATAAGATCATATGAATTCAATTGTAGTAAATGATGCAGAGTAAAAGTTGACTCATAGAAAGTCCATAAATATTACGAAGACTCCATCAAGGTATGGTTAATGAGATCACTAAGCACTTCTATACTTACAAGATTATTATTTCTTTTCAAATTTGTTGAGAAGAGGCTTTGCCTAGAGGGACAATGCTAGGAGTGCGCCAAGCTAGTGGCGGGTTGGACTATTATGCATATAGAGGATTTGTGGCACACTCTTGAAATTTGTCTTTTTGAGTTTGTGGCACCAAGATGCACTTTGTAAGCAGATATGCGCTTTGTGCGCCAGGATTTGTGGGACCAGGATGCTCTTTGTAAGCCGATATGCGCTTTGTGCGCCAAGATGCATTTTGTATGCCAATATGCACATTATGTGCCTGCTACCCTAATTCAATTTATCCGATGATGCACTTTGGTGTCATTTCGGTGTATTGTTTGGACAATCTGAGTATCCGTCTGAGTTTGAGTCAAGTTAATAGCAGTGGTAAGTCGTAAATTTAATATGTGCAGATGGTAACATAAGATATTATTGAGCTAAATATGTATATAAGCGGTTTGAGGTAAAAAGAAAATATGTTAATGATTATGAAAACCAATTGGAATCGAGCCCTTGGGGCCAAAACGGTCGTAAATGAATTGATAGACTCCAAAAGAGAATCAAAGCATGTGATTGGCTCAAATATTTGAATATGTGTAGTAAGAATTATGAATGAATGCATAATTTAAGGCTAATAATATATTGCATGATATGTATAGTTGACTATTGATATATAAGTAGAATTCAACATAAATGTGGTACAATTTGGTTATATTATTCTAGTAATTAATATAAGCATGTTGTATGTATGGATTGATGATAAGAGGATAATAGTTAGTTTATATATTGATTAGGTATCATTTGGAAGTTACCTGTTTAATTTAAAGTATAATCTTAAGTCTTATATTGCATAAACTTAAATTGTCAATGTACCGCAGAGCCCTATTGTTCAACGTACGTTTTGGTTTCTCCATGCGCAGGTTCAGGTACTCCTTAAAGGCCCAAAATTGGAAGTTAGCATCCAGACCACCGATTTTTGACTCAACAAAGTTTGTATAGTTCGTTTGTCTCGTTTTATGGTATGTACCTAGAGATACTTAGTCAAATGTTTGAAATGGTTAAATTGTACATATTTTGATCTTAGGCAAGTGTTTAGGAATTGTGTTTGCACATGTTCATATAGTTATTTTGGTGTCTTATGATAAATGGTTATGAAACTAAATGAATATTTGGTTAGTTTGGAGTATGAAAGGTTGAAGTTGGTTTGGATGGTTAATGTTTTGGTGTATTATCAGTTGGAATTATTGATAGGTTGTGAATTGGTTACTTGGAAATATATAAATGAAATTTCAAGTCTTTTTATCTTGAACTAGCTGAATTTTGATAGTAATAGGATGTCATGCCACGATGATGAACCCCTGGCATCATGACGAGCAACAGAATAGGATTCTCGCAGCAACATAGCTGCTTCGAGGTCACGACGAGCCTACTCAAAGAGCCACGTCACAACGTCGATCTAAAATCTTGTGTTCTTTACAATTTGATCCGTTTTGACCCCGTGTTAATAAAAGAGCTTTCATAAGCTCGTATAAGACTCAGAAATGATTATATTTTGTTTAATATGCATGATTTACTTGTAATTGAATGTATATTAATGTTGAATTGAATCTTCTAAAGATTTTAGTTGCTTTGGCAATAAATATGGTACCTTATAGCTCGAACCCGATGGTCGTGTCGGGTATAGGGGTGTTACAATAGTTTAAGGGTTTGATTGGTTTGAATTTCACATTGGTACTAATGATCAAATTGGTTTGTTCATATTTGATTCATAAATATGGAATGTTTTGGCTGAAAGTATGGTATGAATGTATAAATTAGTTAATTTCAAAATTGCAGGTTGAAGTTTCATTAGAAATTGTAGAAACAGTTTGTCACATTGCGACGTCAAACTAGTGTCGTCATGAAGAGATCAAATTACCATCCCACGATGCAACATCGGGTATTGGTTTTTGTGACGAGCCTTATTCAATATGTTGAGTTTTGATGAGAAACCCTTGGCATCGCGATGTCAACCTAAAGTTCTGCAAGTGTTATAATTTAGTCCTAATTCGATCTTGAGTTAGTGTTAGAGCTTTCGTAAGCTCGTATAAGACCCAGAAATGTATATATATCATTTTATATACTTAATTTTCTTGTAATTGAATGTTAATGATGTGAATTCAATTATAAATTGTTTGTAGTTTCTCTAGCAATGAATGTGACACCTTATAGGTCAGACCCGATGACCGAGTAGGGTATAAGGTGTTATATTGTGTGTGTGTGTGTATATATTTCTTTAATTCTCTTATTTGTTTATAGCTTATGTTCAAACATCTGTCTAAACATCAAATTGAACAGAGAACAAATCGAGATTCTAACAAATATTAATGTCACATGAGAGATCAATGCCACATGAGACCACTGACATCTTGTCAAAGTATAGCTATTATTTATAACATTACCCCCCTCTAAAAAAACTGGAAAATAGTAAAGATGTTTAACAATCTTAACACTTTGATATTATGTTTTTTATAAATATAATTTTAATATTACGTTTTTCATTCACCATTGAGATTTGAAATTAATATTTTTATTGCATTTATAATCTCAATTTTATTGTTTCAATTAAAGTCATATTTTTATTTTATTCCCATTTTTTTTATAAATCTGTTAAATTAAATTTTCTCTTACATTTCTTGCGTGCCAAATTTAGTCTACATCTATACTAATATTTAATATTCTTATTGATTTCTCCAAAAAAACAATTTCTTACTAAGTTGGGTTCACCTTTCAAATGGGTCCCAACTCAATGAAGAATTTACCAAATTCCATTTATTTTTAATCAGCAATAGATATTATTCTGAAGGTAATTTTATCTTTTCATATAAAATCTAGAAAAATATTTTCACATGACAGGATTCTAACTTAGAATTGGGCAAAATATGTTTAGGTACCAATGTGAGAAAATGGTATAGTTTAGGGGCCAAATCATGTATAAAGCCTAATTTTTAATTACTGAACTTTACCATTTCAACCAAAGCCGTATTCGGTGGTTATTAGACCAGTTATTGGGTCGGGCTACCCGCCTGAAATTTGGAAGGATTTGGGAAAAATTATTAGGCCCAAAAAATGAGCTTGGAAAAAACATGTTTAAAATATGGGTCGGACTCAGACTTGAACATTGCTCAAACTTAAGTCAGGCAGGCCAATTTCTAAGTTTCTAACATATATATAATGTTATCTTTATATATTGTATAATCTATAACACATACAAAAATTAAATCTATAATAATCTATAATACATATAATGTAATCACTAACAAAATATTAAGATGCTACGTATAAAATTTTTAATAAATGGAAAAATATAAAATTGTTAAATATTAACTTAAAATTAATATAAAATTTTGAAATAAATTTTATAAATAATATTGGTGGGTCTAAAATTGGCTTGAGTCAGCAGTTGTTACAAAGATGGATGGGTTTGGACAAAATTTTGGTTCATATTTCGAGTCGGACGGGACTTGGACAAGCATAAAGTGTGCTAATAACATGCTTAAGTTTGGCCCAAACCCAGTCTAGTCAATGAGCAACTCTGGTTGTTATATCAAAATTTTTTAAATTTTTTACATAAAATTTTAACCATCATAGGTATCCAATAATTTAATTATATATATATAATTTTAATTGGGTTTCTATCACCCTTCAACCGGGTCCCAACTCAGTTGTTAAATTACCTAAGGACCACTATTTTAGCAAAGTAATAAATAGATTTTGTGAGTATTTTTGTCTTTTTAAATTTTTATACAATTAAAAAATATATAAATATATGTTGAAATTTAAACCAAAAACACTATAATATTCATTTTTCTCAATTTAATATTTTAACCAAAATCATATTTAATTTTAATCTTAATTTGAATAAATTTATTATATAATTATTTTCACTTACACTAATGGATTGTGTATAAATCAAACCACTTGTGCATGTGGATATATAATCATACTTATGAATGAGTTTTTTTACCAGTCATATGCAACAATAAAAGAAAAACTTAGGCTATGATTTTTGGAAAAATGAAAGTAAGAAAACAATAAAAAGTTGGTTTCATCATTTTCATAAAAATAAGGATTTTTAATGTTAAATAAACTGATGATAGGTTAAATATATATAAATGCAAAATATATATTTTTTAAATATAAAATGTGTTACCTTAATTCAAGTCCATATAAATGGAGAAAATATATAATAAACATGTTTTTATTTTTTTCATTATTAATTTTATTATTTACGAAACATGTTTTCCAATTTACAACAGTAAAAAATCAAATTCATTTTTAAAATAAAAATAGAAAATATTTTCATAAATAAAACAGAGTCTTAGTTTGTTTTATTTAATTTGTCACATTATTTTTTTGTAAACAAAACATAATCCAAAAACGCGATTTACACGTAAAATAATAGCGCGTAAGCATAAAATGTTTAGTAAATTCAAATGAAAATCATACTTACCTTATTTTGATGAGAGAAACTAACCACAAAACTCAACAAGATTATCACATATTTTATCATAATAATATGACAAGATAAAAGTGTATAATTTAACTAAACATAAAGGCACATAAATAAGCACGATGTACACCCATTAAGCTTTCACATATCCACTTAGTTCACATTGTAACACCCCAGACCCGGCCTAGACGTTATGGCCGAATCTGACGATGTCACAAGGTAGTGCTTTTCAAAAAATATGTCGTCGCTAAATCCCCTTTTCTATTTAACCAATTTTTTTCATTATCTTATGTTAATTTCAAATCGTGTCGTTCGTTTCCAAAACATTATTCATTTAGAAATCATTATTCAATTTCAAAACGTTTTCTTATTGCGGAAGCTTTTAAACAGTTTGCGTATTCGTGGTATTTCTGATAAAACATTAATTTTATATGAAAACCCGAGTTTTACCTAACACTAGCAGATTTAAAACATAAAACTGTATAAAAACCAAATTTAAACCAAAATCTGTAAAGGTCATAATTACAGAAAAATACTCCCAAATAAAAGTAAAATCATAAATAGGTAATAAACAGTGTAAAAGAAGTCGTGTGGCCACCACTGAGTCCTCCGCCGCATCGATCTGCCTAAATCTGGGGATTATCTGTACAAATTAAACAGAAGGGGTGAGTTTACGTAAACTCAGTGTGTAATCCCCATACAAATGAACAGACAGTAAACAGATAATCACAGTTTGGGCTTAAGCCCTTTTCAGTATCAGTATCAGTCCAGTTTGGGCCTTAGCCCATCTCAGTAAAAAAATAGCCATGCTATAGGGCTTTAGCCCATCATAGTATCAGTAGCAGTAACATATATGCAGTCACAAAAATCCTACCCATCTAGCCTCTACACACCATCTTCGTCCAACCCTACACTCCGTGTGGGGATATAATCAACCCACCCATCCCTACACTCCAAGTAGTACCAAATGCGGCACTAGATAGTAGTTTGCGGCTGAGCTGCCAGTAAAATGGCTTGAGGCCTTTCAGTACACTTCCTCTGAACATTATAATCCCCCAACCCAATGCAATGCAATATACAGATATGACATGCTATAACATAATATCATGCATGTAAACAGGGCATATAGTATCAAATTAGTGAGACATCATCGGGCTTAAACATATTAGTCATACAGTCATTTCAGTCAATTAGGGGTCTAGGAAGCTTATCGACCCAACAGTAGGTTCACAGTCGACTTAGGTGACCCGTGCAACCTTATCAGTCAAACAGTGAAAATGGGCCTACAAGCCCATAATGTTTGCTCGTGTGGGCCCACACGCTCGTGTGGCCCACATAACCCAAATTGGCCTTGGCCTCGTGATCCATTTTAATGTAACCCATGCTAGTTAATTATTCATATGTGTTTCCACTAAATTATTGTATCTTAAGCTACAGAATTTCGAATTAAGATCAGCAAATTTTCCCTAAAACCAGACTCACATATATTCTTACCATAAAATTTTTAGAATTATTGGTTTACCCAATAAGTACAGTTTATTCTTTAAAGTTTCCCTTATTCTGCTATCTAACAGTTTTGACCTTTCTACACTAAAATTAATTATCTTCTCGTACAAAATTCAGATGATGTTCTTGTTTGTTTTTCTTGAAATTATGCTCATTCAAGATTTTAAAAATATAAATTCTAACCTATAATTATTTTTAGACAATTTTTAATAGTTTTCAAAAATAAGGACAAGGGATTCCAAAATCATTCTGACTCTGTCTCAATAAAATTCAAATATCTCATAATATGAAATTCTTTTGCTTACTTCGTTTTTTTTATGAGAAACTAGACTCAAATATCTTTAATCCCATATTTTTTTCATCCTCTAATTCGATTTCTAAAATTTATGGTGATTTTTCAAAGTTAGCCTACTTCTGCTATCCAAACAGCAAGTAATTTCAGCTTTTCGTTGGATCCCTTATTTTTGTGTTTCGGGTACACACCTATTTTTGTTTGATGCTAAAACAGCCCCTGAGCACTCCAAAGCCTATAATTGAACAAATAACACCATAATCAGTCTTACCTCACAATTAATCAAAATCACGAAACCAAAATACTTACTCATAAAATGATAAACACTTACCGCAAAAACTTCTAATCGGTACGTTTACGAAAATCACAAGAAGAGCCTTAATCCTCACGAAATGCTACTGCCAACACCCTGGAATTAGACTATTGAACACAAAATAATCTCTTCAAATGATAACCAACAACTTACTAAATTTGCACAAGTGTTGCTTAACACTACGAAATCAAGAGGAAAGAATGGTTTAGCAGGAACAAGGGAATTTCGGCAGTAGAGGAAAGAAAAGAAAAGATAATCAAGTAAGAAGCAAAGAAGAAAAAAATTAGGTAGAGATGGGGGAGAGAAAACGTCAGAAAGCTGGAGAGAAAAATAACTCTTTTTTTTCGAAAAAGGAAAAAGTGATTAGATTTTGGATATTCTCCCCCATAATTCCCTAATTCACTCCTAAAATCGCTCCCTCACTTCCCACTACACATCCACCACTCAGAATATAACACCCCAAACTCAGCTTAAGAGTTATGACCGAATCTAGCGGTGGCACATTGAGGTGTTTAGTGTAAAACTTGTTGTCGCTAAAATTTTTAAAATCAATTAATAATTTTGTTATTAAACAGTGATTCCAAAACGGGTTGTTCATTTCCAAGTGTGCATCATTAAAAGCTAATTACTTTTAAAATGTTATAAATTTTCCAAAATCTCATTCATTGCGGAAGTTATTTTTTAGGAAATGTTGCAAAACGTGGTGTATTTGAAAACAGTTACCTTTTGAAAAACCCATATTTTTCTACAACTAGCAATTCATATCAAACTAAATGAATAAAAACCCCAATGTTTATAACTTTAAAGAGGCCATTTTGCATAAAACTACCCAAATTCAGTTACTTATAAATCAAAAGCTAAAAAAGAAAGCTGATGCGATTGTGTGGCCATCATCGAGTCCCTCACAGCACTGACCCACCTACAACTGGGGATTACCTGTATAGTTAAACAGAGGGGTCAGTTTACGAAAACTCAATGTGTAATCCCCTAACAAGCAAACAGTCAATTAAACAGTAGATAAATACAGTTTGGGCTTGAGCTCGTTACAGTAACAGTCCAGTTCAGTGTGGGCCTATGTCCTTTCCTGTAACAGTAAATGATTGGGCTTTAGCCATCACAAAGCCAGTAATCAGTAGGGCCTTTGCCCAATTTCACTAATATTATTAGTGGGGTCTTAGCCCATAATAGTAACAGATATCAATCATGTAGTGAACAGTATGTAATATCATTAATCGATGCAGTAATAGTACAAAATCATTAGTTAGTGCAGATATGCAGTTAGAAATCCTACCCAATCCAGCCTCTACACACCACTCCGTCCCGCCAAACACACCATGTGGGGATAAAATTGACCTACCCAGCCAGACACACCAAGATTAGCACCGGTTGCGGCACTAAAAGTATTGCAGCAAAGCTGCCAGTAAAATAAGCAGCATATAGCCATCAGTAGGTCCATAATCGTCTTGGGCGACCCGTGCAACCTTATCAGTAGGTACACTTCCTCCAAATATAACAACCCATCCCCAACAATATATCGTGGCATAATATCATACGTGTATGCAAAATGTTATGCTCAATCATAGTCATACATATCATAGAGCAAATCAGTCATACATAACATAAAGCCATAATAGTCATTTCATCTCCTAGGGTTATAACAGTCATTTTACCCTATGGGGGTATTTCGACCATTTTACCCTATGGGGGTATTTCGGTCATTTTACCCTATGGGGGTATTTTGAGCATTTTACCCTATGGGGGTATTTCGATCATTTTACCCTATAGGGGTATTTCGATCATTTTACCCTATGGGGGTATTTCGATCATTTTACCCTATGGGGGTATTTTGGTCATTTTACCCTATTGGGGTATTTCAATCATTCTACCCTATGGGGGTATTTCGATCATTTTACCCTATGGGGGTATTTCGATCATTCTACCCTATGGGGGTATTTCGATCATTTTACCCTAAAGAGGTATTTTGGTCATAACAGTGTAAATGGGCCCAAGGGCCATTACTTGGCCCAAGTAGGCCCACAGACTCGTGCGGCTTATTCAGCCCAGATTTCGCCACGGTTATGAGATCTATACAACCCAGTCTAGAATTTGCCACAAATCGTGGATTTCATCCGTAGGGGCCCACAAGCCCATTGAGCCCACACGGCCTATTTTGGCGCAACGTGGCCTATTACGGCCTAAGTCCATGGAAATGCTCATGAAGGCCTCTACAGTTTATCGCCCATAATTCGCAGGTTTGGCTTTCCACACGAGCGATCGCACACTCGTGTGGTCTCAATGCCGTATTTCGACTTTTCAGCGTATTTCGACTTTTCAGCTTTTGCCGTTCTACAGTTACAGTGGGGTGGTTACACACCTATTACAAATTACAGATTCCCTTTGTTCCCAACACTCTTGTTCCAAAAATCAATGATCATCGTACCCTTGGTTCCCAAACAATGTGCCAATCAACCTCGACCACCACCAAATAGGAATGGAAGCAATGCAGGTTGGAGAAAGCAACGAAAACCTTGAAAACCTCGCCGATCTCCAATCAAGAACAAGGAACAAATGAGATGATATATATATCTCTCCACAACAACAACCTCCCCAAATACCAATATTCTCTCCTCAAATCTCTCCAAATATCCCTCCTCAATTCTCTCTATGACCAATTCAAACTCTATTTAACAGTATTTCAATCCAACTCTACCACCCACACGAATTAGGTAGCAAAATAAATATTCCCTTTTGGATGCGCCACCACTCGAACCTTAGACCCCATGTACACTCCACACGCCCCTTACCACTAGACTAACAACTCTTTTGTATCATATTTTAACCACAATAATTTAAGAACCTACTATCTAGATCCAAGGATTTTATTCACTTAAAATAAAAATTTTGCATAGGCCAAAGCTTGAACCCCTGACTTCTCAGATAGTTCCAAACAATCCTAAATCACTTAACCACTGAAACAGACATTCATTTATGTTAGTTCCTTGCACAACTAAATATTTATGTGCAGTCTCCTAACTGTTCTCTTGTTCAAAACCTATTTCTTCTAGGCCCAAAATTCGGGGTGTTACATAGAAACCCAGTCCAGCACAACTCTTGTCAAAATTAGGAGCAAAAATACAACCTTTGCCGTCCCAAAGATTTGAACCCATAACCTCCCTCACACTAACACTCCACTTATCCACCAGACCAGCAAGCCCATTCTGTTAATTATTTGCCAACTTTTACTTAAAAGCCTACTGACCAAAGATAGGGCTTATTCATAAAAATGCTAAAATTTGCCTAAGTCCTGGCTTGAACTTGGGACCTCCCAAACACTCCTAAAACACATAACCACTAAAGCTAACAGATGTTTGTGTCATACATTCACAATACCCAAAATTAAAATTTTGGGGCGTTACACACATCTTCAAGATTTGTATCTTTCAACTTTAAAGTAAAGGCAAATTTACAAAAGTCATTAAGGACATATACTTTAGAATCATACTTTCATTTCGTTATTAAATTTTTTTATCAATTTTTGGATTAATGCCCGCCGTAATTTTAGTAAAGCAAGACTCGAATAGTTTAGGAAATTCCACATGCACGAAATGAGTATCGAAGTGCTATGCTTAAAGGCAATAAAACTCTAGATATATAATGAGGGCCTCCAAAGAGTTAGTGTTTGCCTAATGGTCTGCATAACGTGCCCGACCAAAGGGTAACACATCAAAACTCTAGGTAAAATCACATAATTCTAGAACTTCGCATAGTATCAATACAAAGCCTCGATAAAATATGCACATGAGAGTCTAATTGGCAAGTCAATCATATTCTAACTTTTCTACTAAATTTATGTAAGCTAAAATCAATTTAAGTAGAAATCTATAATTTTCCTTATCCATATTGATACAAGGGAAAACATATCAATTCAAAACAATAACCAAAGGGGAGGTCATTAGACCTCGTATGACCAAATCTTCCTTTTTATAAAGTCTTTATCATATTTTTCATTTTCATATGTTATCATAACAAAATTCATAAATTTTTGCTTTTATATCATACATAACTCATATACTCATAATTCAATTGTATTTATCACATTATAATTATATGCATTAGGCTTAGCTATATAATCATCAATTCAATAGTAATCATATCATATTAAAATTTTTCATGAAACATATTTCACATGATGTTGAGCACATTTAACAAATTTAAAATTCATATTAAAACACACAAAAGGAAATATAGTAAGTTCTATAAGAAAATACTTTTCAAAATAACAAAATAGATTAATGATTTTTCTAATAGCTTTCACTCTACTACCTTCCAATCGTTTCTTTTGCTAGAGCCCACTCTAGCAATCTCTTTCTCTTATTTTTGCTTTCCCACATTAAGGCTTAATTTAGCATTACTTCTCAAAAGTGTTTTTAGAAAAAAAAACACTTTTGGGGATAAGCTAAAATTTTTAGCTTTAGAAAAAAGTGCTTTTAGACCACTTTTTAACTTAGGAAAAGTACTTTTTTTCCTCAAAAGCTACTTGTTTAAGAATTTTTTATCAAAAAATGCTTTTTGTCCCTCAATATATATCATTATCAATGAGTGAAATCGCAAGATCTATGGAAATTTGTTTCAAAAGAAAAAAAAGAGAAGACCCTCAAAGCTAGATTGTAAGGTATTCAGAGAGTCTTAGAGAATGATTATTTTAAAATATTAGTTGCCTTGGATTCTAAATTGAGAGCTAAATTGGAGGATGCGCTAGATCATGACCAAAATACTAAGTACTTTTAAAATCGAACAAGGACTAGATGAATAAGGAGCCATATTCAAGTCTTGCGATTAGATGGTGAGAATTGGTGTTTTGATGAAAATATTCTTAAAGTAAACCATCAACTTCTTTATGAAAATTTATTCAACTGATGGGGATGTCATTGGGAGGTATCTAGTTGGAGGGTGATTTTCAAGATTAAATGAGTAATATATGGAGATGCTCATGGATTGTGTTAGCTTTGAGTAGATAAAAAAGCATTTTTTGACATGTCTCTATTGAAATACCCTAAAATGATAGATTTCATGCTTTGTTTTTTCAAAACCTATGGGAGGTGGTCAGTGTGTTGGTTTGTTGCATGGTTAAAGGTATTTTCATAAGTGAAGAACTTAACCTAGCCTTAACAAAACATACTTATTTTAATTTTGAAAATTGATTGTTTGGAAAAGATTGCACTATTCAGGCCTATTAGTTTGTGTTCAATGTTATATAAATTAGTCACTGAAGTTATTGTTAACATTCTTAGAAAATTAAGATAGTTCTCATAGGTACAAATCAATCCAATTTTATTACTAGTCAGAGAATTAAAGACAATATTTTGATTACTCAGAAGACAACCCATACGATAAAAATCTATAAACATATATCTGAGTGGATGGTTAGAAAAGTAGATATTGAGAATTGAATCTGTTGGGACATACTAGATACTCTTTGGTTAATGCAGGATTTCCTTCTATTTGATTAGTATTGTCATGCATTGCATCTTTAAGACTTCAATGTAGATTCTTTAGAATTGGTCTTTAATTTTGGAGTTTCAACCAAGACGGAATGTCGGACTAGGATCCATTGTTTCTGTTAAGTATGACTCCTATTTTCAGTCAAATTTGAGAAATAATCTTTTAGTTAAACTCTGTTTATTTGTTTCAGTCAAACATTAATTAGTTTAGATTATTTTATTATCATTTGACATATGAATTTAGCCTATAAATAGGCTATTCTACAACCTTAGTAATAACACCCATTAGAGATTAGAACTGATAACACATTTAGAGAATTTTGTGTTTACGTTTTGAGGGTTCTTTGTTTTTGAGTTTTTGGGGTTTAGTTTTATCTCCATCTTTTGTACTATTCGTTCTTTTGCCATTATAGTAAAATTATCTTTGCCCGTGGTTTTTTATCCTCTTTGGAGGGTTTTTTCCACGTTAAATTTGTGTGTTCAATTTCTCAATTTATTCCACTTTTTTTGTTATTTGTTGCTTAATTGGGTCGATCCCTAACAAGTGGTATCAGAGCTAGTTTAATTTTCATAGATCAGCCCATTCAGATATAGCAACAATAAGGTTTGAAATTGAGAAGTTCGATGGTGAGACAAATTTCAATCTGTGGCAAGTTCGGATGATGGCAATTCTAGTTCAATCCGGTTTGAAAAAGGTTGTTACCGGGAAAAAGCCTAAGAATCTAAATAAAATAGAATGAGAAGAGCTTGATGAAAAGGCCTTGTCTGCAATCCAGTTGTGCCTCGCGAATACGGTATTACAAGAGGTATTGATGGAGAAGACCTCATCCACCTTGTGGAAAAGGTTAGAAACTCTTTATGTGATTAAGTCTCTGGCTAACCGTTTAGTGTTGAAACAACGTTTATTTACGTTTCGCATGAACGAAGGTGATTTAAAGATCACATCAGTCAATTCATTACTCTTTTAAATGATTTAAAGAACGTTGAGGTTCATATTGATGATGAAGATCAAGCTATGCTATTATTGTGCTCTTTACCCCCTTCATACAAGTCTTTCAGGGAGACCCTGATTTATGGCAGAGACAAAATCTCGTTCGAAGATGTGAAGGGTCATTTGTTGAGTAGAGACAAACTCGACAATGAGCTTCATTTGGATAGCAAGGCAGATAGGTAAGCTTCCGTTTTAGTAGCATCAAAGAAACGAGACAAAAGGTGTCGCTATTGTAAAAAGTTAGGTCATGTCAAATCAGATTGTTATAAACTATGAAATAAAAGAGCTGCTAAGAGTAACGAGGAAGATGTAGCTGGTGCTAATTTGGCCGATGAAAGCGGTGATGATTTCTTGTTAGTGTCAAGGAGCGATAACTCCAAGCTCACGTCCAAGTGGATCCTAGATTCGGGATGTTCTTTCCACATGTGTCCCAATAGAAAATGGTTTTCTACATACAGTTCGGTTGAAGGTGGAGTTGTGCGCATGCGAAACGATTCATCTAGTAAAGTAGTTGGTATTGGAACTATTAAAATCAAGGCACACGATGGGACTATTAGGACACTCTCAGATGTCAGGTATGTACCTGATTTACGAAAGAATCTCATCTCCTTGAGTATTTTAGACTTGAAAGGATGCAAAATCATCATCGAGTCGAGTGGTATTAAAGTATCTCGTGGAGCTCTCATTTTGTTAAAAGGTAAAAGAACTAGTAGTCTTTATGTTCTGGAAGGTTCTACAGTGACCGGTGAAATCAGACGTCCATCATCTGTTACAGAGTCAAAGTCAACTCGTTTGGAGTGAAGGCAACTTGGTCATAGGAGGGAAAAATGTATGACCGTTTCATTGAAGAGAGGTTCTCTTTTGGATGCAGGTTTTGAAAAGTTAGGGCACTGTGTTCGTGAAAATCAGGCCCGAGTTAGTTTTGATTTGGAAGTGTACAAGTTGAAGGCTAGAAGTCTTCCAGTTTCTAAGCACAGATTCGATTCAGTTAATTCCCTACATAGTTCAAGATAGGATCGTGGCGGGCTTTGGCAAAGATGGCGTTGTGGAAATATGAGTCAAGGTGGAGATTTGTTAAGTATGACTCCTATTTTCAGTCAAATTTGAGAAATAATCTTTTAGTTAAACTCTGTTTATTTGTTTCTGTCAAACACTGATTAGTTTAGATTATTTTATTATTATTTGACATATGAATTTAGCCTATAAATAGGCTCTTTTACAACCTTAGTAATGACACCCATTAAAGATTAGAACTCATAACACATTTAGAGAATTTTGTGTTCACGTTTTGAGGGTTCTTTGTTTTCAGGTTTTTGGGGTTTAGTTTTATCTCCATCTTTTGTACTCTTCGTTTTTTTGCCATTATAGTAAAATTATCTTTGCCCGTGGTTTTTTATCCTCTTTGGAGGGGTTTTTCCACGTTAAATTTGTGTGTTCAATTTCTCAATTTATTCCACTTTTTTTGTTACTTGTTGCTTAATCGGGTCGATCCCTAACAGTTTCTCTACTTGTTAAAATTAGGACTGGAAAGACTTGATCATACTATTATTAAGGAAGTTGTGAAAGGTAGATGAAAGCCAATTCTGTTAGAATCGTAAATTAAGATATGATATAAAACTTAATAAATCATAAATTAAGATCTATCATGTCAAATCATCAAGAATAAATCAAGAACAGAACTAGATGCAGAAGCATACCTGAATTTATCAATTTCTTGATACCTACGAATCTTGGGGTTTTGATCTTCCAAATTAGCACACAATTAATAAAGAGGAGGTGGCTCTCTCTTTTTTAAAGATGTGATATTTGTAACAACCCATTTCTCTGAAGTGTCAGAACAATGGTTTCGGGGCCACAAATCTGATGTGTGAGTCCGTCAATATTATTATTTAATATTTACGAGTAATATATAGTGTGATAATAAAAATTTGATTTAATGATTTTTGGTTAAATGGAAAAATAATTAGGTTCAAGTGGTATGACCCTAAAGTCAATGTGTTTTAGAAAATGAGGTATCAAGAGTGTTATTAAAGTCAGAAATAGTTTTTTAAATATTTATGGAGTGTTATTAAAGCCGTATTAAAGTTTTGTTAATAAATTTTGACGTTTGCATGCTTAATTAAGTAAAAATGACTAATTTGTAAAAGATATAAAACCTAATAGCTATTGAATTTTAATGTTTTAAGGATTACTTAGTGGAAGTAGGTGGACTTATATGACAATTAGACCATGATGAATTATTATGGTCGGTGAATGCTTGTTTTTATGATAAGTGTGTGTTATTTTTATTAATTAAAAATTTTAAAGTAATAAAAAACATAAAATAAGTAAAAAAAAACTTTGAGCATTTAGCCACTTCTCAAGCCTTTGCATGTGAGTGAATTTTCATTTCATTTTTAGTAATTTTATGATTTTTGAGATCATTGCTACTAGGTCTAGCTAGCCCGTACCTTCGTTTTTGAAGCTATTAAAGATTTTAAATGTTGCCATTGATGAATATTTATGATTTTAGATGTTAAATGATGAATTTAAAGTATTATTTGTTATTTATAAGTATTTTGTTAAGTAATTTTTGATGAATTTATCGATTAGGGACTAAATTGTTGAAATAGTAAAAATACAAGGACTTGGTGTGAAATTGTTACAAATGTGGGCTGTAATGGATGTTATTAACATTCAAATGATATGAATTTTCAATAAAATTGGTTTATTTTCATGATTAGGACATAGGGACTAAATTGAATAAAAATGAAAAGTTGAAGGTAATTTAGTAAAAATGTCGAAAAGGGCTAAATTTCATAAAATGAAGTGGTTTTGCTGTCTAAATTAATAAATTGAATGAAATTGTTAATTTAGATCAAGAACTAGTGGAAAATCGAGGAGAAGAGAAAATTACCAAATAGCCTTTGTACTTAGGCCTTGATGCAATTTAGTTAAGTAAGTTCGTAACTTGATTAAATCCGTTAATTGTGGTTTTGATTGTTTTATATCGAATTGTTTATACATGAATTGAATCTATTGGCTTGAAGGAAATTATTAAGACCATAGTTGAAAGACACTATGGCACTATACCAGAAAATAAATAAGACCATAGTTGAAAGACACTATGACACCATACCAGAAACGAGTAAGACCTTGATTGAAAGACGTTATGGCATCACGATTCTATTGGGTAAGAGCATAACTGAAAGACATTATGGCATCACGACTCTATCGAGTAAGACCATAGTTCAAAAGACGCTATGGCATCACGAATCAAAGAAATAAGACCATGGTTGAAAGACACTATGGCAACACGACGGAAAATGAATAAGACCATGGTTGAAAGACACTATGGCATCAAGATGAGAATAAATAAGACCATGATTGAAAGACACCATGACTTTCTCCGATCATTTTCTATTCAGGTAACATGTTTCAAGTGAGGTATGTATCATAAGTATGAATACAAGTTGAATGTTTGACTAGTATAGTTTCATAATGAATGTTAATGCCTTGGTGTAATTATATATACGTTATATGTCTATAAATACATCAAATCGTGATGTTGTGGTGTGTTTAGAGAATTAAATGGTTATATAAGTATTTTTCTAGAATTCGATGTTATTTCATTTGATTTAATGAGTATAAAAACGAAGGAATCAATAAGTATTCAAATGACTTATGTCATGAATCTATGAAAAGGAATGAAAAGGTAGTTCAATGAAAGTATGTTTATGTTCATGAAATTGATGATTTCAAATGATGTTATTCATTTATATGACTTACTTTATGTTATTTCAAGTGATTAATGAGTTGAGGCACTAATAATATATGTTGAGGATGATGCTTAGGCTTGTACCAAGCTTATGATTAGATTACATCATGTTTAATCTTAATGATATACATTGAAATAGTAAGTGTCCAGATGAAACTATGCTTATGTTCATGAAAAGGTGGTACGAATCAAAAGATGTATTTTCTTATGAAATGGTTTATCATATGGTTGACCCCAAAAGAGTTATATACATAAACGCACTAACTTGATTAGGCTTATGTCAAGCTTGTGGTTATGGTTAATATTTATGCTTATATCTTGTATCATGTACATGAAACTGGTAAGAAAGGGTAATGAAATGGTAAGCTCATAATTGAGATGTAATATGATGATATGAAAGGATTGATGAGCTAAATGACGTATTTATGCGTGAGAAACTCACTTGTGCTATGTATTTAAGCTTATGTTAAGTAAATGGAATGAAAAGTAAGTAAATGGAGTGGTTCATGGTCTTATCTAAAGGTTAATGATGGTATAATATGTCTTCTATAGTCCTATCATGTTAGGAATGAAAAGTATAAGTGATGTTGATAGATTTACTCAATTGTGAGTTGATGATTATATTGTTTGATAAATCTTGTGGCATTGGTATAGGTTTATATTTAGCTTATAAATTTCATTATTGAAATAGAATATTATGTTTAAAGTTTATACAAACTTACTAAGCATTCATTGTTTACATAGTTATCTTTCTCTTACTTTACAGATTATCGAAAGCTCAATTCGTTTGGAAGCTCGTAGGAGATCTATCACACTGTCCAGCGATTATATCGGTAGTATAGATATGTTGGTTAAGGTTATAATGTTATGTATAGGTGGACTTATGGTTGATGTTTAGTTGAATGTTAGTTTATGAGCTTGGCATGTATATGTCATTTTGGTTGATGTAACCTTGGTACTTTTGATGCCTTGTTGATGTGTGTTATTTTGACAATGTGTTAATAAATGTTTGAATGGCTAAAGTGGTATGTGATGAATTGAACTCAACATGATCAAGTTGTGGTATGCTTTGGAAAAGTTTTGAAGTACATATGTATGATTGAAATATGATATGTACATATGTTGGTTGTTTGGTACCATTGAGAAATGTTTGGTTTGTGTCACTTATGTGATTTTGATGCATGGGAGTAATGGTCCAAATGGTAAGTTTATATTAACATGGTATAGGTCAATTAATGTATGTTTTGAAATGTAGCTATGTGATTAAATATACTTATGTTTAGGCATCTTGGTTTGATTGTGATTGAGGTGTCTATATGGCATATTGGTTGAATGGAATTTGGTCATATGAATTGGTCATTTTATGCATGTTTTGGTATATTTTGGTGCCTTGGTCAAGGGTGGAAAGGGCTTGTAGGTACATGTTTGATTGGGTGAAAGAAAGGGATTGATTTTGGCCAATTTCTTGTCTACACGACCTAAGACACAAGTGTGTGTCTCAGCCCTGTGTGACACACGGCCTTGCAACACGGCCGTGTGTCCACTGCAGGTTTGGCCGTGTGACCCAACTCTATGACTTACACAGGCTGGGACACGGCCGTGTGTACATACTTTGATTGTTACATGGCCTGAGACACGGGCGCGTGTCTCAATTGTGTGAGCCACACGGCCTAGCCACATGGTCGTGTGACCCCTACGGTTTTAATTTTTATAATTTTTCCTCAATGTTCCAAATGTTTTCGATTTAGTCCCAAATCTTTTCTAAAGTGTTTCTAAGGCCTTAAGGGACCGATTAAGGGACGATATGCATGTATATGAAGGGACTTTGCTATGCTTAATGAAATGTTTGGAAATGAATCTTTTTTATGTTACAATTTTAAGGTAATGCCACGTAACCCTATTTCGATGACAGATACGAGTTAGGGGTGTTACAATATTAGAAAAATTAGCTTGTGTGTAATTTGGGAACCATAACCCTAATATATATAACTTTGGAGCATTAGCCCTAATTTTTAATCAGCCCATCATCAATTAGAAATTAGTTACTAGAGTATCTACACATATTTGACCCATACTTTATTTAATAATTAAAGCCCAATAAACCATAACCAAATTAGATCACTTTTAATTTGGGCTAACCTATTATGATAATAAATAATATCATGTAATTACCCTTATTATATATGTAATGTCCATAGTTTCCAACAAATTCAGGTTTCAAAAAATGGTCAGCCTATTTCTCATTTATTTTACAAATGACTTAGTAAAATAGACTTACAATAGGAGGAGCTGGTGTCGATTGTTCTTTCTAATTCTAGTTATTACTCGAGGCCTAAGATCAATGGCTAGAATACCTAGGTATTCTTTTCTAAAGATGTGGATGCTATGCTTTGTAAAAGAATTAGCTCTAAACTAGGTTTCCAACAAGTCTTTGATATCGAAAAATACCTCAGTGTTCATTTATTTCACAAGAGAGTCACCAAAGAAACCTACAAGTTTATTATTAAAGAAGTTTGATCATAATCGAACGATTAGGATGAGAAGCTTTTGTTAATGGCAGGTCGAAGAACACTAGAGAAATTGATATTATTTTCCATCCCAAATTAATATATGTGGCCTACTATGATACCTGCAAGTGTTAATAATGAAATAGAAAAGTTTTCTAGATGCTACATTTTGGGTGAGAGGAGGAAATTGGTACTTGTGTATCGGGAACAATATCGTCATCCTGCATAAAATTGTGGTCTTAGAATAAGTAGACTCAAGGACCAGAACCGTTTATTCCTACTTAAACTAGCGAATATAAATTGGAAGAGGGTTGTCCACTATCCATAGAATTAGCAAACTCGTCATTCGTGTGGAAGTCACTATAAAGGTTTAGTTGGATCTCCGTGATATTTGTTGATCGATCGGTGATGGCAATATAGTGTGATTTTGGAACGATGTTTGGATACAAGAACTGAGGCCTTTGCAAAATTATTACTTGGATCATCAATTAATTAATAGGGGCTACTAGGGTAACTAGATATGGGAGGCATTTAGGGATAAGTTACCAGATATGGTGCTATCGTTGTTATTATTCCACCTTGTAATGATGTAGATATAGACTTGTATATTTGGCAAGGAACACAAATGTTCAATGCACAATGGATAACGCTCATAAACAACTCACACATAGTACTTGGAACCCTAGACATGATCATTGGTGGCTCGTGGCTTGGAGGTTTAAAGGTGCTCAAAAGTGCATCTATGCTTGTTTTTTCATAATAATCAAATCGCTGAGGAGAGGTGCAAGAAAGGCCTTAAAGGTGATGGGACATGTCATATATGTAGAGGGACTCTTGAATCTACTTTACATGTTCTCCGTGATTGTGCCATGGCCAAATCGATGTGGGGAAGATTGATCCCAAATTACTCCAAAAACAATTTTTTCTCTCTTACCTTGGACTTGTGAGATGTAGAATATTCATAATTATGATACCCCTAAACCAAGTCACAGTACAAGTAGCGTGAGTTGGAATAAACTGCATGGGGATTGAATAAAACTCATCGTGGATGGAGCGGTGAAAGAAAATCCAGCAAGGCCCTCAGCTGGAGGAATTTTTCGAGATGACAATGGTGCTCGGCTAAAGGGTTTTCATAGTTACATTGGAATTTACTCAGTGGTTCAAGTCCAATTATGGGCACTGTTTGAACTGTAACTGGCATGGTAGCTTGGTTACCGAAAGTTAGCTGTCGACAGTGATAACCTTACGGTTTTGTGGATGTTCAACGAAAATTTGGAAGAGGTCTGAGGATTTGCAATGCCTAGAAGGATCAGTGAATTAATGGCCATATAATTGGCAGTTTAACCGCAGCAAATTCACAAAGAAGCCAATCATGCTGCAGATTTAATGGCTAGGTTCGGTCTAATGACGGGATTTCATTTTTCTTCTTTGCTTTTAAGGGACACCTTAGGCGTTTACTCTTCAACGTAATAAATTGTTTCAGCTGTAATATCACACTTTTGAAAAAAAAATTATAATATGATGTTTATATTCTTTTAAAATATGAATATATAATTATTCATTTCAAGAATTTAGCCTTTTAATTTTTTAGATTTAAAATTTTAGATCCATTTATTAACACCGAGAAAGAAATATTTATTTTATAAAATTTAAACAAATTATTCTGAAAAAGAAATTATGATTTATAACTATGATCCACTTGTTTAATCACATTATATTTAAAAAAAAGTGATTGTATAAAACTGTGATTTCACGTCATTCTTATCCCTTTCCAATAGGAAAATGACAAATAAAATTTTTCCTTTTGACTTTTAATAGTTTTAATTGGATTGAAAGGAAGATATTGTATGAAACTGTGATTCTACGTCATCCCTATCCCTTTTCAATAGGAAAATAACAAATCAGATTTTTTCTCCTGATTTTCGGACTTTTCCTCTTGAAAAAATTCAAATTCAACTAAAAATATTAAAAACCAGAAAGAAAATTTTTATTTGTATAGGAATGAGTGAAATTACAGTTTTATACAATTTTTCTTATAAAATACTAAAAATTAGGACAAAAAATTTAATTTATCATTCTGTTATTGAAAAAAATAAATATTTCGTGGAATCAAATTCTTATACCATCTTTATTCATATTTGAGTAGTTGAATAGATAGTGGAAGCGTGCAAATCATAATGAATTTTAAGAAGAAAAAAAATATAATTATGAAGATATATTATATTATTAAACTCAAACATTGTGGCTTTAAAATAAATAAATATACAATATAAAATAAATAAATATACGTTTTGTTTTGTTAGGAGGGGTTTGAATTCTGCGCCTCGCTTTTTTAATGATATATGTATTGAGATTACTCCACCTGAATCATGAACTGATGATAATAAATAAAGTTGAAATTTCAAGCAGCAACGATAGTCTCGGTTGAAGGAGGACCCGCGGTGGTGGAGGTCGTGGTGGTTGAAGATGAATGGAGGTCTTGCTTCTTTGCAGCTACCATGTTCAATCTTCTTTGTCTTTCGTCTAGCTTCATCTGCTGTTCCCTGCAATTTTCACTGCAAAACGCTGTATCCCCCCTGCATTTTTTATTATTGCTGTATTAATAACAGGCTGAATAAAGAATAACAAGAACCAACAATAAGAATTGATTTCTCAAAAGCCTTATTATCTTAAAACAAGGAAAAAGATTGAAAAAATATTAAAACAAGGGAAAAGGAATATACCTATACATATAAATGTCACGAGCAGGAGCTAAGCGGCGATTACAAAGGCAACAAAAGCGCAAGAAAGGAGCAGTTTCAGCATCAGGTGACCTTCCAGAATCTGCACTTGTTGGCGACAACAAGGACAAGAAATTTTCATCAAAAACAAAGTTGTCTTTTGGGAATTCAGGCAAAGGGCTTAGTCTAGAGGGAGAACCATTGGATATAATTGGGCCTCGGACATCCATGGACAGCCCTGTCACGCTTGTCGTCCTCTTCATTGAATTGCCTGAACGTTTTCCTGACGACAACCTATTATTCATAATATATTTTTATAGATATATAGATATAACTTAGCGCTCTCGCTCTCTCTCTCTCTCTTTTATTTTTCAGAGAATAAAAGAAAAGAAAAAGAGAGAGGGGGAATGGAAGGAAGGGCGATGGGGCGAGAACAGGAAGACAAGATGAGGATGGGAGAGAGAATTAGACCGCTGCTTGCGGCCACGAGTCTTAATCAAGTCCAAATCACGTCTATCATTATTTCCCATTTTTTAATTCTTGTTATTGTTAGTATCTTAAATAATTTCTTTTTTTTTTTTTTAATTTTCCTTTCATCATAATTTTTTTGCTTCTTTCGTAAAAAATATTTTGATCAATTGGAATAACGAAAAATTAATTTGCTTTCTTAAAATTTGTCATGGTAAAATATTTCATGAAAGTCGAAACAAAGCAAAATGGATCCATTTACATATTGGCATAGGGATAAATTAGATGTGAAGGCAGTTATTTCTTAATTAGGCTTCTAGGTTGGTTTTTATTTATTTATTTATTTAGGTAAATAGGTTAATTTTAGGACAGAGAAATGAAAAGCGCGTTCAGTTAAGCACGCTTTTTGCATATGTGGCAGGAAAGCACGGCCAGCTGGACGTGTTGTCCTTTTGTCTTTCCTGGGGTTAGGGTTTATAATTTTCTTAAGGTTAGGGCTTTGAGATTTAGGTTTTAGGGTTTTTTTGAAAGGGTTAGGGTTTTCGACTGAAATCGCAGAAGTTCATAGGTAGATTTGAAGGGTCGGGAATGTGGTAATGCCCTTCAAAACACATATATTCCATATGTCATGGTGGGATAGGATCATCACCTCAGAAACTCATCGTGGGGAAATCAGGTTTCGGGGTAATAATGCTTGATACGATCAGGGGTCAAAGTCTAAGTGAAGGTCCCAGTCGGTGGCTGTGATGTGGCCAGGGGTTTGAGTATAGACGGGGGGCAAGTGATAGTCATTGCGTGGTCAGGGTTTCAAGCTTTTTGGATGCCCACAAATGATGCCCTTTATATACTACATATAAGATTGAGGCCATAATCATATGAAAAAACTCTAGGGGCTTTCAATGTAATCAATGTATTTTTTTTTCTCTATTTCCAAGCAATTCATATCTTTAATCTTTCATTCTTATCTGAAGGTTGACACTGAGGTGGAAACAAGAGGGCTCTCAGGTGGAGAGAGGATGTTTTGGTACAGTAGATGTCAAACTCAGGTCAGCGTAACAGTGGTTGTAGTTATTAGTGGGTTGTTTAATAATGACAACCATCATCGCCCTAAACAGAGCATGACCTTTCTTGCACTGCAACAATCGCTGCCTGCTTAAGAGTCCTCTTGCGTCCACAACGGTCCCGACCTTCGAATAAGAAGGAAGGTTAAATGTACCGATTGCTTGGAAATGGAGAAAAAAATTACGCCTATTATAGCGGAAACCCTCGAGTTTTTTCGTATGATTATGCCCTTAGACTTATGTATGTTATTTATAGGGCATCATTTTCTTATATCCAAAGAGATTGAGCTCGTGGCTGTATAACGACCGTCAACTGGCTCCTCAGTTATACCCCAATCCATTACTGCATAATGGCCATCGGCTAAGACCTCCACGTAGTCCTTCACACATAAAGAAAAATCACCCTGGAACTCGACTTCCTCAAGATAGGTTTTGAAGGTAATGGTCTCATCTCAGCAGGAAATATGAAATGTTTACGTCTCGGGGTGATATCGAATCATTGACAACTTAAGAATACCTTGAACATTAAGAAAATATTTTATAGAGGAGGAATGGAGAGGGGAGAAGATATTTGACGGACGATGAAGCTTAGTGTGTGAAGGAAAAATACGTTGCACAAGTCGATGAATATATTCAAAATGTGGTTAAAGTGGCCGAAAAATACGAAGCGTTAGGAACTTTTAATGTTTGGCAAAAAAATGTTAGAGAAAGCATGCCCACCTCGGGGAGCTTTCCTACTGACATGGTAGGAAAGTGTGCCAAACTGGCCATAAAAGCTCCTCGAGCTGGTCGTGCTTTCTTTAACATTTTTATTTCGTATTGTACATTAAAGTAACTTCTGTAAAATACTTGGGGAGCATGTTATGAGGCATAGAATTCCTGGGGAGAATGGGTGGGCTGAAATTTATATGACTACTGAATGTGTTTTGAATACTCCAATGCACTTGTATCATACAAAATTCAATGAATGCGTGCATTCATAAACGAATTTTGAAGCACGTATTCCCTTTCTCCCTATATTATTTTATTATAAAAGGGACAAATTTTTCATAACTTAGACACGCATGAAATTAATATCAAACATCAAATAGTTATGTTGCGAGAGTTGTGTACTTCTTTAAACGTTCCTCTACTTATTTTTTACTTTTTTTAATCCAATTCATGACCAATATTGAAATGAGTCAACGATGGAAATTCATTATTTACTATGATGATCAAATCTATAGTACAAAGGTCGGGGTGGTGTTTGTAAGAGTGAAGTCCATGGAATTGGTGTTCAATCCTACCATTCAATTGCGTGAGCTACATACCAAAATCAAGAGGAAAGTTGGAGGATCGACTCGGGGAAGAATTTCAAAGTTGCAATGTAGATTTCTTGCCTCCATTGACCCCTATAGGTATAAGCTATTCAACGTGACTGGCAATGTCCATCTCGAAGCTGTTATATTATCGTATTACTGAAGAGAAAATGCTGTAATGGAGTTATACGTCAAGTTCACCGAGGCTGATGGATCTGGCCCATCTTCAACCACTGTTGTGGCAAATATGGGAACCAAAGTTGAAGTAGAAAGTCCTACTACACAGTTGTGCGATGGGTTTACTGGCCTATTACAAAGAGGCTACTACGATGTTCTTGAAACATCTATGGGAAAACACTCATTGGTCTTCGGCACGAATTTAATCTTTGGTGTCCAATACCGGTTGGGGTTTGAGCATAACTAAATCTGGACTCTCGGGCTCGACATTCAATTAGTGCATTCGATTTCAACTTTAGCACTAGGTCGATGTCATGGAGCGAAAACAGTTATACGGGGGGATCATCAACGTACTTTAGACATCAAACCAGTATATTTTTTAGCGGGCACATAGGTTACAATAGAACTGATGTTCTACTCATTTCGACGAGGACTAGCGAGGGTACGTCCAACCCCTTACTTAAAAGTGACAATGAAGGTGCAAATGGGGAAGAAGATGTGGCCCATAAAAAATGTACAGGTAAGGAAAAAAGGGTGGCCGAGGAAGACGATTTAGTTGAGGAAAAAGGGGTAGCAGATGCAGTTGACGAGGAGGAGTCAGACCCTGAGCCAATCCGACAGCGTAGTCTGAATGGTTCAAAATTGGCACTATTTTTCAAATATTTGGCGGTGCATGGGCTGACATCTAGCTGGACATCTGGGTTGGCATCTACATCGTCATGAAGGTGAAGAATGCGAGGGATGTCAGTGCCCCAAAATATGTACCTACGAGAATAGAAGAACTGGCCACGTGTAACGATGGTGCATAATACGATGCTTGTGAAAAAAATAGGGTTAGTGAAATTAAGAGGATAAATAAAGTGAACTGACCCGGATATTGCATAGACATAGGCGGTGTTTCTTCTATCGTAGCTGATGACGAACCTATCATGCGACTGCATCCTGTCTTACACTACTACTGTGGCGGTCGTCGTTGCCTCTTCGGCTGAATTTGTCTACTCTTCGCCTCCAATAATAGCAGATACAGCTTCACGGTGACTTTAAACCACATCATGTAATCGATATTTTTCGGCGTGTCCACTGAGAAAAATGGTTCGTGGATGGGTAAGGGTTTCATCCTACAATCCCAAACTTAGGTGTACTCATTGTGCTTCTCTGCCTAGTCCTCGTTGTTCTTCCCCTATATGTCCACCTTGTGCATGTCTTTCATGTCTCGCGGTGGTGGTGGAATCCGTTGCCTACACCCAAACTACTACAACACCCGGTCTGATTCATGCATTTCCACCCTCACGTACACTATCAATAGAACCTTTGCGTCCCACATCTGCCAATTGGCAAACACTTTTGGCGGGATGCAAGACATGATATCGATGTCAGTGTATGACATCCATTCAAACTAAAAAGTAGAATTACAAATATCGTTACGTACGATTTTTTCTTTTACTAATCATTGTGTAATTAATATAGGTTCGAAAGAAGATGTAACTAACCTTGACTTCGGAGTGTTGATCTAACAGCAGCCTAAAATCTTTAAGCTCCTCAAGTAATCCTATATTACTCGGCCTATGGTTCCACTTGTACAGGCAATATGTTAGTCGAAATATATAATAAATAAAAACATTACTATACAAACTACGTATTTATTATAAATGATATTTACTTCGTCACCAACGGGAGCACGTATGGGTCGATCACTCTGGGACGTCAAAACGATAGTCACCACTAGGACTACGATTGCAGCAGGAGCAGACAACCACCGATCGACATCATATTCGATACTGTGGCACAATAGAGCTCTCGGTATAACGTGGGCAAGATGATAGATCCCCAACTTAGTTTTCCGCATTTATTGAAGTCTACTAGATGTAGTAGCCACCTTGCGTGCACCAAATTTCAAGATTTTTCGGGCATTAAAATGCCCCTGATTAACCTCATGATTAATGCTCAGGCATATTGTTGTATGACCTCCTCCGTTAGGTCTTCAGGAAGTTCTTTGAGATTATCCTCCAACCAGTCTATCAATATCTGACCATCGTTAAACCAGTTTGGGTCCTTTCCCAACATTGCTCTGTAGAGGTCTACTTTATCGGGAACGATCGCTGATCCTATGACGACTGACCCATCCACTGAGGGAGTGAGTTGTAACGCTACGTCTTTGAGTGTAATTGTACATTCCTCGCATGTAAGGTAGAAAGTGTGTGTTTCGAGACTTCATCTTTCCACCAACATGCTGATTAGTGTAGGATCAAGTTTGCAGCCCCTGAGTTTACTAGACGTATGTTGAATCCAACCTCTTGCAAGTAGCCACGAATTTGAGGGATCGGAGGCTTTCCCATATTATGTATGAACCCCTTCAAAACAAAATCGTCCACCTATTTATAACATAAAATAAGTTATTTCAAATTATTAAAAAAAGTAATTATATTTAGCATAATTGAAAATAACAAAATTTAAAATTTCATCTTACCATACTGCTTGGGCGGCGAAAATATGGTCGTCGTCGAAATGAATTAGAGAGGTGGTCAATCGTGAGAAATTAATTAGAACGAATAAAAATGAGGTAATTAAAAAATAAATTTTTAAATGAGAATATCGATAAATTTAGAATAAAAAGATATAGAGAATTGAAAGAAGGATATGAATGAAAGAAATGAAATTTGGGGGGTATTATAGGTTAAAAAATAGTGATTGTTGGCCTCCCTTAGTCTTTTTTACTGTTACAGCGCCAACATTGAAAAAGTCGTTGGCTTTTGACCATTGAGGGTGTAGAAAGCGCGGCCGGCTGGACACGTTTTCCATTTCTCTCTCCTAAAATCGACCTATTTCCCTAAATAAAAAAATCGACCTAAAGACTTAAGTAGAAAAACTTGGCCTTTAAGGCTAATTTAGCCTGGGGATAGATTATGATGGTAAGAGTCTTTGATTATATCCAATTGATTTAACCCAATCATTCAGTTAATAAGAGATTAATTTAATTTAATTTAATTAACTTAATCAACATTATAAGTATGATGTTTTTATTTATTTTAAATATTTTTATAATATAATAATATAATATATAATTCAAAATATAATTAAACATGTTTTTATAATATTCGTTTTTTAGCATTGGATATACACATTTATTTATTAAATTAAAAATAAGTAATATATATAACATATCTAATGTAAATGATATTTAAAATAAATAATATTTTGTAAGTAGTACGATATTATAAAATGTTATTTGTATACAATGTTTAAAAGGAAATGGTAGGATTATATATTTGACTTTTCAATCCTCATAAATTAGTTATATTATAAATGCACATAATAATAACATTATTTTTTTATAACCACATTATTTTTTTTGTTATAAAATACATGTTGTATATATACTTTTCTTGTAGTAACACCTCTTTATAGAGTTGTATATATACTTTTCTTGTAGTAACACCTCTTTATAGACAACATTTTTTGGGTTTCTATTATTGTGCCTTTTTGTTCGGCTCGACTAAAATTTTTGATGAAGACATTGAAACCCATCTAGATAATGCATCATATAGTTTTCCATTAGAAAAAAAAAACATATTGTGGCAAATACACTCCTACTATAGGTTTGGCCTTGTGATTTATTAATATTCATCGCAAAACAAAGACATATTGGAAATTTTTTTCACGTAAACTGAAAAGGATATCCTTCATTTTCTGGAAGGTAAGAGTGGAATTCTTGGTAAAATGACTTGTTTTCAAGCATGTTGATAGATTGTTATCTCATCGTGTATTACATTCTCATCGAAACATTTGTAGTCCATTCTTGTTCCATTGCACAAGCCATTTGATGGATCCAAATTTGTTTGAAGCAAACCATTTGGTAGAAGTGGATTAAAGAATTCTTCTTAATAGTTATTATATGTATCATCCGCAACTTGGTCAAAAACTATTGAATGTTTTATTATCACTTGGGAACATGTTCATCAACGTCTCGTTTTGTCCATGTAGTCATTTTTTGTTGCCAAAATTACGTTTTCATTTTGTCAAGCATTATTGTTGCTACTACTCCAGAAGTTATTGTAGCCTATGCTATCATTCCTCTTGATCTTCATTTAACTTTGTTGTTGCATCATAATCTTCTTTTGGGGTTTTAGCGGTCAACTAATATGTTTTTTTTTTTTTTGGATTTAAAGTGTTAGTATTTAAAAAAGTATAATTAACTTTTGCCAGATCAAATTTCTTAATACTTTTCCCCACGGGTTTAACATAATATGCAATATTTTGTAGTGTCAAGCAAATCAATGTTTGTATCAAATTTTCATGAGTTCTTTTATATGTTGTGTGAATAGCGTAAAATAGAGTAAATTATTGTACTAGAAAACCACACTAGGTTCAATTTCTAGAAAAGATTGGAGAGGTCACAAATGGTCCTGCTTAAAACCCAACCTCCTAGACAAAATCTCCCTACAATGTAATTTAATAGCATAATATATCACTACAATTGTGCCCTACAAAACATTAAAAGATAAATAAAATAATAAAGAACACCAGAAATTTAATGAGGTTCGAAAAATTACGCTTATGTTCTTAGACACTAACAAATATATTTCACTGCAAAAGATACAAGTGAAAATTACAAATAGGAAGAGAAAAAATTTTCCTTATAAAGAAAATGAAAAATTTTGGGATGATTTAAAGGTGGAGAAACCACCTCTATTCACAATAGTACAAACACTCCACAACCTTGTATTTTTTAGATGTGGGATTGTGATAATTCAACAAATCTCCACCTTAGCAAATTTCCACTTCTTTAATATCCTTACAAAACAAATTTTGACGGTGTTTTTAAATTTCAATCTTCAAGTTTTAACATTGATCAAGTCCAAACATAATTGGAACTTGACCACAGTCACAACCTTAGTCATTATATCGAAAAGAATCTCAATGGTTGAAATTTTCTTGATCTTTACTCCACCCTATTCTAGAATCTCTCATACAAAATGATATTGGACATCAATGTGCTTCATCCTTATATGATAAATTTGATTCTTTGCTAATTGAATAACACTCTGACTATTGAAATGCACTTTAACATACTTCTACTTAATTTCTAGTTCACCAAGCAACCCTTGAAGCTAAATTGTCTATTTTATAGCCTCTGTGATTGCCATATACTTTGCTTTTGTAGTAGATAAGGAATCTGTTGATTGTAAAGTAGACTTCCAACTAACTGATGCCTTTGCAAGAGTAAACACATAACTAGTAGTTGACTGTCGTTTGTCTAGAACACTAGCATAGTTTGAATCACAATATCCAACCACAAGCTATCTATCTTTCTACTAAAAAATCAATCCAATAACCATTGTATTATGGATATATCGTAAAATCCATTTTACAGTTTGCTAATGCTCATTTCCTAGATCATGCATTTACTTGCTCACAACTTTAACTATTTGTGAAATGTCAAGTCTTGTACATATCATATCATAGATTAAGCTACCAACAACATTTGCGTATGGTATCTTTGACATGTATACTTGTTTTGCATCATTCTTTGTCGACATAGAGGTATTAAGCTTAAAATGAGGAGCAATAGGAGTGCTAACAGATTTTGATTTCATTCATGCCAAAACACTTTAGCAAAAAACACTTTAGCAATTTTGTCATATATTGTTTCTGAGTCAAACAAAAGCCTCTTCAAGCTTCTATCTTGAGTTATCTCCATGCCCAAAATCTTCTTTGCTTCTCCTAGATCCTTCATCTCAATTTCCTTTTCCAACAATCTTTAGCTTCAAAATTTCTACTTGACTTTTGGAAGATATCAACATATAATCAACATAAAGAAAAATATATATAAGAGAACCATATTGAAGCTTGCAAAAATACACACATTGAAATATTTGCTTCTTATGTACCTCTCTTCTATCATAAGCTTGTCAAATTTATTGTACCACTGCCTCAAAGATTGCTTTAAACAATATAACAATTTTTCAAGTTTATTGATAAATGTACAAGATAGAGTTATCCATAGCACTTTCTAGCTCATAATTCTTGTAAATTTTGAGTAATTGATAATGATTTTTATGAGTTTTATTATGAAGTTAATAAATTTAATAATTTCTGTTAAAAATATTTTTATTCAATTTCATATAAATTCTACTTAATTTTGTATTATGTTTTAGTAGATGACACACCGGAGATAGTCTGATCCTAAAGCTCTTCCGTTAAGGCCCTAATAGTATAGCTTGGCAAAGCATCATCAATTGAGCTGCCAAAAATTCATCATGGGACATCTAAATAAAGTAATTTTAACCCTAAAATTATTGAAGGACCAAGGTGAAAATGGGTAGCAAAATTTGGATCACTTCTAGTAAAGTTGAAGGCCCAAAATACGACCCAAAGAAAGAAAGCTCCACATGTCCAAGGAAGGCGCAAATCTAGCACCTAAGAACCAGCCATAATGCTGCCCAAATAAGCTCTTTAAGCTTATTTCAAACATTTGCAAACCAACCCTCAAACTCTCTTACTCATCCATTCCAACCCCTCTACTTTTCAAGCTTTGCAACTTGAGCATTATGCTTAAAATAGCAAAACCAACCAACCAACCATCCTCTCCACAATTCATTGCCGGCCACATAAGGGAGAAGATTGTGGCTGAAAATCTCTATTTTTAGCCCTCTCTCATGTGTATAAATAAAGGCCAAAACCTTCATTTATCGTTCAACAATTAACTAAACATTCATTCACTCTCTTCTCTTCTCTTCCGTGCCTAAAGCCTCTTATTTTCTCCACCTTTCTGTTCTCTCTTTGAGAGTTCCCTTAGTAAACATTTCTTGAGAGAAAAAGCTCTCTTGGTCAGTCACCTTGAGGAGCATCGTAAAAACCATAGAAATCAGAGGGAGCCACCACAGATAGTTCTCGGGAAACCAGCGAATTCATCTTAGAGTTTCTTATTCCTTTCTCATTTAATTGTTCTTAGTAGAAAAACATGATTGCAAATTATTTAATTACTTTTTCATTAACAATAATGACTTAAATTTGTTTTATCTATAATGATTGCAATGCTTTGATTTAATTCGTTCAACTCATATTTATATTATTACAGGCCTCAATTGTTTATGTTTCTAATTAAAATCATTCATGTTGTTCAACAGTAAGATATGTTTGATTGCATTAGAATTAATCACTTAATTCAAACTAGATGGTGGTTAATGGACATAATAATTGGATAATGCATGCTTAATTCATATTCGAACCAGAAAGAATTAAAGGTTCATAATAATTCCAAAAGAACACTATTAGCTTGCATAACTTTAGATTTATGTAATTAAATTGTTTCAAACCTAACCCATCCCTATTACTTTGCATAAATTCTAAGGAATCCTTAGTCAAACGGTGACATAGAAATATGCACGTTTTTCTAAGTGACAAATCTAAGATCTCAAAAGAGCTTATGATTTAGATTCCAAGTTCATAAATGATTGAGTTGTCATGTAATTTTTTTGGAACATTGCTAAGCATAATAAAGAAAGAATTGAGTTAAAATTTTAATTGTTCTAGCTTATTCATGTTATTGTTGTTAAAACTTGTGAATTGCTGCAAAACTATTTCTTTGCATTTTATTTTATTTTATTTCATTTTCATATTAGTTTTTAAATTTAATTTTAACATTCATCAATTCTCAAATATTGTGTTTTTTTAACCAACTTGTGAATATTAACTTTACAATTATTTATTTCAACATAGTCCTTGTGGAGACAAAACTCTTTTTACTTATTACTTGATAACGACTGTGGACATGTAAACCAAGTTTTTAGTGTCATTGCTGGGGACTGTTAATTTAATCATTATTTGTGAAATTATTTCTTGCAATTTGGTTTACTTATTTTTATTTTTAATTTTTATTTAACTAATCTTTTATTTATTGCTAAAGCTTTACTATACCTTGTAATATTGGAGAATCTTACTGTGGTAAAGCTCGATGTGACCTAGGAGAAAATATCAACTTGATGTGAAAGACTATTTTTAAGATGTTGGGTATAGGTGGTGTTAGGCCAACAATCATGACACTCCAACTAGCGGATCGATCTCTAGCACACCCGAAAGGAAAGATCGAGGATGTTCTGGTACGTGTAGATAACTTTATTTTTTATGTTGATTTTATTGTTTTAGATTTTGAAGTAGATAAGGAACTATCGATCATCCTGGGGAGACCTTTTCTGGAAATGGGGAGAACATTAATAAATGCGTAGAAAGGTAAACTCACTGTGCAACTTCAAGATGACTAGGTGACTTTTAATGTTCTTAAAGCCATGAAGTTCCCTGATCCGGTGTAAGAATGCTCAGTGATAGAAGAACTAGAAAATTTAGTTTCTATAGAATAAGATTGTAATTTTGTAGAAGACTCCTTGGAAAACACCTTGAGTCTGAGCCATTAGAAGATGAACAAGGTAAGGAAAATATGGCTTTGATGGAAGCTAATCCAAAGGGCTATGTTCAACCAGTATGTTTTGGATCATTGGAGTTGGAAACTAGAGACTACCTAAAACCAAATTTATTAATCAAGGAACTGCCCAAACTTGAATTAATGGTACTCAATTCTCATTTCAAATACGTTTATTTAGGTAACTGTTCTACTTTGCCTGTAACTATTTCAATAGAATTAATAGAACCCCAAGAGTAGCAGCTGATTAAAGTTTTGTATAAATTCAAAAAGTTGATCGGTTGGACCTTAGTTGATATCTGAGGAATAAGCCCTTCCTTTTGTATGCACAAGATTATCTTAGAGGAGGACGAGAAAGCAAGAATTGATAGGCAAAGGAGACTCAATCATATTATGAACGAGGTAGTTCTGAAGGAAGTAATCGAATGGTTAGATGCTGGAATTATTTACCCTATCTCAGATAGTCCATGTGTAAGTTTGGTGCAATATGTACTAAAAAAAAGTTGGAATCACGATTGTAGGGAGCGAGCATAGCGAATTAGCTCTGACGAGGATAGTTACGGCCTGGAGAAAATGCATAGATTACAGAAATCTGAACAAGGCAACCTGGAAGGATCACTTCCTACTGACTTTCATAGATCAAATGTTGGACCAACTGGTAGGTAAAGAATACTACTGTCTCTTAGATAGGTATTTGGGGTACAACCAAATAGTTGTAACCCTAGAAAACCAACACAAAACAAATTTTACTCGCCCATACGGTACGTTTACTTTTAGCAGATGCCTTTTGGTTTATATAATGCATCTGTAACATTTCAACAATGAATGATTGTAATATTTACTGATATGGTTGAAAATTTTATTGAGGTATTCATGGATGATTTTTCTATTAAGGTAAAGAAGAAATGTGAGGAGACAAACCTTGTCCTTAATTAGGAGAAATGCCACTTTATGGTTAAGGAAGGAATTATCTTAGGACATAAAATTTCCAGAAGAAGGATCAAATTTGACAAAGCAAAGGTGGATGTAATTGAAAAAGTGCCACCCCCATTCATTGTTAAAGGAGTTAGAAGTTTCTTAGGGCATACCGGTTTTTACCAAAGGTTTATCAAGGATTTCTCAAAGATTTCCAAGCTTTTGCATATGCTATTAGAGAAAGACATGACTTTTGAGTTTAACAAAACATGCTTGAAGCCTTTGAAGAATTGAAAAATTGGTTAATCTTAGCACCAATAATCGTTACACCAGATTGGAACTCTTGTAACACCCCTAACACGTATCCGTCGTCAGATTGGGGTTACGAGGCATTATCGAACAAAACATAGTTCATATGTATAAAGCACATAACCAATTAATTCAAACTTGCATTATTAATCATATTACAAATACGACCCATGCTTCAAATTCATTCAAATCAATATCCTCCATTCAATCAAATTTTTGAACCAACTAACATGCATCAAAGTCATACAATACGTGCTTTATAAATATAATTTTTGAACCATATGAATATCACATTCATGGTATTTGACTACCTAAATTAAAACCAAGCATGTATCATTTCATATGTGGTACCTAGCACATAGATTATGATCTTCAATTTTATAAATCTATTTCATGAGCAAATTGTCAAATGTACATTTTACATACCTATGCACATTCGAATTATTAAGTCAAAACAAGACACACCATACGGCTTAAATAACATCCAAACATGAGACATTATCAAATATTACCAAATAATTAAATATGATATTGTACTTTACCAATTCATGCACAATTTACCATAATATCATTAACCATTTTCGAACACAAAAGACAATTTATAGTATATCCAAAGCATATGCATAACTAATCCAAACTACCTATACCAAGCCATTTAACTTTATCTATTCGGTATTCAATACAACCTCCAATAATCAAACCAATTTCACAACTCAAATCAAAGCTAATTATACCATTTCATAGCCTAATACAAACATCAAATTGTCACTTGATAAGTATCCATATAAATAACTAAACATGCCTAAATCATATACTTTATTTACCATTTATGTCCGTACCTAGATAAACATCAAATAAATTATAAAACATATTCGTGCTTTGCCATCACAAACCATACCTAAACAACCAATACACCATACATATATATCGTGAAACATACTTCCCAATGAGATTATACCATGACCAAATATACACAAACATTAACATCATTATCAAGCCATTTTCACATGGCTACATATATACAGATCAAAATGAACCATATCGAAACTAGCCTATACATGCCATATGTCAAAAGTATAAACTTTTAAAGTACCAAAATAACGCTCGATAGTGTGACGATGTTCTTTGACGATCCCTGAACTCGAGCTGGCTTTCTAACTATAAAACAGAAATAAAAACGCACAAAGTAAGCTTTGAAAGCTTAGTAAGTCATAAGCAAATAAATAGTCGTAAAAAACATACATAATCTATTTCAGCTAAGCCAAATATAACTAGTCTCAAACACATATAGAAACACTTTTCTCATGTATTTCACTTTGTCTCATTAACAACATCACTTACCTTTTTCTTTCAAAGTACATATCAATTTCACACATACCTGAATCATTTATCTCTTATTCCCATTCCGTATCGTATCGACTTTGCCCGTTGAACCATTCAGAATTGTTAAGGATACTTGGAAACACATATATCACATACAATGCCATATCCCAGATATGGTCTTACATGTTATCACATATCGATGCCACTGTCCCACACAGGGTCTTACACGTAGTCTCATATCGATGCCAATGTCCTAGACATGGTCTTACATGAAATCACACCTCGAGAGTCCTAATGTCATGACATTTGTATCCTATACTATTCCTAAGGTTTGTACGGGACTTTCGGACTTCATAACTCTGTCAATTCTGGCTCGTTTTCATCTTTTCAACATTTGATACAATTCAATGATAATCAAACATAATTAACACAATTTAAACGCATTTGTTTGCATATGAACTTACCTCGAATACGGAACGAACGGGTCAAAACGACTATTCAACAACTTTCGACTTCCCTCGGTCCAAATCCAATTTCTTCCTTTCTTGATCTAAATCAATTCAAATTTAGCTTATTTAAAGACATATTCATTCAATCTCATCCAAAAACACATAAATGGACATTCTGCACTTTAGCCCCTAACATTTTATATTTTCACAATTTAATCCCTATTTCAAACAACACAAAATACACAAAATTTCAATAGATTCATGCTTGGTTGAATCTTCCCTATGTCCCCAGTAGCCCACTAATTCCATTTATTTCACATTTCAACCCCTCAATTTGTAAAATTCACAAATAAATCCCTAATTTGGATTTTTATAAAAAATTACTTAACAAAATGTAATAATCTATCAACAAATATTTATTTTTCATCATCAAACAACAAAAACATCAAGCTATCATCAATGGCCACTCACAAATTCATCAACCAAACCAAAAATTAGGGCATGGGTTGGTTAGAATACGAAGCAACGATCTAAAAAACATAAAAATTATCAAAAACGGAACAAAAATCACATACAAATTAAAGCTCCAAGTGACCGAACCCTAAATAGCCATGGATGAATTCTTTCTTTCTCAATTTTCGGTAAAAACAAAGATGAACCTCTACTAATCTTTTGTTTTGTTTTAATTTATTAACATTAATTCACAAATTACTATATTAACCTTTATTAATACATTTAAAATCCACTAACATATGTCCATCCATGTCCATTTACTAAAATTATGGTCTAATTACATAATAAGGGCTTTACATTTAATAAGACATAGCAATTTAACACCTTTAACAATTAATAGGCAACTTTTACATTTTACGCGATTAGGTCCTTTTGTCAAATTAAACACTCGATCGGTAAAATTGAATCATGAAAATTTAATACCATCAAATTCGCATGCTATAAAATGCCAACAATTGTATTAAAATAATTTTACGACCTTAGATTTGTGGTTCCGAAACCACTGTTTCGATTTAGCTAAAATCGGGCAGTTACAACTCTCCTTTTGAGTTGATGTGTGATGCTAGCGATTTTTCTGTGGGAGTTTCGATGGGGCAAAGAAGAAATAGAGTATCCCACCCGATCTTCTATGCAAGTAAAAATTTGATAGGAGCCCAACTTTATTACATGGTAAGTGAAAAAGAACTTTTTGCTATAGTTTTTGCTTTTGACAAGTTCCGTTCATTTCTTATATGTACAAAATCACAATCTTTACAAATCATTCAACCATTAAGTACTTACTCACAAAGAAAGATTGTCACATCCCGAAAATTGGGTTAGAAGAATTTGGATTTGTGGGCCAAGAGTTGTCCTTATGACTATTAGTTAAAAGTTTGCAAATTTATGAAAAGACTAAGTTACTGGCTAATTGGTTAAAAGTTACTGCAATTGTCCTTGAAGAATTGAGTTTGATTCCCTTGCAAAGTATTAAATTTAAGTATTTTGCTCCCATTGTGAATAGATTTTAGTTCGACTCAAATATTGATTTATCTCTGGATTAAGTTGAACATTTATAAATTATCTTTAGTTTTATGTGTTGACTTATCAACTTTTGAAATTTAATCTATGCATATTTTATTTTATTTTTATTTCCCCCTTTTTTCAACTTTTTCGTCTCTTTCTTTTCTCCCTATTCTCTCAAATTTTCACACCTTTCTTTCTCCTTGTGCCGCCATAATTGTGACGTCTCTTTTCATCAATTGTTTAGGCTACCATTTTCACCATTGCTTTCTCCTCTATTGTTCTTTTTGCTGCTGCCATTTTCAGCACCTTTATTGTCCATTTTAGTCACCATAGCCACACCTCATTGAGCCAAGAATTGATCTCTCTTTTACTCTCCAATTCTTCCCTTGTGTTCTTTCTTTTTCTCTTGTTTTTTCCTTTGTGTTTGTTGCCATTTTTAATCTCTTAAACTGTCCCCATTGCTACACTATATGACCCATTTTTTTCCATTTTTACTGCACCAAAATTATCCCTTTTTGCTGTCCATTTTAACCCTCTTATTGCCATTTAATCTTTACTTTTGTGCCACACATCACAACCCTTTTTTTTGTTTTCATTTGTTTCATTGTCACTCCCTTAAACACCTTTTTGGTTGTTTTTTTTCTTATTATTATTATCACAACTATAGGCTAATTTTATTCCCTCATTTTCATTGATTAAATCAGCCCCTAATCTTGCTTGTTTAGTGTGCATTTGGGATTTAATAGATCAAGCATCTTAGGTCTAGGAATCGTAGTGCTTAAGTGCTGCTTTTTTCTAGCATCATTTTAGATATATTAATTCTTTTAATTTGGCTGAATGCTTCAAAGGCCATAGGTGGTTAACCCTTACTAATTTGAGTGTTTCTTTTATGTTAGGAACTAATCTAAATGCTCTAAATCAACATTGACTTCCGAGGTTACATTAATTTCTATTCGAAGTGGAAGTAAAAGTATTTAAGTAGTGAATTTAAAAATTGGATCTAATTCTGCAGTTTATTTCTTCTATTTGGCCAAACTTATGAAGGGATTAGGGACCGATTTTAATTTGTTTTTTGGTCATCTCGTGTATAGATTAAATTGACCCGGTCTAGAATTCAGATCTAGGAGTTGTGGATTAAGCGGTAGTGCATTGGTTTAGCATTAATTAGGTCTGGGTTCTAAATCTTGTGTGTGATTGTATTGTGTGATGGTATAATGATCTATAGTTTATTTGATTGCTGAATTTTATGTATGGTCTAATGGTCAATGAAATTGGTAGATTGGTTGAGTGAGGTAAGTAAATTAATTGAGTGGTGTGCTTATTAAATATGTTTCATGAATTGAATTTTTGCATGACTTGAAATATGGCGATTGTGATAATGGGTATTGTTGCTTGGTAAGCATGCCATTAATTGAAATTAAATTGATCGAAGCATGAAATTATGCCATTGTTATTGATATATGGAAAGTATTGATACGATCATAGTCCAAGACTCAACTAAGGTTGCCGAAGAACCCACGGAGCTACCAACGGGACCAATTACTCATGCTCGAGCTAAGAGGTTCAAAGAAGCTGTTGTGGGCCTTATTGGTCAAATTTGAGGTGAACCCGTTGCTGGATTTATTAATCAATCATGGACATACAATCCAAGCATGCCATGCAACGTACTTCAAGCTCAATTCTAGTTTTCTTCAGTTTAAGAATTTATTTGCTGGAATAAAGAATTAAATTCAGTTTTAGTTATTTAGTTAAATTAGTTTAAAGTCTATAATTATGTCATAGTTTGAACATCATTAATTTGAGTTTAAAGTATGTTACAATCTGATCATTTTTTAATGTCTTAAGTTTATTAATTATATCTTATTTCGTACAGTATTAATATGTGTTTAAAATTTGGCTTTAGTTCAGACATCATAATTGTGTCTAATGTTTATACAAATTAAATTATGTTTAAATCATGTCTTGTGATTGTATTTACGCTGAGTTTAATTTTTTTTTGCAGGTTGGACATATTGGCTGCTCAACAAATAGATTCAATTGACGACATTTATGGAGAGACATCCATCTGGACGTGCATGCATGAGAGAACTGGTGATTGCTTTCTTCCAAGCAACTCTTCATGGAAATCAATGGACCAAGTGTTTTCCCACTTGATTAATCAGCTGATAGCTTCAGTTCACACCAAAGTGACCATCCAACTCTTATTGTTCACACTTAAAAGGCTGTTCATGCGATAGAAGCAGCGTTAATCATTAATGTACATTTGGCTTCCCAAGGAGACATCAATCCATGTTCACACCTCCTTAACTGATCAGATACTTGCATATTTAGCTCAACTTCAATGTCCACATGGTTTGACTGTTTGGGAATTGCAAATGGCAAGGCTGTTTGTGTCCTCCATACCTAGGAATCCTCAAGGCAATTACTGTTCAATTCAATAGACAATCAGCTCAATTAAGCTGATCCAGAACATGTCCATCCGGCTGGACCTTCTATCAACCTATAAATACATGGTTTAAATCATTTATTCAGAACTTTTGAACCTTTTATGAATTTTAAACTATTTGTGAGTTATTCAACTCTCTTTGTTCTTTTGTGACTCAATTGACTTATCTAGCTAGTCTAGTGGCATCAATCTTATGATGTAGGTGACTCAATTGCAAGTTTTAATGTATCTGACCTGTCTCCTTATGATGTAGGTGACGATTTGGGGACAAATCGCTTCAAAGGCAGAGGGGATGATACGATCATGATCCAAGACTGTAACATCTCAAAATAGGGCCTAAATAGAATAGTGGTTGTGAAACCACGAATTTGAGATAGAAAAGTTTATTGTGATTAATTTTTATGATTTATCGATTGATTGGATGCATGTGTTAGAATACCAGTAAGAAATTTCAGCGATTGCATGTCTGAATTGCATATTAGGGTTTAATTACAAAAGTGGGTAAATATTAGCTTTAGATGATAAAGGATTTAATTGAAGAACATAATTGAAGCAGAAGTCCTTAAATGGTAATTAGACCATTAGATTTTCATGGACAAAAATTGGCATGCATAGATAAAAATAACTAAAGTTTTAATGAAGTGCATTTTAGTCATTTGGTAATAAAAAGAATTAAAAGGGAAAAAGATGGAAAAATGTGGTCATGTTCTTCCATAAGGGCCGAAACTTCAAGGGACACCATAGATAGGGTTTCTTCACTCTCTCAGGGGGTTGATATAGTCAAAAAAACATAAAAGAAAGTAAAAAGTCATTAGGGATTGCTTGAAAGCAGCTTCAGATAGACAGAAATCCTATATAGATTTGAAAAGAAAAGAGATTGAGTTTCAGGTTGGCGACAGGGTATTTTTGAAAGTATCCCCGTGAAAGAAAGTTCTCAGATTTGGCAAGAAAGGCAAACTAAGTCCACGTTTTATTGGACCGTTCGAGGTGATTGAAAGAGTTGGGCCCTTAGCATATCGATTAGCTTTGCCGATTGAGTTAGAGAAGATTCATGATGTATTCCATGTGTCTATGTTACGTTGTTATTGTTCAAATTCGTCACATGTGATTTCTCAGGCAGAGGTTGAGATTCAGCTAGACATGACTTACGGTGAATAACCGATAAAGATTCTAGCTCGAGAGGCCAAGCAACTAAGGAACAAAAGTATTGCACTTGTGAAAGTATTATGGAATAGGCATGGGGTAGACGAGGCTACATGGGAGCCCAAAGAGGCTATACAAAAATAGTACCCAAATCGCTTCACACGTAAGATTTTCGAGGACGAAAATCCCTAAAAGGGGGAGAAATGTAACATCCCAAAATAGGGCCCAAACGGAATAGTGCTTGCGAAACCACGAATTTGAGATAAAAAAGTTTATTGTGATTAATTTTTATGATTTATCGATTGATTGGATGCACGTGTTAGAATACCGATAAGAAATTTTAGTGATTGCATGTCTGAATTGCATATTAGGGTTTAATTGCAAAAGTGGGTAAATATGAGCTTTAGATAATAAAGGATTTAATTGAAGTGCATAATTGAAGTAGAGGTCCTTAAATGGTAATTAGACCATTAGATTTTCATGGGCAAAAATGGGCAAGCATAGATAAAAATAACTATAGTTTTAATGAAGGGCATTTTAGTCATTTGGTAATAAAAAGAATTAAAAGGGAAATAGATGGCAAAATGTGCTCATCTTCTTCCATAAGGGCCGAAACTTCAAGGGAAACCATAGCTAGAGTTTCTTCACTTTCTCAAGCTCATAGTAAGTCCATCCAAGCCCCATTTTTAATTTTTTTTTACGTTTTTGGAGTCCTCGTAGCTCGATTTAGCTTATTCTACCATTAATTCATGTTTGGGTTAATATTTGGAAACATACTCATAGGTCAAATGTGTTTATTTTGATGTTTTATGGTAGAATATGAAACTTGAAATTATATTAACCAACTTTTGCTAGGTGATTTTAAGTGAAAGCGAGTAAAACGACATAATCGATAAAAATACCTAATGTTCATAGGTAAATGTTAGAGTGGGAATTTGATGTTTCCATAGAAGGGAAAGATGTTTAGCATATCATAAAACATAAGAATGAGGGATGAAGTTTAATTTTCAAGCTTTGGGGCAAAAGTGTAAATATGTAAAAGTTTAGGGGCAAAATCATAATTTTGCCAAAGTTTGAGTCAAGTACTGTTTTGATGAATGTGAGTATTAAATAACCTAAATTTGGTATTATATATCAAGAGGAAAGAAATTCGGAGTTAGACCGGGCAAAGAAAAAGGTTGAGGACTGAGTTGCTAGATTTGATCGTATTTTGTATCGAGGTAAGTTGACGGTAAATAAATGCAATATTTCAATAATTATTATTAATGTTGTTATTTTTAGCAATTATGAACTTATTTCATGAAATTATTTAATGTTGACTCAAGTATGAGATGATAGAGAATCAGTGTTAAAAAGTCCCGTTGAAACATTAGAAATGTATCAGATACAAATGTCATGACATTAAGGGGATGAGATCCCATCTAAGACCATGTCTATGACATGGCATTGGCATTATTTAAGTTATGAGAGGTCCCACGTAAGACCATGTCAGGGACATGGCGTTAGCATTGAGATGAGAGGTCCCCCGTAAGACCATGTCTGGGACATGGCATGGGCATCGATATGAGAACTCTCATGTAAGACCATATCTGGGATATGGCATTGGTAGTACAGGAAACATCCCATGTAAGACCATGTTTGGGACATGGCTTTGGCATGTTATTATCAGACAAGAGACCCGAGTATCCTTAGTATTCCAAGTGGTTGAACGGGTTAGTAAATCGACTATGTTACATGAAAGTTCAAGTAAAAGCATAATAAGTAGATTTAGGTGAGTTACAAGGGTTAAGAATATTTCAGTTATTAGTTGAGAAAGAAATTTCAGTAAGGGAGGAGAAGTTATTATCATGAGTTATTTAAGTAAGAAAGTAAGTAAACAAGTAAGAGAGTAAGTAAATAAGAAAGTAAAGATCATGATACTTGATGATAATTTATGAGTATAATTATTTATGATAAATGTTGTTATTTATTTGCTTGTAAACTTACTAAGCTACGCTTACTCCCTTTATTTTCCTTCTTTTTTTATATAGTATCGTCAAGTAAATTCAGGGATCGTAAGGACGCCGGAGATCGTTTCACACTATCAACAGATCATCTCGGTATTTTGTGATTCGCAACGTTTTAAGTTATGACATGTATAGGGACTTATTCATTTTTTGTGTGTGTCCTTATGATATGGCTAATGAATAGCATGTAAATATTCGATAATGATTAGCTATTGAAACGGCTATTTAAGAACATGTTTTGGTGTTATGTATGCCTAAATGATAGTTAATACAAAGAAATTATAAAAGAGTAAAAATTTGCAATGGAACAGTTTTTGGACACCAGCATTGACGGGATTTTGAAAATCACCAAGGAGAGTAGAAATGGAATTAGAGAGTGAATGAGATATATAATTAAAGCTTATTGAGTCTATTTTCACATGAAAGAAATGGTGTAGGCAAAGGAATATTATATTTTGTATTATTTGAATTTTAGTGAGACAGGGTCAAAATGGTTTTTGAAGTTCCCTATTTTGACTTTAGAAAATCATTAAAAATTGTACAAAAAGAATTATGAGTCATAATTTATATGTCTAGATTCCTTAGTGAGTATATTTTCAAAATATATAAACAAGAACATTATACAAATCTTGTACAATAAGATAATTGATTTCTAGCAAATAGGGGTCAGAACCATCAGACAGTGACATAGGGGAGACTTTAACGAATAAACTGTACTATTTGGCTAACCCAAAAATTCTAAAAATTTTATGACAAGAAGATATATGAGTCAAGTTTTAGGAAAATTTACAGATCTAACTTTCTAGTTTTATAACTCGAGTTAAAATTAAATTAGTGACTATTACGCAAGTAGACAGTTTTATTGTGAATAGGGAAATAAATTATTTTGATTTGTTTAAGTATTCGAAAATTTTTTAATGTTCTCAGGTTGGACCTGAACCATTTCCATTGCATGTTTTACGGTCTCGAGGGTCCATTTTAAGGATATATTGAATGAACGTGAGCAAATAATTTTTTTAAAAGCAAATTTTTATGCTTCGAACTAGTAAGTTAAGTTAGGTAACGCCTCGTGCTTGACTCCGGCAATGGTCTCGGGTAAGGGGTGTTAAAAAGACTCAAGTGAGGTTGCCGAAGAACCCATGGAGCTACCAACGGGACTGATTACTCTTGCTCGAGCTAAGAGGTTCAAAGAAGCTGATGCGATCCCGGTCGCATCATGTTACGACACAACTCGATGCTACCAAGATTGGCCCAAACTCGAGGGGCCCAAGTGTAAAATGAAGTTTTTAATTTCAGTTTTTCAATTTGGCTGCTGGAAAATAAGGACTTTGATTCATTAATTTTAGTTATTTTAGTTTGTGTTTTTAATTATGTCATAGTTTGCACATCATTAATATGTGTTCTGCATTTAATAAAGTCATGCATTATGTAACTTTCATGTTAGTTAAGTTTGCATCATTAAATTAAGTCAAGTTAGTTTAATTATGTAACTTTCATGTTAGTTAAATTTGCATTTCAAAACCATGCATTTAAGCATCTTTAGTTTAATAATTGAGTTGCTGATCATTTAATCAACTCATCTTAGTTTAATTGATTAGTATTTTTGTTGAACTTTAATTACTAAGTGTTGCTCTTAATTAATCTAGTTTCTAGAATTATTTATTGAAGCATGAGTTAAGTTTATTTAATTTTGCTTCTTAAATTAACTTGTTGCTGGAATAGTTAATTCATGAGTTTAGTTTATTTATTTAAGTGAAGTACTTATTGTTTACATGTTTAATTAGTGTTTAATAAGTTTAATAAGTTCATTTTAATGTTTTAATTGCAGGAGTTTTTTTTTAGCTCACAACTGTTACATTACAAGCTGTTACAAACTTAAATAAAGTGACCTTTCAAGTGCTAACTGATCACAAATGAAGTAGCTGTTACAAAGGGAGTTAATTCACCATTGAAGGACATTTTAAAGGGCATTTTAAACCCTTTAAATTTGGCAGCAACTCTTTAGCTTCCTGCTGATTGTTTTTGTTCTTTTAAAAAGAATAATTTCAGCATTCAAAACTTCTTTAATGAGATGTTGTCCATTTGACTACCCATGGGACAACTCAAGAGACAATTTCAAGCTTTCATGAACATTCAATCAGATGAATTGAAGAGAATTCAATGTGGAAGTTACTTGTTCCAAGAATGCCAAGAGTTTTGATCTTTAATTAGTTTTTCTTAATCAGCAAATTAATTGGATGTTTGTGACTTTTTAGCTACCTTATTTTGGCACTATAAATAGGTGTATTCAGATTTTGTAAAGGATTACTTTTTCTTTGATGAATTGAAATGAAACTCTGTTCATTTGGTGAGAATTACTTTTCTCCAATTTTGTACGAAGGCTTGTTGGCTTATCTACAAAGCTAGTGGCGTCAACCCGTTCTTTGTTTATCCCGAACTTATCACTTCACCAAGTGTGGCGTTCGAACCCTATACCGAGGTTCCTATCTATCTAGATAGTGGGTCGAGGTTTTTGTTTGAATTTCTTCTATCCATCTCATTAAACGTATAAGTGCTGGGTCGACACTTATTAGTGTTGGTTCTTACTTGTTTCCTGAGTCGATTTTCTTTCCATCAATTTTCCATAACCGAACACATCCATTTAACCATTTTCTGAACCCTCGTTATTTTAAAACAATATTGAGCCTATTTCACCTATTTTACTAACTAGCTATTCAATTGTTCCTTACTTCATCGTAGACGATCGGGCAACACAAATATGACTCGACTCAACTCCGGGGCAGATCGTATCATTTGGTATTAGAGCCATTAAAACGAGAAGTACGGATTTACAAAGACAAGCTAAAATAGGTTGGTGAAGTGCAAAAAAAAAATCAAAAAAATTTGAAAAAAAAAATTCAAGTTGTATTGCAAGTTTCTCATTGTTTCTGAAGTATTGAAAAAAAAAACCAAAATTTCAAAAAAAAAAAGAGTGTGGAAATTTTCCGATTCACAAAGAATAGATTTTCTGCCCCCATCTCTTCTACCTCAACGCCACACTCAACCTACCCTATTCATATTCATTTTTCCCTTTGTTTTCCAAATTTGTGACCGACCCCTAAGCCTACAATTAAGCCTTGGCAAGTCTGCTTACAAAGTCATGAGAAAAGAAGAAGTGGGAAAAGGCAAGAGAGTAGTGAGTTTATTCGAGAGTATAAAAAGAGCCAAGTGTGTGAGATTTCTTTGTGAGTGGATAGTGATATTCTTTGTTGAGAGTTCTTAAAAAAAATGTCACGAAGTCTGGAAAAAATTTCAGACAAGGGAGTTGGATTCCATCCTGTAAGAATTGTTGGAGGAAGTGTGCCAGATTTTACACTCCAAGCCTTTACGCATGAAATGGAGCATCTATTTGATCAAAAACTCAATCCCATCAAGTAACGATTGGATCGTGTCGAAGAGCGGAGTCATCGAGCAAGAACCCAACGGGAGCAAATTTATCCAAATGAAAGGACGAAAATGAGATCATCAAGGAGACGAACATTTGACGAATATGTGAAAAGAGACCCTTATCAAGATTCCTATTCTTCAAGGAATTTAGGCCGAAATAAATCCAGCTACGAGTTTGAAGCCTATCAAGGTAACGAACGAGAAAGCACAAGTCATTCTTCGTATGCATCAAAGTATTCATCTACGGAAAAATCCTTACGAAGAAGTGAATGTGTTTCGTATAAGAACTCATCCATGGAGGTTTATTCACGAATAGTTGATCGTGACTCTTATGAAGATTCTTCCACTTCTTTCCAACGAAAAGTTTATTGTTCTGATTCTTTTGTATTATCTCCATTTTGTAATAAAGTTGAGAGAAGAAAAAGAGAGACGAGAGAAAAAGAAACCGAAAAAGAAATGAAAATTGAAAAAGAGAAAAAGATTGGAAAAAGAAAAGAAAGAGTGCGAGAAACAAGTGTTTTTGAAAATGAAAGACAATTGATGAGTGAAAGTGAGTTTTCAACAAATAAAGAGATTGTGGACAAAGAAAGAGAAGTTGCAAAAGAAACGACTGGAAAAGATGAAAGTCAATAAGAAAAAGCGAGGAATGTTTTTACTAACCAATCTGCGAGTTGTCCTCGTATTGTTTCTTCTTTCCAGGTTTCTAGAGATTCAAATGACAAGTTTCAACTTCATTACCTTCCTGATGAGAGACGATTCCATTTGATCGAAAAAGGTAACGTTCAAGCGCTTAAAGGTAAGCAAGGTAAGGAGTTCTTAGCCAATGAATCATGGCAATCAGATTTGAAAGTTGTCGATAAAATTTTCGATAACTTAGTTTTTAAAAGATCTCCTTATTTTGATTTGGTTAATTTTTACTCGCTATTTGTGGTTGATAAATTCGTTTTAAGTGGAGGCATGAAGAGTTGTTCACTCAATAAGTTTTGTGTTGAAAAATCTTTTGATGTTGTTCGATTAAATCCACAAATACAAAATCTGATCATGTTTGATAAAGAGTTTTCATGTGAAACGCTCAATCTGTTTGATCGTGATGGTAATGAAAATTTTTTAACTCTTAGTGTGAAATCTTCGTATATTTGCATGAGATGTGAGAGATTTGATTGTTTGAATTTATTTTTGCCTACATCTTCTTTATTTGGCATGTGTGATGTCTTGGTGAAAGTGAAGTTTTTGTTACGTTACGGAACGACCGATCAAAACCATGTTTTTAAACCCGGAGTCTGTATTCCTAAGTTGACGTCAAGCGAAGGTGAGCATCAAAATTTTATTTTGAATTAATGTGTTGACCCCTTCTATTTGCTTCAAGTTTTATCTTCATCAGTTACTAGCCACGAATTTTTCTGGACGAATTGAAATGGTGAATTAAAACTTTGTCTTTGATCCCGGTGAATGCTATTCCATATCATTGTTCAAGGAATTTGGACCATGGAATTCTAATTTTTCGAAACTATAATCTTCAAATACCTTGTGAATCAGGTTTGTTTCCATTGAAGAAAAAGGTAAAACCAATTTCTGTTTTTAATCCCGGTATTGATTCATGTGTTGTTCTTTTGAGTTTATTTGTTCAAGTTGTGACTAAAATCTTGGAAAGTTCTTTTGTGTTTAACCTTCATTATGTCACTAATTTGTTTTCTTATTTTGTAGGTGACAATGTTAGGTGGTACCCTCCTAAAGAGGGAGGGCATGCAAATGACCTTCTTTCTTGCCGAGCCATTTGTGGTTCTCAGAATTTTGAAAATAATTCTGTCCGGATGATGAAAAAAGGGGGTCATGATCTTGAAAATTTTTTCTCGAGCAAGTGGCCCGATTTGAGGACAAATCATTTTCAAGAGGGAGGGTATGATGCGATCCCGATCGCATCATGTTACGACACAACTCGATGCTACCGAGGTTGGCCCAAACTCGAGGGGCCCAAGTGTAAAATGAAGTTTTTAATTTCAGTTTTTCAATTTGGCTGCTGGAAAATAAGGACTTTGATTCATTAATTTTAGTTATTTTAGTTTGTGTTTTTAATTATGTCATAGTTTGCACATCATTAATATGTGTTCTGCATTTAATAAAGTCATGCATTATGTAACTTTCATGTTAGTTAAGTTTGCATCATTAAATTAAGTCAAGTTAGTTTAATTATGTAACTTTCATGTTAGTTAAATTTGCATTTCAAAACCATGCATTTAAGCATCTTTAGTTTAATAATTAAGTTGCTGATCATTTAATCAACTCATTTTAGTTTAATTAATTAGTATTTTTGTTGAACTTTAATTAATAAGTGTTGCTCTTAATTAATCTAGTTTCTAGAATTATTTATTGAAGCATGAGTTAAGTTTATTTAATTTTGCTTCTTAAATTAACTAGTTGCTGGAATAGTTAATTCATGAGTTTAGTTTATTTATTTAAGTGAGTACTTATTTTTTACATGTTTAATTAGTGTTTAATAAGATTAATAAGTTCATTTTAATGTTTTAATTGCAGGAGTTTTTTTTTTTTAGCTCACAACCGTTACATTACAAGCTGTTACAAACTTAAATAAAGTGACCTTTCAAGTGCTAACTGATCACAAATGAAGTAGCTGTTACAAAGGGAGTTAATTCACCATTGAAGGACATTTTAAAGGGCATTTTAGACCCTTTAAATTTGGTAGAAACTCTTTAGCTTCCTGCTGATTGTTTTTGCTCTTTTAAAAAGAATAATTTCAGCATTCAAAACTTCTTTAATGAGATGTTGTCCATTCGGCTACCCATGGGACAACTCAATAGACAATTTCAAGCTTTCATGAACATTCAATTAGATGAATTGAAGAGAATTCAATGTGGAAGTTACTTGTTCCAAGAATGCCAAGAGTTTTGATCTTTAATTAGTTTTTCTTAATCAGCACATTAATTGGATGTTTGTGACTTTTTAGCTACCTTATTTTGGCACTATAAATAGGTGTATTCAGATTTTGTAAAGGATTACTTTTTCTTTGATGAATTGAAATGAAACTCTGTTCATTTGGTGAGAATTACTTTTCTCCAATTTTGTACGAAGGCTTGTTGGCTTATCTACAAAGCTAGTGGCGTCAACCCGTTCTTTGTTTATCCCGAACTTATCACTTTACCAAGTGTGGCGTTCGAGCCCTATACCGAGGTTCTTATCTATCTAGATAGTGGGTCGAGGTTTTTGTTTGAATTTCTTCTATCCATCTCATTAAACGTATAAGTGCTGGGTTGACACTTATTAGTGTTGGTTCTTACTTGTTTCCTGAGTCGATTTTCTTTCCGTCAATTTTCCATAACCGAACACATCCATTTAGCCATTTTCTGAACCCTTGTTATTTTAAAACAATATTGAGCCTATTTCACCTATTTTACTTACTAGCTATTCAGTTGTTCCTTACTTCATCGTAGACGATCGGGCAACACAAATATGACTCGACTCAACTCCGGGGCAGATCGTATCATTTGGTATTAGAGCCATTAAAACGAGAAGTACGGATTTACAAAGACAAGCCAAAATAGGTTGGTGAAGTGCAAAAAAAAATAAAAAAAATCAAAAAAAAATTTCAAGTTGTATTGCAAGTTTCTCATTGTTTCTGAAGTATTGAAAAAAAAAACCAAAATTTCAAAAAAAAGGAGTGTTGGAAATTTCCCGATTCACAAAGAATAGATTTTCTGCCCCCATCTCTTCTACCTCAACGCCACACTCAACCTACCCTATTCATATTCATTTTTCCCTTTGTTTTCCAAATTTGTGACCGACCCCCAAGCCTACAATTAAGCCTTGGCAAGTCTGCTTACAAAGTCACGAGAAAAGAAGAAGTGGAAAAAGGCAAGAGAGTAGTGAGTTTATTCGAGAGTATAAAGAGAGCCAAGTGTGTGAGATTTCTTTGTGAGTGGATAGTGAGATTCTTTGTTGAGAGTTCTTAAAAAAAATGTCACGAAGTCTGGAAAAAATTTTAGACAAGGGAGTTGGATTCCATCCTATAAGAATTGTTGGAGGAAGTGTGCCAGATTTACACTCCAAGCCTTTACGCATGAAATGGAGCGTCTATTTGATCGAAAACTCAATCCCATCAAGCAACGATTGGATCGTGTCGAAGAGTGGAGTCATCGAGCAAGAACCCAACGGGAGCAAATTTATCCAAATGAAAGGACGAAAATGAGATCATCAAGGAGACGAACATTTGACGAATATGTGAAAAGAGACCCTTATCAAGATTCCTATTCTTCAAGGAATTTAGGCCGAAATAAATCCAGCTACGAGTTTAAAGCCTATCAAGGTAACGAACGAGAAAGCACAAGTCATTCTTCGTATGCATCAAAGTATTCATCTACGAAAAAATCCTTACGAAGAAGTGAATGTGTTTCGTATAAGAACTCATCCATGGAGGTTTATTCACGAAGAGTTGATCGTGACTCTTATGAAGATTCTTCCACTTCTTTCCAACGAAAAGTTTATTGTTCTGATTGTTTTGTATTATCTCCATTTTGTAATAAAGTTGAGAGAAGAAAAAGAGAGACGAGAGAAAAAAAACCGAAAAAGAAATGAAAATTGAAAAAGAGAAAAAGATTGGAAAAAGAAAAGAAAGAGTGCGAGAAACAAGTGTTGTTGAAAATGAAAGAGAATTGATGAGTGAAAGTGAGTTTTCAACAAACAAAGAGATTGTGGAAAAAGAAAGAGAAGTTGCAAAAGAAACGACTGGAAAAGATGAAAGTCAATAAGAAAAAGCGAGGAATGTTTTTACTAACCAATCTGCGAGTTGTCCTCGTATTGTTTATTCTTTCCAGGTTTCTAGAGATTCAAATGACAAGTTTCAACTTCATTACCTTCCTGATGAGAGACGATTCCATTTGATCGAAAAAGGTAAGGTTCAAGCGCTTAAAGGTAAGCAAGGTAAGGAGTTCTTAGCCAATGAATCATGGCAATCAGATTTGAAAGTTGTCGATAAAATTTTCGATAACTTAGTTTTTAAAAGATCTCCTTATTTTGATTTGGTTAATTGTTACTCGCTATTTGTGGTTGATAAATTCGTTTTAAGTGGAGGCATGAAGAGTTGTTCACTCAATAAGTTTTGTGTTGAAAAATCTTTTGATGTTGTTCGATTAAATCCACAAATACAAAATCTGATCATGTTTGATAAAGAGTTTTCATGTGAAATGCTCAATCTGTTTGATCGTGATGGTAATGAAAATTTTTTAACTCTTAGTGTGAAATCTTCGTATATTTGCATGAGATGTGAGAGATTTGATTGTTTGAATTTATTTTTGCCTACATCTTCTTTATTTGGCATGTGTGATGTCTTGGTGAAAGTGAAGTTTTTGTTACGTTACGGAACGACTGATCAAAACCATGTTTTTAAACCCGGAGTCTGTATTCCTAAGTTGACGTCAAGCAAAGGTGAGTATCAAAATTTTATTTTGAATCAATGTGTTAACCCCTTCTATTTGCTTCAAGTTTTATCTTCATAAGTTACTAGCCACGAATTTTTTTGGACGAATTGAAATGGTGAACAAAAACTTTGTCTTTGATCCCGGTGAATGCTGTTCCATATCATTGTTCAAGGAATTTGGACCATGGAATTCTAATTTTCGAAACTATAATCTTCAAATACCTTGTGAATCAGGTTTGTTTCCATTGAAGAAAAAGGTAAAACCAATTTTTGTTTTTAATCCCGATATTGATTCATGTGTTGTTCTTTTGAGTTTATTTGTTCAAGTTGTGACTAAAATCTTGGAAAGTTCTTTTGTGTTTAACCTTCATTATGTCACTAATTTGTTTTCTTGTTTTGTAGGTGACGATGTTAGGTGGTACCCTCCTAAAGAGGGAGGGCATGCAAATGACCTTCTTTCTTCCCGAGCCATTTGTGGTTCTCAGAATTTTGAAAATAATTCTGTCCGGAGGATGAAAAAAGGGGGTCATGATCTTGAAAAATTTTTCTTGAGCAAGTGGCCCGATTTGAGGACAAATCGTTTTCAAGAGGGAGGGTATGATGCGATCCCGATCGCATCATGTTACGACACAACTTGATTATACCGAGATTGGCCCAAACTCGAGGGGCCCAAGTGTAAAATGAAGTTTTTAATTTCAGTTTTTCAATTTGGCTGCTGGAAAATAAGGACTTTGATTCATTAATTTTAGTTATTTTAGTTTGTGTTTTTAATTATGTCATAGTTTGCACATCATTAATATGTGTTCTGCATTTAATAAAGTCATGCATTATGTAACTTTCATGTTAGTTAAGTTTGCATCATTAAATTAAGTCAAGTTAGTTTAATTATGTAACTTTCATGTTAGTTAAATTTGCATTTCAAAACCATGCATTTAAGCATCTTTAGTTTAATAATTGAGTTGCTGATCATTTAATCAACTCATCTTAGTTTAATTAATTAGTATTTTTGTTGAACTTTAATTAATAAGTGTTGCTCTTAATTAATCTAGTTTCTAGAATTATTTATTGAAGCATGAGTTAAGTTTATTTAATTTTGCTTCTTAAATTAACTAGTTGCTAGAATAGTTAATTCATGAGTTTAGTTTATTTATTTAAGTGAAGTACTTATTGTTTACATGTTTAATTAGTGTTTAATAAGATTAATAAGTTCATTTTAATGTTTTAATTGCAGGAGTTTTTTTTTTAGCTCACAACCGTTACATTACAAGCTGTTACAAACTTAAATAAAGTGACCTTTCAAGTGCTAACTGATCACAAATGAAGTAGTTGTTACAAAGGGAGTTAATTCACCATTGAAGGACATTTTAAAGGGCATTTTAAACCCTTTAAATTTGGCAGCAACTCTTTAGCTTCCTGTTGATTGTTTTTGCTCTTTTAAAAAGAATAATTTCAGCATTCAAAACTTCTTTAATGAGATGTTGTCCATTCGGCTACCCATGGGACAACTCAAGAGACAATTTCAAGCTTTCATGAACATTCAATCAGATGAATTGAAGAGAATTCAATGTGGAAGTTACTTGTTCCAAGAATGCCAAGAGTTTTGATCTTTAATTAGTTTTTCTTAATCAGCACATTAATTGGATGTTTGTGACTTTTTAGCTACCTTATTTTGGCATTATAAATAGGTGTATTCAGATTTTGTAAAGGATTACTTTTTCTTTGATGAATTGAAATGAAACTCTGTTCATTTGGTGAGAATTACTTTTCTCCAATTTTGTACGAAGGCTTGTTGGCTTATCTACAAAGCTAGTGGCGTCAACCCGTTCTTTATTTATCCCGAACTTATCACTTTACCAAGTGTGGCGTTCGAACCCTATACCGAGGTTCCTATCTATCTAGATAATGGGTCGAGGTTTTTGTTTGAATTTCTTCTATCCATCTCATTAAACGTATAAGTACTGGGTCGACACTTATTAGTGTTGGTTCTTACTTGTTTCCTGAGTCGATTTTCTTTCCATCTATTTTCCATAACCGAACACATCCATTTAGCCATTTTCTGAACCCTTCTTATTTTAAAACAATATTGAGCCTATTTCACCTATTTTACTTACTAGCTATTCAATTGTTCCTTACTTCATCGTAGACGATCGGGCAACACAAATATGACTCGACTGAACTCCGGGTTGGATCGTATTAGAAGCTGTTGCGGGACTTATTGATCGAATTTGGGGTGAAACTGTTGGTGGGTTTATTGATCAATCATGAACATGCAATCCAAGCGTGCCATGCAACTTACTTCAAGCTCAATTCTAGTTTTCTTCAGCTTAAGAATTTATTTGCTAGAATAAAGAATTAAATTCAGTTCTAGTTATTTAGTTAAATTATTTTAAAGTCTATAATTATGTCATAGTTTGAACATCATAAATTTGAGTTTAAAGTATGTTATAATCTGAGTATTTTTTTAATAATCTAAGCATTTTTTTAGTATGTCTTAAGTCTATTAATCATGTCTTATTTCGTACAACATTAATATATGTTTTAAATTTTTCCTTAGTTCAGACATCATAATTGTGTCTAATGTTTATACAAATTAAATTATGTTTTAATCATGTCTTATGATTGTATTTAAGCTTAGTTTAATTTTGTTTTGCAGGTTGGACACATTGGCTTCTCAACAAACAGATTCAATGGACTACATTTATGGAGAGACATGCATCTAGACGTGCATGCATGAGAGAGCTGTTGATTACTTTCTTCCAAGCAACTCTTCGTGGAAATCAATGGACCAAGTGCTTTCACACTTGATTAATCAGCTGATAGCTTCAGTTCACACCAAAGTGGCCATCCAACTCTAGTTGTTCATACTTAAAAGGCTGTTCATGTGCCACAAGCAGCATTAATCATTGATGCACATTTGGCTTTCCAAGGAGACATCAATCCATGTTCACACCTCCTTAACTGATCAGATACTTGCATATTCTGCTCAACTTCAAAGTCCATATGGTTTGACTGTTTGGCAATTGCAAATGGCAAGGCGGTTGGTGTCCTCCATACCTAGGAATCTTTAAGGCAATTATTATTCAATTCAACAGACAATCAGCTCAATTAAGCTGATCCAGAACATGTCCATTTGGCTGGACCTTGTATCAACCTATAAATACATGGTTTAAATCATTTATTCAGAACTTTTGAACCTTTTATGAATTTTAAACTATTTGTAAGTTATTCAACTCTCTTTGTTCTTTTGTGACTCAATTGACTTATCTAGCTAGTCTAGTGGCGTCAATCTGATTCATTCTGAAGTTATCACTTCTAGCAAGTTTGGCGTTCAACCCCTATACCGATTGGTTCCTATCTTCCTAGATAGAGGGTCACGGTTTGTTATCTTTATCATATACATCACTAAATGTTGACATAACAATCGGGTCAATATTCTTTTATAATATTGGTTCATTCCTCAACTCTACCTTGAAACGCAACTTAACCAGTTCCAATAATCTATACACCCCCTTGCAAATCTGTCATTTTCCCAAAAACCATTCATATTTGGCCTTCAATTATAATACTACTTAATTTACGATCGGGAACATTTACAACTCGTAATCAACTCCGAGTACAAGATCGCATCAAGTATGATAAGCATGATTTGCTTCATTGAAAAGTATGCCATATTACATTGCATGGGGTTGGTTTTTGTGGATGATGGAGGAGTTCCAGGGAGTATTGGCGATATACCTGCAATCATTGGTTAGTCAGTATACTACATCAGAGTATTGAAGAGATTCACAGCTTGTCTGTAGTTGATATTGGCGATTTCTTTGCAACTTTAATTGTTAGTTTTAATTGTAAGATTGATATTAGTGGTCCAACAACACTGAGGTTTGGCTCTAATTTTTTGATGTTCGGATGACGAGTTCTGGGGAACTCGTGGTGTGTAGCGAATGGAATAGGTAGGACTTGCAGTGTTGCATTAAGTGTGTCATGAACATGACATTTGATAAATATATTGAATTAATGCCATAGATTTTTGGTAAAATTGCTATCTAATGATTATTTGTCTTACTATTTGAAATTGTGAATATTCTCTAGTTGCCTTGTTTAGACTCACACTAAGCTCTTGAAGCTCACCCCTCTTTGTTTAAACTTTTCAGGTAACCCATGAGCATAGGATTGGATTTGAGCCTTTGGAATTCTCGTCTCAGCAACTATACTTATTTATAGTTTTAAATTTGAATTTAATTTTAAATTAGTTTTGGTTGGAATTGTATTTGTTTTTATTTCTTTTGGTTTGGAATTGTGGATTTTGGGTGCATTACTCGTGTTTAATTGCATGCATGGTTTTTATTGCAATAAATTGATCCAATAATCGATAATTGCATGATATTGGGCTTAAATAAAATGATGATTTTTCCGTTGAGTAGTAAAGAAATCGATCTTGGAAATATAAATTGTTTTGCAACTTGAATGTGGTTTTTATCCAAAATCTAACTACTAAGTAAATGAACTATAATTGTAAAGTCGACCTAAAGTTTGATGTTTTAACAAAGATGACGAGTTATGTAAACCTTGACAAAATGATGATTTTCAAAGAACAGTTTTATTTGGCCATTTCAATGGTCCATGTAGTCAATGTAACCTTCAAGAGCCGGTCATAATGTTTAGGCTGGGTTTTGGGGTATTGACGCCTCTGGATGTACTAACGTCCTGTAACAGCCCATTTTTTAGTGGTGACAGAACAGTGGTTTTGGGGCCACAAATTTCCTTCGTGTCGACTCTTAAATATTATTTATATAACATTTATAGAGTCATTAGAGTTGTATTAAAATTTGGTTAGGAAATTTTATCGTTTAGGTGGTTAAATAGCTTAATTACTAAATGAGGAATGACTTAAGTAGCAATTAGGCCCTAAATAATAAGGTGGGATGACAATTTGATTGAAAATGATAAAATAATATATTTTTAATGGTAATTTTGTAAAGTAATGAAAATTAAAACAAAATTAAAGAAAGAATAAAACATTTCATCTTCATTTTCTTCTTCAATTTGTCGAAAACCATAGCTAAGGAGGTGAAGCTTCGGTTTTGGTTGTGTCCATTGCATGTAAGTGAATTTGATAACTATTTCTTGTAATTTTTATGTTTTTGAGATTGTTGCAATTAGGTCCAACTAGCCTGTACCTTCGTTTTTGAATCTGTTAAAAATTTTGAAAGTTACCATTGATGAATATTGGTTGTTTGTTATGTTAGTTATATGTTTGAAGCTTTGATTATGATTTTTTGTTGTTTTGTAAAGTGATTTTAATTAGTTTTTGATTAAAGGATTAAATTGTTAAAATGTCAAAATTTCAAGGACTAATGGTGAATATGAAGTGTTTTGTGGACTGTTTAGAAGTCTTGAATACTAAACTGTAATGTTGACTTTAGACAAATGGTTAATTTGATGATTTTTAGGTTAAGGGATAAAATTGCAAAAGTTGTAAAAGTTAGGGGTAATTGTGTAATTTTGAAAAATAAAAAGGTATAAAATGTAAAGTAAATTAGAATATGAAATGTAAGCTAATAATTGAGAATTTTACATTTTAGATCAAGACCCTGTTGATTTACGTGGAAAAGGGAAAATTACGAAATAGTCCTGCAACTATTACTACTTAGTCTAGGTAAGTTCGTACGGTTTATAATTTAATATCTATATGAAATGTTTGATGATATAATATGATATAATAGATATAATTGTTTTATTATTGATGTAAAGTTATTTGAGAAATATTATTAAATTTCAATACTTAGATCGAATGAACGTGAGATAGAGTACAATTGAAAGACGGCGTGTTATGTGGGGATTAGAGTGGAGATTGATGTGGTGTGATATATAAATTTTTCTTGAGTAGGCCGAGGTTCAACATTTGTTGCGAAATCTCATGTTATACTCCCTGTTTTGGTGTGTTTTTGGTTAGACTAGCTTTTCGGAGTAATTGGCGTGTTATCGGGTGGATTAGCTCGTATGAGCATTTGGCGTGTTTTCGGTTGGATTAGCTCTTCAAAGCAATTGGCGTGTTATCAGGTCGATGAGCTCTTATGATCATTTGGCCTGTTTTCGGATGGATTACTGTTCTCGTTTTTGTAAGTCGTTCATTAGATAGTAAATTATTGTATTATACTTATATAATGACTTTGAATGACATGACATGTAATGATATCTATAATTGAGTCTATTGTAGACATATACATATTCTCGGAGACTATTATTTGAATCCTAATTTGATTTGTGAAATTCATCAATTAACATTATGGATGATAAGAAACACATGTAGTTGAGTTATTATTGAATGATTTGTTGTATTTACTTCAGTAATGTAGCGACCAAAAATTTAGGCACGGGCGCTAGTCGAGGCGATTATTGAAAATTTTAAAACAGTCTCAATTTTGTTTTTTCATTTTTTAGTAAAGGAGTCGCCACCAATATTTTCTTTCCAGGTGTGATCGGACACCTAATAAAATCTCTTTTTAAAAGAAAACTTATAAATATTTTCTTTAAAAAGATTTGATTTTAAGTCTGCGTCGAAATCCAGAGAAAAATAAGGTTTGGGAGTCAATTACGCACGAGAAAGGTATTAGCACCCTCGTGATGCCCAAAATTGGTATCTCGTTAAGCGCATGTTGTCTTAATATTCAAAAATACGAGTTCAATTTAATATTTAATCATGATCTAATTGAAGCACAAGAATTTTGACAAATTACATATTATTATATTATATACATTTGAAAAGTAAAATTTTGATAATTTACAAATAATCACAAAAACAAACATTTTATTTTAAAACCCGAGAAATTTTTCATATTTCAATTTTTTTAAAAAAAAGGGGCATCTCGTATTTAATACGAACCGATGATATTCACCCAACATAGTGATGAAACCAACGGCTTAATGTTAAATCAATTCGTTGCCTTATTTATTAAAATTATTTAAATTTAAAATTACAACTCGATAAGCATAATAATATCTTTAAAATTAAAGAAAGAAAATATTTAAAAATGTCATCAAAATATACGAATTAAATTAAAAGTGGGTAAAAAAGAAATTACCGAAAAGCCTGAAATTACGGGCTTGAAGAATGGGATACATGAACCGGGCTCTTTTTTTCTTTTTTTCTCTTTTTTTTTGTTGGGCTGGGCGCTGGTGGGTTGGCCTGCTTGCTGCTGGGCCGAATCTGTTGGACTGGAGCTGCTGGACAAGCCTGCTAAGCACTGGGCCTACTAGCTGCTGGATTGGCCTGCTACTAAAATTGTTGGGCATGGACTGGATTGGGCAGCGCTGGGGGCTGCTGGGTCAGGCTTGCTGCAGGAAAATTGGGCCTGCTGCTGGAGACTTGGCCTGCTGTGTTGCTGCTAGGTGCTGGCTACTGTGGGTCGGGTCGAATGGGTCGCGCCGGGTTGACCCGACTATTATATATTATTTTTCCTCTTTTTTCCTTTTTTTCCCTTTCTTTTCTTTTTCTTTCTTTTTCTCTTTTTTCTTCTTCTTCTCCGTTCCTTTCTCTTCTTCTTTTTCGGGCCGAAACCTTTGCCCATTGCCCCGCCGCCACTGCTTCTTACACCCTTGGTGTGACGGTGTCGGCGCTGCTGCCTCTCTTCTCTTCTCCTTCTCTCTTCTCCCTTTCTTCTCTTTTTTGTTTTGCTATGTTTTTTTGGGTATTTTTTATTTTGATTTTTTTCTTTTTCTTGATTTGCTTTCTTTTGGCGTTGGTAGATGGGAAAACAACGGTGGTGGCGGTGACCACGGTGGCGGTATGACAATACACGGTGGTGGTGGGGCTGCTATTTTTTTGGTGTTTTTGCTTGAATTATTTTCTTTTTATTCATTTTTTTCCTTCTTTTTTCTTTTTTTTCCTTCCCTTTCTTCTTTCTTTTTTTTTCATTCCCTTTTCTTTTTCTCCTTTCTTCTACATTCAGCCACCCCCAACTCCTTGCGCCGTCAATGACGCTTCCTCCGCCTGGTGCGACGACCGACGGTGGCGTGGTGGTCCTCTCCTTCTTTCTTTCTTCTTTGCTGTTCTTTTTTGTTCTTTTTTGTTTTTTTTTGTTTGGCTCTTGGCTTAGTTTCGGTGGTGGAGCGGGGATGGTGGTGGCGCGACGGAGGCAAGGATCTTTTGGGCTGTTGTTTCTTTAGTGTCTTGTTGATTTTTTTTAAAATTTTTTCTTTTTTTCTGCCAAAAAAACCCCATTCTCACCGATTTTGTCTTCTTTTTCTTTTTCTTCAGGTGGCAGGGGTATCATGGGCCTAGGCCGTCTGCCGGAGTAGCTGGAGGTGGGGGAGCACGCCCGACTACTGATTTGGGCGTCAGATACGAAGGACAGTGCACGGGTTCTGACATACCCAGAAGGACCAAACTGTAGAAGACGTAAAATTTTTGGGGCAAAAGTGTAATTTTAAAAAGTTAGAGCTAAAATATAATTTTCAAAAATTTTAGAGGCTAAAATGTAATTTACAAAATGTTGGGGTCAAAATGTAAAGTTAGAAAAAGTTAAGGGTCAAAATGTAATTTATTTTTTTATTTTTCAAAATTTTATTATTACTATTTTATTAATATTTAAAATTAATATATAAGAAAAAACCAAATATTAATAATGGGTAAAGTCAAGGAACAAAAAAAACCCAATTATCCAATCATAATGGGCTCAATCATCGGGCCCACATGAGACTAGCCCAGCCCGTACTTTGAAAAAAATAAAAACACGACCCCCAGACAAAATTTAGTGCTTACAACTGCCCCTCTTTGCTCATCGCTGTGAAACAGGGATAGAGTAAAGACTTAAAAGCACTGAATTTTGCTTGATTGTCAAAAAATTATTATTATTTTTTTTTTGAAAAACAGAAATTGAAAATACCTCAGCGTGTGACCCAAGGCTCAACTCACTTCTTGGATTATGAGTTGATTTTTGAAAAACATAAATTGGAAATACCTCAGCGTGCGACCCGAGGCTCAACTCACCACTCACATTATGAGTTGATTTTTTTTTAAATGAAATTGAAAAATACCTCGGCATGGGTCCGAGGCTCAACTCACCTCTCGCATTATGAGTTGATTTTTGAAAAATAAAAATTGAAAATACCTCAGCGTGCGACCCGAGGCTCAACTCACCTCTCGCATTATGAGTTGATTTTTGAAAACACAGAAATTGAAAAATACCTCGGCGTGTGCCTGAGGCTCAACTCACCTCTCGCATTATGAGTTGATTATTATTATTATTTAAAATGAAATTGAAAAAATACCTCGGCATATGTCCGAGGCTCAACTTACCTCTCGCATTATGAGTTGATTTTTGAAAAACAGAAATTGAAAATACCTCGGCGTGTGACCCGAGGCTCAACTCACCTCTTGCATTATGAGTTGATTTAAAAAAAACAGAAATTGAAAAATAATTCTTGAAAGAAATAGGGTTTTAAAAAACATCAGGTAAAACTAAAAGCCTTCTTCTTCATTGATTCTGTGCAGCTTTCTCCCAATATTCCTTGCTTTACTGGGATACCTGTATATGTCATGTATGATGTTATTATGATATGCACGTGTTTGTCCTAAATGCTTTTATGCCTACATGACCATGCCATGCACCCTAGGCTATTTGTCACGTGCCCCCTTTTTCGTGAGGGACCGCATTCATTGCCTCAATCTTTGACTTTTTCTCTCAGGTTGTGTACTCATCTTCAAGTTTGGTGAGTAACCTACATTTCTTTGTATATCACCCTCTTGCCCCCTGCTGAACTTTGTTCTTGCTTCGAGGTCCTTGTACTTAGCAAATTCCCATCCAAGTAATGCTCAACGTTCTTTTTGTTTAGAGTATATCATTTTACTATTTATTATTTAAATGAGCCAAACACGAGATGCTTGATAATGACAAAGTAGGTACGATAGAAATACCTCACATTCATATTTCATTTCAAAAGCAACAAACAAAGAAAATTGATAAGGAATAGTTCAATAAAGAAAACATGATAAAGAAAGGAAAGAGAACTCTATGGCCACAAATGCTCTAGATATTCAACGCATGAACTTCTCCACATTTCTTCATCTTGGATCTTTTCGAGCACGGCTTCTTGTGTGGAAGATTTTGAGCTTCTGAGAATGCTTCAAATATTGTAACTTTGTCCTTTGACTCCTCGTTCAAGTCGTTTTCCTTCTTAAGTTAGAACCTGCTTCATTAGGATGCCCTTTTGGGTTTTCATCCTAATCCTTTTTGTTCATCAAGACGCTCTTTTCGAGTTTTCATCTTGATTTTTTTCGATTTTCTTCTCTTTTCTTTTATTTTTTTAGGCAAAATATTTCTTCACAGCATCTGAGTTCAATGGATTAGGTGATTCTTTTTCATCTATCTCAGTGAGAATCAGAGCCCCTCTTGAGAATTCCTTCTTTACAACGTATAGACCTTCCCAATTTGGTGCCCATTTTCCTCGAAAGTCTTTTTGTATTGGGAGAGTCTTTCTTAGTACAAGCTCCCCTTCACGGAATTCTCTTAGCCGCACCTTTTTGTCATGGGTCGTGATCATTCTCTTCTGGTACATTTGTCCATGACAAATTGCTCTCAAGTGTTTTCCTTCGATAAGGTTTAGCTTATCATATTTAGCTCGAACCCATTCTGATTCTTCTAGCTTTGACTCCATCAAGTCACGTAGGGATGGGATCTCCACTTTGATAGGCAGAACGGCTTCCATCTCATAGACTAGGAAGAAAGGAGTTGCTCCCGTAGATGTCTGCACAGAGGTGCGGTATGCGTAGAAAGCGAATGGTAACTTCTCATGCCAGTCTTTATATGTCTCAGTCATCTTCCCGATAATCCTCTGAATGTTTTTGTTAGCCGCTTCTACTGCTCCGTTCATTTTCGGATGATAGGGTGAGGAATTATGATGCATTATCTGAAATTGTTCACATACTTCTTTCATCATCTTGTTGTTCAGATTCAAAGCATTATCTGAAATGATTCTTTCAGGCAGACCATATCGACATATGATCTTCTTTTTTAGGAACCTACAGACTGCAGTCTTCGTCACATTAGCAAATGAAGCGGCTTCTACCCATTTTTCTGAAGTAGTCTATAACCACAAAAATGAATCGGTGTCTACTAGAAGCCTTCAGGGAAATTGGTCCTATAACATCCATGCCCCACATAGAAAAAAGCCACAGAGAAGTCATGACATGAAGGGGTGAAGGAGCTGCATGAATTTTATCGCCATAAATTTGACACTTGTGGCACTTTCGTGCATAGCTAATGCAACCCCTTTCCATCGTCAGCCAATAATAACCAAGTCTCATAATCTACCTAGCCATAGTGAAACCATTGACATGCGTTCCACAAATTCCTTCATAGACCTCTTCAAGTATCTTTCTGGCTTCAACAGTGTCCACGCATCTCAGGAGCACTTGATTTTTTCCACTTTTGTATAGAATATCCCCATCAAGAACAAATCCAATCGCTATTCTCCTAATCATTCTTTTGTCATTCTCGTTTGCTTGCTTGGGATACCTTTGATTCTTGATATACTGCAAGATATCATGGAACCATGGTCGTCCATCTGACTCCTTCTCAATACTAAAACAATGTACGAGAACCTCATATATGCTCATTTGGAGAGGCATTATTTCAATTTCTCTGTTTGCTTATTTGGAGAACCGGGTTCTACAAGGCATCAGCCAACTAGTTTTCTTCTCGTGGGAAGTAGTTAAAAGTCATTTCTTTGAATTCTTTGACCAGTTCTGTAATGAGATCGCAGTACTTGACTAATTTCGAATCCCTCACTTCCTAATCTCTATGGATTTGGTAAATGACTAATGCTGAGTCCCCGTGTACCTCTAAGATTTTGATTTTCCTCTCGATAGCTGCACGGAGTCCCATGATACAAGTTTCATACTCCGTGATATTATTGGTATAGAAGAAATTCAATCTGCCAGTGAGCGGGTAATCGTCCCCTTCCGTTCACACTAAGACTACTCTGATCCCATTCCCCAATGCATTCGATGCACCACCAAAGCTCATCTTTCATGATTCTCTTTTGACGACTTACCCTCTTTTTCTGAAATGTACATCAAGTCTTCACCAAGGAAATCAAATCTCAAAGGCTCGTATTCTTCCGTTGTTTGACTTGCCAAGAAGTCAGCTATTACGCTTCCCTTTATTGACTTTTGGCTCACATATGCGATGTCATACTTAGTGAGTAGGATCTGCCATCGTGCCATTCTCCCTGAGAGTGCAGGTGACTCCATCATGTACTTTAATGGATCCAGCTTCGAAATTAACCATGTCGTATGATACAACATGTATTGTTTGAGCCTCCGAACTACCCAGACCAATGCACAACCGAATTTTTCAATTGACGGGTAATTTGACTCATAATCTTTGAACTTTTTGCTAAGGTAGTAACTCGCGTTTTCTCTTTTAGTTGACTCATCATGTTGCCCCAGTACGCAACCCATTGAGTTTTTGAACACGGTCAGATACAATATTAAAGGTTTTTCAGGGGTCGGTGGTACTAGTACCGGAGGATTAGACAAATGCTGTTTTATCTTGTTGAAGGTCACTTGGCACTCCTCATTCCATTCTCTCGGATTATGCTTTCGAAGGAGTTAGAAAATTAGGTCACATTTGTTGGTAAGTTGACCAATAAATTGAGCAATGTAATTCAACCTTCCTAAAAATCCTCTAACTTCTTTTTGTGTGCGCGGGGGTAGCAGTTTTCATATGGCTTTTATCTTGTCTACCTCTCTCACTGACAATGAAACCTAGCAGTATTCTCGAGGTAGCCCCAAACGTACATTTGGCTGGGTTAAGCTGCAACTGGAACTTTCTCAATCTTTCGAACAGCTTCCTGAGATTCTCAACATGCTCTTTTTCTTCCCGAGATTTGACAATCATATCATCGACATAAAATTTTATTTCTTTGTGCATCATATCATGGAACAATGTCACCATGACCCTCTGATATGTAATCTGAAAGGCATTACCTTATAGTAAAATGTTCTCTACATTGTTACGAATGTAGTTTTCTCCATGTCCTCGGGAGCCATCTTTATTTGATTATAACTTGAGAAATCATCCATGAAAGAAAACAATCAATGCTTTGCCGTATTATCCACCAAAGTATCAATGTATGGCAATAGAAAGTTATCTTTGGGGCTTGCTCGATTCAGATCAAGATAATCCATTCACATTCGCACTTTGTCGTCTTTCTTCGGTACCGGGACTATGTTAGCTACCCACTCTGGATATTCAGAGACTTGTAGGAAGCCAACATCAAATTGTTTCTTAACTTCTTCTTTTATCTTTAACAGCATTTTAGGTCTCATTCGTCTTCGCTTCTGTTGAATGAGTTTGCATTCTGGTTTCAGTGGAAGCTTATGGACCACAATATATGTGCTCAACTCTGGCATGTCCTGATATGACCATGCAAATACGTCTTTGTACTCACGGAGCAAGGCGATTAAATTTCGCTTGGTGTTCTCTGAAATGGACATCCCAATCTTTACTTCTTGTTTCTTTTCTTCATTTCCCAAGTTTACTATCTCAACAGATTCTTGATGGGGTAGAATCTATTTCTTTTGTTGTTCTACCATTCTCAGTAAGTTGGGAGACGAGACACAATCTTCAGCATTTTCCTTAGCTTTGAATTCTCCTAAACAAACAGCTTTCTAGAAATCGATTTCAAGACTTGTAACGAGATTGTTCATGCTATTAATATCTAAGCAACTGAAAGGTGAATGGAAAAGAAAACTATAGAGGAGCATCAAAGTATTGGAATCAACAAACACAATGTTATGAAATAATATGAGACACATGTAGGGAAATGTTATGAAAAGAGGGACTAATTACAAAGCTAATGGAAATGAAAGGACCATGACAAAATGCATCTTCTTTAATGTTTATTAAAATGATAAAGAGCAAACATAAGCTCTTACAAAAGGAATCCCACTATTTAGGGGCACGCAAAAAATAGAGAATAATCATTGGGCATTACTCTGGAGAGGACTTCGAAATTACAAGAAGGTCCACAGCATTCCAATTGTTCAAAACATATCCTGGACGGCAAGGGCGTATCATTGAAACATCCTCAACTGTGCCACCCTCATTGTCAACAACATTTATGTTGATGTTCTGAAGACCCTTTTCAATCAAAGTGCTTCGCGGATTGTCTTGTCCCTAGTCTTCATTTGTTACCGCATTCACATTCCCATTAGCATGGCTAGGAAGAGGATTTCTAGCCACATTACTAACGTCATCAAATCACAGAATGCCAGCATCGATGAGATCTTGAACCCTCCTTTTAAAGGCAAGGTAGTTTTTTGTAGAATGCCCCAGATTTCTAGCGTGATACATGCAACCAGCGTTAGGATCATACCATTTTGGGTATGGGGGTTTTAGGGGTGCCATATAATGTGGGGATATTAATTGCTTCTCCAACAGTTTCAGATATAACTCTTTGTATAACACGAGAATTGGGGTTAACTGAGGTTTTTGAGAATTGGGTCTCGTTGGTCTTCGTTCATTTTTGGGTTGGTTTTGTATAGGCATGGTGTTTGGTGGGAACATGGTGAATGGTCTTTGGTTATTCATGGCGTAGGCAGTGTAAGAAGGAGGTGCTTGACAGTAAGGACCTTCGAGAGGAAAGTAAAAGTTTGAAGGTGGGTAATAACGAGGTCGTGGTTGGGCTGGTTACGGATTGGAAGTATAGTGGCTCTCGGTTCCAACCATATGGGTTTCTGGCTCCTTCTCCTTTATAGGTACTGCCCTCTTTAAACTCTCGGGACATTTTATTCTCCCACTCTTTATGGCATTTTCTATAAGTTCCCCGGATATTACAATGTCTGCGAAGCCTTTCATGGCGCTTCCTACCAACTTATCGTAAAATGGCGCTTTCGAAGTGTTGATGAAGAGGACCGTTATCCCAGTTTTAGTTAACCGGGGTTCTACTTGAGCTGAGATATCCCTCCATATTTGTGCATAATGTTTGAAAGTCTCCGTCGGCTTCTTTTCCATCATCTGCAGAGTTAGTCGATCAGGTACCATATTTGATACATGCTTGTATTGCTCACAAAATACTGATGCTATGTCTTTCCATGATCGGATCTTTTCTCTACTGAGCTGATTGTACTATCGAAGAGCTGACCTGACCAAGCTATCTTGGAAGTAGTGTATCAACAATTTATCCTCATTCACGTAGCAGTCATCTTCCGACAAAACATGATAAGATCCGCTTTTAGACATCTTGTTCCATCATATTTTTCAAACTCTAGCACCTTGAATTTCTGCGGTAGGACCAAATCGGGCACCAAACTGAGCTCTTTGGCACTCAACGCAGAGAAGACTTTAGTACCTTCTATTGCCTTGAGCCTTTCTTCCAAGATCTTATACCTATCTTGAGTATCATGCTCATCCATTTTCAACCTTACTATTTCTATCGGATCGTCCAGATCTGGAATAATTGGATCGACAAGATTCGCTCCAGGGTTCAATACGAATATACCTTACCCTAGATAAGCAGGTGTTGCAGGCCGTTGCTCCAAGATTGTGGGTTCCCCTTGGGGATATCCTCTTTGCATTGTATGGGCGTGAGGTGGAGTGAATCATTGGGAATAGAGTGGATCCTGATCATTATTAGCTCGTGACTGGGGCTCCATGATATCAGGGCTCTGCATGGGTCCCTTTCCTTTGACCAAATCTGTCATATCTCCATCATTTTGGTCATTGTTCCTTTTGCTCGAGTGACTCCTCTTGAGATCTTACCATCAAATCTCTTCCGTCTTGATGTGACTTAGCCAACTGCTTTTACAACTCTCTTTGGTTCCCTTCCATTCTTTCAATTCTCTCGTTGAGTTCAGCATCCATAGCTCTAGCTCTTAGACGCGTCCTGTAAGAATGACGTGATTCCAGACTTGTAGTGCCATAACTGTGGATTATACGGTTTTAGTCTTAGCGAATGGTTAGAGTGATATGTACATACAATGAATGAATGAATGAATGTCAGTCATGCATAAATATGCAAAAAAATAGGTGTTGATTTCAAGATAGCCCCATATTTAGGTGTTTCATTAATCAAAAGAGCACATTACAAAAGATTTTGCCAATGAAGATGCTCCTAGTGTCTGAGTCCCATTGTTTCCAGATCCTACAAGTCTTCAGGGTTATTCTGACAAGCATTCGAAGTCATCTTCTCGAGAAGATCGGAGACATATCCTTCCTTTAAACTATCCATTTTGTTTTTTGGATTCTTAATACTAGTCTCGAACTATGACATTTTTTCGGTTATTTGCGTAATTGACTCCTTCATCAAAAACCCGTTTTTGACAACCAATCTCTAATCAACACCTTTCTAATAAAATGTCTAATAAAATGCCTAATAACACCTTCCTAATGATGAGAAATAAAATGAAGACAAACAAACTTAGTTAGCAATCACGACAAACAAAGAAAAACTATGGAAAATCTAACAAACCGACCTACTTTTTTTTCTACCCCATCATGCTTTACAAAATAAACTTACCCCACATCACTTATTCTACCCGGTCCAGTTCTATTAAATAGACCCGATCCCTTTGTAAAAAAAGTAAATGTAAAAAAAAAATCCAAGGTAGAAGACAATTCTCCCGTGTACTTATTTGGCAACTATCCAACGGACGAAAGTTCGATATGGCTCTAATTGGGTGGCTAGTAGGGTTCACTATATGTGGTTTTAGTTCTAAAAAGGTACTCGAATTGTCCATACTGTCGCCTACTAAGGCTAGTATGGAGCCTCGGTCATCACCCATCACAGGCTCGCGAGCTCAATTCGAGGGATTACATTTACTTATGCCTATGCCGAGGGACAAGTTAACTCACAAAAGCATAAGTCATATGTAACTCGGAAGTATTTCACTAGCCTGTGCAGAGGGATGAGTTAACTCACGAAGGCGTATCGTTTACTTCCACTTAACCGGACGAAGCTCAGGTAGAGAGCTCATGTTATGCAAGAATGCAAGTGCACGGTGTGTAGGGAGAAACAGACAAACCCTTTTTTATTTAAAAACTAAAACAGTAAAATTTAAAGCTGAAAAGCAGAAAGATAAAACACGTTAGAAAAATATTGGTTTAAAAACCTGATGCAGATGCATGACTTTTCAAAAACAAAGTTCAAGGATCACGATTAAATATTAATTTGAGCAAAGAATTTTAAAAATTTTGACAATACGCGTTTAACATCAGACTCTACTCTGAAAATTAATGTCCCCAGCGGAGTCGTCAACTGTAGCGACCAAAAAATTTAGGCACGGGCGCTAGTCGAGGCGATTATTGGAAATTTTAAAACAGTCTCGATTTTATTTTTTTCATTGTTAAAAAAAAAGGAGTCGCCACCGATCTTTTTTTTCTAGGTGTGATCGGACACCTAATAAATTCTCTTTTTAAAAGAAAACTTATCAAAATTTTCTTTAAAAAGATTTGATTTTAAGTATGCATCGAAATCTAGAGAAAAATAAGATTTGTGAGTCAATTACGCACGAGGAAGGTATTAGCACTCTCGTGCTACCCAAAATTAGTATCTCGTTAAGCACTTGTTGTCTTAATTTTTAAAAATACGAGTTCAATTTAAAATTTAATCGTGATCTGATTGAAGAACAAGAATTTTGGCAAATTACATATTATTATATTATATACATTTTAAAAGTAAAATTTTGATAATTTAAAAATAACCACAAAAATAAACATTTTATTTTAAAACCCGAGAAATTTTTTATTTTTTGATTTTTTTAAAAAGGGCGTCTCGTATTTAACACGAATCGATGAGATTCACCCAACAGAGCTATGAAACCAACGGCTTAATGTTAAATTAATTCGTTGCCTTATTTATTAAAATTATTTAAATTTAAAATTCCAACTAGATAAGCATAATAATATATTTAAAATTAAAGAAAGAAAATATTTAAAAATGACATCAAAATATATGAATTAAATTAAAAGTGGGTAAAAAAGAAATTACCAAAAAGCCCAAAATTACGGGCTTGAAGAACGGGTACACGACCCAGGCTATTTTTTTTCATTTTTTTCTGCTGGGCTGGGCGCTGGTGGGCTAGCCTGCTTGCTGCTGGGCCGAATCTTTTGGACTGAAGCTGCTGGACTGGAGCTGTTGGACAGCCCTGCTAAGCACTGGGCTTGCTGGCTGCTGGACTGGCCTGCTGCTGAAATTGTTGGGCTTGGACGGGATTGGGCTGCGCTAGGGGCTGCTAGGTCAGGCCTGCTGTAGGAAAATTGGGCCTGTTGCTGGAGACTTGGCCTACTGTGTCGCTGCTGGGTGTTGGCTGCTGTGGGTCGGGTCAGATTGGTCGGGCCGGGTTGCCCCGACTATTATATATTTTTTTTCCTCTTTTTCCTTTTTTTTTTTTTTTTTTTTTTTTTTTTCCTTTTTTTCTTTTTTCTTTCTTTTTCTCTTTTTTCTTCTTCTTCTCCGTTCCTTTCTCTTCTTCTTCTTCGGGCCGAAACCTTAGCCCACCGCCCTGCCGTCACTACTTCTTCTGCCTCTAGTGCAACGGTGCCGGCGCTGTTACCTCTCCTCTCTTCTTTCTCTCTTTTCTTTTTTGTTTTGCTATGTTTTTTTTGGGTGTTTTTGATTTCGATTTTTTTCTTTTGCTTGATTTGCTTTCTTTTGGTGTTGGTAGATGGGGAAACGACGGTGGTGGCGGTGACCACGCTGGCAGTACTATGATGCACGGTGGTGGTGGGGCTGCTTTTTTTTTTGGTGTCTTTGCTTGAATTTTTTTTCTTTTCGTTCCTTTTTTTCTTCTTTTTTTCTTTCCCTTTCTTCTATCTTTTTTTCTTTCCTTTTTCTTTTTCTCCTTTGTTCTTCGTTCAGCCACCCCAACTCCTTACGCTGTCGACGACGCTTCTTCCGCCTGGTGCGACAACCGACGATGGCTATTGCAATGTTTTACTTGTTGGTCATTAATAAGAAAAGGTTGACCCCGTTTTTTGATTAATTGTGTTGTCCTATGAGGAGTTACATGATGTATTGTATATGGACCTTACCATCTTGATTTAATCTTTCCAGGGAATAATTTTAACCTTGAGTTGAATAGTAGCACTTTCTATCCCAGTAAAAATTCACGCTTTTTGATATTTGCATCATGTCAAAGTCTACTCCTCTCCATGTACATTGTAGTATTTTCGTAAGCCATAAATCGAATCTTCCAATTCTTGGAGTTGAAATAATCTTCCTTTTTTAGCTAATTCTGGATCCAGATTTAACTATTTGATCGCTCAGTTTTCCTTCCTCTCCAATTTGATTAGTAAGTGATAGTTCTTACCATAAACTAACTTGTATGGGGACATGCCTAAGGGAGTCTTATATGCTATTCTGTAGGCCCACAATCGATCGTCTAACTTGACTTCCAATCTTTTTGACTTGGGTCTATTGTTTTCTTCAAAATCTACTTTATTTCCCGATTAGATACTTTTGCTTGCCCATTAGCCTGTGCGTGATATGTTTTTCCTTAGGAACCTCACTACGGATTTTGTATCATTAGTAGGTAGTGCGACAGCTTCGACCCATTTTGGAACATAATCTATAGCCAGGAGGATATACTAATTCCTGAAAAACTCGAAAAAGGTCCCATGAAATCAATCACCCAAACATCAAACACTTCAACCTCGATTATCCTTGGTACTTAACCAGTCTTCATGACTCACCTCTCTTTCTTGAAATCCTACCTGGTGTATAGTTCTCATTCCCTACTTTGTTATTTTGCAACGAGGACATTGCTTCATTTTAAAGGGGGTAAGGGCCAATCTTGCATGATTTTTAAAAATTTTCAGTTTTCACACATAAGTATGTTGAAATAAATTAATGCTCAGAGAAAATTTATATTAACAAGTTAGCTCATATGAAAGTATAATTTTTTAATCTATTCAAGTTTTTTTAAAGTATGTTAGCTTAATCATGATATTATTGTGTTTTCTAAGTCTTATGTATGTTAGCCATGAAATTTACTTTTCCTTAGAAATTAGGCATGCATGAAGCTTTAAGTCTTTAGAATTGTCTTAGTAACTTTCTTGAGGTGAATCCTAGCAGGCATAAGAATCTGAAAATGATATAGGCACATTTTGTTTGGATCATTTGAGCCTTTCAAGCTTACCCTAATAATAATTATCCCTTGAAACCTTATTTTGAGCTATATGGCATTTCTTATTTGATTAACCTACATCATAAGCCATCTTATCATCTTTTCATAAATATTACCCTATTTTTATGCCAATATTTTCTGGCTTTGGTGAATAAATTTAGGGGAGAAGTCAGAAGGAGGTAATGTTGATGTATGATCAAGTGTTCTGATCAAAGTGTTCATAAGCATCGGTTCAAAATTAAGTTTGGGGGTGTTAACCCAATTGTTAAGGTGGATTGTGCTGCAAAGATCCAAGGCAAGTTGAAGGTTAGGAAAGCCTAAAAATCCCTTCCCTTTATCCCTACCTTGAGCTTAGCCCCATTACAACCTTATGAAAGACCTATTAGTTTTGATAATTATGCCAACTATATTAGTGGAGAAAAATTACTAGATTTAACATATGAAGACAACTATTAAACCTTAGGATTGTCTTGCTTAATTAAAGGACTAATAAATTGAATGGAGAGATATACATATGATTCTTAAAAGCATGCAAAATTGATCATATTAACATTTTCTTTTACTTGATATAGAATTTTTGAACTAATATTTATATGTGAGAAACTAATTAGTAAGAAGAGTTTGTGGGCATAAATTTGTTGATATGAGAAGAATTGAGTTTGTTTAAATATTGCACAAGATTTCCTTATTGAAATTTTGTAAATTTTCATGTGTCATTACTCAGGACGAGCAATGAAGGAAGTTTGGGGGTGTTATAACTCTAAAATATAGAGTTATCTTTAGCACTTTCTAGCTTAAATTATGAGTAATGGATAATGATTTTTGTGACTTTTATTACAAATTTAATAAATTATGTTAAAAAAATATTTTTATTCAATATCATGTAAACTCTACTTAGTTTCGTATTATTTTTGAGTAGTTGACACACCAGAGATAGTCTGATCCTGAAACTCTTTCGTTGAGGCCTTGATAGTGTATGTTGGCAAAGAATCATCAACTGAGCTACCAAAAATTCACAAACGAGTGTCTAAATAAAGTAATTTGAACCCTAAAATTATTGAATGGCCAAGGTGTAAATGGACAACAAAAATTGGATCACTTCTAGCCAAAATGATGGACCAAAATGCAACCCAAAATACGACCCAAAGAAAGAGAGCTCCACATGTCCAAGGAAGGCCCAAATCTAGCACCCAAGAACCAACCATGATGCTTTACAAATCAGCTGTTTAACCTAGTTTTAAATATTTGCAAACCAGCCCTCAAACTCTCCTACTCATCCAATCCAACCCCTCTACTTTTCAAACTTTGCACCTTGAGCATCATGCTTAAAATAACAAAACCAACCAACTATCCTCTCCACAATTTGTAACACCCCTTACCCGAGACCATTGCCGGAGTCGAGCATGAGGCGTTACTTGACTTAACTTAAAAGTTTGGGGCATAAAAATTTACTTTTAAAAGTTATTTCACTATTCATAATAAGGCTGTCCACCTGCGCAGCAGTCACTAAATCAATTATAACCCAAGCTATGAAACTCAAAATTTAGATCCATAAATTTTTCCTAAAACTAGACACATATAAATTTTTACCATAAATTTTTCAGAATTTTTGGTTTAGCCAATTAGTACAGTTTATTAGTTAAAGTCTCCCCTGTTTCACTGATTGACTGTCCTGACCTCTCATCACTAAAATTCAATTATCTCATTGTACAGACTTCATATGATGTTCTAACTTGTTTCTACAAAAAATAGACTCAGTAGGTAATCTATAAATATAAATTATAACTCATAAATATTTTTGTAAAATTTTTAATGATTTTCCAAATTCATAACATGGGATTCCAAAAACCACTTTGACCTTGTCTAACTAAAATGAAAATATCTCACATAATTCCTTTGTCTACACCATTATTTTTCTATAAAAATAGAATCAATAAGATTTAATTCTATATCTCATCGACCTTCTAATTCATTTTCTACTATCCTTGGTGATTTTTCAAATTCACGTCACTACTGCTGTCTCAAAACTGATTCACTACCAACTTTTACTTTTTCATGATTTCTATGCATAATTTATCACCTAGACATTTATAACAACAAACACCTTCATACTTAGCCATTTTAATAACTATTCATCATCAAATATTTACATATCATCTTTTGGTCATATCTTAAGAATATACAATCGAAATGACCAAGTCCCTATACATGCCATAGCTCAAAACATTTATCGTCTTAAAATACCGAGTTGTGGTGGTTGATAGTGTGAACGCTCTCCGACGTCTTCAAGATCCCGACTGTGCTTGATAATACTATATGAAAGAGAAAAAAATAAAAGAAGTAAGCATAAAGCTTAGTAAGTTTACAAGTAAATAAATAACAACATTTATCATAAACAATTATATTCATAAATTTTCATTAAGCATTAAGATCTTTACTTTCTTCTTTACTTACTCTCTTACTTGTTTACTTACTTGCTTGCTTAACCTACTCCTTCGTTGCTGAAATTTCTTTTCTCAATTAATAACTGAGATAGTCTTAATCTTATTAACTCACCTGAACTTGTCTATTAGGATTTTACCTGAACTTTCATGTAACATCGTGTATTTACTAGCCCGTTGAATCACTTGGAATACTAAGGATACTCGGGTCTCCTGTCTGAATATAACATGCCAAAGCTATGTCCCAGACATAGTCTTACATGGGGTGTTTCTTGTATTTCCAATGCCATATCGTAGATATGTTCTTACATGGGAGTTCTAATATAGTTGCCCATGCCATGTCCCAGACATGGTCTTACGGGGGACCTCTCATCTCGGTGCCAACACCATGTCCCAGACATGGTCTTACATGGGACCTCTCATCTCGGTGCCAACGCCATGTCCTAGACATGGTCTTACATGGGACCTCTCATAATCTCAATGATGCCAATGCCATGTCCCAGACATGGTCGTACATGGGATCTCATTCCCTTAATGTCATGACATTTGTATCCGATACATTCCCAATGTTTCAACGGGGCTTTTATCATTGATTCTCTGTCACCTCATACTTAAGTCAACATTAGATATTTTCATGAAATAAATACATAATTACTGAAAAATAACAGCATTAATAATAATTATCAAAATATTGCATTTATTTACCGCAAGCTTACCTCGGTAGAAAATATGACCAAATCTAGCACTTTAGTCCTCAACCTTTTTCTTTCCCCGGTCTAACTTTGAATTTTGTTCTTCTTGATAATTGAGCTTGGAAGCTTGAAAAACCCTAGCCATGGTTTCCCCTTGTGAAATTCGGCCATGGGGTTGAAGATGGACAAAAATTGGCTTTTAATTTTGTTTTTAATTCATTTTAATAACTAAATGACCAAAATGCCCTTAATGAAAAACTTTGGAAACATGCCTAACCATGTCCATTTTTATCTACCAACTTAACCAATGGTCTAATTACCATATAAGGACCTCCAATTTAAATTTTCATAACAATTCGACACCTCTAACATGTAGAACTCAACTTTTGCACTTTTTATAATTTAATCCTTTTGACTAAATTGAGTGCCCAAACGTCGAAATTTTTGAACAAAATTTTCGCAAAATAATTTTGTGAAAACATAGACCATAAAAATATAATATAATAAAATTTTTTTCTCATTGGATTTGTGGTCCCGAAACCACTGTTCAGACTATGCCCAAAATCAGGATGTTACATTTCTCCCCCTTTAGGAATTTTCTTCCTGAAAATCTTACCTGTGAAGAGATTTGGGTGTTGTTTTCACATAGCCTCTTCGGGCTCCCATGTAGCCTCGTCTATCCCATGCCTATTCCATAATACTTTCACAAGTGCAATACTTTTGTTCCTTAGTTGCTTGGTCTCTCAAGCTAATATCTTTACCGGTTTTTCATCGTAAGTCATGTTTGGCTGAATCTCAACCTCTGTCTGAGAAATCACATGTGACGGATCTGAACGATAACGACGTAACATAGACACATGGAACACATCATGAGTCTTCTCTAACTCAGTCGGCAAAGCTAACTGATATGCTAAAGGCCCAACTCTTTCAAAAATACCCTATCACCAACTTGGAACTCAATCTCTTTTCTTTTCAAATCTACATAGGATTTCTGTCTATCTAAAGCTACTTTCAAGCAATCTCTAATAACTTTTACTTTCTCTTCTGTTTCTTTTACTAGATCAACCCCGTAAATCTGATTTTCTTTAAGCTCTGTCCAATACAATGGCGTACGACACTTACGTCCATACAAAGCTTCATAAGGTGCCATCTTCAAACTCGACTGATAACTATTATTATAGGTAAACTCTACCAACGGAAAATATTTCTCCCAACTACCTTGAGATTCTAAAACACAACATCTGAGCATATCCTCAAGTACCTGAATAACTCTCTCTGACTGACCATCGTTCTGAGGATGCAAAGCTGTACTAAAACTAAACTTTGTGCCCAAAGCTTCCTTCAATTTCTTCCAAAATCGTGAAGTAAATCTCGGATCTCGATCAGAGATAATCGATAACGGTACTCCATGCAGTCTGACTATCTCTGAAATATACAACTCGGCCAACTTGTCAAATGAATATTCGACACTTCTCACCGTACAAGTAATGTCTCCAGATTTTCAACGCAAATACAATGGTAGCTAGTTCTAAATCTTGCGTCGGGTAGTTTTCTCATGTGACCTTAACTGTCTGGAAGCATATGCTATTACTTTAACTTCCTGCATAAGTACACAACCCAATTCATTCAAGGATGCACACTGGAAATCACAAATTCTTTACCCGGTTCTGGCTGTACCAAAATAGGAGCTTCAGTCAACAATGCCTTTAACTAGTCAAAACTCTACTGACACTTCTCAGTCCATTCAAACTTGACATCTTTCTGCAACAATCTTGTCAACGGGGTAGCTATCATGGAAAATCCCTTTACAACTGTCTATAATAACCAGCTAATCGAAGAAAACTTCTAACCTCTGACACATTTCTGGGTGGTTTCCACTCAACAATTGCTGAAATTTTACTCGGATCAACTTTAATATCATCGTCTGAGACAATGTGTCCAAGGAATCCAACTTCTCGAAGCCAGAACTCACTTTTGCTAAACTTGGCATACAATTGATTATCTCTTAAAATCTGTAAAACTGTTCTTAAATGTTCGGTATGTTAAGTCTCATCAGGAGAATAAATTAGAATATCATCAATAAACACAACTACAAACATATCCAAGTACAGTCGAAAGATTCGGTTCATTAAATCCATGGAAATGGCAGGAGCATTAGTTAAACCAAATGGCATCACGAGAAACTCATAGTGACCATACCTAGTCCGGAAAGCAGTCTTCGGAACATCTAACTCTTTAACCCGCAACTGATAGTAATCGAATCTCAAATCTATCTTGGAGAACACAGTGGCTCCTTTCAATTGGTTGATCAAATCATGAATTATAGGCAGTGGATATTTATTCTTTATTGTTACTTTGTTAAGCTTCCGATAATCTATACACAACCTCATCGAACCATCTTTCTTTTTCACAAAAAGAACTGGTGCACCCCACGGAGAACAACTAGGCCTTACAAAACCTTCATCAGTTAATTCCTGCAATTGAGCTTTCAATTCTTTCAATTCCAATAGGGCCATTCTATAAGGAGCAATAGAAATGAGAGTTGTACTTGGAACCAACTCAATACCAAATTCAACTTCTCTAACAGGAGGCAAACCTGGCAATTCTTCCGGGAACACATCTAAATACTCACGTACCACTGGTATTGATTCAATTTTCAACTCTGGATCTTTAGTGTTCAATACAAAAGCAAGATAAGCTTCACACCCTTTTCTCAAACATTTCTGAGTAGACATAACAGAAATCATAGAGAGAGAACCATCTGACTCATTTGAATCAACTTGGATAATATCACCATTTTCACATTTCAACTCAATGTATTTCTTTCCGCAATTCACTATCACATCATGGGCGGTCAACCAATCCATACCAAGAATCACATCAAACTCATCAAACGGCAATAGCATGAGATCGACTGAAAAACAGTGACATCTAATCATCAAAGGGCAACTCTTACATACTTTATCTACTAACACATACTGGCCTAATGGATTTGATACTTTAATTACAAATTCAGTGGATTCTATAGGTATGTTCATACTAGGCAACAATTTTATGCAAACATAAGAATGAGTCGAACCCAGATCAATTAAAGCAATAACATTAGTATCATAGAGAGAAAATGTACCTGTAATCACATCAGGGGAGGACACCTCTTCCCGAGCACGAATAGCATATGTTCTTGCGGGTGCTCTAACATTTGATCTAGCTGTTGTGTCTCTAGACGTACCCCTGTACTTGCTCCAACTCCCGGTTTCCTCTGTGATCTGCCTCTAGTAGGAGCATTTCCCAATCTTGCACTCAATATTGCTTATCTTTTAACTATTTCAGGACAATCCCGAATAAAATGATCTAGTGCACCACATCTGAAACAAGCATTTTCATTTGCTTGGCACTCACCGAGATGACGTCTACCACACTAAGCACACTCTTGTCTAGATGGTCGAGTACTACCCACACTTGCAACTGTAGTAGTCTGAGCTCTTGAACCCACAAATCCTCTACTTCTGTTTCGGCTAGGATATCCGGCTGAAAAATTCAGTCTAGTAGAAAACTCTCTAGGCCTCTTGGATGTAGACTGAAATGATCTGCTCATCTACCTTTTCTTCTTGTCTGGAACCTCAATCTCAACTTTGCCCTTTTTTTTTTCTTTTAACAACTCCTCTGCTTTACAGGCTCTTTCAACTAGAACAACTAACTCTTTTATCTCTAGAACATCAACTGACAATCGGATATCATCATTAAGTCCATCCTCAAATCTTTTGCACATAATAGCTTCTATAGATACACACTCTCGAGCATACTTGCTGAGTCTAACAAATTCATGTTAATACTCAGTCACAGTCATCTTAACTTATTTTAACTCAAGGAACTCTTTTCTTTTCTGGTCAATAAACCTCTGACTGATATACTTTTTACGGAACTCCTCTTGAAAGAAATCCCAAGTAATTCTCTCACTTGATACAACTGATACAAGAGTCTTCCACCAATGATAGATTAAATCTCTAAGAAGTGAGACAACACACTTCATGCATTCTTCAGGTGTACAAGATAATTCATCAAAAACTCTGATAGTATTCTTGAGCCAAAATCCTGCTCTCTCTGCATCATCATCTTTAGTAGCCCGAAACTCTTTAGCCCCTTATTTTCTGATCTTATAAAATGGTGGCCTTTCTCTTATAACTGTACCTGTACCTATAACTAAGGGAGCTACATGGGGAATCTAAAAATCATGAGGGGGTGGAGATCTAACAGCCAGATTTGTACGAACAAACTCGGCAAACGATTCATTCATAACTTGGAAGAAGGCTTCTCGAGCCCCTCCTCCCTGACTAACTGTAATGGGCCTTTCACTAACATTAACATCTGGTGGCACTGTCCCTTCTGTGAAAGCGAACACATTACTCTCTACTTCATCTGTACCAGCTCATTTGTGATCCATAACTATTAAAGAAAACATTTCAAAATCGTTAGGAGTCGTCACACAATCAAAATATATAAATATGGCATGTATAGCTAGACTCTTATTCAAACTGAATATTCTGAGAACCGACTAAACCTGCTCTGATACCAAAAAAATGTAACACCCCTTACCCGAGACCGTTGTCGGAGTCGAGCATGAGGCGTTACTTGACTTAACTTAAAAGTTCGGGGCATAAAAATTTACTTTTAAAAGTTATTTCAATATTCATAATAAGGCTGTCCACCTGCACAGCAGTCACTAAATCAATTATAACTTGAGTTAAGAAACTCAAAATTTATATTCGTAATTTTTTCCTGAAACTAGACTCATACATATTTTTACAATAAATTTTTCAGAATTTTTGGCTCATTCAATTAGTACAGTTTATTAGTTAAAGTCTCCCCTATTTCACTGATTGACTGTCCTAACCTCTCATCACTAATATTCAATTATCTCATTGTACAGACTTCATATGGTGTTCTTACTTGTTTCTATAGAAAATAGACTCATCAAGGAATCTGTTCGTATAAGTTACAACTTTAAATATTTTTTTACAATTTTTAATGATTTTCCAAAGTCAGAATAGGGGATTCTAAAAACCACTTTGACCTTGTCTAACTAAAATACAAATATCTCAGAATACATAATTCCTTCATATACACCGTTATTTTTCTATGAAAATAGACTCAATAAGCTTTAATTATATATCTCATCTACCCTCTAATTTATTTTCTACTATCCTTGGTGATTTTTCAAAATCATGTCAGTACTGCTGTCTCAAAACTGATTCACTACCAATTTTTACTTTTTCATGATTTCTATGCATAATTTATCACCTAGACATTTATAACAACAAAGACCTTCATACTTAGCCATTTTAATAACTACTCATCATCAAATATTTACATATCATCTTTTGGTCACATCTTAAGAATATACAATCGAAATGACCAAGTCCCTATACATGCCATAGCTCAAAACATTTATCGTCTTAAAATACCGAGTTGTGGTGGTTGATAGTGTGAACGCTCTCCGACGTCTTCAAGATCCCGACTGTGCTTAATAATACTATATGAAAGAAAAAGAAATAAAAGAAGTAAGCATAAAGCTTAGTAAGTTTACAAGTAAATGAATAACAACATTTATCATAAACAATTATATTCATAAAATTTCATTTAGCATTAAGATCTTTACTTTCTTCTTTACTTACTCTCTTACTCGTTTACTTACTTGCTTGCTTAACTTACTCCTTCGTTGCTGAAATTTCTTTTCTCAACTGATAACTAAGATACTCTTAATCTTATTAACTCACCTGAACTTGTCTATTAGGCTTTTACCTGAACTTTCATGTAACATCGTGTATTTACTAGCCCGTTGAATCACTTGGAATACTAAGGATACTCGGGTCTCTTGTCTGAATATAACATGCCAAAGCTATGTCCCAAACATAGTCTTACATGGGATGTTTCTTGTACTGCCAATGCCATATCCTAGATATGGTCTTACATGGGAGTTCTCATATAGGTGCCCATGCCATGTCCCAAACATGGTCTTACGGGGGACCTCTCATCTCGGTGCCAATGCCATGTCCCAAACATGGTCTTACATGGGACCTCTCATCTCGGTGCCAACGTCATGTCCCAGATAGGGTCTTACATGGGACCTCTCATAATCTCAATGATGCCAATGTCATGTCCCAGACATGGTCTTACATGGGATCTCATTCCCTTAATGTCATGACATTTGTATCCGATACATTCCCAATGTTTCGACGGGGCTTTTGTCACTAATTCCCTGTCACCTCATACTTAAGTCAACATTAGATATTTTCATGAAATAAATACATAATTGCTGAAAAATAACAGCATTAATAATAATTATCAAACTATTGCATTTATTTACCGTAAACTTACCTCGGTAGAAAATATGATCAAATCTAGTACTTTAGTCCTCAACCTTTTTCTTTCCCTGGTCTAACTTCGGATTTTGTTCTTCTTGATAATTGAGCTTGGAAGCTTGAAAAACCCTAGCCATGGTTTCCCCTTGTGAAATTTGGCCATGGGGTTGAAGATGGACAAAAATTGGCTTTTAATTTTGTTTTTAATTCATTTTAATAACTAAATGACCAAAATGCCCTTAATGGAAAACTTTGGAAACATGCCTAACCATGTCCATTTTTGTCTACCAACTTAACCAATGGTCTAATCACCATATAAGGACCTCAAATTTAAAATTTCATAATAATTGGACACCTCTAACATGTAGAACTCAACTTTTGCACTTTTTATAATTTAGTCCTTTTGACTAAATTGAGTGCCCAAACGTCGAAATTTTCGAATGACATTTTCAAAAAATCATTTTGTGAAATTGTAGACCATAAAAATATAAGAAAATAAAAAAATTTTCTCATCAGATTTGTGGTCTCGAAACCACTGTTCCGACTAGGCCCAAAATTAGGATGTTACACAATTCATGGCCGACCACATGAGGGAGAAGATTGTGGCTGAAAATCTCTATTTTCATCCCCCTCTCATGTGTATAAATAGAGGCCAAAACCCCTTCATTTATCACTCAAAAATTAACTTAACATTCATTCACTCTTTTATCTTCTCTTCTAAGCCTATAGCCTATTATTTTCTCTACCTTTCCATTCTCTCTTTGAGAGTTCCCTTAGCAAGCATTTCTTAAGAGAAAAAGCTCTCTTGGCTGGCCCCCTTGAGGAGCAATTTGCATAGATGCAACCATAGAAATCGAAGGAAGTCACCACGGATAGGTTTTAGGAAACCACCAAATTCATCTTAGAGTTTCTTCTTCCATTGTCTTTTAATTGTTCTTAGTATGAAAACATGATTGCAAATTATTTAATTGCTTTTTCTTTAATAATAATGACTTAAATTTGTTTTAGCTAGAATGGTTGCAATGCTTCGATTTAATTTATTCTATTCATTTTTATATTGTTTCGTGTCTCAATTGTTTATGTGTAACAACCCGATTTTTATTGGTGTCAGAAATAGTGGATTCGGGGCCACCAAATTCGACGAGTAAGTTTGTAAATATTATTATTTAATATTACGAATCAAATATGGTTTTAAAAAGGTTTTTAATTTGATATATTGTGCTCTTCGAATGATTAATTAAGCTTAAGTGGTAAGACCCTAACGTCAAGTGGTTTTAGAAAATGAGGTATCGTGACCTCATTTCTATAAACCGAGCTGCAAATATTTTTATAAATATTTATTGAATGTCATTAAGGTAGTATTAAATTTTTGTTGAAAAATTTTAACGTTTCGATAGTTAATTAAGCGAAAAGGACTAAATCGTAAAAGTTGAAAAAGTCAATCGCTATTAGTTTAAAGGTATTAATTGATTAAAGAATTATATTTGGATGGCCTTGCTAAGTATATTAGTCACCCTAAAGATAATTGGATGGTTGGATGCTTTAATTTGTTTTAATTATAATGTTTTATATGTTATTTTATTAATAATATAAAATAAAATAAACATAATAGTTTTCTTCCCCATTTGGTTTTGTTCTTCACCGAACCACCATGGGAGATTTGAAGCTAAGCTAACCATGTTTGTTTGCATGTAAGTCCCAAAGCTATCCATTTCTAATAATTTTTATGTTTTTGATATCGTTGCAACTAGGTCCAAGTAGCCCGTACCTTCGATTTTGAAACTGTTAAAGAAGTTGAATGTTGCCATTGATGAATCTAGTGATTTTTTATGTTAAATGATGAATTGAGATATTGGTTTTTATTTAAAAATATTTTGTTAAGTGATTTTTGATGAATTTATCGATTAGGGACTAAATTATTGAATTAGTAAAAATACAAGGATTTTTTTGTGAAATTGGTGCAAAAATGGGCTTTAATAGAGGCTATGAATATTTTACTAGTGTGTAATTTCAATAAAAAATGGTTAATTTTCATGTTTTAGGCTCAGGGACTAAATTGAATAAAAGTAAAATTATAGGGGTAATTTTGTAAAAAATTCAAAAATGACTAAATTGTATAAAATACATTGTTTACTTTCTTAATTAATAGATTGAATAAAATTATTAATTTAGATCAAGATCGAGTGGAAAATTAAGGAGAATGAAAAATTACCGAAAAGCCCATATACTTTGATGTTTCTGCAATTTAGCTAGGTAAGTTCGTGTAGACTATAATTTTGTATATGTTGGTTAAATTGAATTTTTGATGTGCTATTCTAATGTAAGAGAATCAATATATATAAGTTATTATGAAATATATCATGTCATGAGACGATGGAAATCCAACGACGTACGACAACTATTGAGCCCCGTTTCAACCTTAGGAATATATAGGATACAAATGACATGTCATTATCCTTTACATGTTTTGGGTGATGGCCTTGAATGTCCTACCGATGGCTGAGTTCCGGCATTTGCTACGGATACTCGATAGCTTGAGGAGCAGCATCGTGTAGCTACGTTCCGACCCATAGCTCATGTGAGCAAGCCCATTTCACAGCTCATGTGAGCATATACGTAAAGGAAAGGATAGGGTATGGTTATATGTTTAGCACACTTCGTCTGAGCTATCTCGCGTATCCAACGGTATTCTAATTAGTTCAATGAGTATGAATTTACAAGGAAATGGTAAGTGTTCTATAAGAACCAAATACATGTATGTATGAAATACATTAAAATGGTGAGCTACAAGGAAAATATGTTATGTTATGATGGATGATAAATTCAATTGAATCATGCTTAGGTATAAAGGCTATCCATGTTAAATTCATAAGAATTATGTTTAAATGAACTGACATATGTTGTTGATGTGCTTAGGCTTGTGCCAAGCTTATGAATGGATTATATCATGCTTAGCCTTAATGAAATACAATGAAACGGTAAGTGTTCAATGGGTAATATGCTTATGTACATGAAAAGGCGGTATAAAGCAAAGTATGTAATTTCTTATGAAATGATTTATCATGAAGTTGATTCCAAAACTGCTATGTTTAAATGCACTAACTTGTAATCATGGTTGATGTATGCTATGGATGAATATACCTATATCTTGGATAAATACACTATGTCGGGAATTGATAATGTCATTTAGGCTTATGATAAGCATTGGAAATGGAATGGAAAGTAAGGACATTGAAAGGTGTATAATAATATAGAAGGGTTAATGATTATACATTACGTCCCATAAAATCCTATCATGTTATGAATAATAAATATATATGACTTTAGTGAACTTACTTATTTGTGAGTTGATGATCATATCGATTTATGAATCTTATGGCATTGGCATAGATTTATGTTTATTCTATAAATTTTATTATTGAAATGGAATATTATGCTTAAAGTTCATACGAGCTTACTATGCATTCATTGCTTACGTAGTTATTTTTCCTTTACTTTACAAATTATCAGAAGCTTGATCGAGTTGGAAGCTAGACGGAGATCCATCACAGTATCCATCGATTTTATCAGTAGATTTTGAAGCTTTGGTTGTGGTTATAATGGCTTGTATAGGTGGACTATGTCTAATGTTTAGTTGATGATATTAGCATGTAATATTGCAATAAATTTGTGAAACTTATGTTATTTGAATGCCTTGGTGGTTGGTGTGCTTTTGGCACTTTGATGCTTAATGGTTGGTGTTTATATGGTCAAATTACTGTATGGTTTGTGGCCAAAGTGGTATGTTTGGCATGGTTGCAAAAAGATAATTTATGACATGTCTTGATATAGAATTTAATCAAATATGTTTGGTTGAATTATGACCATTTCGACATTAATTTGGTATGTATATGTTGATTGATGGAATCATTAGGAAATGACTGGAATGATGATATTTAAATAGTTTTGATGCAACGTGATAAGTGGTCCTAATGGTAAGGTCATTTTGATATGTTTTGATATGGAAACAATTTAACTGATAAATGGTTAAATATGCACATGTATAGGTATTTTGGTACTTTTATGGTTGATGTTAAAATGGTCAAGTAGATGTATGTTTTAATGATCAATTTGGTATATTTTGTTGAGGTAAGACATATGGTCAGTTGTGCTATATTTTGGCATGACGATTTGTGGTTGTGTATAGTTGATTTATGCCAAAACATGTATATGTTTGGTTGTTGCTATTAAGGTGCCTTTTGGGCATATTGGTTGTATGAACAAATACCATAATGATCTAGCTCTAATATGCAAGTATTAGGTATATTTTGAATACTTGAATATAGGTGCAAATGGCTTGTAAGGGTGTGCTTGAATTGGGTGAAAGAAATGGCTTGGATTTGGCCTATTTCTTGTCCACACAGCCTAAGACACGGGCATGTGTCCCCTATAGGTTTTTTCAAAAGGTTGAATTTCAAGAGTTACACGGCCTAGCACACAAGCGTGTGGCTTGGCTGAGTGACCCAAGTCAAAGAGTTACATGGGCACGGACACGGGTTGGGACACGACTATGTGTCCCTACTTCGAATACCCACACGGCCTGAGACACGGGCATGTGTCTTAGCCCTGTGAGTCACACGGCCTGGCCACATGGCCGTGTGACCCCTACAATGTGAATTTTTCTATCTTTTTCCATGAAGTTTTAAAGTTTCTGAATTAGACCCGAATCATTTCTAAAGTGTTTCTAAGGTCTCGAGGGTTCGAATAAAGGACGATATGCATGTGTTTGAATGGAATATGATATGATTCATGAAATGTTTTGAAATGAATGTTTTGATGCTACAGTTTTACGATAATGCTCCGTAATCCTATCTAACGACGGATACGGGTTAAGGGTGTTACATTATGTTTCTAATTAAAATCATCCATGTAGTTCATGCATTAAGATATGTTTGACTGCATTAGAATTAATCACTTGATCTAAATCAGATGGTGGTTAATGGACATAATAATTGGAAAATTCATGCTTGATTCATTTCTGAACCAGAATGAATTAAAGGTTCGTAATAATTCCAAAAGAACACTATTACCTTGATAGCTTTAGATTTAGATAATTAAATTGTTTCAAAACCTAACCATCTGGAAACATTAAAATTTATGTGTTTTTACATGCCCGTTTTAACTTAAAATCATGCTATTTCGGTTAAATTCTTGTCTAAAAATAATTAAATATTATAAAAATAATTAAATTATGTTAAAAATATGAACCTGATGAATTTTAATTAATTTTATAGTTAATTTTGATTAATTTTGACTATTTTCGACAGATTCGCACAAAGGGCAAAATTTGGCTCGGCAACAATGCTTGAAGAATAAAACCAAGAAGCAATTTGAAGCATTGAGGCAAATTTATTTCCAGCCTAAGATTGTCCCAAAATGTGTGTTAATTCATAATATAATTAATTTTAATTTAATTTGGTCTAAATAAATTATTATTAATTAATTATGGAAAAAAAGGGTCCAGTTGAACCGCATTGGTTGAATCGAATCTAGTGAACTGAACTAGCCACCAATTGGGCTGCCTAGAACTGTCCATATGCTGACCCAAATCAGCCTTTTATCTGACTAAATAAGCTTGCAAAGAAGCCCTTGAATAACTTTCAGCCTATTTTTAGCAGCCACAATCAGCTATAAAAGCCACCCCTTACTAATCATTCAACTCATCCCTCACACTTTCATTCTCTCTTCTCCTCTCTCACTTTCTCTCAACTTTTCCTTCCCATTTTCCCTTTTATTCAAGTGTTGATTTCTTCTCTTGGGAAAGAGGTCCTCATCAGCCATTGTTAAGCAGCAATTAAAGTGTTCATAAGCAACCTTGATAACCGAGGAAAATGGAGAACGAAGAACGGAGAACTTAGTCAAGCCACGGAGAAACACCGGATTTGCTTCTTGTTCCCTATCTCTTTAAATTTTGTTGATGTTTTGACAAACATGTTTATGAATATTTATGCTATTGAAATGGTTATTTTAATGAATCTAGCTTGAATTTAATCCGTTTTGGTTTGATTATATTTTGCTTGCTTGAATTATTGAAATTGTGTTTGTACTGTTATAGGCCTCGGTAAGATGCTTGATTAAGTAAAAACATGCCTAAGTTATTCTTGCAATATTAATTGTTAGATAACTAATGAATTAATTATTAAATCGTATTGAAATTGTAATTAGTCGATACAATACTTAATCAGTGCATGTTTATTCTTCTAAGGTAGCTGAGGTTAATTTAGTATTGTATTTGTCGATACATATGCCTTGCATAACTTGCAATATCATTGTGATTAAACTGTTTCAAGGTAGAAATTCTCTGTTACCGCACTTGATCTTTTATATGCTTGTGAAGATTGATTAATCGCTTGGATTAACATTGAAAAATGTTCAAGAGATTGATTAATTTAATAAGTATGTATGAGCAGTAGTTAGCAAATTACCGACTTGCCGTGAATTTGTTCGTAGCAGTATAAACATAAGTTTAATCATTATAAGTTAAAGGAATGTAATTAATCCAACACAATTATATCATCTTGATTAAACCTTATTTGAAATCGTGCATTAGAACCTCTTTATTTTTAATTTTTTTACTTAGTTTTTGACCCTTATTTTTTAATCATCTTTAAACCAAAATATTTTCCATCACCAAAGTGTTTTAACATTAATTGCATAAATATTCCTTTTTACAGTCCTAGTGGGTACGATAACTGGACATTTACTTGTCACTTTATTACTTGCGATTGTGTACACTTGCACATTTTCTTCATTGCAAGTTTTTGGCGCTGTTGCCGGGGACTTTTTTTTTAAAAAAAGTCATTATTTGTGAATCTGTTTTTACATTTGAGTTTATTTATTTTCATGTTTAAATCTTTACTTACTTAATCTTTTCGTGATTATTTCAGGTATTTATGAGTATTGACCAAATTATCGACTTACTCCCTGTGGACCCTAAAATAGAACGAACCTTTCGACAGTGAAGAAGACAAGCAACCAGAGAAGGACCGAAGAGATAAACTTTGAGAATATGAATCAAGGAAATGGTGCAAACCTTGCTCAGAATCCTATCCTTATTGTTGATGATAGGGATAGAGCTTTACAACAGTATGTCATGCCAGTATTGAACAATCTTAATCTGGGTATTAGGAGACCCGAAAACGAGGCACAACAATTCAAACTGAAGCCAGTCATGTTTCAGATGCTTCAGCTGTGGGCCAATTCAGTGGAATGCCTATTGAAGATCCTTATCTTCACTTAAGACTATTTATGGAAGAGAGTGATTCTTTCAAGTTAGCTGGAGTACCCGAGGATGCATTACAACTGATGCTGTTCCCATATTCGCTAAGGGACAGAGCCGTGCCTGATTGAACTCATTGCCACAGAACTCTATTTTTACATGGCAAGAGTTAGCTGAGAGATTCCTCATGAAGTATTTCCCGCCGAGCAAGAATGCCAAGTTGAGGAATGAGATCACTACCTTCCAACAAATGGATGATGAGTCCCTGTATGAGGCATGGGAAAGGTACAAAGAGTTATTACGAAATTGCCTCATCATGGAATCCCACATTGCATTCAACTTGAGACATTCTATAATGGTCTCAATGCTCACACGAGGATGGTAGTAGACGCCTCTAGTAATGGTGCTCTCTTTTCTAAGTCTTATAATGAGGCTTATGAAATTATTGAGAGGGTTGCCAGTAACAATTATCAATGGCCAACCAATCGAGCAGCATCAGGAAGACGAGTTGCTGGAATACATGAAGTGGACGCTCTCACTTCACTTGCATCTTAGGTATCTTCAATATCCTCAATGCTTAAGAATCTTACCACTAATGGGTCTAATAGTTTTGCAGCACAACCACCTAACCAATTTGAGAATATAGCTTGTTTGTATTGTGGGGAAGGACATTTGTTTGAAGAATGTCCATCGAACCCCAAATTCGTATATTACATTGGTAACCAAAACAAAAATCGAGGGAGGCAAGGACTACAATCCAACTTTTATAACTCATCGTGGTGAAATCACCTGAATTTTTCCTAGAGTAACCAAGGGGCTGGAACCAATAACACTTACGCCCAACCTAGACCAACTCAGCCACCTAGTTTCCCCCAACAAGTTCAGAAACCAACCCAAGCGGAACCATCCAATAGCTTAGAGAATCTATTGAAGGCATACATGGCGAAAAATGATGCCACTCTAATGAATTTGGAGAATCAAGTGGGCAAGCTTGCTACTGAACTCAAGAATCGACCACAAGGTGCTCTACCTAGTGACACAGAGAATCCGAGAAATCTAGAGAAGGAACATTGTAAAGCGTTGACATTGAGGAGCGGAAAGACAATAGAGCCCAACACTGTCAAAGTTGAAAAGGAGCCAGCTGACGCTCAAGATTCAGAAGAAGTTCAACCAAGTGTTGAAATTCCAATTTCACCAGAACCAGAATCTGCAAAACTCGACAAAGTAACCTCAGGACCAGCTAATTCTGATCAACTAAAAAAGTTGTTAGATGCAGAATTGCCGCCAAAGACGAATCAACCAGAATCAGTCCCAGTAATGAAACTACCATCACCTTACCCTCAAAGACTTCAGAAACAGAAGCAGAAGATTCAATTCAAGAAATTCCTTAACGTACTCAAGCAACTTCACATCAACATCACATTGGTTGAAGCACTTAAGCAAATGTCGAACTACGTCAAGTTCATGAAAGATATCTTGTCTAAGAAATGGAGACTTGGAGAATTTGAGACGGTAGCTCTAACGAAGGAATGCAGTGCATATCTTCAAGACAAACTACCCCCAAAATTGAAGGATCTTGGATGTTTTACCATACAGTGCAACATTGGAGCAACATATTGTGGTAAGGCAATATGTGACTTAGGTACAAGTATCAACTTGATGCCTATGTTAATATTTAGGAAGTTGGGGATAGGAGAATTTAGACCAACTACAGTTACGCTTCAACTAGCAGATCGATCCTTAGCACATTCAGAAGGAAAAATTGAAGATGTATAAGTACGTGTAGATAATTTTACCTTTCCTAATGACTTTGTAATTCTAGATTTTGAAGCAGACAAAGAAATACCAATCATCCCAGGAAGGCCGTTCCTAGCAACTAGAAGGACCCTTATTGATGTGCAGAAGGGCAAGCTCACTATGCGTGTTTAGGATGATCAGGTAACATTTAACGTCTTTAAGTCTATGCAATTTCCTGACACAATGGATGATTGCTCTACAGTGTCCGATTTAGAGGATTTAATAGTGGAGAAGGAACTCAACTGTGTTGAGGACCCACTGGAAAGAATTTTGACATTGGATCCTCCAAATGATGAAGAGGAGGATGAATACTTAGCTTTCCTAGAAGCTAATCTAAGGGGATTTAATTCGTAATCCCATTTTGAATCTTTGGAGTTAGAAAATAGGGACTATTCCTAACCAAAAGCGTCGATCGAGGAGCCACCTAAATTAGTATTGAAGGTATTACCTTCTCATTTAAAATACGTTTATTTAGGTAACGCTTCTACTATGCATGTGATTGTTTCAGCTGAATTGACCACTAAGCAAGAAGATAAACTTATCTTAGTTCTGAAAAATTCAAGAAGGCCATCGGATGGACCATAGTCAATATTCGTGGTAGTAGTCCATTTGTATGCATGCACAAGATTATCTTAGAAAATGGGAAAAAAGGGACGATCGATGGACAACTAAGACTGAACCCTATCATGAAGGACGTAGTAAAAAAAGAGATCATCAAGTAGTTAGATGTGGGTATCATCTATCCCATCTCAGACAGTTCATGGGTAAGCCCAGTCCTGTGTGTGCCAAAAAAAGGAGGTATCACGGTCGTAGAAAACGAGAACAACGAGTTGATACTGACTAGAACGATTACGGGATGGAAAATCTGCATAGATTACCAGAAGCTGAACAAGGTGACTAGGAAAGATCACTTTTCTTTGCCGTTCTTGGACCAGATGCTGGATAGACTCACAGGACGAGATTATTGTTTTTGGATGGATACTCAGGGTTAGGGTATAATCAGATTACAGTAGCATCAAAAGATCAACACAAAACGACATTCACTTGCCCGTACGGTACGTTTGCATTTAGACGCATGCCATTTGGTTTATGTATTGCACCTGCTACATTTCAAATATGTATGATGTCTATTTTTACTGACATGGTTGAGAAATATTTGGAATTTTTTATGGACGATTTTTCAATATTTGGAGATACTTACGATGATTGCTTAGCCAATCTAACTAAGGTCCTAAGGCGATGCGAAGAAATGAATCTCGTACTCAACTGGGAAAAGTGTCATTTTATGGTACGAGAAGGAGTTGTTTTAGGGCATTGGATAACGAGACATGGCATTGAGGTAGATAAAGAAAAGGTAGACGTTATTGAGAGACTCCCACCTCCAACATCTGCAAAGGGTGTTAGGAGCTTTTTGGGCCATGTCGATTTTTATCGAAGATTTATCAAGGATTTCTCCAAAGTTGCTAAACCCTTATGCAAATTATCGGAGAAGGACTCTATATTCAAGTTTGATGAGGAATGCTTAAAAGCCTTCAACGATTTGAAGATTCGATTAGTCACGGCACCCATAATCGTCACACCGACTGGGATTTGCCATTTGAATTGATGTGTGAAGCAAGTGACTTCACAATTGGAGCTGTCTTGGGCCAGCGAAGGAACAAAGTTTTTCACCCATCTACTACGCAAGTCGAACCCTAACATGAGCTCAACTGAATTATATGGTGATAGAAAAAGAGTTACTTGCTATTGTGTTTGCTTTCGACAAGTTTCGATCTTATCTGGTAGTACCAACGTGACTGTCTATACGGACCACTCAGTAATTAAGTATTTACTTGCGAAGAAAGACGCTAAGCCGAGGCTGATCCGATGGGTACTTCTACTTCAAGAGTTTGATCTAGAAATTCAAGATCGAAAGGGAGTTAAAAATCAAGTAGCAGATCACTTGTCCAGATTGGAGCCACAAGAAGGGAATTCTCCTCTTATACCAATTCAGGAGACATTTCCAGACAAACATATTCTGAAGGTAAATCATGTCCATAATACCCCTTGGCTTGCTAATATTGCTAACTGTTTAGCTTGTGGTTTGATGCCAATTGATAAGACATATTAACAAAGGAAAAAAATTTTCACGACGTGAAATACTATTTCTGGGAAGAGCCATATGTGTTTAAAAAGTGTGCAGATCAGATGATCAGGAGATGCGTGGCAGAAGATGAAATACCGAAGATTTTATACCACTGTCACTCAGCTCCAAGTGGGGGACACTTCGGAGGTACACGTACAACGGCCAAAGTATTACCAGCCGGATTCTTTTGGCCAACATTATTCAAGGACGCATATGCTTATGAGAAGAGCTGTGATTGATGTCAAAGGGTTGGAAATGTCACCAACAGAAATGAGATGCCTCAAACAAACATCATTGAGGTAGAGTTGTTCGATGTATGGGGTATTGACTTTCTTGGTCCTTTTCCTCCATCTTGCGGTCATAAGTACATACTAGTAGCAGTAGACTATGTGTCTAAGTGGGTCAAGGCTGAGGCATATCCGACAAATGATAATAAGGTTGTGACGAAGTCTCTGCAGAAGCATGTGTTCACAAGGTTTGGAACCCCAAGAGCTATCATCAGTGATGAAAGATCCCACTTTGTGAACAAGTGGTTAAAATGGTTATTAGACAAGCACGGAGTGAAACACAAGGTTGCAATAGCTTACCATCCGCAGACAAATGGGCAAGCTGAACTGGCAAATAAAGAGATCAAAGGCATACTTGAGAAGGTAGTCTGCCCGAACCGACGAGATTGGTCCACAAGATTAGATGATGCTTTGCAGGGTTACAGAATAGCATACAAGACACTGTTAGGGATGTCACCCTATAGGTTGTGCTTTGGGAAAGCCTACCATCTACCATTGGAGCTAGAGCACAAAGCTTACTGGGCTCTTCAATAGCATAAATTGGATCCTAAGCTCGCGAAAGAGAAACGGATGTTCCAACTCAATGAGTTAGAAGAGTTCCGAATGTTCTCATATAAAAATGTCAAATTATTTAAAGAAAGACTAAAGAAATGGCATGACAACCACATTTGAGTTCGAGAATTTGAAACAGGTGAGCAAGTCTTATTGTTCAATCCCATATTGAAGTTCTTTCCAGGTAAGCTAAAATCACGTTGGTCCGGTCCATTTACGATTCACCAAGTCTATCCATACGGAGTTGTTGAACTCCAAGGTAAGGGAGGTAATTTCCGAGTTAATGCTCAGCGCCTAAAACATTATTGGGGACATAAAATTGAACGGGATAAAATCTCGTTCATTTTATCGGATACTTAATTTTTCGTTTTTCTTTTTGAATAAATGATTTAGGGTATATTTTCGGGTAAAGTATGTTTAAATAAATTCTGTCTAAGAGATTGGAACTTAAGCGGGACTGGTTGTGACCCTTCCAATCTTTCCTGGGAATTTATTTTGACATAATTTTCCAAGAAATTATCCCCTAAATGGAAAATAATTTTTTAGTTTCAAATAAAAGGGTCAATTTTGATCCAAGTTTTAATTTGCAACTCAATTTTAAATTTTCATTAAGTCTAGGGACTTAATTGAATTATTTTTAAAATTTAGTCGCTCTGTAAATAAAAAAACTAGGTGCCTTTCTTTGTGAATATTTTCAAAAAGCATCTAGAATAAATATCTTTAATATTATTAATAATTTGATAAACTTTAATATATAATTATATTATTTATAATTTATATATTAATTTTTATCAACTTAGCGTAGAATTAAGATTAATTAGGAATTTTTTATTTCTGCACAATAAAAAGAGATGGGAATCAAAAGTAAATATGGACAAGTAGTAAAGTCTAAAGTGTGGCAATAGGTATATGCATGTCTAGGATTGGATCTAGGAAGAACTTGGTACTTAAGCAGTCAAATTAACTCACCTCCTCTTTTCTGGACTCCTACCTGGTGTATAGTATCTATTCACTTTAAACAATGAGGACATTGTTCATTTTAAGTTGGGGTGACCAAAAATTGAAATTATTTCCACTCAAAATAAAAATTTTCTTTTAATTATGAATATGATATATTTTTGCTCAATAAATTTGAATTTTGTTAAGTATGCTAAATTTAAGTATGAATAAGTTTGATTATTTTAATAAATTGTTATGTTAGCTTAATAATGACATGAAATGTATTTCTAATAAAGCATGCAAACCAAACCATAAAATTTTAGTTCTTTAGGAAAGTTAGGCATGCATGAAAGTTTAAGTCTTTAGAATTTGACTTAGTAGTTTCTTGAGGCGAAATCCTAGAAAGCATGGAACGTTGAAAATGATTTAGGCAACTGTTGTTTGGACCATTTGAGTCTTTCAAGCCAATCATGATGAAATTTTTATCCTTTGAAACCCAACTTTGAGACTTTATGGCCTAATTTTATTTGAACCTTTACAAAGTTAGCCATCACTTTTCTTAATTATCTTAAAAATGTCCCAAACACTAGACTCAGTACTATTCAGAGTATTCTTTGAAAATAAGTTTGGTATATGAAATGCTCTAAAAATTGTAGTACATGCAGTAAAATACTCGAAAAAAAAGCATATGTACTTGAAGTAAATTGCACTAAAGAGCATGTGAAAAGGAAAGAAAAGTTGATGTATTGAAGGTAATTATTTCGAAAGGTCCGATACAAGCAGAGTCTAGGGTTTTTTTAAACCTAAAATTATCTATCTTTTACCTACCCCTAAGCCCAGCCATGTTACAACCTTGTTAAAGACCTATTGATTCAAAGTTCCAATGTTACCTACATTAGTGGAGAGAAATTGCTCTGTTCAACATATGAAGACATCAGTTAAGCTTAATGATTGCAGTTTAATTTTAAATAAGGGATTAAAATCAAATTGGTAGGGATTAACTTGTCTTTATTAAGAAACATTTAGTCTAATTTTTCTATTGTAGTAATTGTTGAGATTAATTCCAACGATATATATACTTGAGTAGCATAATTATCAAATTTCTTGTTTTTAAGCATAAGTATATTGATTTCATGATTTTGGGAAAAATGTTGTTATGGAGGAGTTTTTCAAAAAGTGTTTCCGAGAAAATTCTTTTCAAATTTGTGTATTACTCGGGCCGAGCAATGAATTAAGTTTGGGGGTGTGGAAACACAAAAATTTATGTGTTTTTACATGCCCTTTTTAACTTAAAATCATGATATTTCGGTTAAATTCTTGTCGAAAAATAATTAAATATTATAAAATAATTAAATTATGTTACAATATGAACATGATGAATTTTAATTAATTTTATAGTTAATTTTGGTTAATTTTGACTATTTTCGACAGATTCGCACAAAGGGAGAAAATTGGCTCGGTAGACAATGCTCGAAGAATAAAACAGAGAAACAATTTGAAGCATCGAGGCAAATTTATTTCTATCCTAAGATGGTCCAAAAATGTGTTTTAATTCATAATATAATTAATTTTAATTTAATTTGGGCTAAATAAATTATTATTAATTAATTATGGAAAAAAAGGGTCCAGTTGAACCACATTGGTTGAACCGAATCTAGTGAACCGAACCAGCCACCAATTGAGCTGCCCAGAGCCGTCCATATCCTGGCCCAAATCAGCATTTTAGCTGACTAAATAAGCTTGAAAAGAAGCCATTGAATAACTTTCAACCTTGCATTCAAACCCCTCCAAAAAATGTGGCTTTATGGATTTGCCCCAGACTATTTTTAGCAAAGTTGAATCTCTCAACTTTGCCATGTGTGTGGCCAGCCAAGGGGGGTCTCTTTGGCTTATGGAATTTTATATTTTTACCAGCCACAATCATCTATAAAAGCCACCCCTTGCTGATCATTCAACTCATCCCTTACACTCTCATTCTCTCTTCTCCTCTCTCACTTTCTCTCAACTTTTCCTTCCCATTTTCCCTTTTGTTCAAGTGCCAATTTCTTCTCTTGGGTAAGAGGTCCTCATCAGCCATTGTTGAGCAGCAATTAAAGTGTTCATAGGCCACCTTGATAGCCAAGGACAACGGAGAACGAAGAACAGAAAACTCAGTCAAGCCACAAAGAAACACCAGATTTACTTCTTATTCCCTACCTCTTTAAATTTCATTGTTGTTTTGACAAACATGTTTATGAATATTTATGCTATTGAAATGATTATTTTAATCAATCTAGCTTGAATTTAATCCGTGTTCATTTGATTATATTTTGCCTGCTTGAATTATTGAAATTGTCTTTGTGCTGTTATAGGCCTCGGTAAGATGCTTGATTAAGTAAAAACATGTCTAAGTTATTCTTGCAATATTAATTGTTAGATAACTAATGAATTGATTATTAAATTGCATTGAAATTGTAATTAGTTGACACAATACTTAATCAGTGCATATTTATTCTTCTAAGGTAGCTGAAGTTAATTTAGCATTGTATTTGGCGATACATATGCCTTGCATAACTTGCAAGATTATTGCGATTAAACTGTTTCAAGGTAGAAATACTCTGTTACTTCACTTGATCTATTATATGCTTTTGAAGATTGATTAATCACTTGGATTGACATTGAAAAATGTTCAAGAGATTGATTAATTTAGTAAGTATGTATGAGCAGTAGTTAGGAAATTACCGAGTTGCCGTGAATTTGTTCGTAGCAGTATAAACATAAGTTTAATAATTCTAAGTTAAAGGAATGTAATTAATCCAACACAATTATATCTTCTTAATTAAACCTTATTTGCAATCGTGCATTAGAACCTTTTTATTTTAATTTTTTTTTGCTTAGTTTTTAACCCTTAATTTTTAATCATCTTTAAACCAAAATATTTTCCATCACCAAAGTATTTTAACATTAATTTCATAAATATTCCTTTTTACAGTCCCTGTGGGTACGATAACTCGACATTTACTTGTCACTTTATTACTTGTTACGATTGTGTACACTTGCACATTTTCGTCGTTCCACCATCCACTTTGCATAAATTCTAAAAAATCTTTAGTCAAACGGTGACATAGAAAGATGCATGTTTTTTTGTAAGTGATATGATGTAGATTTCAAGTTCATAAATGATCAAGTTGACATGGAATTCTTCTAGAACATTGTTAAACATGATAAAGAATGAATTGAGTTAAGAATTGTAATTGTTCTAGCTTATTCATGTTATTGTTGTTAAAACTTGTGAATTGTTGCTAAACCATTTCATTGCATTTTAATTTATTTCATTTGCATATTAGTTGTTAATTTAATTTTAACATTCACCAATTCTCAAATATTTAGTTTTCTAAACCAACTTGTAAATATTAATTTTCCAATTATTGATTTCAACAGTCCATAAGGAGACTATACTCTTTTTAATTACTTATTACTTGATAACGATTGTGTACACTTGCACATTCTGTCGCAAACCATTTACACACTAAAATTTCTTTTCTAGCAACCTTGAATCCTTCTATTTGAGTCATATAGATTCCGCTTCCAAGTATCCATGTAAAAACACAATTTTTACATTCAATTGAACTAGTTCCAAATGCAATCGTGCCACCAAAGCTAATAAAATTTGAAGGGAGGAATGTTTCACAATTAGATAAAATACTTCATTGTAATCAATTCCTTACTTCCGGGCATAACCTTTCGCCACCAATCTTGTTTTGTAGCACACCTCATTTTGGCCAGGAAATCCTTCTTTCTTTGCAAGCATCCACGTGCACCCAATTGTCTTCTTTCCTTTTGATAGGCTCACTATCTTGCTTCCAAGTTTAATTCTTATGAAGGGAATACATTTCTTCATTCATGGAAATCCTATACTTTTCTTCTTCAGGACTCTGAATTGCTTCATTAAAAGTGGTAAGAATGTCATCAACTAAAACTGGATATGCATAAGCTACCAAATCAACAATGAATGTGGGCTTTTTAATTATTCTCCTTAGCTTATTAGTTTCAATTGATTCAAGTTGATGTTAAATTTTTTGGGTCTAAACCTCCTCTTCGCTAGAGTCTCCTTCTTCCAGTGGATCCTCCCTACTACAGTCTTCTCTTCCACTTTAAATAACCTTCGGCTCTAATAATACTTGTTATTCGAATACGGTAAAATAGAGTAAGTTTTTGTACTAGAAAACCATATTAGGTTCAATTCCCAAGAAATATTGGAGGGGTCACACATGGTCTCGCTGAAAACCCAACCTCCTAGACAGAATCTCCCAACAATGAAATTTATTAGCATAATATATCACTAAAATTGTATCCTAAAAAATATTAAAAGATAAATAAAAGAATAAAGAACACTAGAAATTTGATGAGGTTCGGCAAATTATGCTTACATCCTCGAACACTGCCAAATATATTTCACTGCAAAAGATACAAGTGAAAATTAAAAAAGAAAGTGAGAAAAATTGCCTTACAAAAAAAATGAAAAATTTTAGGATGATTTAATGGTGGAAAAACCACGTATAACACCATTCACCTAGTCCGGTTGTTAGACTCGAGCTATAGGATGCTACAACAGTTAATAGAGAAAAACACATACAATCCAACGTTCAAATTCAATTAAACAATAAAAAATTTCATAATCCATACATATTATGGTTTACAAATTAATTCGAGTCTTTATCGAGCTTACGAAAGCTCTTAAGTTGACCTAAGCACAAATAAGGACCAAATTGCAAATTTTTTTAAAAGTAGGGAAAATTTTCAAAACAGGGGTCACACGGCCGTGTCCCTAAATGATGCCCCAAAAATTTAAGTCTTTAATTTCTTTGCAAGATATGACACAAATTGATTGTTTGCTTTAATGGTTAAGTGATTTGGGTGTGTTTGGGAGTGTTTGAGAAGCCTGGGTTCAAGTCTTGGATTGTGCAAAATTTTTAGTTTTGCTCTTAAATGAATCTGGACACTGGCATATAGGCCTTATAAATAATAGTGCTTGCTTTATTGCACAAAAAGAGCTTGTGGTCTAGTGGCAAGGTGGCATGTTATGTAACTGTGAGGTCTGAGGTTCAAGTCCTGGGTTGTGCAAATGAGTATTTATTTTGCTGCTTGAGCTATGTAGGCAGTGGAGTTGGACTGAAACACAACTAAGGGGAGTTTGAGTAGAATTTGAATGGGGTTGTTGGGGGAGTTGAGGAGAAATCGGTGGAGAAATTTAAGGAGGGATAAGGGGAGAGATACTAGGAGAAAATCAAGGAGTTCGATTCAGAGGAAGTGTTCTGCTATTTGGGGGAACTCTAGCTTTGAGAATTCGGCTGGGCAAATGTTTGTCATTTTTGGTATTGGAGAAACATTTTGGTGTTAGCATCTGCCGAATTTTCCTTTTCTTTTCTTTCATTTACTAGATTTTTGTTCATTCGAGTTTGTATTGGTTGCTGCGCTTTATTCAACAAAAGTCCTTTTCTTTTCGGTCAATAGTTGTTAGTCGGTTTTGTGAGCAACTCTTCCATTTCTTTTTCTCTCTTCTTCTCTTCCTCAATCTTCACTCTCTTTTGGTCGAATATCACCCTTTTGTTTTATCACTCTCTACGCCGATCCTCTCTTCGTTGTTTTTGTTGTTCCAATGTTGCAAGTGTTTCTGATTATCGGTAAAGTGTTTATACTCCTCACTTTTTGATTAAACCTGTTCTCTTTTATTCTTTTTTTTAAAATCAAATACCCTCCTTTTTATCCTTTAATTACCAACTGTTGATTCTTTCCTCACGATGTGTTACTTGTTGAGGTTCTAGGGTTTTCCTCGAGGAGTGGTGGAGTGTAAGTGGTTTTGAAGTAGTCGTAACCCGTGCTCTCAACATTCAATCGAGGTAATACGTTACCTCACTTAAGTGGTTTAGGTTGTATACTGATTATGTTCTTACAGGATATCATTTGTGGATTAAGGCCACTCATATGGCCTACCTCGGTTAATGAGATCGGTGTTTGTGGTACAGATAATCGATAAAAATGCGTAATCACTTTTGGTAAGCGGTCTTGGAGGGTTAAAGTCGCCCTCATTCAAGCAAGGTAAGGATGGTGTTTTTGGATTAAGTGTCAATAGGAGGGTGTTTTACCCTAACAATTAAAGGACTGACATTGGGTCATGTTTGAATCTAGGTTGGTGTACCTGGAGATTTGCGCTCTTCTCGTAAACAGGAGTGTAAACACCCCACTGTAACTGTAGAACGACAAAAGTCGAAAAGCCGAAAATACAGCGTTTGAGACCAACGAGTGTGCGATCACTCGTGTGGTAAGCCAAACCCACGAACCATGGGCGATTGACTGTAGAGGCCTCCATGAGCATTTTCATAGGCTCGTAAACAGGTGTGTAAACACCCCATTTTCGCTCGTTGGGCCAAAAGGGGCCGTGTGGGCCCAATGGGCTTGTGGGCCCTACACGGATGAAATCCACGATTTATGGCAAATACTGGACTGGGCTATGTAGATCCCATAGCCGTGGCGAATTCTAGGCTGAATGGACCGCACGAGCATGTGGGCCACTTGGGCTGAATAATGGGTCTTGGGCCCATTTACACTGTTATGACCATTTAGGTTACCTGAGTCACTCGAGGTAGATGCAGACCTTTTGAGAGGTCGATATCTACATCGAGACCCTAAAATAGGTAAAATGACCATGACCAAAATACCCCTAAAGTGTAGAATGACTGTTTTACCCCTAATTGATAGGAATAACCATTATACCCCTAGAGGTAGGTTGACTGATGTGTTCATGATTTGTATATGACTGTTACTGATTATGACATTCTACATACAGGTATGATTTATGACACGACATACTGCATGGGGTTGGGATACTATTATGGAGGAAGTACACTGTACTGGCAGCTTTGCTGCGATATTGGTGTGTTGGCTGGGTGGGTCGATTTTATTCCCACATGGTGTATTGGTGGTACGGAGTGGTGTGTTGGCTGGATTGATATGGGTTGCATTATTGCACTTTACTGATACTGTATTGGGCTAAGGCCCACACTTTTACTGTATTGGGCTAAGGCCCACACTGTACAGTTATTAAATAGGGCTCAGGCCCAGACTATTACTGCATGTTGTATATTGACTGACTGTTAGGGGTTTACACGTTGAGTTTTTGTAAACTCACCCTCTCCTTTTAATTGTACAGGTAATCCTTAGCCATAGGAGATTTGGTGCTGCGAGGGACTCGGAGGTGGCTGCACAACTGCAGCTGTTCTACACTTGCTTTTATTTAAATTTAAAGTTTGTGTTGGGTTTTGTTTATGTAATAAGGCCATTTATGTTTGTTTAAATTTTTAACTGGGCTTTTGCTTACTTATTTTAAATTTCTAGTTTAGGAGAAGACGAATTCTCAAAATAATTACTGTTTTCAAAGACACGAAATTTAAACATTAGATTTTTCAAAAGCTTTCGCGATTTTAGATCAACCTTTTATAACAATAACCTAGAAGCGAATTTTTACCAACAAGTCCAATTTTTGAAAGACACTTCAATGTGACACGCCAGATTCGACTATAACATCTAGGCCAGGTTTGGGGTGTTACAGCCTAGCCCATGTAACTCTGTGTGAACGTGTGGTTTAAAAATGACCTTTTTCTCTGGTGGTCACACGGTCGTGTCAGTGGCCCATGTGTGACATACGACTGTCTGATATTCGAGAATTGTGTGGCTCCAAAGGCTCCCTCTTTCCAATGGTCACACACCCATGTCACCAACTTGTGTGGGACACAAACTTGTGTGGTGAAAAAATAGCTGAATTTTACTTAATTATTGTGTTTAACTTGAGTAATTATTATTGAAATAGGTAAATTTTACTTAATAAGTAATTTTAGACATGAATTTAGAAAGTATGTGAAATTATGCTTAATTACATGATTTTCATTCATATTTTATATTAATTCATGTTAATTTATTAATGTATGTACTTTTCACTATGTAGGAGGTCCATTGGAGACATGATTTAAATAAATAAAAGATGGCCTTGCACAAATTATCCATGTGGACGGCAAGACCATACAATTTTTGGCATGGGGTTGACTACTAGACCCTATAAACAACGGTGATAAAAGATCCATTTCTTAGGCTTCTGAGTAGAACTAGAGTGCTCCAAATCCCTCCTATTCTTACCCTCTTTCGATCCCTATTCTGGCGCTCAATGCACTTAACCTCTTCGGTGATCTTAGCCTTGTCCACCAGAACGATGAACTCTCGCTCCCTTTGCAGAGCTATCAGAACCCTCAGACTATCCCTCAGAACATCCTCAAAATGTACACACTTTTTGTTTTTAGATGTCACCATCCCTCAAGCGTAACGGCTCAATCTCAGAAATTCAGCCTCATACTCGGCCATTGTCTTATCTTCCTGAGTGAGATTCATGAACTCATGCTTGCGAGCATCCACATAACTTGCTCCCACATACTTCCCTTGGAATGCTGTCTTAAAATACTCCCAACTAATCTAATCCGGCTAAGTACCCTCCTCAATCAATAACCACCACTGGTATGCCTCGTTGCGAAGCAAAGAAACTGCACCGTTCAATTTTTACTCAAGAGTGTAGTTAATATCGTTCATTATCCTTTCTATAGCCTCTAACCATTATTCAGCCATAGTCGACTCTAGTGATGTCCCTAAATAGTTTAGGTCCATTAGACCGAAGTGGTTCAGTTACCGACCCACGGCCTCCAGATCCAGAATAGGGTCCAACAACCCTCTCTAACACCCTCAGCATGGCTTGGAACAGTACGTCGTCCCTAGCCAAGTAGTTTTGAGACCCGGTCTCAACAGTAGCTCTAGTCGAAGCCTCGCTCGTATCCAAATTTGGCATACTACCCAACGAGGAAGACTCAGCTTGAGTCCCTCTACGGCACCTACAACGCCCACAAGTACCACGACCACGCATTCCACGAACACTCATCGTTTTCAAAGTTTTATCTCCATTACATAATTTTTATGCATCAGCTTTAATGTTTATTAGCAAGTAAATTATGCTTCAAGTATTTATCAAAAGTTTCAAAAATTTTCCAAAAGTTTCAGTCCCTAACTAACTCAGTATAGTTTTAGACAATTCAGAATTTTCTAACTACAATATTTCTAAGTTTTAAAAGTACTTATAGGACTGGCGCCAGAGACTCGCTGTACCACATACTTTACACCAATTTTTTTTTACAAATACAATTTTGAACCCAAAATTCACAGCCCAAATTTTTTAACCTGGCTCTGATATTACTAAATGTAACACCCAAACCCGGCCTAAATGTTATGGCCAAATTTGGGAATATTACGAAGAATGGTTTCGAAGCCAATCTTATCATGTCCACAAGCTACTACTAAATTCCTAAATAATGTATTGAATTATGTTCACAAGTAATTATTCCAAACATTCACCAATTACGCTTTCGCCGAAAAGTCGAAAGCTCAAACTAGCTATGCCTTGCCTTTATCTCTACTCTTAGAAGGTCTTATCGAACTCAAAACTTTAACACAACAATTCACACAACAATGCATTCAATAATCAGCTAAGAACTCACCACAAGCAATAAAAAAAAACATAAGCCTAAACTATGTTCTCATGTAACTGAAACTTATAACATAACAAACTTTAAATTCGAATATCTCGATCTATACTTAATATTTTTGCCTAAAACCAATTCCATTTATCTTATAATACATCTGCGACTAATTCCCAACCTTTAAACTACAATAAAATACTCAGTTCATAGTATCGACTTTTGAGACATGTTTTATGGCTATTTTCAAAAATTCATTAAAACTCAAGAATTCTTTAACGAAATGTCAAAGTAAAGTAAGAAACCTTCTAATCATGTTAAAAGTAATTGAAAAATACTTTGAAACCACATTTTATCCATAAAACAAAAATTCACCATTAAAGACCCAATTTTTAGCTTGTAACACCCTAAACCGAACCTAGTTGTTATGGCTGAATCTGGGAATGTTACGAAGAATGGTTTCGAAGGCAATCTTATCATGTTAAAAACCTCGTATAATTTAATACTAAAATAGTCCATATTTTAGGAAAACATATTATTATACTCTTTAATGAAACCATCAATTTTTTTCCTTTTAAGTGAAACGAAAATTTGCAATGGAAGTTGAAAAGTCATTATATTTTGAAAACTGAGTTTGTAATCTCAAAAGCGTTTGTTTGCATAAAACTGTTGTTTTCGCAAATTGTTTCGTCAAACGTCGCAAGAAAAAAATCAAAAGAAATCCAAACCCAAAAATCAACAACAAAACTATAAGAAAACCAAAAGTCTAGAGAGTCCCATACTTACAAAACTCTCAAGAGAAACCATAAAATTTAATAAACTATTAAGTAAAAACAGTTCACAGACTAGTGGTCACCACTGAGCCTCCGTCGCACCGACCCACCTATGCCTGAGGATTACCTGAACAGAACAGACAAATAGATGTGAGCTTTCAAAAACTCAATGTGTAACTCAATGGAAACATACATTCATATATACTCAAATTTCTCACATAACCAAACAGATACAGGCATAAGTCCTTAACAGAATCAGATTATCTAAGAATCATGTAGATATGCAAAGTCCTACCCCCATCCTCTGCACACCAACTCCGACCATCCCAACACTCCACATGGGGTATAAAACATCCACCCAGCCCTACACACCACATAGTGTCCGTACAACACTTGTCAGAATAAGTTGCAGCTATGCTGCCAGTATATTGGTGAAATGTCGCCTCAAAGAATACTTCCACCACATATACATATCTCACCCCATACATAGATGCAGAGAATAGAATAATAGATATGTCAGAACTAACATTTCCCGCATGCTCATATAGGAATATTACACATGTTTATACATAACAATCATACAATACATGTTATATTTCATCATACTCAAACCAATCTAAAAGAGCATCAGATTTCATGCTTTAGGGTTTGTTTTGCCCTTACCGACCCTACAGAAAGCCTACAGTTGATCAGAACGATGTGTGTGACCCTAGGAAAAATTTTAAATTTTAGGCCCACACGTCAGTGTGGCATGCCCGTGTGGGCCCACACGTCCAAATCGACCCAGCTCGTGTGACCCACACGGCCTACCACACGGCTGGGCGCACGCCTATCTAGCATCGACATGCCAATTTTTCAGCTTTAGCCGATCAACATTTTCTTGCATTTCGTTACATAGTTCGCTCGTTTCTGATGTGAGAGCAATGCTGAGACCTCTGAAACCTAGAAAAAGTATCCCAAACACCGGTTAAGTTACTAATTAATAACTTGACAACACAAATCCGAGTAGTGCACACAAACTTACCGCTGACGAAAATAACTACTATCACGATTTAGGCCGTTGGAGAAAAATCCACTTGTTCACCATCTTCTCCTACGCAAAACGTTCATAGAAAATTAACTTCCCTAACTTCACACCTAAACACTAATTCAAGCAGAAAGAAAAACCAAACCAAACGAACTTACACTTACCCAACCAAATTATCGAACCCCTAACGAATAGAACAATTCATATGTTGATCAGAGTAGAGAGAAAAGAGAAAGCCGAAAGAAAAGTACTGAGGAAAAGAAGAAACTGACGTCAAAAAAATTTGAGCAGAGAGAGAAAAATAGAAATAAAAATAAAAACAGAAAAATATCCTAACTCCCCACTAACAACTGAATCCCACTAAACTGACCCATTAACTCTCAACAACCACAGACTTCCAATCCCATCGAACTTCTACCACAGAATCGGCACATACACATAGAAGTAAAACTAACATCCTTCGTTCACACGAGGGTTCAAACACAAGACCCTAAGGCAAGCTAACACCTTACCACCTAAACCAGCAAGCTCATTCTGATATGAGTTGACCGAAAATAAAATATAAACCAACCTACCAAAGATTAGGCTAGAATAAAAAATAGCAAAATTACTAAAAGTGGGACTTAAACCCAAGACCTCAAACACATACCCACATCACTTAACCACTAAAGAAGATACTTAGTTATGATTAAATTCACAAAAAAAAACTCAAATAAATTAGGGCGTTACACAGCTTTTCTTTAAAACATGTGTTTGAATGGTTACAAATTCAGTTGAAGGGACTAGATATCATTTAAAACTCATAAAAAGCCGAATGGTAACCTTCGATAGAAGAAAAATGAGCTTTGACGCAAATCTGAAAAAACCCATGTTTGGAGAACATGATGTAGATGATGAAGTTTTTGAGTGATTTTCTTAGTTTTTATGGAGGTTTATAACTTAAAAGATGATAGAAATCAAAATGAATTAGGATTTGGAGTTCAAAATTGATTGAAATAGATAGAGAGAATCAATGGACGATAAAATTAAATTTTGGACAGCTTTTACGTGAAGTAAATTGGTGAAGAGAGGTTATTTAGCTTGGATTTTAAAATCTGGTTAAATTACTTTAAAAACTCCCAATTTTGACTATATTAAAAATTAGTCCTATTTTCAAAATTAAAGGTATTTAAAACTCATTTTCAGAAATTGATTTAATTTTCTGAAAATCATAATTGAAAACATTATTGGTATGCCATGTCACAAAATTCCGAACACTCTAAGGCTAAAATTCCTAAAATACCCATAAAATTCTTAGGCCCTATTTTGGGGTGTGACATTTTCAATTAAGACGTTAGAGACATTAAAATGACCCCATTTATGTAATAAGATATTACACTTGTTCATGACGGGTATCAACAAAGGAGGAGACAATGAGAAGAAAGTGGGGATGCGAAGGAGGTCGAATCTGTAATGACTAGGACTTTAGTGGTGTTAAAAAAGGTAGTTTCGAAACCCTATTTTTTGTAAATTGAGCCCTTAAATATTTATTAAAGATATTTATTTATTATATAAGTGAATTGAATTTTGGATAGGTAATTTAGTTGAATTAGTGATTAATTAAGATTTAGGGACTAAATTGTAAAGTCCAATCGCTTTAGATTTATAATTAGAAATTGGATTGAGGACTGAAATTGTAATTAAAAAATTTTTTAAAATAGAAATTAGATCATGCTTAAACATTAGGAAGTGGACGGTTGATGTCCACTGAACTAACTAAAAAATCAACTAAGGCAAGTGCATCTATCAATTGATAGTATGGTTATGGTGAACACATATATCGTTCTCTCGAGGACTACAATTACTAGTAATTATCTTTTTCCTACTATTTAACCTAATAATTCAAAAGATTGATTAAAACTAAAATTTACTAAAGAATGCATCAAAGAAATAAAACACAAAAACAATCAAATATCAACCAAGTGAAAAAAAAATACCTAGGTAAGAATCCACATTGACTTCATTTATAATTCTAGGTAATAATCCATATTGACTTCATTTATAATTCTCAATCTAATTTATGCAATTTCTTTTATTAGTTTCTTTGATCCGTAGAAATCCCTAATTTAAACTAATATATCTTTTGAGCACAAGAGCAACTACCTCTAGGTTGATTAATTGAAATTTCTTTCTAATTGAAGACCTTATTATCGCATTACTTTGCTCTATGGATCCCCTATTAGATTTGACTCTATTCCAACAGAGTTATCTCATCCTATTTCTAGGATTACATGCAACTCCATTCAATTATGCAATATCTAGTCATAAGAAGGGTTTATTCAACCTCAAACTTATGTACATCAAACATGGATTAAGACTCTAGAATTATCAACCCAAGAACAATTAAGCATTCATAATTGAAAACTAGAAATCAAACAATAGAATCCATTCTAGGGTTCATCTCCTCTAGGTATTTAGAAAATTAGTTCATACTTGCAAAAAGAAACACAAAAAATACAATATGACCACAAAAATAAAACAAACCCATGATAACTCCCTTGGAAATTAACTTGGACTCTTGAATCTTGATTGCAAATTGCTTGTAAATCTACTTCAATGGTGTTCCTTTAGGTAATTTTTGTGCTATTCTATGACGAATGTTGCCTTATCTCTTTATTCCCTTATTTCTGCCTTCTTAAAGTGCCAAAAACCTAAAAATTGGAACTTTATTCTATTAGCATACATGGTTCCCCAAATTCACACACCCTAGACACATGCCAGTATGAAACTCTACTACCTGTGTGCAGCTTCTAGAATGCTCCAATGTTCTAATTTCCACCCATTTTTCACTTCTATTGCTTACAAGAGCTCTATTAAGCATCAAAACATGAATATAAAAGGTTAGGATTATATAATTCACAATTAACTCCACATAATCACCCAAAGCTGAATTAAGAATGAGGCTAAAATATGTTACCTTTGACACTTATCAACGATATAAGCATGTGATGATTAACTTAATTTAATTAAGTATTATATATTAAATTAAGGTTAATTAACTAATTAGCCAAACTAATTACACTATATATATGTGAAATTCGGTGGGGAGAAATAGAAAAACTCATCTTCCCAACTAAACCAAAAGAAAAAAAATAAAGGGTTAACACTATTGATGGTTTTCAAGCTTTCGATCAACGAATTGGTTAGTGTAATCAAGTCATTTTCTTGTAATTTTTATGTTTTTAAGGTCATGAGAGCTTGATTTAGCTAGCCCATTTACCAATTTGTAAAATTGTTAAAGTTTAGAGAGTTGAAAGTTTTAGGTGTTAAATTGATAAAAATTAAGCTTAGTTTAAGAAAAGTGATAAACTGTAAAGCTTAATTGATAGTTTTGTATGCTAGGGACCAAATTGAATAAAATATTTTTTTAATATGAGAAATAGAAGGTCCCTAATGGGTATTTGTGAAATCAGATTTCAATCTGGAGCTATAAATTGTAAGTTAGGTTAGTCTCAATTTAGGGACTAAATTGAATAAATTATAATGTTTGTATAAATTGATAATTGATTGGGAATTGGTTGATTGTGGATAGTGCTATATGTTTTATGTCAATCTATAGCTAACGTCAAGAGGGAAAGGAAAATCCAAAGCTGTCGTCAAGTAATTCAGAATTTTGGTTTGTATTTCTATGATTCGGGACTTAATTATTTATTCCGTATCCGTGACATACTATGTTACATGGTAACAAGGTGAGTTTTTTTTATAGAAATTGAAGTAAGTTGAATATAAAAATATGGACTAAATTGAATAAAGTACAAATTGTAAGATATATTTGATATATATGGGAATTGACTTAAAAATGTGTTAAGATATGTTGTACATGGTATGAAATTGTGATATGCTAATGAATTGTGATGATCGAAATGTAAATTAAACTTTATATAACGAATCAAAAATTGATTATTCTATTAACAGTTCGGACCGAGTCAAATATAGTTAGCATGCTATAGGGTTAGGTTATTGATTGAAAATCATCGTTTCCAAGCAATCTAAGGTGTCAGTTTATTCATATTGAGAAAGTCATCACCATCGGGCTATCCAGGGTGGTAGCATATTCTTACTTAGCGTCATCGTTGCCAAGCAACCTAGGGTGACGGATCCATGTATCCATTCTGAGTCCGTGTTGGTTAATAGGGTTATAAACAAAAGAATTGCTTATATAATATGTGATATGATGTATGCCATGAAAATTCAATATGCAAATGAATTGAAAACGAGTCCTAGGGGTCGATCCTGTATAATGAGTCAATAGACTCGGAAAGGACACGAAATGTGATATGAAGTGATACGTATGTGTATACACATACATGCTAAGGATGAAAATGATTGAAACTATATATAATTATTGAAATGAATCTAATGATCTATGAAAAGGTTGAGAATTTGATAAACTTATATATGCACATCCATTGAGTTAGCATGTAAAGTTGGTTGTATATGTTCTATTGAGTAAATGAAGATTTTTTACATGTAATGGTGTGGCATTTGATTGAAATTGTGCATGTTAGATAATTTTATTTATTATGTCTTGAATCATAAATTTACCACTCAGCGTATTTGCTCAGCGTACTGACCATCTATAAATGTGTTCTCCTTTATAGTAAATGTCACACCAAAAATATATAAAGGTAAACCAGCGGTGCCCACAAGTATACAAGTCAAATTGTAATATAGTATGTATGTACAACAGAACACAGGTAGTATTCCAAGGATTGTACCAAAGGAAGGATGGAATAAATCTGTAAAAAAATCTCTTTCCAATAATAAGTCTAAATAGGAATAATTAAATCTTATATTACGACAAATCATAAAATAAGTTAATAATAGAAATTAAATAAGTAAAATAAATAAACAAGAAAATAAATAAACGAATTAAGTCAATAAAACCAATCAGGAAGATTAACTCATTTCAAGGTTTGTAATTAACTTTGGATTAGGGTTTTAGGGTGGATTAGTTACCGATTAATCAATTATTACCTCCCGACCTTTAACTAATAAATCGATTGGGTGATATTAGCTTATCTCGTGACCTCAGTTTCACAGCTAGGATAAGTTATGATTTAATCAGTTAAACTTATCTTCCGATCTCATCTAACTAATGATTACTTCTTATGGTTTTCAAGCCTAGGGTTTAGAAATGCATAATATGTACCAACTAATCCTCTCAAGAAACCCTAAATCCTCAATTAATTATGTCCCCGTCCAATCATTAATCTCCCCTAAGGGATTTAGCTACTCATGTTATTCATAGTCTTACTTTCAATTGAGATAAACATGTAATTAATATGAATAAATCAAAAGAAAAAATAAATTAGAATAATTCTGGATTTGATGTCAAATGAGGAATAGAGTAGTAAATCTCTCGATCGGAATAACGAATATCATCGCTTGCGAAAAAGAAATAAAATAAAATACTTTAATATAAAAGAAATCTTGGATTGAAACCGATTCCAAGAGGAAAAGAAAAGAGTTTATAAAAGTCGAAAGAAAACTAAATCTAATCCTACTCCTAAACTACTAGGGTTTTTAAGTGCGTCTAAGACGACTTAGTTACATTAAACCCCTAAGGTCTTATTTATACGATTGTTGGTAGCCTGAATTAGGTCTTCCACGCATCCTAAGTCTTCATATAAATATGATTATGTGGACAAAAATAGCCCCAACACGTCTACCTATGGCACGATAGGTGTTGACAGGATAGGTGTTCCACGCCTTGCATGGCTTGTTTCATGCTTTAATGGCTTGGGAAGCTTTTGCATCATTCGTCCTTTGCTCCCACATAAATTGGGTTTATAATCCATCATCCTACATACTCAATTTAACATATTAGCACTACTTAAGGCTCGTGTCGGCGTAATAGGTCATAGCACTCACAAAATGTGTTAAAAAAACACTTATTTTACTCATATTTAATCCTGACTACTAAATACTGAAAACATAATATAAAATAATAAATTACATAGAAAACAAGAATCTTTAGTACGACAATAGACTAAAATAACTACTACATTTGACAGTAGGTCAAATACCCCTAAACTTAAGTCTTTGCTTGTCCTCAAGCAAACTAAACAAGAAAAACAAAAAATAAAAACAAACTAAATTGAAAACATGAAATAAACATAAAAAGAAAATAAAATGTACTTGAGCTAGCTTGATATAGGAAATTGGATAGAAATATATTAACAAGACAATGAAAATAAACATATAACTCTAGAATGATATACAATTGACTCACAATTTCTAAAGTTAAACAGACTAGTTAAATAAATTACAAAGCAAACAAATAAAATACTATTAAGTATAGGTTTCCATAAAAAAAATATACAAATAAAAAATTATGTTCAAATGAATGTAAGTGGTAAAAATATAAATCCTTGGCACAATTTCATCCACATGCGTGTCATGCCCTTTTTTATATATTGTTATCGTTAATTTTTGTACAAGATGGAGTTCTAGCCTAGTGGTTCAGAGCAAAATTAATTACCCTTGAGACCCAATTCTTAGTTGTCATGAGCAAGGAATCTTCCCTGCCTTTTCTTCCTCCTCCTTTCCTTATTTTCCCCCTTTTTACTCCCTTATCTCCCTTCGTTTCCTTTTCTTCTCCTTATTATCCTCACTTGCCTATTTCCTTCCTGTAACAACCCATTTTTCAGTGGTGATGGAACAATGGTTTCGAGACCATAAATTTTCATCATGTCAACTCGTAAATATTATTTAAAGAATGTTCACAGAGTCATTAGAGTCATATTAAAATTTGGTTAGGAAATTTTATCGTTTAGGTAGTTAATTAATGAAAAAGGACTAAATTGAAAAAGTAGCAAAAACTTAGTAATTATTGCATTTAGATGATTTAAAAGACTAATTAATAAATGTAAGAGGGCCAATAAGGAAATTAGACCTTATATAATTAAGTGGATGGCCTAGTATGGTGTTTGATAAAATTTTAGTTAATTTTAAAGGTTAAAAAGGTAAATAATCATTAATTAAACAAAAATAAAACATGAAATTATAATCTTTTCCTACATTCTTCATGTTTAACTGAATAGCCATGGTTCCTGAAGCTTGTAGAATCGGCCAAGTTCAATTCCTTACATGTGAGTGACTTTTCTACCCATTTCTTGTAATTTTTGTGTTTGAGATCATTGCAACTAGGTCCAGCTAGCCCGTACCTTCGTTTTTAAATTTTTTAAAAATTTTATAAGTTTCCATTGATGAATCTTGAATGTTTTTTATGATATCTATGTGTTTGAAGCTCTGATTGTGGTATTTGGTTATTTTGTGAAGTTATTTTTGTTAGATTTTGATTTAAGGATTAAATAGTTAAAATGTCAAATTTTTAAGGTTTGATGGTCAATTGGATGTTTAATAGGGACTATTTAAGGCCCTAGAATATTCAGCTATAATTTGATTCCTGGAACATGGTTAATTTGATGATTTTCGAGTTAAGGGACTATATTGTAAAAGTTGTAAAATTTAGGGGTAATTGTGTAATTTCAAAAAATAAAAGGATATAAAATGTAAAGTAAATTGGAATATGAAATGCAAGCTAATAATTGGGAATTTTATATTTTAGATCAAAACCCTGTTGATTTACGTAGAAAAGGGAAATTTTTAGAATAGTCCCTAAACTGCTGCCACTATTACAACTTCTTCTAGGTAAGTTCATATGGTTTATAATTCAATATTTATATGAATTTTATGATGATATGATATGATATAGTGGATATTAATTGTTTAATGATGAAGTAAAGTTGTTGAGAAATTGTCATTGAATTTTGACATTTGGGTCAGATGAAAGCAAGATAGAGTACAATTGAATGATGACGTGTTATATGGGGATTGGAGTGGAGATTGATGTGGTGTGATTTATATATTTTCTCGAGTTTGCTATGGTTTAGCATTTGTTGTGAACTCTCGTGCTATACTATCCCATTCTAGTGTGTTATGGGGCAAATGTTTAGCTCTTATGCACATTTGGCATATTTACGGTTGGGTTTGCTCTTATGAGCATTCGGCGTGTTATTGGTTGGATTAGCTCTTATGAGCATTTGGCGTGTTTTAGTTGGATTAGTTGTGTACTCGTATCTGTATGTCATTCATCAGATTGTAAATTATTGCATTATAACTTATATATTGACTTTGAATGGTTTGACATGTAAATGATATCAAAAATTGAATCCATTGTGGACATTTATATTTTCTCAGAGATTATTATTTGAATCTTGATCTGAATTATGCAATTCATCGATTGACATTGTTGAAGGTAGGAAATACATGTAGTTGAGTTATTATTGAATGAATTGTTGTATTTACTTCAGTCAGATTTATTGTTTCTATACGTTTTCAACGAGCTTACTTGCATTAATTTCTTTTCTTGTAGATACATTCGAAGGTTGGACGATCGAATCATCACTCAAGTCATACTATCCATCCGTATTCAGTAGTTTTTTGAATGTTTGATTTGGATTATATGGCATGTAATAGGCTTGTTTTGACCTTTCTTTTGTTTTGGTATGTATATGTGTAAGGAGTGAATACCATTACATGGTTTGGATGTTTGCTTGGAAAAAGTTTAGATAATGACTTGCTATGGAATGTGAATGATGAAATATGTTTTCGACATAAACTTGTAGTATATGTATAACTAAGAGGTCCATTTGATTTATTGTGATTTGAGGTGCCTATGATAGGCATATTGGAGTTAAATTATTTTTTTGGTACAAATGAGGGTAGATTGGTTAGACACTTAAGATGGTTGAAAATAGCATGATTTGAGCTTGTTTAATGTAATTTCGCATAGGTCTATTGGTTGGTAAATGGTTTGCTTAGTGTCAAAGAAAGCTTGAAATGATAAACTTGTCATTTAATGTTTATTTAGGTGCACACGGCCGGGGACACGCCCGTGTCACTTGGTTGTGTGTCACACACGGTCTACGACACGGTCGTGTATTTTAACATAGTGTGTTACACGACCTATGATAGGACTATGTGTCACAAGTTAGAGAGTTACACGGTCTCGCACACAACCTAGCACATGGTCGTGTGGCCCGACTCAATGAGTTACACGGCCTAGCCGCATGGCTGTGTGTCCACTACTTTTGAAATGTTTCAACTTTTTCTTAAAACTTCTATTTTGTTTCAATTTGGTCCCGAATTGCTTATAAGCTATTTTTAGGGCCTCAGAGGCTCAATTTAGGGACCAAATGCTTGTGTTTGATATAAAATTTGAATGAGATTAAATTATTGAATGTTATGTCAATAAATGTTTCTCGATTGATCGATAATGCTTCGTAACCTTAATTTGGCGATAGAGACGGGATAGGGGTGTTACATATAGTGGTATTAGAGCTATGGTTTAGTCGGTTCTCACACAGAATGTAGCGTGTATAGTGTCTAGAATTACATGCCATATAAACATGTGATAGTGTGACATGTTTGATCCGACCTAACATTTTTTTCTTATAGATTGTAAAAATGTCAGCTGGATCTGATCGTGCTGACACTAATAAGGTTAATAGTAATTTACCGACCTTAGAATAAGGGATGAGTAGTAATATTTCGATTCCACAAGCACCTAAACATGAACTTAGAAACATGCTTTTTGGGTTTCTGAATCTGTGGTTTAATAAATTTATGCAAATGAATGTTGCGGCTCAACGACCTTCTGTGACATCCCGATTCTGGGCCTACTCGGAACAGTGGTTTTGGGACCACAAATCCGATGAGGAAAAATTTATTTTTACTATATTTTTATGGCCTACAATTTCACAGAATGATTTTGTGAAAATTTCGTTCAAAAATTTCGACGTTTGGGCACTCAATTTAGTCAAAATGACTAAATTGTAAAAAGTGCAAAAGTTGAGTTCTACATGTTAGAGGTGTCCAATTGTTATGAAATTTTAAATTGGAGGTCTTTATATGGTAATTAGACCATTGGTTAAGTTATGGAAAAAAATGGACATGAGATAAGTGAAATAGGAAATTATTAAGTTTGGGGCATTTTGGTAATTTGGTAATTAAAATGAATTAAAAGGGAAAAAGGTGGCAAATTGTGCTCATCTTCTTCATTTGGCCGAAATTAGCAAGGGGGGAAGCCATAGTTAGGGTTTTCAAGCTTCCAAGCTCCATAGTAAGTGATCCTAAGCCTCGTTTTTAATGTTCTTTATGTTTTTGGAGTCTTGGTAACTTGATTTAGCTTATTCTAGCAATAATTTAACCTAGGGTTCATATTTGGAAAAATACCCATAGGTGAAATGTGTTTATTTTGATGTTTTACGATAGAATATGAAGCTTGGAATTATGTTAAACAACTTTTACTAAGCGATTTTAAGTGAAAACGAATAAAACGACATAATCGGTAAAAATACCTAATGTTCATAAGTGTTAGAGTGGGAATTTAATGTTGCCATAGAAGGGAAAAATGTTCAGCATGTCATAAAACATAAGAATAAGGGATGAAGTTTAATTTTTGAGTTTTGGGGTAAAACTGTAATTATGCAAAAGTTTAGGTGCAAAATCATAATTTTCCAAAAGTTTGAGTCAAGGATTGTTTTGATGAATGCGAGTATTAAATAAGATAAATTTGCTATTATAGATCAAGAAGAACGAAATCTAGAGTTAGACTGGGGAAAAAAAGGTTGAAGACTAAAGTGCTAGATTTGATCATATTTTGTACCGAGGTAAGTTTACGGTAAATAAATGCAATATTTTGATAATTATTATTAATGTTGTTATTTTTCAGCAATTATGTATTTATTTCATGAAAATATCTAATGTTGACTTAAGTATGATGTGACAGAGAATCAGTGATAAAAGCCCTGTTGAAACATTGGGAATGTATCGGATACAAATGTCATAACAATAAGGGATTGAGATCCCGTGTAAGACCATGTCTGGGACATAGCATTGGCATCATTATTGAGATTATGAGAGGTCCCATGTAAGACCATGTCTGGGACATAGTGTTGGCATCGAGATGAAAGGTCCCATGTAAGACCATGTCAGGGAGATGGTGCTGGCACCGAGATGAGAGGTCCCCCGTAAGACCATGTCTAGGACATGGCATGGGCACCGATATGAGAACTCCCATGTAAGACCATATCTGGGATATGCTATTGGTAGTATAGAAAACATCCCATATAAGACTATGTCTGGGACATAGCTTTGGCATGTATTATCAGACAAGAGACCCAAGTATCCTTAGTATTCCAAGTGATTCAACGGGCTAGTAAATAGACCATGTTACATGAAAGTTCAGATAAAAGCATAATAATAAATTCAAGTGAGTTATAAGGATTGAGAATATCTCAGTTGTCAGTTGAGAAAGAAATTTCAGCAAGGGAGGAGTAAGTTATAATCATGAGTTATTTAAGTAAGCAAGTAAGTAAAGAAGTAAGTGAGTAAGTAAAGAAGCGAGTAAAGATTCTAATGTTTGATGAAATTTATGAGTATGATTATTTATTATAAATGTTGTTATTTACTTACTTCAAACTTACTAAGCTTTATGCTTACTTTCTTTATTTTCCTTATTGTTATAGTATCGCCAAGTCAGTTCGAGGATGACAAGGATGTCGGAGTTCAGCTCACACAATCTACAGACATCTCAGTATTATGCGATTTTGAAACGTGTAAAGCTATGGCATGTATAGAGAATTAGTCATTTTGAGTGTGTTTATATGATATAGCTAATGGTTAGCTATTGAAATGGCTAATTAAGAACATGTGTGGTGTTATGAATGCCTAGGTGGTAGTTTATACCTAGAGAATATGAATGAGTAAAAATTTGCAATGAAACAGTTTTGGGACAGTAGTAGTGAAGTGACTTTGAAATATCACCAAGGATAGTATAAAATGAATTTGAGAGTGAATGATATAGGGAATTAAAGATTATCGAGTCTATTTTCATAGAAAAATAACGGTGTGGGTAAAGGAATTTTATATTCTGAGATATTTGAATTTTGGTTAGACAGGGTCAGAATGGTTTTTTGAGTCCCCTATTCTAACTTTAGAAAATCATTAAAAATTGTAAAAGCATATTTATGAGTTATAATTTATAGTTCTAGATTCCTTAGTGAGTCTATTTTCTGTAGAAATAAGTGAGAACACCATATGAAAATCATACGATGAGAAAATTGATTTTTAGTGAATAAAGGTCAAAATCGTCAGGCAGTGAAACAGGGGAGACTTTAATGAATAAACTGTACTAATTGGATAATCAAAAAATTCTGTAAATTTTGTGGTAAGATTATATATGACTCTAGTTTTAGGGAAAATTTATGGATCTAAATTTCAAGTTTTGTAACTCGAATTATAATTAAATTAGTGACTACTGCGCAGGTGCACAACATTATGGTGAATAGTGAAATAAATTTTAAAAGTAAATTTTTTTGCTCTGAACTGGTAAGTTAAATCAGATAACGCCTCATGCTCGACTCTGACAACGGTCTCGGGTAAGGGGTGTTACATTTATTGGTATCAGAGCCTAGGTTTAGCCAATTCTCGAAATATTCAATATGAATAAAACTCTAGTTATACATGCCATACTTGTATTTTGATAGTGTGACGACTCCTGACGATTTTAAAATGTTTTCTTTTATAGCTATGGATCCCGAACGAGCTAGTACAGATGATGTAGAGAGTAATGCACCCGCTCTCGCAGAAGGGACGGTGCCACAAGATGTTAGTGAAAGGCCCATTACAGTTAGTCAGGGGGGAGGGGCTCGAGAAGCCTTCTTCCAAGTTATGAATGAATGGTTTGCCGAGTTCATTCGTACGAATCCAGCTGTTAGACCTCCACCCCCTCATAATTTTAGATCCCTCATGTAACTCCCACACTTACAGGTATAGGTACAGTTATAAAAGAAAGGCCACCAGTTGATAAGATCAGAAAACAAGGGGCTGAAGAGTTTCGGGCTACTAAAGATGATGATGTAGAGAGAGCAGAATTTTGGCTCGAGAATACTCTTAGGGTCTTTCATGAGTTATCTTGTACACCTGAGGAATGCATGAAGTGTGTTGTTTCACTTCTCAGAGATTTACCTATCATTGGTGGAAGACTCTTGTATCAATTGTACCGAGTGAGAGAGTCAGAGGTTTACTGACCAGAAAAGAAAAGAATTCCTTGAGTTAAAGCAGGGTAAGATGACTGTTACTGAGTATGAACGTGAATTTGTCAGACTCAACAAGTATACTCGAGAGTGTGTATCTACAGAAGCTATTATGTGCAAAAGATTTAAAGATGGGCTCAATGATGATATCCGACTCTTAGTTGGTGTTTTAGAGATAAAAGAGTTTGTTGTTCTAGTTGAGAGAGCCTGTAAGGCAGAGGAGTTGTTAAAAGAAAAAGAAAAGGGCAAAGCTAAAATTGAAGTTCAAGACACGAAGAAAAGGCAGATGGGTAGATCATTTCAGTCTACATCCAAGAGGCCTAGAGATTTCTCTATTAGATCAAATTTTTCAGCCGGATATCCTAGCCAAAACAGAGGTAGAGGATTTGTGGGTTCAAGAGCTCAGACTACTACAATTGCAAGTATGGGTAGTACTCGACCATCTAGACCAGAGTGTGCTCAGTGTGGTAGACGTCATCTCGGTGAGTGCCGAGCAAATGAAAATACTTGTTTCAGATGTGGTGCACTAGATCATTTTATTCAAGATTGTCCCAAAACATGTAAAAGAGAAGTAATATCAAGTGCAAGATCGGGAAATACTCCATTAGAGCTAGACCATAGAGGAATTTGGGAGTTGGAGCAAGTAACAGGCGTATGTTTAGAGACTCAGCAGCTAGATCAGATGTTAGAACACCCGCAAGGACTTATCCTATTTGCGCTCGCGAAGAGGCATCCTCCCCCGATGTGATTACGGGTACATTTTCTCTCTATGATACTAGTGTTATTACTTTGATTGATCCGGCTTCGACCCATTCCTATGTTTGTATGAGATTGATGCCCAGTATGAACATGCCCATAGAATCTACCGAATTTGTGATTAAAGTATCGAATCCATTAGGCCAGTATGTGTTAGTAGACAAAGTATATAAAAATTGCCCTTTAATGATTAGAGGTCACTATTTTTGGCTAATCTCATGCTATTGCCATTTGATGTGATTCTTGGTATGGATTGGTTGATTGCCCATGATGTGATAGTGAATTGTGGAAACAAATACATTGAGTTGAAATGCCAAAATGGTGATATTATTCTGGTTAATTCAGAAGAGTCAAATAGTTCTCTTACCGTGATTTCTATTATGTCTGCTCAGAAATGTTTGAGAAAAGGGTATGAGGCTTATCTTGCTTTTGTATTGAATACTAAAGATCCAAAGTTGAAAATTGAATCAGTGCCAGTAGTTTGTGAGTTTTCCGATGTGCTTTCGAAAGAATTGCCAGGTTTGCCTCCTATTAGAGAAGTTGAGTTTGGTATTGAGTTGATTCCTGGTACTGCTCCTATTTCTATTGGTCCTTATAGAATGGCCCCATTGGAATTGAAAGAATTGAAAGCTCAGTTGTAGGAATTAACTGATAAAGGTTTTATAAGGCCTAGTTGTTCTCTGTGGGGTGCACCAGTGCTTTTTGTGAAAAAGAGAGACGGTTCGATGAGGTTGTGTATAGATTATTGGTAGCTTAATAAAGTCACAATAAAGAATAAATATTCACTGCCTAGAATTAATGATCTGTTTGACAAATTGAAGGGAGCCACTGTGTAATATTCACTGCCTAGAATTGATGTTCTGTTTGACAAATTGAAGGGAGCCACTGTGTTCTCCAAGATAGATTTAAGATCTGGTTATTATTAGTTGCGGGTTAAAGAGCCAGATGTTCTGAAAACTGCTTTCCGGACTAGGTATGGTCACTATGAGTTTCTTGTGATGCCATTTGGTTTGATTAATGCTCCTGCCATATTCATGGATTTAATGAACCGAATCTTTCGACCGTACTTGGACAAGTTTGTAGTTGTGTTTATTGATGATATTCTAATTTATTCTCCTGATGAGACCGAACATGCCAAACATTTGAGAACAGATTTACAGATTTTGAGAGATAATAAGCTTTATGCCAAGTTTAGCAAAAGTGAGTTTTGGCTTCGAGAAGTCAGATTCCTTGGACATATTGTCTTAGGTGATGGTATTAAAGTTGATCCGAGTAAAATTTCAGCAATTGTTAATTGGAAGCCTACTAGAAATGTATTAGAGGTTAGAAGCTTTCTTGGATTAGTTGGTTATTACAGACAATTTGTAAAAGGATTTTTCATGACAACTACCCCGTTGACAAGGTTGTTACAGAAAGATGTTAAGTTTGAATGGACTGGAAAATGTCAGCAGAGTTTTGACAAGTTAAAGGCATTGTTGACTGAAGCTCCTGTTTTAGTATAGCCAGAACCAGGTAAAGAATTTGTGATTTATAGTGATGCATCCTTGAATGGATTGGGTTGTGTACTTACGCAGGAACATAAAGTAATAGCATATGCTTCCAGACAGATAAAGCCACATGAGAAACATTACCCGACACACGATTTAGAGCTAGCTGCCATTGTATTTGCATTAAAGATCTGGAGACATTACTTGTATAGTGAGAAGTGCCGAATATTCATTGACCATAAAAGTTTGAAATACTTGATGACTCAGAAAGATTTGAATTTAAGGCAAAGAAAATGGCTAGAATTGATTAAAGATTATGAGCTAGTGATCGATTATCACCCGGGTAAGACAAACGTTGTTGCTGATGCCTTGAGTAGAAAGTCTTTATTTACATTGAGAGCTTTGAATACTAGTTTGGCTTTATCAGATGACGGTTCTATTTTAGCTGAGTTGAGAGCTAAACCGATGTTTCTTGAAGAAATCTGTAAAGCTTAGAAAAATGACAATGAGTTGCAAGCTAAAAGATCTCAATGCGAGTCAGGTGTAGAGTCTGATTTTCAGATAGGTTCTGATGGTTGTTTGATGTTCAGATATTGGATATATGTACCGAAGAACGATGAGCTTATTTGAAAGATCTTACAGGAAGCACATAGCAGTTCTTTGTCTATTCACCAGGTAGTACAAAGATGTATAATGATGTGAAGATAATATACTAGTGGGCAGGAATGAAAAGAGATATTTCAGAATTTGTTTCTAGATGCTTGATCTGTTAACAGGTACAGGCCGAACATCAGGTACCTTCAGGTTTATTGCAGCCTGTGTTAGTTCCTAAGTGGAAATGGGACCGAGTTACCATGGATTTTGTAGCAGGGTTGCCGTTGACACCGAAAAAGAAAGATGCAGTATGGGTTGTGATTGATATGTTAACGATGTTAGCTCATTTTATTCCGGTTCGTATGGATTATTCACTTGACAAGTTGGTTGAATTGTATGTTTCAGAGATAGTCAGACAACATGGGGTACCGTTATCGATTATCTCAGACAGAGATCCGAGATTTACTTCGCGATTTTTGAGCAAATTGCAGGAAGCTTTGGGTACAAAGTTAAACTTCAGTACAACTTTCCATCCTCAGACCGATGGTCAGTCAGAGAGAGTTATTCAGCTACTTGAAGATATGCTTAGATGTTGTGTTTTAGAATTTCAAGGCAGCTGGGAGAAATATTTGTCGTTGGTAGATTTTGCCTATAATAATAGTTATTAGTCGAGTTTGAAGATGGCTCCTTATAAAGCTTTGTATGGACGTAACTATTGTACGCCTTTGTATTGGACAGAGCTTAAGGAAAATCAGATTTATGGGGTTGATTTAGTCAAAGAAACATAAGAGAAAGTAAAAGTTATCAGAGATTGTTTAAAAGTAGCTTCAGACAGACAGAAGTCTTATGTAGATTTAAAAAGAAAATAGATCGAGTATCAAGTTGGTGACAAAGTGTTTTTGAAAGTAACCCCGTGGAAGAAAATTTTCAGATTTGGCAAGAAAGGCAGACTAAGTCCACGTTTCATTGGACCGTTCGAGGTGACTGAAAGAGTTGGGCCCTTAACATATCGGTTAGCTTTGCCAACTGAGTTAGAGAAGATTCATAATGTATCCCATGTGTCTATGTTACGTCGTTACCATTCTGATCCGTCACATGTGATCTCACTGACAGAGGTTGAGATTTAGCCAGACATGACTGATATTAAAAAACCGATAAAAATTCTAGATAGAGAGATCAAGCAACTAAGGAACAAGAGTATTGCACTTGTGAAAGTGTTATGGAATAGGCATGGGTTTAATGAGGTTACATGGGAGCCCGAAGAGGCTATGCGAAAACAGAATCCAAATCTCTTCACAGGTAAGATTTTCGGGGACGAAAATCCCTAAAAGGGGGAGAAATGTAACATCCTGATTTTGGGCCTAGTCGAAACAGTGGTTTCGGGACCACAAATCCGATGAGGAAAATTTTATTTTTACTATATTTTTATGGCCTACAATTTCATGGAATGATCTTGTGAAAATTTCGTTCAAAAATTTTGACGTTTGGGCACTCAATTTAGTCAAAAGGACTAAATTGTAAAAAGTGCAAAAGTTGAGTTCTACATGTTAGAGGTGTCCAATTGTTATAAATTTTAAATTGGAGGTCTTTATATGGTAATTAGACCATTGGTTATGGACAAAAATGGACATGAGATAAGTGAAATAGGAAATTTTTAAGTTTGGGGCATTTTGGTAAATTGGTAATTAAAATGAATTAAAAGGGAAACAGATGGCAAATTGTGCTCATCTTCTTCATTTGGCCGAAATTAGCAGGGGGAGCAATAGTTAGGGTTTTCAAGCTTCCAAGCTCCATAGTAAGTGATCCCAAGCCCCGTTTTTAATGTTCTTTACATTTTTGGAGTCCTGGTAACTTGATTTAGCTTATTCTAGCAATAATTTAACCTAGGGTTCATATTTGGAAAAATACCCATAGGTGAAATGTGTTTATTTTGATGTTTTATGGTAGAATTTGAAGCTTGGAATTATGTTAAACAACTTTTGCTAAGGAATTTTAAGTGAAAACGAGTAAAACGACATAATCGGTAAAAATACCTAATGTTCATCAGTAAGTGCTAGAGTGGGAATTTGGTGTTTCCATAGAAGGGAAAAATGTTCAGCATGTCATAAAACATAAGAATAAGGGATGAAGTTTAATTTTTGAGTTTTGGGGAAAAAAGTGTAATTATGCAAAAGTTTAGGGGCAAAATCATAATTTTTCCAAAGTTCGAGTCCAGGATTGTTTTGATGAACGTGAGTATTAAATAAGATAAATTTTCTATTATAGATCAAGAAGAACGAAATTCGGAGTTAGACCGGGGAAAGAAAAAGGTTGAAGACTAAAGTGCTAGATTTGATCATATTTTGTACCAAGGTAAGTTTATGGTAAATAAATGCAATATTTTGATAATTATTATTAATGCTGTTATTTTTCAACAATTATGTATTTATTTCATGAAAATATCTAATGTTGACTTAAGTATGAGGTGACAGAGAATCAGTGATAAAAGCCCCATTGAAACATTGGGAATGTATCGGATACAAATGTCATGACATTAAGGCAATGAGATCCCATGCACGACCATGTCTGGGACATGGAATTGGCATCATTATTGAGATTATGAGAGGTCTCATGTAAGACCATGTCTGGGACATGGCGTTGGCACGGAGATAAGAGGTCCCATGTAAGACCATGTCTGGGACATGATGTTGGCACCGAGATGAGAGGTCCCCCGTAAGACCTTGTCTGGGACATGGCATGGGCACCGATATGAGAACTCCCATGTAAGACCATATCTGGTATATGGCATTGGCAGTACAAAAAACATCCCATGTAAGACTATGTCTGGGACATAGCTTTGGCATGTATTATCAAACAAGAGACCCGAGTATCCTTAGTATTCCAAGTGATTCAACGGGCTAGTAAATAGACCATGTTACATGAAAGTTTAGATAAAACCATAATAATAAATTCAGGTGAGTTATAAGGATTGAGAATATCTCAGTTGTCAGTTGAGAAAGAAATTTCAGCGAGGGAGGAGTAAGTTATAATCATGAGTTATTTAAGTAAGCAAGTAAGTAAACAAGTGAGTGAGTAAGTAAAGAAGCGAGTAAAGATTCTAATGTTTGATGAAATTTATGAGTATGATTATTTATGATAAATGTTTTTATTTATTTACATGTAAACTTACTAAGCGTTATGCTTACTTTCTTTATTTTCCTTATTTTTATAGTATCGCCATGTCAGTTCGAGGATCACAAGGACGTCAGAGTTTGTCTCACACTATCTACAGACATCTCGGTATTATGTGATTTCAAAACGTGTAAGGCTATAGCATGTATAGAGACTTAGTCATTTTGAGTGTGTTTATATGATATGGCTAATGGTTAGCTATTGAAATGGCTAATTAAGAACGTGTGAGGTGTTATGAATGCCTAGGTGATAGTTTATACCTAGAGAATATGAAAGAGTAAAAATTTGCAATGAAATAGTTTTGGGACAGTAACAGTGACGCGACTTTGAAAAATCACTAATGATAGTATAAAATGAATTAGAGAGTAAATTATATATATAATTAAATCTTATCGAGTCTATTTTCATAGAAAAATAACGGTGTGGGTAAATGAATTTTATATTCTGCGATATTTGAAATTTCGTTAGACAGGGTTAGAATGGTTTTTGGAGTCCCCTATTCTAACTTTAGAAAATCATTAAAAATTGTACAAGAGTAATTATTTGTTATAATTTATATGTCTAGATTCCTTAGTGAGTTTATTTTCTGTAGAAATAAGTGAGAACACCATATGAAAATCATACGATGAGAAAATTGATTTTTAGTGAATAAAGGTCAAAACCATTAGGTAGTGAAACAGGGGAGAATTTAATGAATAAACTGTACTAATTAGCTTATCTAAAAATTCTGAAAATTTTATGGTAAGATAATATGTGAGTCTAGTTTCAGGGAAAATTTACGGATCTAAATTTTGAGTTTTGTATCTCGAATTATAATTAAATTAGTGATTGTTGTGCAGGTGTACAACATTATAGTGAACAATGAAATAAATGTTAAAAGCAATTTTTATGCTCTGAACTGGTAAGTTAAATCAGATAACGCCTCATGCTCAACTCCGGCAATAGTCTCGGGTAAGGGGTGTTACACCTTCACCCGCTTTTATACCTCCTATTGCACCTCCACGTCCTCTTGTGACTGGATCTAGTCGACGTAAACCGATTGAAAAACTTAGGAAGTGTGGTGCTGAAGAATTCCGAGGTAGATTGGAAGATGATCTGGTTAAAGCTGAGTATTGGGTTCAAAATATCTTGCGAGTTTTCAAAGAAATTGTTTGTCCTCCTGATAATTTTCTTAGATGTGCTGTTTCATTGTCAAAGGAAGAAGCGTATAGTTGGTGGACTACGTTGACGTTGTGGTACCGAGAGAGAAAATTTCTTAGAATTTATTTCAGATCGAGTTTAAAAAGAAGTATGTAAGAAAATGATATCTTGACAAGAAAAAGAAAGAATTCCTTGAATTACGATAAGGAAACAAGTCAGTGGCTGAGTACAAGAGAGAGTTTGTGTCTCAGTAAATATGCTCAAGAAATTGTGCCTACTAAAGAAGAAATGTGTATTCGGTTTGAAGACTTCTTGAACAATGAAATTAATATGATGATCGGAGGTAATGAAATTCGAGAATTTGTTGTTTTATCTGATTGTTCATAGAAAATTGAAGAAGTGTACAATCACAAAATACAAAGGGATAGGCGGATTCGAGAGTTTAACAAGAGATGTTCCCCTAAGTCATTTTCATTACAACTAGCGAAGAAGAACAGAGAAGACTTTAGTCGAACTTGTAACACCCCTAACCCGTATTTGTCATCAAATTAGGGTTTTGGAGCATTATCGTACAAAAAAAACATTTAGACATACATTTCATATACTATCATAAACATATTGTAAACCAATCATTCATATATATATCATCCCTAAATTGAGCCATCGAGGCCCTAAAAGTACCTTAGAAACAATTCAGGACTAAATTGAAACGATTTGGAAAGTCTAGGAAAAAGTTACAAATATTTGAATACAGGGGTCACATGGTCGTGTGGCTAGGCAGTGTGCCTCACATGGCTGAGACACACACCTGTGTCTCAGGCCATGTAACCATTGAATTAGGGACACACAGCCTTGTCTCAACCCGTGTCCTCACCTGTGTAACTCTCTGAGTAGGGTCACACGGTTGTGTCACGCGTTTGTGTGTCAGGCCATGTAACTCTCGACATAGCCCCACACATCTATGTGCTAGGTCATGTGCTAGGCCATGTAACTTACTGAGTTGCATGCAAAGGAACCTCCAGGAGACAAACAACCGTGTCACTAGGCTGAGTGTCATTCAATGGCACCTCAAATGCATTCATCACAACTTAGCTAAACATGCATATTTTACCAAGTTTCAACCATCAATTACTACTTCAATACCTTTCAAAACATGCCATAGTTTAAACATAATCAAGCTACTTCAAAACATACCATATGAGCCATTCCAAAACATGCATCATAAGATAGTTACAACAACCTAATCTAGCAAGCATCAAATGGTGCCAAACCAAGATAACATCCATAACTTATACACGCCAAATCCCAACTAAGCAAAAAAACATTATAAGTCCACCTATACATGCCATTATAACCTTGGCCAAAACATCAAAAACTATCGATATTTATGTTGGATAGTGTGATAGATCTCCGACGAGTTTCCAAATCGATCGAGCTTCCGATAATCTATAAAACGTTGGAAAAAAACTACGTAGGCAAATAATTCTTAGCAAGTTCGTAGAAAATGAAACGTAGCTTACCATTTCAATTACATAACAATAAGTATAATCATAATGTAACCCAAACTATAAGCTTGACACAAGCCTAAACATCATAATCAATACACAATTTAGTGCATTTATACATAACTCATTTGAATTAACCACATGATAAGTCATTTCCATATGAAAATACATCATTTTATTCCTTCATCCTTTCCATGAGCATATGCCTAATTCCATTTGGAAACTTACCATTTCAATCCCTTTTCTTGCCCGTTGAACCATCTAGAATATCAATGGATACTCGAGAAAGCTCACACGAAGTGTGCTTAAACATAAAATTGTAACCTTTCCTTCATATTGTTACTCACATAAGCTGTGAAATGGGCCTACTCACATGAGTTGTGGGTCGAAATGTAAGCTACACAATGTTGCTCACATGAGTTGTGGAATGTAACCTTTCCTTCATATTATTGCTCACACAAGCTGTGAAATGGGCCTACTCGCATGAGTTGTGGGTCGGAATGTAAGCTACACGATGTTGCTCACATGAGTTGTGGAGTTTCCAAAACAAATGCAGGACCTTAGCCATCGGTAGGACATTTAAGACCAGCACCTAAAACATGAAATCTCTAATGACATGTCATTTGTATTCCACGAATTCCTAAGGTTCAACTAGGACTCAATAACTGTCATAGAATTGATTTGGATATTCATCAGTCAAATACATTTTGAATACATAATAACATACATTTCAATAACATAAATATAACAACCATACATACGAACTTACCTTAACAACTAGGGCGTAGAAGTTAAACGAGCTAATAGAAAGCTTTTCCTTTGCCTCAATTTAGGTCCATACGTGGTCTATCTTGATATGCAAGATGACAACCGAATGCTCAAGCTCAATGTCTATGGTGATTATCAGTGATAGATTGAAATGAGGAAGAAGATGAGTTTAATTCATTATGTTATTTTAACATTATTTATCAAGCTTCTATTTTAACCTTTAAAAACTTTAATAATTTCATTAAAACCATGTCCACAAACATCCACTATCCCCTCAATTGGTCTAATTACCATTCAAGTCCTTTAGTTTAAAGTTTCATAGTCATTTCATCTTTCTAACTAATGGAACTCTATTTTACACTTTTTATGATTTAGTCATTTTCACGTAATTAATCATGCAAACATCAAAATTTCTTAACAAAATTTTAATACGACCTTACTAACAACCCATAGACATTAAAACAATAGTAAAAAAATTTACTCCTCAGATTTGTGGTCCCGTCACCACTGTTCTGATTTCATTGAAAATGGGTTGTCACAGAACTACTTCAGTGTCTAAGCACCAAAACAAAAAGAAATCAATTCATCATGATTTTAAATCTCCTATAAAACCAGTTGATAGTGTGGCAAGTGTACGGAATGCTTTGAAGTCTAGTTGTAAACGTAGTGGTAAATTTTATTCTGGCGAATGCAAAGCTAAATTTTGGGTGATAGTTAACTTAGTTTTTTCGTAAATGTCCTGTAACAACCCATTTTCGGTGAAATGAGAATAGTGGTTTTAGGACCACAAATCCAACATTGAAATATTTATTTTAATAATATTTTAATGTCTACCATTTTAGTAGTGTCATATAAAAATTTCGTGAAGAAATTTTATTGTTTGCATGCTTAATTTGATAAAAAGGACTAAATTGCATAAGGTGCAAAATTAGAGATCTATAAGTAAAAGGTGTCAAATTGCTATGAAATTGGAATATGAATGGCCTTGAATTGTAATTAGACCATTAACATTAATACTGGACAAATTTGGACATCATTTAAGTAATTTTAAAGGTTAAGGTGTAAGGTTAATAAGGAAAATTAAAAATTTATCATGAAATAAAATAAAGAAAATAAATATGTAACACCCCAAACCCAACCTAGATGTTATTGTCAAATCTGGTGTGTCACATTGAAGTGTTTTTCAAAAACCATGTTTTTATTGAAACCCTTCTTGAAATTTCAAACTTCTTGCCATTTAAAACTTGTACAAAACCTCAGTTTGCGTTTGCTTATTTTCAATCGAGGTTTATTAAAGAAACGTTGTCAGCTTCGAAACCTATTATTGCGGAAGCTTAATTTAAAACAAATGATTTGTGAAAATGTGTTATTTAAAAATTAAGTTGCGAAAACGTAGCGTTTGAAAATAGTTATTGTTTTGGAAAACTAGGTCCTCTTTCTAGCATATAAGAATCAGAATCAATAAAATCCTGAATTTAAAATCCAGAATTTTTGAGGCCTTATTACAACCTGAATCAAAATCAAAGTGCTTTAGTAAATGAGCAAACCAGAATAAAACTTGTGCAGTTGTATGGCCCTCTCCGAGTCCCTCGTAGCTTCGAACCATCCAATGCTGGGGATTACCTAAAAGGTTAAAAACGGGGTGAGTTTACAAAAGCTCAGATTGTAATCCCCTATCATTTAGTCAGTAATATAAGCAGTAACAGTCTGGGCCTAAGCCCTTTTCAGTAACAGAACAATGTGGCTTTAGCCCAAAACAGTAAAAGTGTAGTGTGGGCCTTAACCCATTACAGTATCAGAATCAGAAATAGAATACATGTGGGCCTAAGCCCAATACAGTGACAGAATCAGTAATAGAAATGGAAAAATGCAATCATGCAACCCATAGCAATCTAGCCAACACACCACCTATACTAACCAATACACCATGTGGGTATAAAATTGACCCACCCAGCCAACACACCAAAATTAGCACCGGCTGCGGCACTAATCAGTATCGCAGTAAAGCTGCCAGTAACCAAAATGGCTAAGAGTCGTAAATAGGATAGCTATAAGCTATAAACAGAATGGCTACAAGCCATAAGTATAGTATTATGATTGACACAAAGCCACCAGTAGCAGTGATATGACAGGCACACAACCATCAGTAACGGTATTATGATCGGCACAAAGCCATCAGTAACAGTAATATGATCAGCACAAAGCCATCAGTAGCATTGCATTAAAGCTACCAGCAACAGTATCGCAGAAAAACTGCCCGTAATCCTATATGTGGCCAAGTCGCCATTAACAGTGATTGTGGCAGAGCCACCAATACAGTACTACCTCCATAATAGTATCCCAACCCCATGTAGTATGTAGTGTATGCAGAATGCCTTCTTTAGAATCAGTCATACAAATCACAAAAAAATCAGTTATACCAATCACAGACAAATCAATCACTTAAATCACAGACAAATCAGTCATCTACATCACAGACAAATCAATCATTTACACTCGAGGGGCAAAATAGTCATTTACCCTCTAGGGGTATTATGGTCATTTTACCTTACAGGGGTATTTAGATCATTTAAACCTATGGGGCTATTATGGTCATTTTACCCTACAGGGGCATTACGGTCATTTTACCTGGTGAGGGTTTTTTGATTATTTTACTCTATAGGGGCATTACGGTCACTTTACCCTATGGGGGTTTTTCAGTTATTTTACCCTACAGGGGTATTATAGTCATTTTACAAATATTGGGGTCTCAGTACTTATTATGACCTCCTAAAAGGTCTATCGTCGCTTCGAGCGACTCAGATAACCTACACGACCAGAATAGTGTATACGGGCCCAAAAATTGCTATTGGGCCCAAGTGGGCCCACACGCTCGTGTGGCCCATTTAGTCCAAATTCACATACAGCATCATGAGCCTTATAAGCAAACCTATCAATGATCACTTACCGAGGATTTTACCAGTGTGGACTCACAAGCCCATTGGGCCCACGCGGCCCATTTTGACCCATCAAGGCCTATAACGGCCCTAACTATGCAAACGTCACAGTCCAACAACACTTACCACATCGCATACATTTTATCCGTGTGGCCCAGTAGCCCACTTGGCCCACACAACCCATTTCGGCCCAACGAGGCCCAAAATAGCCCAAGACCATTAGAGCGCTCGTGGTGGCCTCTACAGACTAACGCCCATGTTCATGGGCTCGGTTCACCACACGCACGATCGCACGCTCGTATGACATAACAGCCATATTTCTAACTTTTTGGCATTTCGCTGATCTACAGTCATAGCAATGTAACAAAACATACTTTTGGCTTTTCAGCTGATCATCGAATACCGCATACAAATACACACCTGATTGCAACAACGAAGAGTGCGAATAATCTGGAGCACAAAACCTATAACCAACACAACACAAGACTAACACATACTCTTAATCCATAAACTTTATTTACTAAACCACAAACACTCACATTGCTAGATCTAACAGATACTAGCGCCTCACTGCTGATCAAGGGCGAATCCCCCCACTCCTAACAAGATTCAGCAGATCAAAAGTTGTTAGAAAAGAACCATACATTCGGTCCTCAAGAGAAAGAAAAGGGAAAACTGAAGCTTGTTAATAGAGCCAAAAGAAATTTGACTAAGATCGAAATAATAAAGTGATGTAACACCCCGTTACCAATAAAACAAACGTATTTCGGCAATAGTTAGTCAAGAAGATTCGACCCCGAATAAGAAGAACAAAGAGATTTGAGAGGGAGAGAGTATGAGAATTCGGCCTAACAGTGAAAGGAAAAATGGAATTGAAAAAGAAGTAGAGATGAAAGTAAAAGAGAAGGTCGGCTATAGCAGAAAATGATTAAAGAAGAGATGAGTAGGAAGTTTCAAGCAGAGAAGAAACAGTATTCGATTTCTTTTAGAGAAAAGAAGCAAAACTAAAGCTGAAAATGAGAGAGCAAACGGCAGCATACAAAAGAGCCAGCCAAAAAAACCACTCCAGCACTTCGGATATACATAACAAAAGCCCCTAGCTGAATTTCCAAGAGCAAGAAACCTATTTCGGCACAACTTCTCAAGCCTTCAAACTCCTTGAAAATTTCCACCCCCTCTCATTAATTTTCTCCCCTAATCCAACACCAACTGTTGACTCCTAATGAACAAAATATATAATCCCATTTGCATATAGTGAGACTCGAACTCCAGTCCCCTTCCAGAAATAGCATGCCACCTTGCCACTAGACCATCCCCTCTCTTTGTATCATAAAACAACCACAAATAATTATAAATCCTGTAAGTTAACATCCAAGTTCCCTTAAGAGACCAAAAATTAAAATTTTGCCAAAGGCCAGACTTGAGCCCAGGCTTCTCAAGCACTCCCAAATATGCTCAAATCACTTAGCCACTCAACCAAACATGCAATTGTGTTACTCACTTGCACAACTAAAACATCTAAGAGCAGTCTCCTATCCGCTTCAAAGCTCAAGGCCCAATACTTCTAGGCCCAAAATTCGAGGTGTTACAAAATATATCATCTTTCTTTTCTTCTTCATCAAATGACATTAGGGCATAAGGAATCTATAACCATGCTTCAACATTTGGCTAACATTCAACCCCTTGCATGTGAGTATTTTTCATCCCATTTTTAATGAGTTTTATATTTTTGGAGTCGTTGTAGCTTAATCTAGCTAGCCTAGGGACTAATTTGCAAAATTGCTAAATGTTTAGGGTTTTACCATGAATGTATATATATTGTTTATGATGTTTGATGGAAGAAAATGAATGGTTGTTGTTAGATACACAACTTTTGTTAAGAGATTTTTGATGAATTTAACAAATAGGGGTGAAATTGTGAAAAAAATGAAATGTAGAGCTCGCTAAGGACCTCACTAAAATTTGGCTATGGTGGGTTGGCACCAAATTGCATGAATTTCATTTTATTAGCTTAAGGATTAAATTGTAAAGAATATAAAATTTTAGGGGCAAAAGCCTAAGTTTGCCAAAATATGATTTTTGAATTGAATTGAATAGAATGAAGTTTGAATGAATTAAATTTGATTATTTAGATCAAGAAAAGCATCGTACGGATTTAGATCAGGGAAAGGAAAAAGTGTTTGACTAACCGGTCGTATTTCTTTGCTTGCGATCGAGGTGAGTTCATACATTTAATTAAAGTTTTAATATGCTTGAATTATATGCTATTATGTTGTATTATTATATTACGACTCTACGGGAATATCCAATGAATTTTTGATGACTTTCGAATCCCGTTTGAACCTTAGGAATACATAGGATACAGATGACATGTCATTAGGGGTTACTATGTTTCGAGTGCTGGTCCTGAACGTCTTATCGATGGCTGATTTTTCGGTATGCATTGCGATTACTTGAGAACTTATGTGAGCAGCACCGTATAGCTACGTTCTGACCGACAGCTTGTGTGAGCAGACCCATTTATGGCTCAAGAAAGAGCATCTATGTGAGAATAGAGAAACTAATGGTTTCGACCATATATTAGCGCACAGTGTGTGAGATTACCGCGTATTCGATATTATTCTAGTGGTTCAATGGGTATACAAAAGGGAAGGAACGATAGATGCTTCGATTAGTAATGCCATGATAGCATGAAAAAGGTATGAGATGTTGGTGATTAAAGTTCAATAGCTATGTTCATAAAAGTATGAATGCTTGTATGTTGTACAAGAAAGGTTATTGTCATGTGATGGATTTGGCTAAGTTATGTGTTATTCACTAATGTGAGTTGTTGTTGATGCTTAGGCTTGTGCCAAGCTATGTTGGATTAGTTCATTAATTGCTTTTAAGCTTATGTATTGAAACGGTAAGCATTGTTTATGATTTACGAACTTACTAAGCATTAAATGCTTGCTTTGTGTTATTTTCATGATGTTTTTAGATAATCAAAAGTTCGTTTGGATTGGGAGCTTGTCAGAGATCCATCACACTATCCATCAGCTATATCAATAGTTTTTGATGATTTTGAGTCATGGTTATAGTGGCATGTATAGGTGTCTTTGTTTGATGAGATTAGCCATTATGTGTGGCTTATAAATATGCTATTTTGGTTGATGAAATAGTTAATATGATATCATGTATATATATATATGGTACTTTAAATGGTTATTACTTTGGCATCTAGGTACTAAAATGATGGTAGTGAAATGATGATTATAATGGTATGCTATGGAATGTTGGTTGGTATGAATGAAATAGTACATAAAGTTGTAAATGGCTAGTTTTGGTAGCCTTGAATCTGTTTGGCATTTGGTAAATTTATTAAGGTAGATGGTAGATGTGGAAATGGTCATAATTGCATTTGTTGTGCATGACAATAGTATGCGAACATTATGGTAAATGTAGTTTTTAATTGTTAAATTGGTTGATTGAATTATGGATGAATTTAGTATGTTTTTAATCAAGTTTGATATTGAGATTGTGGTGCCATTTTGGCATATTGGTTGAATGGTTAGTTACTATGATGTTTTAGCATGTATATGTATATGTTAGGTGTGTTTTGAATGCATGATTATAGGTCTATTTGGGTTGTGTAAGAGGCTAGACTATGGGTGAGAAAAATGGCTTGGAAATGGCCTATTTCTCGTCCACAAGGCCAAAGACACAGGCGTGTGTCTTAGCCGTGTGTGGCACACGGCCATGCGACACAACCATGTGTCCCCTATAGCTTACTAAGTGTTGCAAATCAGATGGTTACATGGCATAGCACATGGCTTGGCCACACGGCTGTATAACCCTTGCAGTTTGAAAATTTTAGCTTTTTCCGAAGAATCTTATAAGTTTCTGATTTGGTCCCAAATAGTTTTTAATGTGTTTTTAGGGCCTCGAGGGCTTGTTTAAGGGACTATATGCTTGAGTTTGAATAATATTGATATTTTTTATGCTATGTTTTATATATGTTGAATAAATGTTCGTTGTATGATGATAATTTCTGGTAATGCTCCGTAGCCCTAATCCGGCGACGGATACGGGCTAGGGGTGTTACATGTCCATTGAAAATTAGAGGCTATGAATTTCCTACTGATTTGATGTTACTACCCTTTTAGGAATTTGATGTTATTCTGGGAATGGATTGGTTATCATTACATGATGTCGTGGTGAATTGTAGACAGAAAAAATTGATTTGAAATGTCAAATAGGAGAAATGTTTGCAGTTGAATCTGACAGACTGAATAATATTTCTAGAATTATTTCAACTATGTCCGCGCAAAGGTTGATACGTAAAGGTAGTGAGGCATTTCTAGCATACATACTTGATACTAGAGATTTAGAATTGAAGTTAGATCAGCTACGGTTGTTAATGAGTTTACAAATGTATTTCCTAAAGAGTTATCAGGTTTGCCTCCTGGCCATGAAGTTGAGTTTGTGATTGATTTGGTTCTGGAACTGCACTGATATCGATATCATTGTATCATATGTCACTAGCTGAGTTTAAAGAGTTGAAAGCACAGTTGCAAGATATGTTAGACAAAGGGTTTATTCGACTGAGTGTATCTCCCTGGGGTGCACCTATGTTGTTTGTGAATAAGAAAGACTTATAGACTACAGACGGTTGAATAAAGTCACAATAAAGAATAAGTACCCCTTGCCACGTATTGATGATTTTTTTATCATTTAAAAGGTGCCACAATGTTCTCGAAGATAGATATAAGGTTCGAGTATTATCAATTGAGATTTAAAGAATGTGATGTGTGAAAGACTGCTTTTAGAACTCATTATGGTCACTATGAGTTTTTGGTGATGCCATTTCGATTAAAAAATGCTCTTACTACTTTTATGGATTTGATGAATCAAGTTTTTCAGCCTCATTTGGATAGATTTGTGGTTGTGTTTATTGATGATATATTGATTTATTCCAAGACAGAATCTAAACATGCTCAACACTTGAGAATCATATTACAGACTTTGTGAAAAAAACAATTGTATGTAAAGTTGAATAAATGTGAATTCTGGGTTTGTGAGGTTGGATTTTTGGGGCATATAGTATCAGCTGACGGGATTCGAGTTGATTCGGGTAAAGTTTCTGTGGTAATGAATTGGAAAACTCTGAGAAATGTTTCTGAAGTGCAAATTTTTCTTGGTTTAGCACGCTATTATCATCGTTCTGTTAAAAACTTCTCAATTATTGCTTCACCAATGACCAGGTTACTATAGAAAAATGTTAAATTTGTTTGGACAAATAAGTGTCAACAAGGTTTTCATCAGCTGAAAAGCATGTTGACAGAAGCTCCAGTATTGACTCAGCCTGAGTCTGGGGTGGCATATGTTGTTTATAGTGATGCATCACTTAGAGGTTTGGGTTGCGTGTTGTTGCAGATAGGCAAAGTAGTAGCTTAAGCTTCTTGACAGTTACAACCACATTAAAGAAACTATCCGACTCACAATCTCGAATTGGCCACGATTATTTTCTCTTTGAAGATAGAGAGAAATTATTTATATGGAAAGAAATGTCACGTGTATACTGATCACAAAAGTCTAAAGTATTTAATGACCCAGAAAGAACTGAATTTGAGACAGTGACGTTTGATAGAGCTACTGAAAGATTATGATCTAGTTATTGATTATCATCCGGGAAAGGCTAATGTGGTTACGGATGCACTTAGTCAAAAATCATCATTATTTGCACTTCGAGAATTGAATGCTCATTTACCTCTAAATGATGATGCTTCTATACTGGCAGAGTTGAGGACTAAACCCTTGTTTCTACAACGAATTTGGGAGTTACAAAATGATGATATGAGGTTGTTAATGAAAGGAAACTTGGTTCATTATAATTTGACTACTGAATACAGTATGTGATGATGATACATTGAATTATCACAAAAGAATTTGTGTTCCGAATAATTTAGATTTGAAACGAGATATTCTGTCTGAGGCTCACAGTAGTACGTATTACATTCATCTTGGTAGCACAAGATGTATTTTGAGTTGAAATAGATGTACTGGTGGCCGGGTATGAAACGTGTAATTTGTGAGTTCGTCACTAAATGTTTGATTTGTCAACAAGTAAAAGCAAAACACCTGGTACCATCGGGATTGTTCCAACCTGTTATGATTCCTAAGTGGAAGTCGGAGTGGGTCATGATGGATTTCGTATCTGGTTTGCCTGTAACTCTAAGAAAGAAAGATTACATTTGGGTAATTGCTGACATATTGACTAAATCAGCACACTTTATTCCAGTCAGAATATATTATTCACCTGAAAAATTAGCAGAATTATATATGTCGGAGATTGTAAGATTACACGGAGTTCTGACATTTATTATTTCTGATCGTGATCTGAGGTTTATATCGAGATTTTGGAGTAAACTTCACGAGGTTTTGGGAACTAAACTCAATTTCAGTATAACATTTCATCCTTAGACAGACGGGAAATTTGAACGAGTAATATAGATTATGAAAGATATGCTATGATGTTGTATACTCGATTTTGAAGGTACCTGGGAAAAATATCTATTGTTAACTAAATTCACTTATAATAACAATTATCAGTCCAGTATTAAGATGGCACCGTTTGAAGCTCTATACGAAAGAAAGTGTAAAACACCGTTGTATTGGTCTGAATTGAGCGAATCCAAAATGGTAGGAATTGATTTGAGTCGAGAAACTGAAAACAATGTTCAAATAATTCAAGATTGTATGAAAGCTCCATCTGATCATAAAAAATCATACACGGATTTGAAAAGAAAATATATGGAATTTGCTGTTAGTGATCGAGTATTTTTAAAAGTTTCTCCGTGGAAAAAGGTACTACATTTTGGTAGGAAAGGAAAGCTAAGTCTGAGATATATCGAGCCGTATGAGATTATTGAAAGAGTCGGCCCTGTAGCTTACAAATTAGGCTTTCCCTCCTAAACTCGAGAAAATTCATAATGTGTTCCACATTTCAATGTTGAGATGGTACAGATCTAATCCTTCACATGTGATTTCTCATAGTGAGATTGAATTGCAGCCAGATTTGACGTATTCTGAAGAGCCATTGAAAATTTTGGCTCGGGAAGTCAAAGAACTTCGAAATAAAAGGGTACTGCTAGTAAAAGTCTTGTGGCATCGACATGGTACTAAAAAGGTTACCTGGGAAACAGAGGAATAAATGGAATTACAGTATCCGAATTTATTATCAGGTAACAATTTTGAGGACGAAATTTCCTAAGGGGGAAAGAGTTGTAACAACCCATTTTTCAGTGGTGACGGAATAGTGGTTTCAGGACCACAAATATTTTTCGTGTCGACTCGTAAATATTATTTATATAATATTTACGGAATCATTAGTGTCATATTAAAATTTTATTAAAAAATTTTATCATTTAGGTAGTTAATTAATGAAAAAGGACTAAATTAAAAAACGTGCAAAAGCTTAGTAATTATTTCATTTAGATGATTTAAAACCCTAATTAATAAATGTGGGAGGGCCAATAAGGCAATTAGACGTTATATAATTCAGGGGATGGTCTAGTATGGTTTTGATGAAGTTTTAGTTAATTTTAAAGGTAAAAAAGGTAAATAATCATTAATTAAACAAAAATAAAACATGAAATTATCATCTTCTTCCTAAATTCTTCATGTTTAATCGAATAGCCATGGATTCTTAAGCTTGGAGAATCAGCCAAGTTCAATTCCTTAGATGTGAGTGATTTCTCTACCCGTTTCTTGTAATTTTTATGGTTTCTTAAGCTTGAAGATTTTGATTGAAGGATTAAATTGTTAAAATGTCAAAATTTCAAGGTTTGATGGTGAACTTGATGTTTACTAGGGATTGTTTAGGGCCTAGAATATTCGGCTGTAACTTTATTCCTAGAAAATGGTCAATTTGATGATTTTTGGGTTAAGGAACTAAATTGCAAAAGATGAAAAGTTATGGGCAATTGTGTCATTTTAAATTATAAAAGGGTATAAAATGTAAAGTAAATTACAATATGAAATGCAAACTAATAATTGAGAATTTTATATTTTAGATCAACACCCTGTTGATTTATGTGGAAAAGGGAAAATTTCAGAATAGTCTCTGAGTTTCTGCAACTATTGTAACAGCCCATTTTTCAGTGGTTCCGAGGCCACCAAATCTGGCGAGTAAGTTTGAAAATATTATTATTTAATATTTACGAGTCAAATGTGACTTTGAAAAGTTTTTTGATTTGATAATTTATATTATTCAAACAATTTATTAAGTTCGAGTGGTAAGACCTTAAGGTCAAGTGGTTTTAGAAAATGAGGTATCGAGACCTCGTTTCTATAAACCAAGTCGTAAACATTTTTATAAATATTTACGGAGTGTCATTGAGGTGGTATTAAAGTTTCGTTGAAAAATTTGAATGTTTCGATAGTTAATTAAATGGACTAAATCATAAAAGATATAAAATTTGATCAGTATTTGATTTGAGTGATTAAATGGTTTATTGAATAAAGTAAAAGGGACTTAAATGGTAATTAGACCATTTAAGAATTTAGTGGACGATTTTGGGCAACTAAAAGCATGAAATTTGGATGATTATTAAATGGACAAAATGGTAATTTCATAATTAAATTAAACTAAAAACAAAACAATTAAGCTATCATCTATTTCATTGGTGTTTGCCCAATTTGGAGAAACATGGAAGCCATGGATGATAGCTTAAGCATTTGGTCAAAGTACCCTTTTGCATGTCAGTCTGATTTAGCCCCATTTTTCATAAGTTTTATGTTTTTGAGATCATTGCAACTAGGTCCAGCTAGCCTGTACCTTTGATTTTGAAACTGTTAAAAATTTTTAATGTTTCCATTAGTGAACCTTGTGATTTTAGATGTTAATTGATGAATTTGAGATATTAGTTGTTATTTAAAAGCATTTTATTAAGTGATTTTTGATGAATTTTTCGACTAGGGACTAAATTATTGAAATAGTAAAAGTACAAGGATAAGATGTGAAATTGTTGCAATAATGGGCTGTATTGGATGCCATAAGTATTCGTCTAAGCTCAATTTTGGGTAAAAATGTTTAATTTGCATGTTTTAGGCTCAAAGACTAAATTGAATAAAAGTAAAACTTTGGGGCAATTTTGTAAAAATTTCAAAAATAACTAAATTGCATAAAATACATTTTTTATTGTCTAAATTAATAGATTGAAAGAAATTATTAATTTAGATCAAGATCAAGTAGAAAATTGAGGAGAATGGAAAATTACCAAAATGCCCCTATACTTTGACATTTCTGCAATTTAGCCAGGTCAGTTTGTATGAACTAAATTCTGTATAATGTTGATTAAATTGAATGTTATTGTGTGATTTTATTGTGATTGAATCAGTATATCTATGTTATTATTCAATCTATCATGTCATGAGACGATGGAAATTCATTGACATACAACAACTATCAAGCCCCGTTTGAACCTTGGGAATTCGTAGGATACAAATGACATGTCATTAGGGTTTACATATTTCGGGTGCTAGTCTTGAATGTCCTACCGAGGGCTGAGGGCTAGCATGTGTTGCGGATACTCCACAGCTTGTGTGAGCAGTACTGTGTAGCTTACATTCTGACCCATAACTCATGTGAGCAGGCCCATTTCATAGCTCGTGTGAGCATACTCATTTCACAGCTCGTGAGAGCATACTCATTTCACAAATCGTGTGAGCATATATGTACAGGAAAGGACAGACTACGGTTATATGTTTATCACACTTCGTGTGAGCTATCCCGCATATCCAATGGTATTCAATTTGGTTCAACAGGCATGAATTTACAAGGAAATGGTAAGTGTTCTATACAAACCAAAACATGTATGTATGAAATACATTAAAAAGGTGAGCTACATGGAAAACATGTTATGTTATGATGGATGATAAATTCAATTGAATAATGCTCAAGTATAAAGGCTATCCATGTTAAATTCATACAAATTATGTTTAAGTGAACTAACATGTGTTGTTGATGTGCTTAGGCTTGTGCCAAGCTTACGAATGGATTATATCATGCTTAGCCTTAATGAAATACATTGAAACGGTAAGTTTTCAATGGGTAATATGCTTATGCACATGAAAAGGTGGTATAAATCAAAGTATGTAACTTCTTATGAAATGGTTTATCATGTAGTTGATTCCAAAAGTGTTATGTTTAAATGCACTAACTTGTAGTCAGGGTTGATTTTATGCTTATATCTTGTGTGTTATGTATATGAAACGGGTGAGGAAAGGTAATGAAATGGTAAATTCATAGTTGAAATAAAATATGATGAAAAGGGAATAATGAGTTGACAGATGTACTTATATGAGAGAAATTTACGTATGCTATGGATGAATATACCTATATCATGGATAAATACACTAAGCCTGGAATTGATAATGTCATTTAGGCTTATGATGAGCATTGGAAATGGAATGGAAAGTAAGTAAATTAGAAAGGTGTATAATCTTATAGAAAGGTTGATGATTATACATTACGTCCTATAAAATCCTATCATGTTATGAATGATAAAGATATACGACTTTAGTGAACTTACTCATTTGTGAGTTGATGATCATATCGATTTATGAATCTTATGGTATTAGCATAGATTTATGTTTATTCTATAAATTTTACTATTGAAATGAAATATTATGCTTAAAGTTTATACGAGCTTACTAAGCATTCATTTCTTATGTAGTAATTTTTCCTTTACTTCACAGATTATCGAAAGGTCGATTGGGTTGGAAGCTAGTTGAAGATCCATCACATTATCCATTGATTTTATCGGTAGATTTTGATGCTTTGGTCGCGGTTATAATGGATGTATACCTGGACTTATGTCTAATGTGTAGTTAATGATATCGGTATGTAATGTTGCTTGGAATTTGTGGAACTTATAATATTTGATTCCTTGATGGTTGGTATGCTTTTAGCACTTTAATGTTTAAAGGTTGGTGTTTATAAGATCAAATTGATGCATGGTTTTATGGTCAAAGCTGTATGTGTTGGCATGTTAGAAAAATGATCATTTAGGGCATGTTTTGCTATGTATATATATTGTATGTTGGAACCATTTGGTAATCACTTAGTTTTGTGTCATTTATATGGTTTTGATATATGAGAGAAGTGGTCCAAATGGTAAAGTTAGTTTGCCATGGCATGAACCTAATATGGTAAGGTTGGTATGTGTCAATTGTGGTAGGTCTTGGTATGGAAACAAGTCATTTGATAAATGGTTAAATATGCACAAGTATAGGTATATTTAGTGTATATGTTTGATGTGCCTTTATGGAATATTGGTTGTATGAACAAATAGCATAATGATATAGTTTTATTATGCATGTTTTTAGTATATTTTGAATGCTTCAATATAGGTGCAAATGACTTGTAAAGCTGTGCTTGAATTGGGTGAAAGAAATGGCTTGAATTTGGTCTATTTCTTGTCCAAATGGCCTAAGACATGGGCCTGTGTCTCAGCCGTGTGTGACACACGGCCATGCGACATGGCTGTGTGTCCCTTGTAGGTTTTTAAAGGTTTCATTTCAATAGTTAAACAGCCTAGCACACGAGCGTGTGACTTGGTTGTGAGACCCAAGTTAGAGAGTTACACGGGCACGGACACGGCTTGAGACACGGGCTGTGTCTTAGCCGTGTGAGTCACATGGCCGTGTGACCCCTATAGTATGAATTTTTTCTATCTTTTTCTTTGATGTTCTAAATGTTTTTTATTTAGTCCCAAATTGTTTCTAACGTGTTTCAAAGGCCTCGAGGGCTCAAATAAGCGACAATATGCATTTGTTTTAATGGATTATGTTATGATTTATGAAATGATTTGAAATGAATTTTTGGTGTTACGATTTTATGGTAATGCTCTGTAACCCTATTCTAGTGACGAATACGGGTTAGGAGTGTTACAACTATTACAACTTAGTCCAGGTAAGTTCATATGGTTTATAATTCAATATCTAAATGAATTGTATGATGATATAATATGATATAGTGGATATTAATTATTTTATGACGAAGTAAAATTGTTGAGAAAATGTTATTGAATTTTAACATTTGGGTCGGATGAACACAAGATAGAGAAAAATTGAATGACAGCGTGTTATGTGGGGATTGGAGTGGAGATTGATGCGGTGTGCTTTATATATTTTTCCCAAGTATGCCAAGGTTCAGCATTTGTTGTGACCTCTCGTGTTATACTATCCTATTCTGGTTTGTTATGGGAGCGGATGTTTAGCTCTTATGAGCATCTAGTGTGTTTACGGTTGGATTAGCTCTTTTGAGCATTCGACGTGTTATCAGTTGGATTAGCTCTTATAAGTGTTTGGCGTGTTTTGATTGGATTATTTGTGTACTCATATCTGTAAATCGTTCATCAAATTGTAAATTATTGCACTGTAACTTATATAATGACTTTGAATGGTTTGACATGTAAATGATATCAAAAATTGAATCTGTTGTGGAAATATATATTTTCTCAGAGATTATTATATGAATCTTGATTTGAATTATGTAATTCATTGGTTGACATTGTGGATGGCAGAAAACACATGTAATTGAGTTATTATTGAATGAATTGTTGTATTTACTTCGGTAAGATTTATTGTTTCTGTACATCCAACTTACTAAGCTTCAATGAGCTTAATTACATTAAATTATCTTCTTGTAGATACTTTTGAAGGTTTGACGATTGAATCAACACTCAAGCCACGCTATCCATATGTATTCAGTAGTTTCTGGAATGTTTGATTTGGATTATATGGCATATAATAGGCTTATTTTGACCTTACTTTTGTTTTGTTATGTATATGTGTAAGGAGTGAATACCATTACATGATTTTGATGTTTCCTTTTAAAAAGTTTAGATAATGACTTGCTATGGAATGTGAATGATGGAATATGTTTTTGACATAAACTTGTAGTATATGTATGACTAAGAGGTCAATTTGATTTGTTGTGATTTAAAGTGCCTATGATAGGCATATTGGAGTTAAATTGTATATATTTTTGGTACAAATGAGGGTACATTCGTTAGGCACTTAAAATGGTTGAAAATAGCATGATTTGAGCTTGTTTAATGTCATTTTGGATACGTCTATTGGTTGGTAAATGGTTTGCTTAGTGTCTAAGAAAGCTTGAAATGGTAAACTTGCCATTTATGATTCATTTAGGTGCACACGGCCTGGGGCATGCCCATGTCACTTGGCCATGTGTCACACATGGTCTGTGACATGGCTGTTTTTTAGCTCAGTGTGTTACACAGCCTAGCACACGGCCTGGAACACAGCCATGTGGCCCAACTCAGTAAGTTACATGGGCAGGGACACGGGCTAAGACACGACCGTGTGTCCCTATTTCAAAAGTTACATGGCTTGGGGTAATCCACATGGCCTGGCCATACGGTCGTGTGTCCCCTATTTTTAAAAATTTTCAACTTTTTCTTAAAACTTCTATTTTGTTTTAATTTAGTCCTGAATTGCTTATAAGTTATTTTTAGGGACTCGAAGGCTAGATTTAAAGACCAAATGCTTGTGTTTGATATAAATTTTGAATGAAATTAGATTATTGAATATTATGTCAATAAATGTTTTCCGATCGATCAGTAATGCTCCGTAACCTTAATCCTACGACAGCGACGGGTTAGCGGTGTTACACTACCTTTTGCTTTGTTTATGCTGCCTCTATCACCAAAGACACCATCATTCATTTTATTTCTTTTCATCTTTTTATCCTCTCTCCCCTTTTCTCTTCCCTACCACCACATGCCACCGCATTTTTTATTTTACCGCCACCCTAACCACTAATTGCCAACCCTTGCACTGCTGCTCTTTTCCTTTCCTTGATACCACCATACCACCATAACACAACCACCATACCACCGTCGCACCACCACCATACCGCCACCACCTATCTTCTTCTTTTCTCATCTTATTTTCTTTACTTTTGATTGTAATCAAACATTCCTTTTTCTTCTTTCTTTTCATTAGTTTTACTTGTTTGATTGAAATCTTGTTCTCTTTTCCTTTTCATCTCCATTAAACCTTGTGACAAGAAAACTGTAAGAAGATCATCCATGATTGGATCTTTATCTTTCAAAAATTTCAATTAGAATTATAAATCTCATTTTGGATCTAGTTTAATCGAATCTAACTTATGATTTTACTATATGTAATTATCGATCAAGGTGCAAATTTAGACGTGTTAAGCCAGATCAAAGTTGTTGGAAGTACTATCATATCAAGGCTATAAACGAAAAATGGTATAAATAGGTTTCTTCAATTTCATAAGGATCTAGATACACCGATTTAGCAAAACTAATAAGTGTATTGATGTATGTTTTGTCATTCAGTGATTAGATCTAGACTAGATTCTACCAGATCCATAGTGAATGAGTACTTTGGTTTAGATCTAGCATGATTCAGGCGTACACAAAAAGGTGTGTTATAACTAAGTACTTTTGAGTGCCTGATGAAATCCGGTGTAAATCTATATTTTTAATCGTGATTAACCGATGGCAAGAATGCCTTTGAAAGAATATTTAAACGAGATTTGTGCCCTATTTCAGGGTTGGCCAAATGTAAGTACCCTGATCTTAAAAGATTATGTTGGCCACTAATGTGATATGATATTATATATGTTGTACCAATTTGCACATTTTGTGATGTAATCAAGCCTATTATCTCTCTTGTTCTGATTGGATGATAAATCATGTACGATATTACTGAAATCTTAACCACATGTTAAAAATGTGTTTACTGTTATTGATATTACTGAAAACATTTTTAACCATGCTCACCGCTATTGTTTTACTAAATGCATGATAATTCATGCTACTGTTTCAATCACTAATCACATGTTCAAATCATGCCTACTGTATTGTTTCTATTATTGTTAAAGCATGTGATATTGCATTGGGGCCGGAACGATTATGTAAGGAGGAATCACTAACAGCTTGTTTGTAATACTAGTGGCTTGTCCACATTATTGGCAGCTTGTCTGCAACATTGGTGGCTTGTCCACAATACTAACAGTTTCTCAACAATTACTGGTGGCTTATAAACAAACTAGTGTTATTGGATGGACGAGTTCTAGGGAACTCTTATTATGGTGTCTAGCGGAGTTGGTTAGGAACTTCTGATGTGAGCTCAGTCATATGATGTGATTACGTAACCATGTGGGTTTTGAATTGGGCCAAAATCCAATTTCACATCTCAATTGTGCCAAGCTTTAGTGAGACAAATGAGGCTTTTGTTAAAATCATATAGCATTTTGGGTCTTTAATAAAAGTGTGGAATAGTGGGCCTAAAGAGGCCAACCATGAAGATTGGCCCAAACGTGAGGGGCCCAAGTGCAAGATGAAACATCATTTGACATGGCTATTTGCATTTTATCTTATTTAATATTTATATTTTAATGTTTTAATAATGCTTATGCGTGTTTTGAGACTAAGTGTTTATGTCATTTGTTCATTTGTCAAGTGTCAAGTGTCTATCATTCTTATTTCATATATTTGAGCCTATGTGTCATGTCCTGTGTCTTGTCTTACATTAAAAATGAGCTTATGTTGATTCTATTTATAGTATTTCGTAGGTATATGGCTAGTCACAAAGGGTGTCATATGACTGTTTGTATTCCTTTCTAAATCATGCACAAGTAAGATCCATTAAACGTCCATATGCATACAAAGCACAAGGGGAGACGTTTGATACATAAACTCAAACAAACACATATCTTAATATACGAACAGTCAGGCAACATAAACATTCTTGTAATCTTCAACTGATTAGGAGCACGTATCATTTGGTATTAGAGTTAGCTTTCTATCATTTGGTATTGGGTGTCAGTATCTATTCTCGTTATTAAAGTAAAAAAAATTAAAAAAGGAGAAAATTTTCAAAAAAAAAGAGGAAAGAATAGAAAAAATCTTGAAGAAAAATAAGGGAAGGAAAATACGAGTTGAGATCCCAAAAAAAAAAAGTCTGGAAACCCAACAAGTAATGCTTCAATGGAAGAGTATTTCTAAGGTTGTTTTTCACATTTTGTTAAGATTTGGCGATAGCTAAAATTTTTCGTGTTAAATTTTCCAACTTGTCTGAATAATCCAAATTACATTCCATTCATCATTTTGCATCTTTTGCATCTATTTTTCAATATAGTATAAGCTTTTTTTTTTTTGTATTCTTATCTCTTGTTGATATTTGGTTTATTTGAATCATTTGCATCCATTCTCACCATTTTTTTTGTTTTTATTTCCTTAGTTTGCCACCTATATAAATGCCTACAAGATTTATTTTGATTAAGTTCTTCTCCAGCATTCTAAAGAACCTAAGAAAATCGAGTGGTAAAAGGCAAGAGTGGTGAGCGCATTGGAGTGAGTAAAACCCGAAGTTGAGTACAAACACACGAGGACTGATTCAGTTATTCGAGTGAATTTGTGAGGGACTTGGTGAGATATTTCTTTTGTTTTACTAATCATTTTGTTTTGTAGTCATGTCATAAGAAGAATTCTTAGATCCTGCGCTTCAATGCATGCGTGAAAAAATGAGAATAATGATGGACAAAGGTTTCAAACGAATGCATGGGATACTCGATAAAATTAAAGGAAAGACATCATGGAGTCATTCATCTAAAGCTCCTATTGTACAAAGAAAGAAAAATGTTCCATTAGGAAAGATCAAAGTTTTTATTCAATTTCATCATAGAAGTCAAGTCAGAGCACCGAAGGTAGGAAGTTCGAAGATTTTTAATGTGATAAAAGTAAAGTCACTCAAATCAATGATACGAGAGTTACCTCACAAATTTCGAAGTATTCGTCCATGGATTTACCAAGGAGAGAGAGACATATCCTACATGATGAACCTTCCATTCGGTTCCTCTCATGCCCCGAAAACCAGGTTAGTAGAATTAGGTCTTTAAACCATGGGTTGTGTCAGGTATCAAAAATTAAGATCGTAAGTGAGTAATTAAAGAATTAAAAATACACATTTGGGTTTTTATTTTATTATCTAGCTTCAAACAAAATTTAATTTTCAGATTTATTTTGAAAAAAATGGATTTTAACTGATTTAGGACCTTTTTGAAAAATGGAAGAATTAGGAGTGGCCTAAAGGGAAAATTGCCCAATTTTTTAAATTAGTCTTCTATAAGAGAACACCCACCACTTCTCCTTCCTCTCTAAAACCCAAACTATTCAACAGGTTTCATAAACCTAAAATTAGAGAGTTCTTTCAAAATCAGTTCATTCTTTTGGATTTATTAACATTCCCAAATCCGACATTGTTCTTCTTGAGTTTAAATCTCGAATCAGGGTTTTAGATTATTGTTTTCATCAAATCAAGATACTATTCTGACTTTCTATGGTTAAATTGTAACACCCCTTAATCTGAATCCGTCGCCAGATTAGGGTTATAAGGCATTACTTAACAAAACACAACTCATAACAGATACTTAATTGAATTCAAGTACTAGGCAAAATAATAATAATTTTTATTTTTTGTATTTTTTTATTTTTATATTTTCTAATTCAATTCATTTATATATATTTAATCATTTCACATATATAAATCATGCTTCATTAATACAAAGTTCGATTAGTGTGAAAATCAAATGCATGACCTTCGAATGTTTAAAACATTATCAAACATACTTCAATCATATCACATTATCATCATAGTTGAACATAACTTTAATGTTATTATATCATACTCATACCACTATAGTCACATTAGGGTTTATTGAACACAAAGAACAAATCGTAAGATACCGAATTTGCATGCTCTATAATCAATTCAAAATACATTTACTGAACATTTCAAGCATACTAAGTTGCATACTTTGCTATTACAACCAAATCAAAACAACCAAAGTACATTTGAACATAGAATCATCTCATACTTAATATGCATTAAACATCCATTATTCAATTTCGTTTGCTTAACTATTACCAAATTTATCAAATACTTAGCCATTATAATTTATTTCAAGATTATGCGCATGGACCATAATAATTTAAATCATCTTGAACACAAATAATGTCTAATATTACACTTATTTCACATGCCCAAATATCATAGTTAAAATGCATATACTTAACCGATACATTTAATTACCTATTCGGTCATATAGGAAACCTTATTTACTTCCTATTTATATATTCATAATAATCAACAAAAACACATATATGTTATTGTAAAGTCCCAAGCTTTAGCCGAATATACCTTTACATCTATTAAATCACCATACATATTTTCTAATATGATATAAACACCAAAACCAAATCTTATAGTCACTTACATTGTCAAAGAAACTAAACTTCAAACATTAATAATCCACATCAACTTCATTTCATCTATATGCCATTATAAACCAATTACTAACTAGTCACGTATGCAATTTGAATGTTATACCAAACTTATTTATTTAATTTTCATTTTATAGCATTCAAAACATATACATTCATGTCTTTATAAACCAACCCTAATTAATCAATAGTATAACAGTACATACAACACAACCAGGCCATATATTTAGCTATTATAATTCATCACATATCTGAGTACAGAAGCATGTTATAATATCAATTTAATAGCAACCCAAAAAGTAATCATACCCAAATTAATAGCCCATTTTTTGAAACACATATCTAGATATCATCCTTTTTAATCAAATCAAATTTCAAGTCTTTAATACTTAGCATAAACCAAATAAACTCATACATATAATTTGGTTATCTCATTCGAATGCAAACTCAAAACATGATCACCTATAATCAAATTAGAACATAATAATTAAACACTTAATCACCTACTCGAAAGCACATAAATTCCAAATTAAACAAAACGATCATGTATAAGCCAATTTAAAACCAAACCGAACACAAGCATAGATGTTAAGCCATTTTCGCATGGGCATTTATATACATGATCCAAAACTAACCAAAAACATAAGCAAACCTATACATGCCATAATATCAAATTCAAAATTTATCGAAATACCAAAAGATGTCGATAGTATGATAGACTTTGCTGACGATCCTGTAATACCCTTAAAATTACTACAGTAAGAAAGTAATGTAGTATCCTCGATATAGTAAAAATAAGGAAATAAAGTGACAAAAAGGGGAAATTTTGAGTTATGTCAACATTGGGAAGTATATTATGGTATATTATATATTAATTCAAGAAAGGACTAAATTGTAAAAGTGAGAAAAGTTTGGTTGTCCAAGAGTAAATACTTAAAATTTGAGGGTTAAAGTGTAAATATGAAAAAGTTAAAGGACCAATAGTGCAAATATTTTAAGGGTAGAGTCATCTAGAAGCTAAGAAAAGTGGATGAATTAGGACCAAATAGAAAAGGTGAATTTTGAGGGACTAAATCGTAATTTTACCAAATTAAGTGATGACTCAATGATAAAATTTTAAAGATTATAAAGGGCAAAATGGTCAATTAGAACAGAGAGAAATCTAGAAGATAATGATGATGTTGGAGATATTTTATATTAAATAAATACATAAATATTAGTTTATTAATATTTTAATCTGATTTTTAAATGATATTTTATTATTTTATTAGTATTTTATTTAGTATATATAAGAAAAGGAAGATGAAGAATCATCCATTCCACCATTTTTCCATGCATTTCACGTTAGAAGAGAAGAGAAGAAAGAAAGTTTTGATTTCTTTACAATTTGGTCCTCCCACCCAAAATTCACCATTTTTAGAAATCAAAGAAATTTCCCTAGCCACCAAGAGAGAAAATTGATAAGGAGACTATGGGGAGCTAGAATATCAAGTTAGATTCAAGAAGTAGAAGCTGGAGGAGAGAGAAAATCAAGTTAAATATTGAAATCAATAGCACAATGTAAGAATATCAAGATTTCAATATATGTTTAAGTTTGATATTATTGAAAAAGCATGGAACTGATGTTATAGTAGAGTTTTCTTAAATAAAGTCTTATGTTCTTGATATATTAGTGAAGGAAAATAAGAGAAAGTGATGGGAAATATTATAGAGAAAGGGAATAAGGGTGTTATAAATTTAGTAATCAACATTTTGCACTAAAACAGTTTTAGATAACAGCAGTAGGTTAACTTTGTACACTAAAGTGTACCCCTGAAAATCCATCGAAATTCTGAGAAATTCAACAGGATAAATATGGAAAAAAAACAAGGGAATGGAAATCATGGTATTGATGAGCTCATCAATCATGGTATATATATTAGTGATACATGGAAATTATTGAAATAACTTGAATGTTGAGTTTGTGCATGTTAGGGGAATAATGCATTGAATGGCATATATAAGTTAAATTGGCCAACGTTAGCTCATTAATGTTTTAATTTTGATTGGTTTCAAATATAAATCCTACATAAAATGAAATGTCTGATAATTAACTTGTGAACTCTAGTAATGCTCCGTAACCCTGTTCTGACGACGAATTCGGGTTAGGGGTGTTACAGATCCCCGAGCTCATATCGTGACTCCAAAATCTATAAAATAGAGGTAAACACAAACACACACAGAGTAAGCTATTTAAGCTTAGTAAGTCTTAAACACAAACATATATAACATAAATTACATATTAACATTTTGTTAACAAGGTCGAATTTACATAATATCAAATACAAGTTATCATTGACTACTGGATCACATGATAATCTCACATACTTGTACTATATGGCTAATTGTACAAATACACATGAACTTATTGAATTCTCATTATTAATATAAAAAAATACCATATTTGGCCGATTATACACAATCACATATATATCTACATATTTCACAGTTATAACTTTAGCACATAAACAATCAATTTAACAATCAACTTACCTAATTTTCACAAATTAGTATAAGTACATACTTGAGTCTTTTAATTCAATTTCATATTTGGTCTTCATTTAACATTTCCTGTTGAACCGTTCAGAATTAAAAAGGATACGCGGATAGTCAGAAAACTCGTACAATGCCAAGTCCCAGACGTGGTCTTACATGTAATCACATATCAATGCCATTGTCCCAGACAGGGTCTTACACGTATATACAATTCGAAGCCAATGTCCCAGGTGTGATCTTATATGAAAACACATATCAGAGATCCTATGTCATGACATATGTATCCTAACTATTCCTAGGGTTCGTACGGGGCTTTCGGACATTGAATATCAACTGGATCGAACTCAAAAATACAGCTCTTTTACCCAATATACGTTCGGCCATACGCAATTAGATTCACAAAAATTCCATTCCTCTATAACATATATTTATTATCAAATTTAACAAAATTTATATGTTTAAAGACTTACCTCAGATATCGGCGGACGAAATCGATTACTTGACTATTTTCGACTTCCCCCGATCTAATTCTGTTTCTTTTGTTCTTGATCTAAACATATTCAAATTAAACTTATTTAATCATAATTTTACTTAATTTTGTCTAAAAAACATATAAATGGGTAAATTACCATTTTACCCTTAACATTTTACACTTTTTGCAATTTAGTCCCTATTGCATAAAACACAAAATACACAAAATTTGCATATATCATGCTAGGGCCGAATATTCATAGGCTCCATACAAGTCCATATATTTCATTTATTTCACATTTTAGTCCCCAAAATTATTTTTTTCAATTTAGCCCTAAATACTCAATTTCATAAAAAATTCCAATACAAAACATATTAATCTAAAATATATATTTCATTATTCATCATTAAACATCACAAAACACAATTATTCATCAATGGCATAACTCAAAATCATCATCAATTTCAAATTTCATGCATGGGTTTTGCAGTACTCGAAGCAATGATCTCAAAAACGTAAAAATGATCAAAAATCGAAGTAAAACATACATTGAATTAAGCTAAATGGTGACCAAATGTTTCAAAGCTCCTAACCCTTTCTATTTTCTAAGTTTCGACATTGAAAGATGAAGAAAAATGGCTTTTTAATTTATTATATTATAACATATATTAACATTATTATTAGTTTACTATTTTAACCTTTAATAATTAATAAAGATAACATATATAATAAGGTTACATTAGTCCTTTGCCACCCACAAACTTACACAGTGGGCTATTTGCATCATAAAACCTCCTATTTATAAATACAACCACAATTCGGCCCGTTTAAAAATAACCACCTAATTTTTCATTTTACGCGATTTAATCCTTTTATTTAATCGGACACTCAAATTGTAACGCCTGAATTTCTAGCCTAGAAGTATTGGGCCTTGAGCTTGGAAGAGGATAGGAGACTGCTCTTAGATATTTTAGCTGTGCAAGTGAATAACACGAAAGTATGTCTGTTTTAGTGGTTAAGGGTCCTTAGAAGTATTGGACAACTCTTGGGTTCAAACCTGGGCTGTAGTAAAAATTTTGGTTTTAGGTGAATAAAACCATAGGAGTAAGTAAGTAGGCTTTAAGAATAAAATATGGTAAAAGGTGACATAAAGAGAGGAGTGGTCTAGTGGCAAGGTGGCGTTACAGCCAGCAAGAGGTTTGAGGTTCAAGTCTTGGGATGAGCAAGGGAGGTTTTATTTTGCAGTTGTGACACCTAGTGGTTGTGTTGTAGTGGGATTCTGCTCAGGTGGTTGTGGAATTGGTCTTAGGGGAGTGATTCATGGGATAAGGATTTGGAGGAGTTTAAAAGTGTTTCAAATTAGGGGTGTTGTGAGATTTGGGGAGTGGAGTTAGGGGTTTAGTAGTAGTTGGCTGAAAGTGGGTTTCCCATAGTACAAATTTGGTCATATGACTTTTATTCTTGTGCCGAAAGAGGTTGTGCATTTTTGCTCTCCATTTCAAAAACGTTTACCTCTTGTTGTACTGTTTTTATCCCTTTTGTGCATTGTGTGTTTTGGTAGCCGAGTACCATTAGTGTCCATTCAGGTAATTGGGTTTTTGTTCTTCAAATTTGTTATTTGCTGGATCAACTTCCTTTCTCTCCCTTATTTGTACTTTGCCTTTTCTTATTTTTGGTTTTGGGTAGCCGAACTTTCCTCCTTTGTTAGCCGAATATTGTTTGTGCCATCAACCTTCTCTGTTGTCCTTGATTGTCGATTCTCTTTTATTCTCCCTCTCTCTCAAGCCATGGTGGATGACCATCTCATCTTCCTCTCGATTCTAACTTCTCTTCCCTGTCACTCAAATAGTTTCCTTTGGCAGAATATTGATTGGTATCCCTGCATCTCTACTCTTTTACCTTTTCTCTTTTATTTCCTTAGATGTTGATTCTTATCTTCTTTTTGTTACCTTTGTTATAGTGTTCTTTTGGGTTTAAGGAATTCGTGAGGAGTGGAGGAGTTCTCTAGCACTGTAGAAACGATTGGACCCTTCTCTTTCGTTGTTGACCGAAGTTAATACTGCTCGTAGTGAATGGTCTGAACTAGAATATGTTGTCGTAGGTTGGTATTGGCCGAATATGCTTTTCCCTTGTTTGGGGTTTGTGTTTTCTTTAGGCTGGTAACCATAGATTCAACCCTTCAGCTTTCGGTAATCGATGCAGATTCTCCATCCCATAACTGTTCTAGTTGGTATCAACTCGTTGTTCTCGTTCTCTACGACCGTGATACCTTCTTTTTTTTGCACGCACTGGACCGGGCTTACCCATGAATTGTCTGAGATGGGATAGATAATCCCGCATCTAACCACTTGATGATCTCTTTTTTTACTACGTCCTTCATGATGGGGTTCAGTCTCCGTTGTCCATCAATCGTCCCTTTTTTGCCATCTTTTAGGATAATCTTGTGCATGCATACAAATGGACTAATACCACGAGTATCGGCTATGGTCCATTCAATGGCCTTCTTGAATTGTTTCAGAACTAAGATAAGTTTCTCTTCTTGCTTAGTGGTCAATTCTGCTGAAACAATCATAGGCAGAGTACAAGCGTTACCTAAATAAACGTATTTTAAATGAGAAGGTAATACCTTGAGTTCTAATTTAGGTGGCTCCTCGATCGATGCTTTTGATTGGGAATAGTCCCTCTTTTCTAACTCCAAAGATTCAAAACAGGATTGTGGATTAAATCCCCTTTGATTAGCTTCTAGCAAAACTAAGTATTCATCCTCCTCTTCATCATTTGGAGGATCCAATGTCAAAATTCTTTCCAGTAGGTCCTCAACATAGTTGAGTTCCTTATCCACTATTAAATCTTCTAAATTGGACACTGCAAAGCAATCATCCATGGTGTTAGGAAATCGCATAGACTTAAAGACGTTAAATGTTACCTGATCATCCTGAACACGTATAGTGAGCTCGCCCATCTGCACATCAATAAGGGTCCTTCCGGTTGCTAGGAACGGCCTTCCTAGGATGATTGGTACTTCTGTCTGCTTCAAAATCTAGAATTACAAAGTCAGCAGGAAAGATAAAGTTATCTACACGTACCAATACGTCCTCAATTTTTCCTTCTGGATGTGCTAAGGATTGATCTGCTAGTTGAAGCGTAACTGTAATTGGTCTAACTTCTCCTATCCCCAACTTCCTAAATATTAACATAGGCATCAAGTTGATACTTGTACCTAAGTCACATAATGCCTTACCATAATATGTTGCTCCAATGTTGCACGGTATGGTAAACCATCTAGGATCCTTCAATTTTGGGGGTAGTTTGTCTTGAAGATATGCATTGCATTCCTTCATCAGAGCTATCGTCTCAAATTCTCTAAGTCTTCGTTTCTTATACAAGATATCTTTCATGAACTTGACGTAGTTCAGCATTTGCTCAAGTACTTCAACCAACGGGATGTTGATATGAAGTTGCTTGAGTACATCAAGGAAATTCTTGAATTGAATCTCCTGCTTCTGTTTCTGAAGTCTTTGAGGGTAAGGTGGTGGTGGTTTCATTACTGGGACTAATTCTGGTTGATTCATCTTTGGCGGCAATTCTGCATCTAACGACATTGTTAGTTGATTAGAATTAGCTGGTCCTGAGGTTACTTTGTCGAGTTTTACAGATTTTGGTTTTGGTGAAACTGGAATTTCAACACTTGGTTAAACTTCTTTTGAATCTTGAGTGTCAGCTGGCTCCTTTTCAACTTCGACAGTGTTGGGCTCTATGTATTTTTGCTCCTCAACACCAACGCTTTACAATGTTCTTTCCCCAAATTTCTTGGATTCTCCGTGTCACTAGGTAGAGCACCTTGTGGTCGGTTCTTGAGTTCAGTAGCAAGCTGGCCCACTTGATTCTCCAAATTCCTTAGAGTGGTGTCCTTTTTCGCCATGTATGCCTTCAATAGATTCTCTAAGCTATTGGATGGTTCCGCTTGGGTTGGTTTCTGAACTTGTTGGGGGAAACTAGGAGACTGAGTTGGTCTAGGTTGGGCATAAGTGTTACTGCTTCCAGCCCCTTGGTTACTCCAGGAAAAATTCAGGTGATTTTGCCACGATAAGTTATAAAATTTGGATTGCAGTCCTTGCCTCCCTCAGTTTTGGTTTTGGTTACCCATGAAATATACGGATTCGGGGTTCGATGGACATTCTTCAAACAAATGTCCTTCCCATAATACACACAGGCTATATTCTCAAATTGGTTAGGTGGTTGGTCTGCAAAACTGTTAAACCCATTAGTGGTAAGATTCTTAAGCATTGAGGATATTGAAGATACCTGAGATGCAAGTGAAGTGATAGCGTCCACTTCATGTATTCCAATGACTCGTCTTCCTGACGCTGCTCAATTGGTCGGCCATTGATAATTGTTGCTGGCAATCTTCTCAATAATTTCTTAAGCCTCATTATAAGACTTAGAAAGGAGAGCACCATTAGCAGAGGCGTCCACTACGATCCTCGTGTGAGCATTGAGACATGATAGAATGTCTCAAGTTGAATGCAATGTGAGATTCCATGATGAGGGCACTTTCATAATAACTTTTTGTACCATTCTCATGCCTCATATAGGGACTCATTATTCATTTGTTGAAAGGAAATGATCTCATTCCTCAACTTGGCATTCTTGCTCGGTGGGAAATACTTCATGAGGAATCTCTCGACTAACTCTTGCCATGTAGAAATAGAGTTCGATGGCAATGAGTTCAACCAGGCACGAGCTCTGTCCCTTAGCGAATATGGGAACAGCTTCAGTCGAAATGCATCTTCAGGTACTCTGGCTAACTTGAAAGAATCGCTCACTTCCATAAATAGTCTTAAAAGAAGATGAGGATCTTCAGTAGGCATTCCACTGAATTGGCCCACAGTCTGAAGCATCTGGTACATGACTAGCTTCAGCTCGAATTGTTGTGCCTCAATTTTTGGTCTCCTAATACCCGAATCAAGATCATTAAATACAGGCACGGCATACTGTCATAAAGCTCTATCCCTATCATCAGCAATAAGGATAGGATTTTGAGTAAGGTTTGCTCCGTTTCCTTGATTCATATTCTCAAAGTTTATCTCTTCGGTCCTTCTCTGGTTCGCTTGTCCCCTTCGCTGTCGAAAGGTTCGTTCTATTTCAGGATCCACAGGGAGTAAGTCAATAATCTGGTCAATACTCATAAACACTTGAAATAATCACAAAAAGATTAAGTAAGTAAAGATTTAAATAGGAAAATGAATAAACCAATATGTAAAAATAGATTCACAAATAATGGCTTTTTTTTAAAACAGTTCCCGGCAACGGTGCCAAAAACTTGGAACGATGAAAATGTGCAAGTGTACACAATCGCAACAAGTAATAAAGTAACAAGTAAATGTCGAGTTATCGTACCCACAGGGACTATAAAATAGAATATTTATGAAATTAATGTTAAAACACTTTGGTGATGGAAAATATTTTGGTTTAAAGATGATTAAAAAGTAAGGGTTAAAAACTAAGTAAAAAAATTAAAAATAAAAAGGTTCTAATGCACGATTTCAAATAAGGTTTAATCAAGATGATATAATTGTGTTGGATTAATTACATCCCTTTAACTTAGAATTATTAAACTTATGTTTATACTGCTACGAACAAATTCATGACAACTAGGTAATTTGCTAACTACTGCTCATACATACTTATTAAATTAATCAATCTCTTGAACATTTTTCAATGTCAATCCAAGCGATTAATCAATCTTTACAAGCATATAAAAGATCAAGTGAGGTAACAGAGTATTTCTACCTTGAAACAGTTTAATCGCAATAATCTCGCAAGTTATGCAAGGTATATCTATCGCCAAATACAATGCTAAATTAACTTCAGCTACCTTAGAAGAATAAACATGCACTGGTTAAGTATTGCATCGACTAATTACAATTTCAATACGATTTAATAATTAATTCATTAGTTATCTAACAATTAATATTGTAAGAATAACTTAGGCATGATTTTACTTAATCAAGCATCTTATCGAGGCTTATAACAGCAGAAACACAATTTCAATAATTCAAGCAGGCAAAATATAATCAACCCAACAGGGATTAAATTCAAGCTAGATTGATTAAAATAACCATTTCAATAGCATAAATTTTCATAAACATGTTTGTCAAAACAACAACGACATTTAAAGAGATAGGGAACAAGAAGCAAATCTGGTGTTTCTCTGTGGTTTGACTGATTTCTCCGTTCTTCGTTCTCTGTTGTCCTCGGCTATCAAGGTGGCTTATGAACACTTTAATTGCTACTCAACAATGGTTGATGAGGACCTCTTTCCCAAGGGAAAAAATCGGCACTTGAACAAAAGGGGAAATGGGAAGGAAAATTTGAGAGAAAGTGAGAGAGGAGAAGAGAGAATGAGAGTGCGAGGGATGAGCTGAATGATCAGCAAGGGGTGGCTTTTATAGTTTATTGTGGCTGCTAAAAATAGCAAATTCCATCAGCCAAAGAGACCCCCCTTGGCTGGCCACACACATGGCAAAGTTGAGAGATTCAACTTTTCTAAAAATAGCCAGGGGCAAATCCATAAAGCCACATTTTTTGGAGGGGTTTGAATGCAAGGTTGAAAGTTCTTCAAGGGCTTTTTTGCAAGCTTATTTAGTCAGATAAAATGCTGATTTAAGTCAGCATATGGACGGTTCTGGGCAGCGCAATTGGTGGCTGGTTCGGTTCACTAGATTCAGTTGAACCAATGCGATTCAACAGGACCATTTTTTTCCATAAGTAATTGGTAATAATTTATTTAGCCCAAATTAAATTGGGAATAAATTAAAATTAATTATATTATGAACTAACACACATTTTTGGACCATCTTAGGCTGGAAATAAATTTGCCTTGATGCTTCAAATCGCTTCTCGGTTTTATTCTTCGAGCATTTTCTGCCGAGCCAATTTTCGCCATTTGTGTGAATCTGTCGAAAATAGTCAAAATTAATCAAAATTAACTATAAAATTAATTAAAATTCATCATGTTCATGTTTTTAACCCAATTTAATTATTTTATAATATTTAATTATTTTTCAACAAGAATTTAACCGAAATAACATGATTTTAAGTTAAAATGGCATGTAAAAACACATAAATTTTCATGTTTCCAAAATGCCATATCCGTAGGGGTGTGCAAAATTCGGGTAAAACCGAAAAAATTCGGTTAACCGACCGAATTCGATTAATTGGTCCGTTAACTGAATTTTTTCAGTTGGGGTCGGTTAATTATTTTTTAATTTTTCGATTAACGGTTAATTTGGTTCGAAATCGGTCGGTTAGCCGAATTTTTTCGGTCTAACCAAAAAAATTAATAAATAAAATTATAATATATAAATAGGCCTACTATTCACCTAAACCCAATCCAAACCCAAGTATTCAACCCAACCCAATTATCCAACCCAACCCAATCATAAAAATTACAAATAATTTACTAAATAAAAATAAAATTCTAAAACTAAAACTAAAACTAAAGTCTAAAAGTCTAAAAATAATTTAATTATGTAGTGATTCAATTCGGTTAATTCGGGTAATCCGATTAATTCGGTTAATTCGGGTAATTCGATTATTTTTAACCAAAAATAAAAAATATATAATTTTAAGTTAATTCAGTTAACCGACCGAATTAACCGAAAAAATTTCGGTTCGGTTAACGGTTAAAAATTTTACAAGGTTGATTAATTCGGTTAATGTTATTTTGGGCCGGTTAACCGATCGGTTAATCGAATGCACACCCCTACATATCCCAGAAATGATCTTACATGGGAGTCCTCATATCGGTGCCCATGCTATGTCTCAGACATGGTCTTACGGGGGACCTCTCATCTCGGTACCAACGCCATGTCCCAGACATGGTCTTACATGGGATCTCATCCCCCTAATGTCATGACATTTGTATCCGATACATTCCTAATGTTTCAATGGGACTTTGTAACACTGATTCTCTATCATCTCATAATTGAGTCAACATTAAATAATTTCATGAAATAAGTACATAATTTCATGAAATAAGTACATAATTGTTGGAAATTTAACAACATTAATAATAATTATTGAAATATTACATTTATTTACCGTAAACTTACCTCGGTACAAAATACGATCAAATCTAGCAACTTAGTCCTCAACCTTTTTCTTTCCCCGGTCTAACTCTGGATTTCGTTCCTCCTGATCTATAATAACAAATTTAGCTTATTTAATACTCACATTCATCAAAACAGTCCTTGACTCAAACTTTAGCAAAATTACGAGTTTGCCCTTAAACTTTTGCATATTTACACTTTTTCCCCAAAGCTCAGAAATTAAACTTCATCCCTTATTCTTATGTTTTATGATATTGTGAACATCATTCCCTTCTATGGAAACATCAAATTCCCACTCTAACATTTACTTATGAACATTAGTATTTTTACCGATTATGTCGTTTTACACGTTTTCACTTAAAATCGCCTAGCAAAAGTTGCTTAACATAATTTCAAACTTCATATTCTACCATACAACATCAAAATAAATACATTTCACCTATGGATATTTTTCCAAATATGAACCCTAACATGAATTAATGGTAGAATAAGCTAAACCGAGCTACGAGCACTCCAAAAACATAAAAAACATTAAAAACGGGGCTTGGATGCACTTACTATGAGCTTGAGAAAGTGAAGAAACCCTAGCCATGAAGTCCCTTGAAGTTTCGTCCCCTTATGGAAGAAAAGGAGCACATTTTGTCATCTTTTTCCCTTTTAATTCTTTTTATTATCAAATGACTAAAATACCCTTCATTAAAACTTTAGTTATTTTTATCTATGCATGCCCATTTTTGTCCATGAAAATCTAATGGTCTAATTACCATTTAAGGACCTCTACTTTAATTATGCACGTCTGTTAAATCCTTTATCATTTAAAACTCATATTTACCCACTTTTGCAATTAAACCCTAATATGCAATTCAGACATGCAATCGTTGAAATTTCTTATCGGTATTTTAACACATGCATCCAATCAATTGATAAATCATAAAAATTAATCATATCTGTCTATCTGAAGCTTCTTTCAAGCAATCTCTAATGACTTTTACTTTCTCTTCTGTTTCTTTGACTAGATCAACCCCGTAAATCTGATTTTCCTTAAGCTCTGTCCAATACAAAGGCAAACGACACTTACGTCCATACAAAGCTTCATAAGGTGCCATCTTCATAAGGTACCAATAACAAATATTTCTCCCAACTACCTTAAAATTCTAAAACACAACATCTGAGCATATCCTCAAGTATCTGAATAACTCTCTCTGACTGACCATCGGTCTGAGGATGGAAAGCTGTACTGAAACTTAACTTTGTGCCCAAAGCTTCCTACAATTTCTTCCAAAACTCCAAAGTAAATCTCGGATCTCTATCTGAGATAATCGATAACGGTACTCCATGTAGTCTGACTATCTCTAAAATATACAACTCGGCCAACTTATCAAGTGAATGATCCATACGAATTGGAATAAAATGAGCCGACTTCGTTAGCTTATCTATCACAACCCATACTGCATCTTTCTTTCTTGGTGTCAACGGTAATCTTGTCACAAAATCCATGGTAACTCGGTCCCATTTCCACTCAAGAACTAACACAGGCTGCAATAAACCTGAAGGTACCTGATGTTCAGCCTTTACCTGCTAACAAATCAAGCATCTAGAAACAAATTCTGAAATATCTTTTTCATTCCTGCTCACCAGTACTTTTTCGTCAAATCATTATACATCTTTGTACTACTTGGGTGAATACACAAAGAACTGCTATGTGCTTCCTGTAAGATCTTTCGAATAAGCTCGTCATTCTTCGGTACACATATCTAATTTTTTAACATCAAACAACCATCAAAATCGATCTAAAAATCAGAGTCTACACCTGACTCGCACTGAGATCTTTTAGCTTGCAACTCACTGTCATCTTTCTGAGCTTTACAGATTTCTTCAAGACACATCGGTTCAGCTTACAACTCAGCTAAAATAGAACTGTCATCTGATAAAGCCAAACTAGTATTCAAAGCTCTCAACTAAATAAAGACTTTCTACTCAAGGCATCAGCAACAACGTTTGCCTTACCCGGGTGATAGTCGATCACTAGCTCATAATCTTTAATAAACTCTAGCCATCTTCTTTGCCTCAAGTTCAAATCCTTCTAGGTCATCAAGTATTTCAAACTTTTATGGTCAGTGAATATTCGGCACTTCTCACCGTACAAGTGATGTTTCCAGATCTTCAATGCAAATACAATGGCAGCAAGCTCTAAATCGTGCGTCGAGTAGTTTTTCTCATGTGGCTTTCACTATTTGGAAGGATATGCTATTACTTTACCTTCCTACATAAGTACACAACCCAATCCATTCAAGGATGCATCACTGTAAATCACAAATTCTTTACCCGGTTCTAGCTGTACTAAAACAGGAGCTTCAATCAACAATGCCTTTAACTTGTCAAAACTCTGTTGACACTTCTCTGTCCATTCAAACTTGACATCTTTCTGCAACAACCTTGTTAACGAGGTAGCTATCATGGAAAATCCCTCTACAAATCCTCTAGAATAACCAGCTAATCCAAGAAAACTTCTAACCTCTGACACATTTCTGGGTGGTTTCCACTCAATAATTGCTAAAATTTTACTCGAATCAACTTTAATACCATCACATGAGACAATGTGTCCAACGAATCCGACTTCTCGAAGCCAGAACTCACTTTTTCTAGACTTGGCATACAACTGATTATCTCTCAAAATCTGTAAAACTGTTCTCAAATGTGCAGCATGTTTAATCTCATCAGGAGAATAAATCAGAATATCATCAATAAACACAACTATAAACTTGTCCAAGTACGGTCAAAAGATCCGGTTCATTATATCCATGAATGTGGCAGGAGCATTAGTCAAGCCAAATGGCATCACAAGAAACTCATAGTGACCATACCTAGTCCGGAAGCAGCCTTCGGAACATCTGACTCTTTAACCCGCAACTGAGAGTAACCAAATCTCAAATCTATCTTGGAGAACATACTGGCTCCCTTCAATTGGTCAAACAGATCATCAATTCTAGGCAGTGGATATTTATTCTTTATTGTTACTTTCTTAACCTGTCGATAATCTATACACAACCTCATCGAACCGTATTTCTTTTTCACAAAAAGCACTAGTACGCCCCACGGAGAACAACTAGGCCTTGCAAAACCTTTATCAGTTAATTCCTACAACTGAGCTTTCAATTCTTTCAATTCCTTCAATTCTCTCTGCATCATCATCTTTAGTAGCCCGAAACTTTTCAGCCCCTTATTTTTTAATCTTATCAACTGGTGGCCTTTCTCTTATAACTGTACCTGTGGCTGGGGGAGCTACATGGGGGATAGGAGAATCATGAGGGGGTGGAGGTCTAACAGCCAGATTCATACGAACGAACTCGGCAAACCATTCATTCATAGCTTAGAAGGAGGCTTCTCAAGCCCCTCCTCCCTGACTAACTATAACGGGCTTTTCACTACTATTTGGTGGCACTGTCCCTTCTGCGGAAGTGGGCACATTACTCTCTACATCATCTGCACCAGCTCGTTCAGGATCCATAACTATAAAAGAAAAACATTTTAAAATCATCAGAGTCATCACACTATTAAAATACAAGTATGGCATGTATAGCTAGACTCTTATTCGTACTGAATATTTCAAGAATTGACTAAACTCTCGTTCTGATACCAATAAATGTAACAACTCTTACCCGAGACCATTGCTGGAGTCGTGCACGAGGCGTTACCTAACTTAACATACTAGTTCAGGGCATAAAAGCTTTCTTTTAAAATTAATTTGCTCACGTTCAATCAATATGTCCCTAAAAAGGACCCTCGAGACCCTAAAACATGCAACAGAAATGGCTCGGGTCTAAACAGGAACATTAAAAATATTTCGAATACTTAAACAAATCAAAATAATTTATTTCACTATTCATAATAAAACTGTCTACTTTCGTGACAGTTGCTAATTTAATTATAACTCGAGTTACGAAACTTAAAATATAGATCCGTAAATTTTCCCTGAAACTAGACTCATATATCTTCTTATCATAAAATTTTCATAATTTTTGGATTAGCCAAATAGTACAATTTATTCGTTAAAGTCTCCCCTATTTCACTGTCTGACGGTTCTGACCTCTATTCACTTGAAATCAATTATCTCATTGTACGGGCTTCATATGGTGCTTCCGCTTGTTTATATTGAAAATAGACTCAGTAAGGAATCTAGAAATATAAATTATGACTCATAATTATTTCTGTACCATTTTAATGATTTTCTAAAGTCAGAACAGGGGACTTCAAAAACCATTCTGACCCTGTCTCACTAAAATTCAAATATTTTAAAAATATAAAATTCCTTTGCCTACACCGTTTCTTTCATGTGAAAATAGACTCGATAAGCTTTAATTTTATATCATTCACTCTCTAATTCCATTTCTATTATCCTTGGTGATTTTTCAAAATCACGTCAATGCTGCTCTCCAAAAACTGTTCCATTGCAAATTTTTACTCTTTTATAATTTCTTTGTATTAACTATCATTTAGGCATACATAACACCAAAACATGTTCTTAAATAGCAATTTCAATAGCTAATCATTATTGATTTTTACATGCTATTCATTAGCCATATCATAAGGGCACACACACAAAATGACTAAGTCCCCATACATGCCATAACTTAAAATGTTTCGGATCACAAAATACTGAAATGGTCTGTTGATAGTGTGAAACGATCTCCGACGCCCTTACGATCCCCGAATTGTCTTGGCGATACTATAAAAAGAAGGAAAATAAAGGGGATAAGCATAAAGCTTAGTAAGTTTACAAGTAAATAAATAACGACATTTACCATAAATAATTTTACTCATAAATTATCATCAAGTATCATGATCTTTACTTTCTTCTTTATTTACTCTCTTATTTGTTTACTTGCTTGCTTACTTAAATAACTCATGATTATAACTTACTTTTCCCTTGTTGATATTTTGTTCTCAACTGGTAACTGAGATATTCTTAACCCTTATAACTCACCTAAATCTATTTATTATGCTTTTACCTAAACTTTCATGTAACATAATCTATTTACTAGCCCGTTGAACCACTTGGAATACTAAGGATACTCGGGTCTCCTATCTGATAATAACATGCCAAAGCCATGTCCCAGACATGGTCTTACATGGGATGTTTCCTATACTACAAATGCCATATTCCAGATATGGACTTACATGGGAGTTCTCATACCGGTGCCCATGCCATGTCCCAGACATAGTCTTACGGGGGACCTCTCATCTCGGTACCAATGCCATGTCCTAGACATGGTCTTACATAGGATCTCATCCCCCTAATGTCATGACATTTGTATCCGATACATTCCTAATGTTTCAACGGGACTTTTTAACACTAATTCTTTATCATCTCATACTTGAGTCAACATTAAACAATTTCATGAAATAAGTACATAATTGCTGGAAAATTAACAACATTAATAATAATTATTAAAATATTACATTTATTTATTGTAAGTCTAACTCCGGATTTCGTTCCTCTTGATCTATAATAACAAATTTAGCTTATTTAATACTCACATTCATCAAAGCAGTCCTTGACTCGAGCTTTCGCAAAATTATGATTTTGCCCTTAAACTTTTGCATATTTACACTTTTTCCCCCAAGCTCAAAAATTAAACTTCATCCCTTACCATTATGTTTTATGATATACTGAACATCTTTCCCTTCTATGGCAACATCAAATTCTCACTCTAACATTTACTTATGAACATTAGGTATTTTTACCGATTATGTTGTTTTACTTGTTTTGACTTAAAATCGCCTAGTAAAAGTTGTTTAACATAATTTCAAACTTCATATTTTACCATAAAACATCAAATTAAACACATTTCACCTATGGGTATTTTTCCAAATATGAACCCTAACATGAATTAATGGTAGAATAAGCTAAACCGAGCTACGAGGACTCTAAAAACATAAAAAAAACATTAAAAACGAGGCTTGGATGCACTTACTATGAGCTTGAGAAAGTGAAGAAACCCTAGCTATGGAGTCCCTTGAAGTTTCGGCCCCTTATGGAAGAAGATGAGTACATTTTGCGATCTTTTTTCCTTTTAATTCTTTTTATTACCAAATGACTAAAATGCCCTTCATTAAAACTTTAGTTATTTTTATCTACGCATGCCCATTTTTGTGCATGAAAATCTAATGGTCTAATTACCATTTAAGGACCTCTACTTCAATTATGCACTTCTATTAAATCCTTTATCATCTAAAGCTCATATTTACCCACTTTTGCAATTAAACCTTAATATGCAATTTAGACATGCAATCGCTGAAATTTCTTATCGGTATTCTAACACATGCATCCAATCAATCGATAAATCATAAAAATTAATCACAATAAACTTTTCTATCTTGAATTCATGGTTTCGCAACCACTGTTCTGTTTAGGCCCTATTTCGGGATGTTACATACCATCAATGCTTTGGTAAGTTCTTAGACTCCTCAGTGTTGCAACTCTTGCTTCGCCCTTGGTTTCAACCCATCCGTGAAGCAAAAAAATGCTTTCTTCTCGCTCAAATTAGAAATTTGGACCATGAGTTCACTGAACTTCCACACATAGTCCCTAATCATGCCTTATTGTATAAGCCGTAGTAACTTTGCTCGAGCTTCATCCTTGGCATACTCTAGGTAAAATTGTGCCTTGAATTCCTTTTGGAACTCCACCCAAGTTCCAATATTGTGCCCACCACGTTTCACATCTATCGACCTTCGATGCCACCATAACAAAGCAACGTTAATAGACTATATACCAACAATATTTACCTTAGTAGTATCATCCTCGATGCTCATCACCTAGAAATATTGCTAAATCTCCCAAAAAAAAGTTCTCCACTTAACTTGCGGACCTTGCCCCCTTAAACACTTTCACCTTGGGCACATCCATTACTTGTTGCTCCGGTATTGAAGCCCACATTCAATTACCCAAGGTAGCCTTATAAATCTTGAGCTTCCTTTTAAACTCATAGATCTCTTCCTTTAAGCTTATCACCATAGCCTCGAGAGCATTATCCTTCCCTGCTAGCTTGTTCTCCAAGGAACCAAGAAAGTCCCACACATATTCCCTGAGTTGCTCCGTCATTGATCGCAACGCATTGGTGATCCTATCATCAACACCATTGATCCTTTCCTTGACGACCTTTACGGACTCCTCGAGAGTGATGACTCAATCCTCCAAAGCTAACAGCATGTCTCTCGATTGATTAACTTTTCTGGCCCTTCCACGGGTCTCTATTGGCTCATTTTGATCGATAATTTCTTTTGACATACTAATGGTGCCTTCCCAAACCTAAGCTCTGATACCAACTGTTACGGGGCTAAAACTTTAGTCTTGTGTTTCGTGCTGCCTTAAGCGATCTTTTCTTGCAAACACGCCTAAGTCAACCTAACCACCAACAATTGAATATTCAACTAGAATTCCTCCATGGCACCAAATTGTATAGCAGAAGCAACTTAGCTAAAAGAAAGCACAAAAGAATAAAAAGCCACATAAAATAATACACAAGAGGTGTTTGAGTAAATGTTCTTTAAGAACTCTAATACTCTTAAGAATTCAAGATACAATGGAAGATTTACAAGTGAGGGGAAGGCTCTCTACTTATAGTTGTGGTCCCCCAAAACTGATAGTCTAGATTAAGTTGCATCGATGGAAAAGATTAAGTCTATCCCTTACATCAAGGGATTCACAAGATTATAATATCAAATCTAATCTAATATTTACAAGATATGATTTCTCTCAATCTTCTAAGATTAGTTCTCATATTTACCAAGGTAGCCTATCTTTCCAAATATGCATCATTGGGCCACCCAAGCTTCAATCTGACAGACTTTTCCAATAGCTCTTTGAATTAGGCTAGTTTCCGTGGGCTAAATGATCCCTATTTAATGGTAGACCTCCATGGGACTCATTTTGTGCGAAGGTCATAGGCTTTACGCTTTAGCATGTGACACTAACACTTTGAGCACTCACCTACTCCGTTGTAAATATATTACAGCTGGACCTATATACTTGCAGATACCACCTCAATTATATATCCTTTACTACAATATTCACACTCTAGACGTTAGTATGTCTGAAGGCATTCACCACCACCGTACCACCGCTACACTACACTGTGTCGTTGTGCTGCCACCACCAATCTTCTTTCTCTTCCCCTTTTATTTTCTTTTGATTATAGTCAAACCTTTTTCATTGCTCTTGTTTCTATTCATTATTTTTACTTCTTTGACCAAAACCTTGTTCTCTTTCCCCTCTTATCTCCATCTAACCTTATGACAAGAAAAGTGTAAGATCATCCTCCATGATTCAATCTCTGTCTTTCAAAATTTTCAATCAAAATTATAAATCTCATTTTTTATCTAGTTTAACCAAATCTAACTTATGATTTTATTATGTGTATTAATCGATCAAGGTGCAGATTTAGATGTGTTAGGGCAAATTTGAGTTGTTGGAAGTACTATTGTAGCAAGGCTATAAACAAAAAATAGTGTAAGTAGGTTTCTTCATTTTCATAATGTAACACCCCTCACCCAGCCCAGTTGCTGGACTCGAGTTATGGGATGCTATAGCAAATACCAAAATATTCACACACAAATTATAACATTGAATTCAAATAAAATCATCAAATTAATCCATATTCATGCATAATAGAAGTTATTAGTAAAGCAAGGACTAAATTGAGCGTAAACCATAGTTTAATAGATTCGAGCCTGAGATACTCTTATTGTAGGTATGGATATTATAATTTGCATCGATACGGTTTAGGCATTCTTCCATTTTAAAAAAGTGTTCATTTGGTTAAGTAACGATACATCTATCCTTAGTATCGGTAGTTTTACCTAGATGTTCAAAATTACAAGTTCAGAAGTTCATTTCATGCCCAAATCTATACCTTACCTCATAGATACATATAGGTACAGAAATAACTTGCAAAGAACTCATTCAATCCATTACAAACATACAACCAATACGTCACAATTGGCACCTCAATCCAACAATTCAAATTTAGGCATAATACTATATTCAAAATAATCCAATATAACCTCCAATGCACCTCAATAAATTAACATAACATACCTCATTTAACTATTTATAGCACCTTATAATAATGATTCAATATGAACCATTCAAACATGCAAAATACTTTACCAAATTCATTCAAACCTATCATATACATAACATTCATTTACTAAGCATATTTTAAACATGTTACTGTATCACCACATAAGCATTATAACATACATACCCAAACAATCAACACATATTATCAAATACCAAGATCATTACCAAACTTATAGTTATATACATATTCACATAACATTTAAAATTTTAAATTCATTCAAAGCATAACATATAAAACCACATAACTCTCATAGGTACATGCCAAATATTATATACCTCTCTTTGAAACCAAAAATCTATTTCATGACATCATATTGCCTATATAATTTCATCTCAAATACCAAATACTCAATTCAAACCATTTACTAATGCATATGTTTCCAACAAGCATATTCTTTGCCATAATCACACCAACAAGGATTTCAAGTCATACCACTATATAAGTTAACCAAAACAACTCCTAAGTGCATGCCACGCATAATTGAGCCATAATATGGTTAAAAGACTACCAAATCAATATTGGGATATTGTGAGCTTCTTAACGATCATTTGACACATTCAGCAAGTTGACACTACAAAGGAAAAAGGAAACAAGGGAGTAAGCATTACAAGTTCTTAGTAAGTTCACAAGTATTTAAAACCAAATAGCTTACCTCAAGTTATAATTATACCCTACATGTTACTTAGCTTGTTAAAGTAACACCACATACCCGGCCTGGACGCCTAGCCGAATACCAATATGCCACACCACCGTCTCACGTCGAGTTTAATGTAATTATCAGATGAAATACATGCAGTTTCATTTTACTTTAATTATTCTAGTATTTATGAGAATATCAAGTCATGCAAGATTAGTTTAGCGTTTAATTATACCAACATACGACAAACAAACATAAAATGTACATATCTCGAGCATTGGGACCATTTAGTAATTTTTCCCAAAAATGTTACGTAGGTATCGATACCACCTCTATGGTATTGATATTTCCTTTATGTGGTATCGATACAATCTGGAAAATCGATACAAAACTAGCATATTGTTTCTTGCCAAATTTCAAAACATTAGAAAATATTTGTACCTTTCACAAGGTATCAATAATTACACCACAAGTATCGATACTCAGGCCAAGGTATCGATACCAAATCTCTATTTTGACTTTTTGCATGTTTCAAAACATAGATGTACCAATTTTAAAACATGATATAAGTAATTAACCAATTCCAATTTAGTTCCTAAACATTATGCATCAATTATTTTGACAAATAATCATTCAACAGCCTAATTAACTGTTCAATATCACAAAATCATGTTCGAGCAAGTAATGTTAATCCATCCTCAAGTTCATGAACCCAAGCATAACATTAACATGTAATCCTTATAAATCGAACCAAAAACCAACATAATGCCTAGAAATTAGCATGGTTATAAACAAGTCTACCACATTGCCTTATTCCCCAAAACATAAATAAATATAGAACACCTACGAAATAATGCAAAAGTCTTGCTTAGATCACCTCTCAAAACCACACCGCTCACACCTGCACACAACTAATGTGCAATGGTTAAAGAGGGGAGTGGCTGAGCTTAACAAGCTTAGTGAATGCCTAGAACAACTGTAACGCCCTAAATAATTTATTTCTATTTTTGTAAATCCTGACACAAATATTTATCTGCTTTAGTGGCTAAGTGTTCTGGGTGTGTGTGAGAGGTCTTGGCTTCAAGTCCCACATTTGTAAATTTTATTATTTTTTTGGTCTTAGCCTTATCCCTATTAAGTGGGTTTATGGAATATTATTGGTAAATTCATATCAGAATGAGTCTGCTAGTTTGAGTGGTAAGGAGTTAGTGTGTTGGAGGTTCTGTGTTCGAATCCCTATGTAAGTGTAAGTGATAGTTTTTTCTTCGAGTGTCTGATAGAGGTTCGGAGGAACCAAAATTCTAAAGAAGTTGAGAGTTAGTGCATTAGTGGGATTTAGTGGTAAGTAGTAGGTTGTGCCTAAAATTAGGGGATCGAGGGATTTTATTGGATTTTATCTTTTTATTTTGAATTTTTATCTCTCCAAATTTTTTATGTCAGTTTCTGCCTTTCCTCATTGGTTCTGTCGTTTCGCCTTTTTGTCCCTCCTCTACTTTTTGCTTTTCTGTTTCTTTCATTTTTTTTCAAATCAGTTCACACCTTTTTGTCATTCACGAGATCTCGATAAGTTTTTGATTCATTCTCGTTTTAGTGGCGTAACGATGGTTATAGGGAATTTGATTTCTGCGAACTGTTGTGTAGGAGAAGGTAGTGAAGCTGTGATTTTCGCTTTAACAGATTAATTTCTGTGCGTAGTCATTTTTGCGGTGGTAAGTTTTTTAGCGTTGCTTGATTTATTTTTGTTGAATTCGTAGATCGATTGCTAATAGGGCATCAGGATGCTATTTTTAGGTTTAGAAGGGCTCGTGATTACTTTCACATCAAAATCAAACTATGTACTCATAACACAAAAAATTAAGTTTCAGCATAAGCCGAAAATGTAGTTTGTCGATGCCACACGGGTGTGTGTCCGGCCGTGTGGTTGGGCGTGTTCGAGACACGGTCGTGTCTGAAGAAGGCGTGGCCGTGTGCAACACACGGGTGTGTGATGTTGTTAGTGTAGCAGTGTGGGCCACATAGGCTAGGCCAGATTGGGTGTGTGGGCTCACACGGGCATGCCATATTGGCGTGTGGGTATTAGGCCAGGCCGTGTGGGCCACACAGCCAAGGCTAGATTGGGCGTGTGGACCCACAAGGGTATGCCACATGGGCAAGGCCAATTTGGGCGTGTAGGCCACACGATTGTGTGGGCCCAGAATTCTAAAATTTCCCCTAGGGTCGCACGGGTCGTTCTATCAACTGTGGGCATATAGTAAGGCTGATAAGGGCTAACCAAACCCTATTTCATGTGATTTGATGTTATGATAAACTGATCTGAGTAGGATACTGATATGTATGTCTGATTGTTGTAACATGTAGGTTTGTACAAGTGTACACAGTCATTATCAACTATTAAGTAAGTATCGAGTTATCGTCTCCACAGGGATTATATTCGTGCTAAGTCACTTAATTTATAAAATTATAATAAAAATTTGGTAAATAAAAACACAATATAGTTGAGAAGTGGTGATTAAAATATATTAAACTAAATGCAATGATCCCTAATGCAAATTATCCTAAGTATGCAAACTATATGAATGAAATAGATTTTAGTAAAATTAAACACAATTTGCAGCAATTATAACATAAATAAACTAGGACAATTACTTTAATTAAACTCAATTTATTATCAGCATGCTTAATAACATTCGGAAAAACATTCTATGGCAACTCGATCTTTCATGAGTTTGGAAAACACATTAGGTCCTTTCTGAATCCTTTACTTAGTAAATACGCATTTTACTGATCCTTATTTACTAATGGTTTCTTAGCATTCGTGTGAGGTAACAGGGATGTGTCAGGTTTGAAACAATTTAATCACACAAATCTAAAAACTATGCAGATAACAGAGCTTGGTCAGAGTTGTTATGCAACCTACAATTTAATTGGGTCAGGATCTAAATTAAGCATACACATTTCAATTATGTGTCCATTAGCCGTCATCTAGTCAGGACCGCTCAACTAATTCAGGTGCATTTCAATCATGTATGAATAAAATACAGACTTGATTTTAATTGAAAACATGATCGATTGAGGCACAAACATTATAAGCATGAATCAAATAAATATTATTTAATTAAAGCAGTCATCCTAGCTTAAATAAAATTAAGCTAACATTGTTGTAAACAAGAACAAAGAACACATAGTAAACATCTTTATATTAAATTAAAGAAAATGAAGATTAAACCCAATTCAGAGTGGTTGTCACCCAAGACTCTGACTGACGAGGCTCCTTCGTTCCTTTGCTTTGCTCCTTTGCTAATGGCTTTCCAAGGTGGCCGACCAAGGGTTCTTTAAGAGGCTTAATTGCTAAAATCTCTATGAAGAGATGGTGCTAGGTGTGGGAAAGGAAAAGGCTAAGAGAATTTGGAGAAAAGAGAGAATAATGATTGAGGGATGATGAATGAAGGAAAGAGAGGGTCTTATTTATAGGTGAGGAGAAGGGGCTAGTTTGCTAAAAATAGGAGTTTTCATCTTTTGAAGAATCTTCCATGGGTGGCCGGCCATAAATTGAGCAAGTTGAGCTAATTTTTCCTTGATTTTTAGTTAATTTGAGTGCCACAACAACTCAGGACTGAGACTCGATCAAGTGCAAATCTTCACGTAAATCTCTAATTTCTTCAACTCTTCAAGGACCTTGTGCAATTAAACCAAAGAGTGGTTTATGGACAGCCATGTGCAGCCGAATTTTGGGTTGACTTGGTCTCTAATTTGGATAGTTTTGTGATCTAGCAAAGCTATCAGACCTATCCAGAACAAATCAACAAGTTAGAGGACCAAAGAATAAAATTTATCCAATTTAATTAATCAATTAAAACCCAAATTATTAATGAAATATTTTAAAATGAATTATTAAATATAATTTTATATTTTATTATTTAATTTAATCATGCTTGACCCACTTTATGTCTTAAAAATATAATATATTCAAATTAATATAAAATAAGCCATTTATTGCATGAAAACTATATAATAAAGCATAAAATCACATTTTAATAATTTTTATGTCCTAATTTCATATTTTCACATATTTCATTAATTTATTAAACAATTACTTATTTTTAACAACGGATTTAAATAAAAAGGTGATAAATTACATAGGAAAAATCCTATATATTTTTCCGTTTACACACCCCTAAACTTAAATCATTACTCATCTCGAGTAATGTTTATGCACAGCAAACGGTCTTGCTAAGGCAAAATTGCTAATTGTGTAAGCAACATCAATCTTTGTCCCATAATCATGCATTAATAACTTCATGCTTATCGATCTTCTTTATTAACAAGTAATTTATATGCAAACATTCCTTAAGATTATACTAAGCTTCAAAATATGCGAACACGAATCATAGTTTGCATGTATGTCACAACCATAGATAACATTCTCTTCATTCAACATAATTTCCAATCAATTAAGCAAACAATAACAAGGCTTATTTATGATCTTCATATGTTGAACTTAGGACTTCCTCTCCACTAATGTAGGTGACATAATCATCAAATCAATATGTCTTTTATAAGGTTGTAATGGGGCTCAGTTAAAGGTAGGGATTTTAAGAGATGGGACATTACGGTTTTAAAAATCTTAACCTTTAATTCTTTAAGTGAACCTTTGGAACACCCCCAAACTTATTTTGAACTCAAGCTCATACACTTTTCCTTTTTGAAGACTGAGCAAACTTTTCTTCACTTTCTTTTTAAGCATGAACACATACATCTTTATGAAAATTTCCTCAAATGTTGATTCCCAATACAACTTTAGTTAAGATAGGTGCACAAAATTAAGATAATTTTAAAAAGATGGTAATTGGCTTATAATGTAGGTTCATTGCAAAAACAGGCCTTTAAGCTCAAAATTACAATTTCAAAGGTCTAATATCATAGGGTTGGCTTGAAAAGGCTCAAACAGTCTAAAGAAATAGTACCTATATCATTTTAGATTTTTATGTCCACTAGGATTTCGCCTCAAGAAAGTTACTAAGTCAATTCTAAAGATATAAACCTTAATGCATGTCTAATCTCAAAAGAAACTAAGTTTTTATACCGAACATTACTAAGGCTAAGATCATACAAGCATTCCATTCTTCATGATAACATACTTTCACTTAGATAAAATCATCATTCATACTTGCATACAAACTATCTCAGTAACAAAAAAAAATATATCTCTAAACATTCATTTATTAAAACATACTTATGAAAGAAATAATTAAAGCATACTTGGAAAAAAATTAAAAGTTTGAGCAATTTATTTGCCTTAACCCCTTTAAAAAGAAGCAATGTCCTCATTATAAGAACAAAGTAATGAATGAAAATTGAACACTAAGTAGGGTTGTAAAGAAAGAGAGGTGAGTCATTAAGACTGCTTAAATACCAAGTCTTCCCTAATAACCCAATCCTAGACATGTTCATTCCCATTACCACATCACTTAGTCTTATTCTTTCTAAAGAAGTGTTAAGTTTATTCATGCTTGCTATGTTTTATTCTACAGAACTTAAATCCTAATTACGAAAGAAATAAATTCTTAAAGACCTAAAAATAAATAAATAAATAAATAACAAGATAAGAATCCCCCTTTTATTTTTCTAAATTATTCCCCTTGTCTTCTTTAACTCCATCTCCGCTTGCATCATTAGTATCTTCCATCCATGTCTCAAAGATAGCATCTGGGAATTCAGGGAAAAAAGTATTAGAGATATTCTTAAAATTATTTCGAATTGAGTCATCTCTAATTTTTGCATATTTCCAGTAAGTTTGTTGTTGATTGTGCATGAACTTGCACATATACATCAAAATTGACAACTCTGATTTCCTTAAAGTACTTGCAGAAGTCGACATGGGAGTTGTATATTTAGGTTCAACACTTAGCTTTACTGGTTCTTCTTTTGGCTCATCCCTTGGTTCAGGAATGTTCGGTTCCTTATCAGATTCTTCCTCTTTAGTGTTTGTGACTGATTTACCTTCAACTTCAGTTCCATCTATTGACTCCTGTGTATCCGGCTCAGTTTGCTCTTCTTGCTCGCCTTGATTCAATTCATGCACCCTCTCTACTAATCTTTCAAGATCATAATTTGTAAAGCATCCTTGAACATATTGCCCCTTCATATTTGCTTGTGTTTTAACTCGAGCCTTTAAGCAAAGTGAAGTTATTAATGATGGGAAATAAGCACTTCCTGCCTTTTTTTTAGCACAATCGTGAATCTCCTTGAGGATAATTTTCCCAACATTAATGGACTTTTCTGTCAAAGTTACATATAACAAAAGCATCCGTTCCATCGAGATGGAGGAACTATGTGAGATAGGCATAAAACTGTAGCAAGCAAAATAAAACCATACCTTTGCTATTGGTTTTAAGTATTCTCTTCGACAAGAATGGCTCCCATACTTTTTTATAATCCATTGGTATCCCAAATTTATCACAACATCAAGCACTTGTTGAAGAAAATCCCAATTGATATTGTTCATCATAGGGTAGTACTCATCTTCTTCAACATCAGGTAAATTAAACAAATCATTGATGGACTTAGAAGTAAGAGGTATCTTTTTCTTTCGAATGATGACTTCAATAGCATCTTGCGTAGTCAAACTAGCATAGAATTCTCAAACTAGTTCATCATTGGGAAGTGAACGAGCATCACAAAATCGTTCCCACTTGAGAGCATTGATTTTTTTCTAATCAGTATAGGAACAACCATCAAATCATTACTCCTCAAGTCAAAACCTTTTTCCAGCATCATAGGTTGATGCTTGAGGATTGAATCAAATCTCTCTTTCACATCTTCATCGATCAAAATTAGGTTTTCAGGAGTAGTCTTTGAAGATCTGGTTCTTTTACGAGACATGGTATCTTTTCCCAAAAATTCAGCAAAGTTTCTAGACAAAAGAGAAAAAGGAAATCGAAAAAGTGGGTAGAACTTGCTACAGCAAAAAATCTTGCGATGACAAAAGGGAATTTCAGTAAAAAGGGAAGAGAACTAGGATTTCTTTCAATATTTGAGGTTGACGTCACAAAAGGGAGATTTAAGAATTTTTAGGGTGTAAGCAAATTACTCTGAGGGATATGAAAATTAATAGAATCGATAGGGGTTTATATAAGGAAAAATTAGGACAACATGTAGCAAAAATTTAGCTACATTAGGGTTACTTGGGCGGCAAGCAATAGGTGTGACGGCAAGGCATGAATTTTTTCCTCCTTTTTGCTGTCTTGGGCCTCAAACTCAGACTATATCTTACTAAAAAGGAAGTGATTAGTACTTGGGCCAAATTTGACCCTCTTTATTAACATTAAAATTTAAAATTTAAACAGAACAAATGAAATTAAAAAAATTTAAGTCTTAATTAGAAATTTCTTCTTAACAAATTACATTAAATTAATTCTTAGGAAAGGTTGGAGGGGTCACAGCGGTCCCACTTAAGTTCCAATCTTCTTAGATAGAATTAATTAAATGTAATAAGTTAAGAAAATAAATTCTAATTATTTATTTGTTTACAAAATGAGTTCATGAAAACTTAAGGGTCTGCTAATTTGAGCGAGGATTAAATTCGCTCAAATTTACCATCCCAGTAGTGTTTGAGACATTAACCATTAACTTTAAATGTACCTCCGTAATTGTTGTATAATTCAATAGCTCCATAAGGATAAACTTGGTAGATGTATGGGGTCCTTTCCATCGGGATTTAGCTTCCTAGGAAATAACTTCAGCCTTGAATTAAACAACAACACCTTCTAACCTTTTTTAAACTCATAAAGTTGTATATGAGTATCATGCCATCTCTTTGATCTTTCTTTGCATATTTTGGCATTCTCATAGGAAAACAACCTCAGCTCTTCCAACTCATCTAGTTGTAACATCCTTATCTCACCGCCTTGCTTAAGATCAAAATTTAACTCCTTCAAAGACTAGTAAGCTTTATTCTCCAATTCTAATGGCAAATGACATGCCTTTCCAAAGACTAACCGATAAGGAGTCATTCCTAACGGAGTCTTAAATGTTGTTCGATAGGCCCATAATGCATCATTGAGCCTTCGAGACCAATCTTTTCTTCTAGGGCGTACTACCTTTTCAAGGATGCCTTTGATTTCACAGTTCACTCTTTCAACTTGCCCATTGGACTGGGGGTGATAGCCAGTAGCAATCTTGTGCTTTACATCATATTTGTCAAGCAACCACTTAATCCATTTGTTCACAAAGTGAGACCCTTCATCACTAATAATAGCTCTTGGTGTCCCAAATCGTGTAAACACATGTTTATGTAGAAATCACAGGACTACCTTAGCATCATTTGTAGGGTATGCTTTAGTTTTAACCCACTTGGATACATAGTCCACAACAACTAAGATGTATTTGTTCCCATACGAAGAAGGAAACGGGCCTAAGAAGTCAATGCCCCATACGTCGAAAATTTAATCTCCAAAATATTTGTTAAGGGCATCTCATTCCTCTTTGATATATTTTCAGTTCTTTGGCACTTATCGCAGTTCTTTACATAAGCGTAAGCATCTTTAAATAGTGTAGGCCAAAAGAAAACTGCTTGCAAAATCTTTGCTGCAGTACGTGAACCACCAAATTGTCCCCCACTTGGAGATGAATGGCAATGATACAAGATCTCAGAAATCTCGCTTTCAGCTACACACTTTCAAATTATATTATCTGCACACTATTTAAACAAAAACGGATCCTCCCAAAAATAATACCGACTATCATAAAGGAATTTTTTCCTTTGTTGGTATGTCATTTCCCGAGGAATTATTCCACATGCAAGATAATTGGTAACATCAGCAAACCAGGGTATTTCATGAATTCGATTTACCTTAAATAAGTGTTCATCTAGGAAATTCTTGTTGATAGGCACACATGACTGAGTTACCTCATCTTGCTCCAACCTCAACAGATGATCAGCTATTTGATTTTCGACACCTTTTCTGTCTTGGATCTCAAGGTCAAATTCTTGGAGTAAAAATATCCAACGAATTAGCCTTGGTTTTGCGTCTTTCTTCATGAGAAAGTATTTAATTGCCGCATGGTTAACAATATAGATATGAGAGGAATTTATCAAAAGCAAAAACTATAGCGAAGAGTTCTTTTTCGGTTACCATATAATTGCGTTGGGCTCCCGTCAAAGTTCTACTTGCATAGTAAATAGGGTGAAACACTTTATTTTTTCTTTGACCCATCACAGCTCCAATAGCATAATCACTTGTATCGCACATCAACTCAAAAAGTGTGCTCCAATCGGGTGAAATGATTATTGGGGCTAAAATTAATCATTTTTTCAGCTCTTCAAAATCTTATAAACATACTTTGTTGAAATCGAACACTGTATCCTTCTCTAACAACAAAAATAGCAGCTTAGAAATTTTTGAGAAATCCTTGATAAACCTTTGGTAAAAATCAGCATGCCCTAAGAAACTTCTGACTCCTTTCACATTAATTAGGGCCTGTAATCTTTCAATTACATCCACCTTTGCTTTATCGAATTCAATTCATTTCTTTGAGATCTTATGACCTAAGACAATCCCTTCCTTGACCATAAAATGACATTTTTCCCAATTAAAGACAAGGTTTGTCTCTTCGCATCTCTGTAGTACCTCAGCCAAATTACTCAAACAGATATCATAAGTGTTAACAAAAATAGAAAAATCATCCATGAAAACCTCAACAAAATTTTCGACCATATCAGTAAATATTGCCATCATGCATCATTGAAAAGTTGTAGTTGCATTGCATAAACCAAAAGGCATTCGCCTAAAAGCAAACGTATCGTATGGACAAGTAAAGATTGTTTTATGTTGGTCATCCGAGGCTATTGGTTATATTTTGAATAGCTATCTAAAAAATAATAGAATTCATTACCTGCCCATCGATCTAACATCTGATCCATAAAAGGCAATAGAATATGGTCCTTCTGAGTGGCTTTGTTCAACTTTCTGTAACCAATACAGGTTCTCCAACCAGTAACAGTTACCGGTAGCAGTTCTTGTTGGAATTAACTCGTTACGCTCATTTCCAAAAATCGTGATTCCACCTTTCTTCGGCACACATTGCACTGGACTTACCCACGAACTATCTGAAATAGGATAGATGATTCCTGCATCTAACCATTTGATCACTTCCTTTCTCACAACTTTCTTCATAATAGGATTGAGCCTCCTTTGCCCATCAATTCGAGCTATTTCACCTTCTTCTAAAATGATTTTATGCATGCAAAAAGAAGGGCTTATACCTCGAATATCAGCTATGGTCCAACCAATTACTTTCTTAAATTTCTTTAAAACAGCAATTAGTTGCTCCTCTTGATCTTTTGTCAGTTTCGCTGAAATTATCACAGGCAAAGTAGAACAATCACCTAAATAAATGTATTTCAAATGGGAATGAAGTACCTTTAGTTCGAGTTTAGGTGGTTCTTGAATTGACAACTTGGGTTGCACAAATTCTCTAACTTCCAACTCCAACGGTCCAAATCGTGTGGATTGAATAAAATTTCTCGGATTGGCTTCCATCAAAGCCATGTTTTCTTTACCTTTTGCATCCTATAAAGGGTCAAGATCTAAAGCTTTCTCCAATGGATCTTCTTTAAAATTGCTTTCCATAGAAACCAAGGTTTCTATCTCTTCCATAACTGAACACTCCTCTGTCGAATCGGGAAATTTCATCGGCTTTAAGAATGTTAAAGGTTACCTGATCGTTTTCAACTCACATGGTGAGTTCTCCTTTCTGCACGTCAATTAACATTCTTCCCATGGTTAAGAAAGGTCTCCCAAAGATGATCGGCACTTCCTTGTCTGCTTCAAAATCTAAGACAATGAAATCAGCAGGAAAAACAAATATATCAACTCTTATCAAAACATCCTCGACCTTTCCTTCGGGATATGCTAAAGATTGATCCGCTAGCTGAAGCGTCACAGTTGTAGGTCTTACTTCACCTATCCCTAACATCTTCAAAATAGACTTAGGCATCAAGTTGATACTTGCTCCTAAGTCACACAAAGCTTTACCACAGTAAGATTCACCAATGTTACAGGGTATAGTAAAGCTTCCTAGGTCTTTCAATTTCGGTGGCAATTTGTTCTGCAGGAACGCTCTGCACTCCTTTGTCCAGACAACAGTCTCATACTCACTCAGTCGTTTCTTCTTGGACAGTATATCCTTCATAAACTTCACATAATTCGGCATTTGTTTTGAAGCCTCCACCAATGGAATTTTGATGTGTAACTGCTTCAGAACATCCAAAAACTTCTTAAATTGCACCTCCTGTTTCTGCTTGTGTTGTTGCAATCTTTACGGATTTGGAGGTGATGGAACTTTCGGTTGAACCAGACAACTTTTCTGAGTAGGTAAATCTGCATCCAAAGAAGATGTTAAAATATCTGAATTTACTAAGTCAGGGTTTACCTCGTCAGACTTTGCAGATTCTGATTCCTTTGGTGCCGAAACTTCAACAGCTGGTTGATTCTTCTCAACGGGCTTATCTTCGACATCAATCAATCGGGGTTCTAGAATTTTACCACTCTATAATGCCACTGCCTTGATATGTTCTTTACCCAAATTTCTTGGATTCTCAGTATCGCTTGGCAAGGTTCATTGTGGTCTATTACGTAGCTCCGTAGCTATCTAAACAATTTGGTTTTCCAAATTTTTCAGTGTTGCTGCTTGGCTTTAAATCAAAGTATCATTCTTTACCATGTACGTTTTCAACAAGTTCTCCAAACAAGTTCTCCAAGCTTGCTGATTAAACCCATGAGATTGGTTGGGTCTTTGCTATAATAAGTTGTTGTTCGGTCCATTTCCTTGGTTGCTCCAAGAAAAGTTAGGATGATTACCCCATGAAGGATTGTAGAAGTTGGACTGGGGTCCTTGTCCACTTCTATTTTGTATTGGTTCTCCACATATACACTGACTCGAGATTTGATGGACAATTCTCAAAAGAATGACCTTCCCCACAGTACACAAAGGAAACTATTTCAAACAGACTTGGTGGCTGAGCTGCAAAATTATTAGTATTATTAGCAGTTAATTGTTTTAACATAGAGGAAATAGACGATCCTGAGCTGATAACGAAGTGAAAGAGTCAACTTTATGAACTCTGACTACAGTCTTCCTAAACCTGTTCGACTTGTTGGCCATTGATAGTTATTACTCGCGATCCTCTCGATGATCTCATAAGCCACATTATAAGACTTAGACAAAATTGTACCATTCGCGGAAGCATCTACCATCAATCTTGTATGTGCATTGAGACCATTATAGAATATCTCCAACTGGATACAATGAGGAATCCCATGATGAGGACACTTACGATGTAACTCCTTGAATTGCTCCTAAGCCACATACAAAGACTCGTCATCCAATTGTTGGAAAGTTGTGATCTCGTTCCTTAACTTAGCGTTTTTTGTAGGTGGGAAATACTTAACCAAAAATCTCTCTGCTAATTCTTACCATGTAGATATGAAACTTGGTGGCAATGAATTGAGCCATGCTCGTGCTCGATCTCGCAAAGAGTACATAAACAACTTCAACCTCAGTGCGTCTTCAGTCACACCGGCTATCTTGAATGAATCACTCACCTCTATAAACAATCGAAGGTGGAGATGTGGATCTTCCGTGGGCATACCATTAAATTGGCCCACCGTTTGTAGCATTTGAAACATCACTGGTTTCAATTGAAACTGGGTTGCCTCAATATCTAGCCTTCTAATTCTTGGGTTTAACTTACTAAAAAGTGGCACAGCATATTGTTTGATGCATCGATCCTTATCATTGGCAATGAGGATAGGATTTCGTACATAATCGGCTTTATTACCTTGGTCTTGATTCTGATTTCCAAGGTCCATCTCGACTTGTCTTTGAGCTATTCGTTCACGTCTTCTTTGTCTGAAAGTTCGCTCAATTTTAGGGTCTACAGGGAGTAAATTGATAATTCGATCTATGCTCATAAACACCTGAAAAGAAAAACACAAAAATTAAAAAGAATAAGTAAGTAATGTTAGAAATAAATCAAATTGAAAATAAATAATTTCACCAAAAAATGACTATGGCAACAGTTGACAATCCCCAGCAACGACGCCAAAAACTTGTAACGCATAGGTTTGTGCAAGTGTACACAGTCGTTATCAAGTAATAAGTAAGTATCAAGTTATCGTCTCCAAAGGGATTGTATTTGTGCTAAGACACTTAATTTGTAAAATTATATTAACAACTTGGTAAATAAAAACACAATATGATTGAGAAGTGGTGATTAAAATATATTAAACTAAATGCAATGATCCCTAATGCAAATTATCCTAAGTATGCAAACTATATGAATGAAATAGATTTTAGTAAAATTAAACACAATTTGCAACAATTAAAACATAAATAAACTAGGACAATTACTTTAATTAAACTCAATTTATTATCAACATGCTTAATAACATTCGGAAAAACATTCCATGGCAGCTCGATCTTTCATTAGTTTGGAAACCACATTAGGTCCTTTCGGAATCCTTTACTTAGTAAATACGCATTTTACTGATCCTTATTTACTAAGGGTTTCTTAGCATTCGTGTGAGGTAACAGGGACATGTCAGGTTTGAAACAATTTAATCACACAAATCTAAAAACTATGAATATAACAGAGCTTGGTCAGAGTTGTTATGAAACCTACAATTTAATCGGGTCAGGATCTAAATTGAGCATGCACATTTCAATTATGTGTCAATTAGCTGTCGTCTAGTCAGGATCGCTCAGCTAATTCAATTTCATTTCAATCACGTATGAACAAAATACAAACTTGATTTTAATTGAAAACATGATCGATTGAGGCACAAACATTATAAGCATGAATCAAATAAATATTATTTAATTAAAGCAATCATCCTAGCTTAAATAAAATTTAGCTAACATTGTTGTAAACAAGAACAAAGAAGACATAGCAAACATCTTTATATTAAATTAAAAAAAATGAAGATTAAACCCAATTCAGAGTGGCTGTCACCCAAGACTCTGACTGACGAGGCTCCTTCGTTCCTTTACTTGGCTCCTTTGTTTATGGCTCTCCAAGGTGGCTGACCAAGGGTTCTTTAAGAGGCTTAATTTCTAAAATCTCTATGAAGAGATGATTAAGGGATGATGAATGATGGAGAAAAGAGAGAATGATGCTTGATGGATGATTGAGGGATGATGAATGAAGGAATGAGAGGGTCTTATTTATAGGTGAGGAGAGGGGGATGTTTATTAAAAATAGGATTTTCATCTTTTGAAGAGTCTTCCGTGGGTGGTCGACCATAAATTGAGCAAGTTGAGCTGATTTTTCCTTGAATTTTCGTCAATTTGAGTGCCACAACAACTTAGGACTGGGACTCAGTCAAGTGCAAATCTTTAGGTAAATCTCTAATTTCTTCAACTCTTCAAGGACCTTGTGCAATTAAACCAAAGAGTGGTTTATGAACAACCATGTGCAGCTGAATTTTGGGTTGACTTAGTCTCCAATTTGGACGGTTTTGTAATCCAGCAAAGCTATCAGACCTATCCAGAACAAATCAACAAGTTAGAGGACGAAAGAATAAAATTTATCCAATTTAATTATTTAATTAAAACACAAATTATTAATGAAATATTTTAAAATTAATTATTAAATATAATTTTATATTTTATTATTTAATTTAATCATGCATGGCCCACTTTATGTCTTAAAAAATATAATATATTAAAATTAATATAAAATAAGACATTTATTGTATGAAAACTATAAAATAAAGTATAAAATCACATTTTAATAATTTCTGTGTCCTAATTTCATATTGTCACATATTTCATTAATTTATTAACAAGTACTTAGTTTTAACAACGGATTTAAATAAAAAGGTGATAAATTACATAGAAAAAATCCTATATATTTTTCTGTTTACAACTATACTGTTTAAGTATGTATTTATCTGTATACGAGCATGTTAAGCATGTTTAATCTTATATTTTTGCATCTGTACTCTGTATCTGTTTTTGGGGTGGGAATTATATATGTAGAGGAAGTGATCTATATGGCGACTCTTCGCCTATATTCTGGTAGCTTGATTGCATATTATCAGTTATGTGTCGCATTGACACTATATGGTGTGTAGAGATGCGTGGGTGTTCTTAACCCCACATGGTGTGATGAGATGGTTGGGGACGGTGTGTAGAGGATGGGGGTAGTATTCTGCATATCTATTATGTTTATCTGATTCTGATTACTGTATCTGTTATGCACTTAGGTCCAAATCTGTATCTGAATGTATATGAAACATTGTGTATGTGGCATTGGAAACACGACAATATACACACTTCTTCATGTCCTTTTAATTCAAATTCATGCAGTTTCGGTTTCTTGTCGAAAAATATATAATAATTATAAAATAATTAAATTGCACCCAAATTATGAACATGTTGAATTTTAATTAATTTTATATCAAATTTTGATTAATTTTTTTTATTTTCGACAGATTTGCACAAAGGGCAAAAAACAACTCGACTGACACTACTAGAAGCTCAAAACCGAGGAGAAATTATAAAGCATCAAGGCGAATTAATTTTTTATCCTAAGATGGTCCAAATTATGTTTATTAATTCATAATATAATTAATTTTAATTTTAATCCGATTTAATTTGGGTTAAATAAATTATTATTAATTAATCATGAAAAGTGGCCCAGTTAGCTGAACCGAGAAAACTGATCCAACAAAACACTGGGGAGCCCAAAACCATCCCACATGCTAACCCAATCAGCTTCTTTGTCTGATAATTTGGCTTACAAAATGGCCCTTGAAGACTCCTTCAATTTGCATTCAAACCCCTCCACTATTCATGCCTTTCAAGATTTGCCCCTACTTAAAAATAGCATGTTTGAAATCTTCAAACATCACACATGTGTGGCCGGCCATAGAGGGATCTATGGCTGCTAAGTTTTGATAATTTTAGCAGCCATCCAAACCTATAAATACCCCCCTTTGCTGCTCACTTCAAACACATCTCAAAACCATCCATTCTTCACTTCTCTCTCACTTTTTTCTTTCCATTGTTCTTCACTTTCTTCCCCTATTCCTTTGTTGATTTCACCTCTTGAAAAAGAGTCATTCAACCACCATTTGGAGTAGCATTCAAGTGTTCGTGGAAGCCTCGATTCAATAAGAACAAGCAAAGAATGAGGAGCAGAGCAAACTAGTCAAGCCTCAGAGAAACACCGAATTTGATTCTTGTTCCTTATCATTTTTAATTTTATTGTTGTTATTATGAAAATGTACATGAATAATTATGATGTTGATATTTTTAATTTAATTAATATGGCTTAAATTTAATTCATGTTAGGTTGATTGCATTTTGTCTACTTAATTAATTAAAATTGTGTTTGTGTTGTTATAGGCCTCGATAAGATGTTTGATTAAGTAAAACCATGACTAAGTTATTCTTGCATTACAATTTTAAGGTAACTAATGAATTAATTATTTAAACGGATTGAAATTGTAACTAATTGACACGATACTTAATTAGTGCATGTTTAATAATCCAAGTAGCTTAAGGTTAAATTAGCAATGGTACCTCAAGATTACTTGAAAGTAGCTGAAGATTACTTTGAATCTTCAAATAAACTTGAGAATTTGCTGAAGGCGTACATAGTGAAGAATGATGAACTAATCCAAAGCCAAGCAGCAACATTAAAGAATTTAGGAAACAAAGTGGGACAGCTACCCAATGATTTCAGAAGCAGACCCCAAGGTATTTGGTCAAGTGATACAGAAAATCTGAAAAGCATGGGCAAAGAGCATTGCAAAACCGTCACTTTACAAATTGGGAAGACATGGGAACCCAAAGCTGTCGAGGTTGAAGATAAGCCTATTGTAGCTCAAGGCAAAGAGGAAGTTCAACTGATTCTTGAAACTCCTGTTCCACAAAAGTCAGATACATTGATCCTTGATGAGGTAAACTCTAAACCAGTTAGTTCTGATTACCTAACACCCTTGTTGGATAAAAAAATTCCATAGAAGAGTTGTCTGGTTAAAGCTAAGAATCCACCACTGTCATATCCTCAACGATTCTAAAAGCAATAAAATGATACTCAGTTGAAAGAAATATTTGATGATGAGGTGACTTTTAATGACTTCGATGCTGCTAAATCCCCAGAAATAGTTGAAAACTGCTCTGCTATTCCCAAGATGGAATCGCTGGCTTCTACAGAATTAGAGCATATTCTACTGAAGGATTCACCAAGTGATGATGAAGACAATGAATGTCTGGCTTGGTTAGAAGCTAATTCGAAGGAATTAACTCAAGAAGTTCCACTTGAATCATTAGAGTTATCATCTCAGGAGTATACGAAACCAAAGTCGTCGATTGAAGAGCCAGCTAAATTGGAACTAAAAATTTTGTCTCCTCATTTGAAATATGACTATTTGGGTCTGTCTTTGAATTTTCCTGTCATTATTTCAATTGAGCTCACCAAAGATCAAGAAGAAGATGCACTTGTGATTTTTGAAAGGCACAATAAGGGTACTGGATGGATTATTTCACATATTCGAGTCACGATTTGGAGGATTTGTAAGAATTACGGAAGTTAAACAAAGCCACCAGGAAGGATCATTAAGGGTTTTCTTTCCCTAATAAGATGTTGGGCAGATTTGATGGGAAAGAATATGCTTACTTCCTAGATGGTTATGGTTGGTATGACAAATGCCCATTTGACACCACCATGGTCAATGACGGTCCTGAATAAAGTGGAGGGAGTTATCTTCACTTTCTCTATTATTATTTTATATTTTTAGTTTTTTTTCTCATTTGAATAAAATGGTAGACTTAGATAAAATATTATGTGGTTCATTACATTAATTAAAACTTTGTTTAGAAGATTGGGACTTAAGCGGGACCATCCATGACCCGTCCAGTCTTTCCTGGGAGTTTAATTTAATATAATTATTTGAAAAATATTTTTCTAAGTAGCCCAAGGAATTTAAGTATTTGTTTTGTTAAATAAAGGGTCAACTTTTAACCCAAGCACTAATTTCTTTGAGTTTTTTTTAGTTTATTTTCAGTACAAGAGCTTAGGATCCAAAAAGGAGCTGCCATTAGGCTTAAGACACTACTAAGAAGGGAAATATTCAACCCTTTTTCGTACAAACCTATAGACCTCACCTTGCTCCACCGCCACTCCTAAGTAGCCTAATAGTGCATATCACTTAACCCCTTAATGACGAAGCCCTTAACTCCCTGAATCACCACCCCGAACACCTTTATTCGAAGTCACCAACTACCTCACCTAAACTATCCTTAAAACCACCACCCTCTTCAACTCTAAACCTTTCCATCGGCTACTCAACCACCTGCATGTAACTGAAACCACGCTTAAAATATTTTTAAACCTGATGTCGAGAGTCCCTTCATCTAGCACCAGTTAACAAAGTGAATAGTTTGATATAATGGCTATGCTACAACACATGCAGTTGCGGCAACAAGCTTACTGAAGATACTCAAAAATTCGGGATGACTCAACGAGAGATATATTTAAAAAAATATATTTCATAACCCATTTATTTTTGTGCCTGAATTTCCAGACTTTATACTCGAACCATAGACTCTTGTCGAGGAAGGAAAAAGATGAGTCAAATTCTAAAGGATCTGCAAATAAATAAAAAGGGGGGATCTTTACTTTATTTCATTTTCTTTCCTAGGTTATTTAATGTTTTAGGTTTACGTTCTATTAGGATTTTTTATTTTTCACATAATAAAACAAGAGGTGGAAATCATAAATAAAAATGAACAAGTTGCAAAGTACAAAGTATGGCAATAGATATATACATGTCTAGGATTGGATCTAGAGAGAGCTTGGTACTTAAGCAGTGAAAACGATTCACCTCCTCTTTTCTAGAATCCTACCTGGTGTATAGTATCTATTCACTTTTAATAATGACGACATTGTTCAGCTTAAGTAGGGGGACCGAAAAATTGAAATTATTTCCTCTCAGAATAAAATTTTCTTTTAATTATGATTAGGATATATTTTGTTCAAAAAAATTAGAAATTTTGTTAAGTATGCTAAACTTCAGTATAAATAAAGTTCGATTATTTCAATAATTTTTATGTTAGATTAATAATGACATAAATATATTTTTAATAAAGCAAGCAAATCATACCATAAAATTTTTAGTTCCTCAGAAAAGTTAGGCATGTATGAAAGTTTAAGTCTCTAGAATTGACTTAGTTGTAACTGTTGGAACGCCGGCACCCCTACGGCGCAACGGAAAATTAAAACATTCGGTGATCCTAACCATGGATCCATGTGTGAGGAACGAATCGGGGTGAAATAAAGGTTTCGAAATTACCGAATCTTTATTCTGAGTAGATAGCAACGCCTCAGCAACGAGTAATCTGATCTACTATCGAACCAAGCCGCAATCTATCGTGACTCCAGCCTCTACGTAATACACCCAGTTGACAATGAACGGAAGGAATCCCCAAAACTATTTTGGAAAAGACTTTGCTTTGACGGCTACTAGACCACAAGCAAAGAAAAAATAGGATTTTTATATCTATTTTTAGGGTTTCTACAAAAATAAATATAACAATGTTTTAAACCGAAAATTATAATTACATTAATTATAATAATGATTTCGGTAAACTATATAATTATTTCTATAATTAATTTAATTCAACCGACAACCAAACACAATACCAACTATGTTTTATTCTGTTCATTTCAACTATAGGGTGTGACCTTGTAGGTTCTTGTAACGTTAGCAGTAATACTAGAACGATTCCAATGTTACAAACAATGAGTGGCACCTAGCAATGCATCATTGCTACCTAAGTCACAAGAAATCATGATTCGACATAACCTTTTTATGATTAACCTTTCATGCAATAATCCTTAAGTCCTTTATCTCTGGATTGGACACAAGTCATGGTATAGTCACACTTGCATAGTCCATTCCATGTTCCTTGATATCTTAAGTAGACTATGATATACAAATAAGTATGGCATCTCAAATCAGCTTATTTGAGCATGGCCATGCATTTCTAGTCTCAGTCAATCAAGTGGCCTAAGATATTACTCCCATTATGTAGGAGGGACTTATCCTATATTGATCAACTATATCCCTCTACATAGATCGTGGTATATCTAGCATCAGCCTTTATAGAACAACCAGTTACGATGTACGTTTGACTGTATCAAAATATACAACTCACGATGTTGGGATTATGATGATCTCAAGTCTGAGGATCATATACATATTAATCACTATGAGTAATGTTGAGACAATTACATAATAATCCAAGAAACATACTCATAACAGGTCAGTCCAATATGTTGTTCTCTAACACACATATTCATGCATCTATTTTGACATTCCATATTAAGGACAACTCTTTATCATCAATCAACTACATGTTAGTCTTAATGCATTATTGTTGTCCTATCCAACAATAATACTTGACTAAGGACCTTTTAAGAATAATTGTATTACTTCAGGACATTATTATAAAATAGTTTATTTATACACATAGAAAAGAAACTGAAAGAATAATGGTAACGCCTTATATTATTAAACATGATAAATCAAGTATGTTATTACAACCATCTCATGATTGATCTTTGGGCATACTCTAACAGTAACGCCCCAAATTTCGGGCCTAGAAGTATTGGGCCTTGAGCTTGGAAGCGGATAGGAGACTGCTCTTAAATATTTTAGCTGTGCAAGTGAATAACACAAAAGTATGTCTGCTTTAGTGGTTAAGGGTCCTGAGAAGTATTGGAGGAGTATTGGGTTCAAACCTAGACTATAGAAAAAATTTTGGTTTTAAATGAATAAAACCCTAGGAGTAAGTAAGTAGGCTTTAAGAATAAAATGTTGTAAAAGGTGACACAAAGAGAGGGGATAGTCCAGTGGTAAGGTGGCGTGCTGTTTCTGGTAGGGGACTAGAGTTCGAGTCTCACTGCATGCAAATGGGATTATTTATTTTACTCATGTGGAAGCAAGAGTTGGTGTTGGATTTGAACCAAGAGTTGGTGTTGGATTTGAACCTTGTGTTGGAGAGTTTGAATGGGTCAAATCAGTGATTTAAGGAGTGGATCATGGAGGATTTCAAGGAGAGGATTAGAGGAGTGATTTTAGGAGGAAAAAGGGGAGTTTGAGTTGTAGAAGGTTGTTGCCAAATCTGCTAAGGGGGACTTTGGAGTATGCATTTCGGCAATTAGCAAGTGTATAGGTGCCAAATTTTCACTCTAGCATTTAGGGGTTTTGCATTTTCTTTTTCTTCCTTTTTCTTTAGTGCCAAAACTAAAACTGACCATTCGTGTCATTCTTTTTCTATATATTTTCCATTCACTTTCTCTCTTCATGGCCGAACCTAACATTTTTTTAATTAGCTCTTTTCTTCTGCAATCGGATTCCTTCATAACCTAGCTGAACCTTCCTTTTGTTTTTCTTCTTTTAACTTCTGTCCATCTTCTATTCTGGGCTAGCTAAAAATCACTGTGGTTAATCCTTCTCTGCGTTGATCTACTGCAAAGGTTCTGAATAACGGTAAGTAATCAAAAGCTATTCTTTGCTTTTCTTTTAAAACTGAATGCACCTGTGTTATCTATTCTTTCTCAAACTGAATAACCTTATTAACCGAATAACCTGTGTTATTTCATTGATTACGATTCAAGGTGGTTCCTCGGAAGTGCAGAGGCATTCAAGTTTTTTCTTTCATCTTTCAATTGAATTTTTGAATGGGGTAAGTTGGCTTGTTCGTTGATGGTGCTGCGTTTTAATATTGAGGTCTTAAGTCTTATTCTTGTAAACAACCCAGTCTTATAGGTTCCTCTGTTCAGGAAAATAATTGGTGAGGTCCTGAGATCGATTCCTAATTGGCAATCCAAGGGCATTAAGCAATTCTCATTCGTTCAAGAGGAGTAGTGTGACGATTTGGGTTTAAGTGTTGTGAACGTTAATGGAATGGCTAACCAAGTACCTTAATTGAATGTAGGTTCTACACTCGTGGGCTACTACGTTGTTCTTCAACATGTGTGTACACACACCACTTCAATTGTAGATCGGCAGATGCCAAAATCCTGAAATGCCGGAAAGCTGAAAAGCCGAAAGTACGGCTACGGCTATCACACAAGCGCGTGAACGCACGTGTGTATAAGTCAATACAACGATAGAGGTTACCACAAGCGATCTCGTAGTCTTAGGCCATTTTTGGGCCAAATGGACTGGAATGAGCTGACCATGACGATCACATGGCCAAGGGCAAATTTGGGCTAAATGGGCCACACGAGCGTGTGGGCCCACTTGGGCCAAATATGGGCCTTTGGCCCATTCGCACCGTTATGACCATTTAGGTTATCTGTGTCGCTCGAGGCGACTATAGGCCTTCAAAAAGGTTGTTAAATTACCCAAATACCCCTAATGGGTAAAATTACTAAAATACCCCGATGGGTAAAATTGTCGAAATACCCCTGATGGGTAAAATTAACGAAATACCCTTGATAGGTAAAATTATCGAAAAACCCCCATAGGGTAAACTGACTGTTATGGCCTTATGCTATATATGACTGTTTTGCTTTATGATATTTATGTGACTGTTACTGAGTATGACGTATTGCATACACGACATACTGTATGGGGTTGGGATTTTGTATTGGAAGAAGTGATTGATATGTGAGGATCGCACGGATCGCATGAGACGACTGTGGACCCACCGATGGCTTTAAGCCGATAATGTGATTGGCAGCTCTGCTGCAATATTGGTTAGTGCTGCAACCGGTGCTACATAAGGAGTGTAGGGATAGGTGGGTCGATTTAATCCCTATGGGAGTGTAGGGTTGGACAGAAGATAGAGTGCAGGGTTGGTATAGGTATTTATGCATTGCATATACTGATTTTGATACTGTGATGGGCTTAGGCCCAGATATATGTGATATGTGCCCTTTGTCATGGGCTCAGGCCCAACTGAGGCTGATGGGGGCTTAGGCCCAATTGCCACAGTTACTGTAATGGGCTAAGGCCCACCCTGATACTGTTACTATTGAAGGGCTCAAGCCTAGACCAATTATGTTTCTGTATATTGGTTGTTTCTTTAATAAGGGGATTCCATACTAAGTTTTCGTAAGCTCACCTCGTTTTTAACCTTTCAAGTAATCCCTAACGTTAGACGATTCGAAGCTGCGAGGGACTCGGAGAGGGCCACACAACTGCAAATGTTTTATTCTGTTTTGCTCATTTACTTAAGCACTTTGATTTTGATTCGGGTTGTAATAAGGCCTCTATAATTTTTGGATTTTAAATTTGGGATTTTATTGATTGTGATTTATATCTGCTAGAAGTAGAACACAAATTTCCAAAATAATAACTATTCTCAAACACTACGTTTCCACACCTCAATTTTTAAAAAATCACGTTTTCATAAATCATTTGTTTTAATTTAAGCTTCCGCAACAGATAAGGTTTTAACGATAATAATGTTTTAAAAGGGAATAACTTTTTTTATATAAACCACGATTGAAAATAAACAAATGCAAACTGAGGTTTTGTACAAGTTTAACAAGAAGGGTTTTCAATGAAAACATGGTTTTCGAAAAACACTTCAATGTGGCACACCAGATTCAGCTCTAACGTCTAGGCCGAGTTTGGGTGTTACATTAGTAGTTTCTTGAGGTGAAATCCTAAGAAGCATGGAATGTTGAAAATGATTTAGGCAACTTTTGTTTGGACCGTTTGAGCCTTTCAAGCCAACCTTGATGAATTTTTATCCCTTGAAACCCAACTTTAAGACTATATGGCCGAATTTTATTTGAACCCTTGCAATATTCAGCCATCACTTTTCTCTTAATTATCTTTAAATTGTCCCAAACACTAGACTTAGGGTGAGTTTGGATGGGTGGTGCGTTTACTTGCGATTAGTGTAAAAATAGTAGTGGCGGTGAGATTAGATACTGTAGCGATACTGTAGCGTGAGACAAAAAGTAAGCTAAATGCACCGCACCCAATCGCCCATCCAAACCCACCCTTAGTACTATTCCGAATGTTCTTTGAAAATAAGTTTGGGGAAGTTGAAAAGAAGTATCAAATGCTCAAAAATTTTGTAGTACATAAGCAAAATGCTCGTGAAAAAAAAAAGAGAAGAACATACGTACTTGAAAGGAAATAGATGTACAAAAGAGCATGTGAAAGCAAAGTAAGTTGGTGTATTGAAGGTAAATATTCCGAAGGTCTGATTGAAGCTGAGTCTAGGGTTTTTAGCCTAAATTTATCTATCTTTTACCTACCCCTAGCCTAGCCACGTTACAAAATTTTTAAAGACCTATTGATTCAATTTTCTATGTTACCGACATTAATGGAGAGAAATTGTTATGTTCAACATATGAAGGCATAAATTAAACTTAATGATTGCATCTTAATCTTGAATAAGGGAATAAAATCAAATTGGTAGGAGTTTAACATGACTTTATTAGGAAGCCCTTAGTCTAGTTTTGCTATCTTAAGAATAATGGCAATTAATTTGAATGGTATGTATACTTAAGTAGCGTAAATCTCAAAATTCTTGTTCTTGAGCATAAGTATATCAAATTCATAATTTTGGGAAGAATGTTGTTCTGAAGGAATTCTTCAAAGGTGTTTTCGAGAAATTCTTTTCAAATTTGTGCAGTACTCGAGACGAGCAATGAAATAAGTTTGGAGATGTGGAAACATGAAAATATACACACTTTTTCATGCCCTTTTAATTCAAATTCATGCAGTTTCGATAAAATTGTTGTCGAAAAATATATAATAATTATAAAATAATTAAATTGCACCCAAATTATGGACATGTTGAATTTTAATTAATTTTATATCAAATTTTTATTATTTTTGATTATTTTTGATAGATTTGCACAAAGGGCGAAAAACAGCTCGGCTGACACTACTAGAAGCGCAAAACCGAGAAGTAATTTTAAAGCATCAAGGAGAATTAATTTTTTAGCCTAAGACGGTCCAAATTATGTGTATTAATTCATAATATAATTAATTTTAATTTTAATCCAATTTAATTTGGGTTAAATAAATTATTACTAATTAATTATGAAAAGTGAAATAGTTGAGCTAAACCGAGAAAATCGATCCAATCGACCATTGGGCATCCCAAAACCGTCCCACATGCTGACCCAATCAGCTTGTTTGGTTGATTATTTGGCTTGCAAAATGGCCCTCGAAGACTCTTCAATTTGCATTCAAACCCCTCTACTATTCATGCCTTTCAAGATTTGCCCCTACCTAAAAATAACATGTTTGTAAGCTTCAAACATGCCACATGTCTGCCTGGCCATAGGGGACTCTATGGCTACTAATTTTTCTAACACTATAGCAAAATAGGTTTTTAGCGGCATTTTTAGCGGCATTTGGATAAAATATGTTGCTATAGATCGAGCATTAACGTCGCTTTTTGAAAATCGTCGCTATAGATCGAGCATTAGTGGCGCTTTTTGAAAAACGCCGCTATAGATCGAGCATTAGTGGCGCTTTTTGAAAAACGCCGCTATAGATCAAGCATTAGCGGTGCTTTTTTAAAAACGCCACTATAGGTCGACCATTAGCATCGATTTTTGAGAAACGCCGTAAAAAAAGTAACCACAACATCATCGTTTTATGTTGAGCTTTAGTGGCATTAGCGGAGCTTTTTGAAAAACGCCGCTATAGATCGAGCATTAGCAATCACTGCTATAGACGAGCATTAGTGGCGCTTTTTGAAAATGCCGCTATAGGTCGACCATGAGCGGCACTTTTTGAAAAATGCCGCAAAAAAATTAAGCACAACGCGTCGTTTAATGTTGAGTTTTAGTGGTATTAGCGGCACTTTTTGAAAAACGTCGCTATAGATCGAGCTTTAGCGACACTTTATAAAAAACGCCGCAAAAAACATTTTATCTATCTATTTATTATTTAATTGGTTTATATATATCAATTAAAATACATTTCATTTTTAATTGAATATTTAAATTCTTTAGAAAAACCATAATGACACGTAGAAAAAATTTGAAAGTAAAAACATAAAAAAATATTCGTTAAAAATGAAAAAAATTAAAATACTATTATTTAAAATAATTTTAAAGTTTTTGGGTACATGACTGATTGTTTTTTAATTTATATATTAAATAATTTCTTATATAATTGTAAAAGAGATAGTATTAATTTTAAAATATTGAATTAATTATCATTATAGTTTAAGGTTTATGGTTTAGGGTATATGATTTAGGGTTTAAGGTTTATGAATTATGGGTTTAGGGATTATGGTTTATGGTTTATGGTTTAAGGGTTGGGGTTTATGGTTTAGGGGTTAGGGTTTAGGGGTTAAGGGTTTATGGTTTATGTTTTATGATTTAGGGTTTAAGGGTTAGGGGTTAAGGGTTTGGGTTTTAGATTAATTAGTGTTTTTTAATTTATATATTAAATAATTTCTTATATAATTGTAAAAGAGATAATATTAATTTTAATATATTAAAATTATGATTATAGTTTAAATTATTTAAGAGATAATAGATAAACTTTATATATAAAATGGTTTAGGATTTAATGTTTACTTGAGATTTGTTAAATGATGAAATTTTATACAATCAATTAATGCTTTTATATTTAAACGTATTTAATCTAAGCCATTTGATATATTTAAATATTAGATTTTAAAAAATATTGATAAATAAATAAATAAATAAATAAAAGTAACAGATTGATATGGATAGGTAACTATCTATTTTGGATAAGACCAAATTATAACAAATAAAAATGAAATACAAAAACTAAAAATTATAATTTTATCTAATTCTTTTAAATATTACATAAAATTTAAAAATTTATTTATTTAAAATTTATATGAAAGATACAATAATTCAATATAAAAATTATAAAAAAATCGAGCGTTAGCGGCGTTTATGAAAAAAACGCTGCAAAAGGTAAGCAATAGCGGCATTATTGTTGCAAACGCCGCAAAAATGTTTAGCAATAGTGGCGTTTTTTATCCAAACGCCGCTAAAAGTAGAGCAATAATGACATTTTTTTCCAAATGCCACGAATATGTTTTTTGCAAAACGGCGTCGTTTTGTAATTATATATATTTTATTTGTAATTATATTCTTTTTCCCAAAATCGATTCCCCTCACGATATCATTTAATGCTAAAAATGAGATAAAAGAAAATTCAATTAGAATCTTTAGGTTTCAGCTTGATGAAACCTTAAAATTTTTAATTTTTTTTTACCATGCACACTTGCCTTTTCTCACGATATCATTTAATGCTAAAAATGAGATAAAAAAGTCCATTTTTTGTTGGTTCCTTTTTTTAAGAAACCATAATCCCCTTTGTTAGACAAAGTTGGTTCAATTTTATTAGTTGGCCGACGTGTAAATCCTTCTTCCTTCCTTTCTTTTCATCTATTTGTCAGTGACCATTTTTAATGTTTCGCAATGTGATTTTTCTTATCTCAGGCTGTATGCTTTGTTCTTATTCGACCACTGTCCAAGAACACATATAGAAAGATCAATAGGGTATAAATTTTGCTCCGGGCCTGTTAAAATAATAAAAACCAAAAAATAATAAAAGTTCGATGTTAGATAGTCCATTTACATAGTCCAATATAGATTTTAATTACAAACCCAAAATATCAGACCCAACTAAATTTAACATAACCCAAATGCCTAAACCCTAGCCCATTAGCCCGAAACAAATTAGCAACAACAATTCCCAGCGCCGCAAGCAGCCAAGCCTTCCCTCCGCGCGTGCTGCACCACCACGCGCGTGCGCTACCTCCAAGCCTGTACCTGCACAGCAAAGATGACAACAAACAGTATAGGCAGAATAGAAAATTGAAAAAATCAGCGAGCAAATGAGGCGTTTTAAATTAGAAGATTCTTACCTTTTTCTTTTTCCATAGTCTGCTATAAAGAGCAGACTCAAATCTATAAAATGGGGGGATACTGATACGAAAGAGATACAAAAATCTTTTTGAATATAAAAGGTGATTTTTTCGTTTTACTTTGGGTTCATCATTCTCATTTATTCTTTTTTTTTATTTTTGTTTTTTCCCTCTATTTTTTTATTTATTTTTAGCTTAAAATATATAAAAAAAGAAGAAGGGAAACTTACCTCTTTCGCCGGAGTCGTCGAATCGGTGCCATCTCCGTCGCGTTCGGAGCCTTGGCGCACGGTTGAACGGCGGCGCAGAGAGTGGGTTGAAAGAAACCCTAGCAGAGCCACTGTATTTTAAAAAACGGAATATAATGATTTTATTTTTTTTCCCCAGTTTTGTTTAATATAAAGAAAGACTAAACGGCACCGTTTTGAAAGGGCCAGATCCGTACATCGACCCGACCTGCAAGCAGGGTCCGCGCGTTCTGGCCCAGAATGGGGAATTTGCGCATTTAGGCCCTCCTTTTTGCGTCGCGTTTTGATTAAATCCGTTTCTTTTTTTAATTTGGCCCGTATGTTTCTACCTTTGTTCACTTCGGCCCACATCGCTGCGCACCGTTTTGGATAGGCGAATTATTTCCATTTTGGCCCCCTCATATAATGCGCGCGTTGCAAATTGGTCCTCCGTTTTATCTTAATTTCATTTATTGGTTATTTTGTGTTTTTTTATTTGTTTTTTAAAATTTTTATTTTTATCATTATTATTATATTATTTATTATCATTTATTATTATTTCTATATTTATACGCATTTTATAATATATATATGTATTTTTATAACATATATATATTTTTAAACTTTTATAAATACATGCATATATTTTGTACATACAAACATATTTTAATATATATATACTTTTATATTTTAGTTTCAATTTTTTTTTTCTTTCATCCTTTTTTACTTTTGTAAATATGTATGTACGTATATTTCCACATATGTATTTTATGTATTATTTTTCATTTTTTTTACAAATATATATATACACAAATATACATACACATTTTAGAATATACATATATTTCCCATATTTTATAATTTAAAATATACATTCATTTTCTATGGCATATATATACATTTTGCATATTATAAACATTTTTATTGTTCTATATATTCCATTATTATATATACATATTGTACATATACATATATAATTCATATCAAAGTATTTGTTTTGTGTTATACATTAACATTTTATCATACTTTTAAAGAAAATATATTTGGTTTTATCAAAGCATTAAAATCATTTTTGTTCAAAGGCTTTCAAGATAATGCGATATTTGATATTTGGGATGTTCGAGAAGATTGAGTCCTAACGTATTGGGTTCCAATTTTCCTTGTTAAACCTAAATAATCAAGATTATTTTTTTTCAAAATGCATAAGTATAAAAATCATTTTCGGGAACTTAACTTGTTGTGTCCTAATGTATTGGGCATGACATATTGCTTTCTCAAAATAAAGATTTTCTTATAAAATAAAAGAGATATTCAAAGTTCGGGAATTTTGAGAAATTGTACCCTAACGTATTGGGTCTTGATTTCTTCGTCTGACTTGAACAATTGATTATCCTTTTCAGATTTCATCATTTGAGTTTTTTTTTCTAAAAAAAATCCTTTTAACCCTCGACACTAAGACATTGAATAATCAATGTGGTACCGATTTTTGGGCGTTACGAGGGTGCTAACCCTTCCTTGTGCGTAACTAACTCCTAGACTCATTTTCCCAAATTTCGTAGACCAAAATAATTTTTAAGGTGAGCCGATCACACCTCAATAAAGGATCGGTGGCGACTCCAATTTTTGTTTTTAAAGTCGACAACTAAAATTTTGTTTTCAAAAAATGGTTTTGACAGCTTGGCGACTCCACTGGGGACTGGTTAGAGAGTCGAGCCGTAAATTGATTATTTTTTGTCTTTTCTATCAAAAATCAAAAGTTATTTTAAATCATGATTTCCTCTTTACATTAATTGGTTTTAATTGTCATATGCTTGCTTGATTGGTTTAAGTCTGTTAGTGTATTTACATTTTGCATTCCATGGTCGATTTTACCCCTCTAAGTGGGAGTGAGAAACTATGCCTTCGTGAGGTTTTCACCTCCGTATAGGATAGTGGATCGCTTTCGGGATACATCTGTACCTACGCCTTCGTGAGATTTTCATCTCCATATAGTTATAGGGAAAATGTATTCCCCTGAACCGAACTTGATCTATATGAGCCTATGATGGGTGAAGATTGAGGAATCTACTGGTTCGGGTACCTTTGCCCTAGAAGTCGAACCACATATAATGAACCTTAGGAATCCACACTAGGTAGAGCTACACTGAACCCTATTAGATAGGTGTTTTTACTATTTCTTGATTGCTTTCAATATTTATACATGATACTGACTTTTCGTGTTTTATTTTGATTGTATGACATTTTGACTGCATGGCATTTCATTATAGAAAAGAGGTGTTGATTTACATTTGGTTGCTAAATAGAGAGCTTGTCATAAGAAAATAGATTTCTTGATAAAATGGAAAATAATACGGCTGCCTGAATATATTCCGAGAAACACAAGAAGGGCGATGGAAGAATTCGTGACTTTACTTCGTGGCCCGACGATTCAAGATGATTGTCTAAAAGCTTTCAACATTCCAACTCCCTTAAACATGCTAATGAGCATTGCGAGGATAGGCAGACAATGGATTGTGACCGAATCAAGCAAAAGAAGCTAGTAGTGATATCCATTGGAAACTTGCGAGATTTATCTTAGCATCCGGATGAATAAGGAGAAGATGTCTTTGCCTGGAGTATGAGGGCAAAGCCGTATATATATATCCGCCTTATGTAAAGAAATTTGTGTTCTAGTAAAGTTTTCTAAATGGAATTGAATCAGAATCAACGTCTCTTTATACATTCATTTCTTGCATTTGCATTACATGATATCATACGCATTAAGGTCCACTAAAAGAGCCTAATCGATTAAAATCATTCTTCAGTTAACCTGGAAGCTAACCAGCAAACCGAACATTATTATGGTACACGAGCGAAATCAAAAAGTATGGACCAGAGATTGGAAAAGCTAAACCAGTTCCAAAAAGAAATGCAGGATCAACTTCAGCAGCAAATGAAAGAGTAGCTTGAGAAGATTCAGCAGAAGATGATGGATAAAATGATGGAATCCCAAGGGAGCATGATGACACTGTTAACGCGACTGTTGACTGAAAAAAAAGATAAAGGAAAGAGCCCTGTGGCAATTGTTGAAGAGGAGGGTGATGATGGACCCCAGCATTCCCCAGGCTTTACTCCTCCATATGTGCAGCCCCAAGCCGAAGTTTACCCGCACAAATCTTCTGTTACAACTAGGCCTCAGCAGTTTTAGGCCGACGCTTCAAGGTCAATGAATTACCAAGCTGGATCAGGCTCTAGCTGATATGATCCCACCCCGAGAACGGCCATTGGTTCAGCTCACAAGCGAGGCTCGTCATTTTTACAAGCTGAACGTAGCTCTATCTCAACTCCATGAGCTTCAATTAGCTCGAATTTAGCTCGAGGAGCTCACCTTTTAGCTTTCACAGAAGTTGCTGGAATAAATAAATTTAGTTGCTGATTAGTTAAATAGTTAATTAGCTTAAGATTAATTAATTTAATAAAATCTGGACATATTAAATTTTGTGATAAATGTGTTTTATTTTAATGCATGTTATTAATGTGTCAATTTTATTACATGTTTTTAATGATGTCCAAGTCCAGCCGAATTTATGTTTAATAATTAAGTTGCTCCAAACTCAAACATGTTTTAATTGTTCTAAGGGCTGCCGAATTTAATGTGCAGGAATTTAGTGTTATTTGCTGCCAATTTAATGTGTCTAAAATGCATCTAATTTATTGAATGTATTTGCTGCAGGTACATCCAATGGATGGCACATGCATGTTTGGAGATTAATTTGGGCTGATGTTTGAAGTCTCCTATGTGACTATTCAGCCAAAGGGGATGTTGATTTATTTTTCCAAGTTGTCCATTCAACTGAACAATTCTTTTCACATTGCTGGAAGCTTTTGGCTGTTCGGTTTAGAGTGTTCACACATTGGAGACTCTTCAAGACCGATTGTTCACACCATCATGGCTGTTCAACTCAGCTTATTAATAGCCTTGACTTGTGGAGTGCCCAAAACAACTCATCAAAGACCATGAATATTCGGTTGAACATGCAGCTCATTTTAAAGCACATTTATGCTGGTTGCTGCCCAAATTGAATGTGCCTCAAACTCTAACCAGGCCATTCATTTTTCAGCTAAATTAAGCCTTCTAGAAGTGCTAATGACATTCTCAATGTATGGGGAAGCTTCAAGGAAACTTCTTTCAAAATTCTGGAATTTTCAAGACTTTTACTTAGTTGTTAAGACTGCCTATTTCGTTGCCATGTAAAGCCTATAAATTGAGGCTGAAATTACTTTGTAAAAAAATAAATTTTTGAACCTTAATGAATTGCTGTCAATTTGTTGAGAGAATTCTTCTCTTAAATTTTGTCCAAAAACTTCGTTGACTTATCTAACTAGTTAGTGGCGTCAACCTGTTTTGTTCAAACGAACTTATCACGAAATCGTGTGGCGTTCAACCTAAATTATACCAAGGTTCCTATCTCTTTTAGATAGTGGGTTGAGGTTTCCCTATCCTTTCTCATAAACAAATTTAGAACCTATAAGTTTCGGGTCAACCTTCAATCGAAGTGTTGGTTCCTTCTTGTTCCAAGTTTTCGTTTTAATTCCAAATACCGAGTTTTCTTTTTCATCCACAACCAAGCTTTAATCATTCAATTAGCCATCTTCTTCTTAAGCCTATCCTTGACACCCTTAAACCATATTTAGCCTAATATCTGACTTCATTCCAACTCAAACGATTCTTCTTTGTTTTAACGATCGGGCAACTATACAACTCAGATTAATCAACGAGGCCGGGGCGTATCATCTAGTATCAGAGCTATTTAAAACGAGAGGAACGGACGTTTGAGAAGAGCCAGATAAGTAGATTTGTAAAAAAAATTGTTAAAAAAATCGTACAAAAAAAAGTTGTGTTTATTTTACTTGTAAACCAGCATATTGTATTGAAGTTTATTATAAAAAAAAAGAAATTCGAAAAAAAAAGTGTGTTGAAAGTGGTAAACTCATCTTTTGGTCATTCCCGATCAATGACTTCTTATTTCCAGCACTTTTCATCTTAACACCACATCTGTTAACCAAAAATCGTTCTTTCAGCCCACCTACATCCTTTATATAGTTACCCTTGCAAATCTCTTGAAACCGACCCCTTAAACTAGAAGATCTAGTCTTATGGAGTTGTATACGAAATCACAAGAGAAGATACAAGCGAAAAAAGGCCTGAGTGTGTGAGCACAATAGAGGGAAGGTAAAAGCCAAAATTGAGTGTTAAACACGAGTGGGAGTGACAATTATTTTTCTTTCCGAGTGAATCGTGAGATTTGTAAGTGAGGCTTGTTTTACTTATGTCTAGAAGTCCTGAACAAAACATGGCAGAAGGAGGTAGAAGACAACCAATCCGAAACGTTGCACCCAGAGGAGGTGGAGTGCCAGATTTGGCTCAACAAGCCATGTTGCGAGAATTCCAACGCATACTCCGGAACGAGATGGAATCATTCAACGAATGTTTGGAACGAGTCGAGGAGAGAACTCAATGAAAACGCACCCCCAAGGGCCACAAAGAGAACAAGGCCAACCAGAAATCAATCAAAAAGACCTCTATGACCCAAGTGAGGCCGAAAGTGAACACGGCTCAAACATTAGTAACCGAAAGAGAGGTCGACGACACCATGGTCAATGAGCACAAGAAAGGTATGATGACGATCTCAAAAGCATTAAACTAACTATTTCACCTTTCTATGGCCGTTCACATCCGGAAGCTTATTTGGAATGGGAGAAGAAAATTGAATTAGTGTTTGAATGCCACAACTATTCCGAGGCCAAGAAAGTCAAGTTGGCGACTATTGAGTTTTCAGATTATGCCATGATCTGGTGGGATCAATTTGTCACTAGCCGACGACGAAATGGTGAACGTCCTATCCAAACATGGGCCGAGATGAAGGCTATAATGCGATGACATTTCATCCCTTCGTACTACCATCGGGAGTTGTACCAAAAACTCCAAAATCTTACACAAGGAACAAGAAGTGTAGAGGATTATTTTAAAGAAATGGAGATTGCTATGATACGTGCAAATGTGGAGGAAGATCGAGAGGCGACTATGGCACGATTTTTGGCCGGACTTAACCGAGAAATAGCCAACATCGTCGAGTTGCAACACTATGTAGAGATCGTCGACATGGTGCATATGGCGATCAAAGTCAAGAAACAACTCAAAAGAAAAGGTGTTGTTCATGGTTATTCAACTTCGAGTGCACCTAAGTGGAATCAAGCAAAGGAACCCGCGGTTCCTGTGAGGTCTACCAAGTCTTTGGCTGAATCTAGCAAAGGGAAGGCCATTGAAAATAATCAAACTTGATCCCGTGATATTAAGTGTTTTAAGTGCCAAGGGAGAGGGCACATAGTGAGCCAATGCCTGAATCGTAACACGATGATCGTGCTTTCCAAAGGTGACATCTAATCTGAGGGAGAAGAAGGGCGAAGAGAAAATGAAGCTGATATCCCTATCGATGAAGAAGAAGAGATAGAATACGCGATGGAGGGAGAGATGCTCGTTGTTAAAAGGAGCCTAAGTGCATAAAGCACCGGGAGTGAACCGCAATGTGAAAACTTGTTTCATACTCATTGCCACGTTCAAGACAAGGTCTGTAGTTTGGTGATCGATGTACGTAGCTGTACAAATGTAGCAAGCACGCTCTTGGTGGAGAAACTTACCTTGTCAACTACTAAACACCCGAGTCCCTACAAGCTGCAATGGCTCAATGAGGGTATCGAACTAAAGGTAACCAAATAGGACCTTATTGCATTTTCCATTGGAAAGTACCATGATGAAGTCCTATTTGACGTGGTACCCATGCACGTGGGACATTTGTTATTAGGAAGACCATGGCAGTTTGATGAAGAGTCAAACACGACGGATTCACAAATCAATACACTTTCAAGCACTATGGTAGGAACGTAACTCTGGCACCACTATCACCACAACAAGTGATGAAAGATCAACAAATAATCAAAAAATCCATGGAGAGGTTGAAAAAAAAGAGTAAAGATTCAAAAGAGAGAAAAGAGGAAAAATCGAGTGAGAAGAAGTCTAGTAGTGAAGAAAACAAGAGTGCAGGAAAAGAGAAAGAAAAAGAAAATGAAAGAAACATGAGTGAGAGAAAGAATAATGTTTTGATTAACCGTTGTCTTCATGTCTCTTCATCCTTTCAGGTTAAATCAAGAAAGGAATTGCGATTACATTATAATGCGGAGGAGAGAAGGTTTGTATTGATAGAAAAAGGTAACACCGAATTTTTTCTTCCTACTCTTAAAGGTAAACAAGAAATGACTTTGGAAAACTCTAAGACATTTCTGTCTTATTCGCATGTTGGTGATTGTTGATGCTTTGATCTTTGAAAAATACTATTTTCTTGATGGTATTGGTTGTTTGTCTTTAACTTGCAATGAAATGCATGTTTTGGATACGCAAGATGAAAGTCTGTATAAATTGTTCATTCTAACTGATCCTGTTGAAAAGGAATGGAAATATATTGTTGAGTTTGACTGTGTGCGAAAGTATTTGGTTGACTATCATTTGATTCGATTGAGTTCACTTGGTTGTAATAATGGCATATCGAGAATGTTTAAAAATTTGAAGTTTGCAAGTTGTGATCAAATGGAACCAAGGATTCATAATTGAGTGACTAATTTTTCCAAGTCTTCTGGATGCAACTTGAGCTTGAATCCTTTGCACTTCCTACTTCCGAATATGGGGAGTCAACTTGAGGAGGTAAGACCCATTTATATTCTTAGACTCAGTAATGGTTTATTTGTTCAAGTTCCGATTGACATTTTTGTGCGAGTTTGTAAGTCATTCATTCGTTGTGCTCCCAAGTCCTTTCCTCTTTATATAGATGATCCATTTAAATGTTATAGCCCTAAAGAGGGAGGAACCGTGTCTAACCTTATTTTTCATGAAATTTGTGATCCTCAGATTCTTGGGAGCAACGTTGTCAACCAACGGACTTGTGATGAGGAAAGATTTGTCGCGAGCAAGTGGCCCGACTTGAGGACAAGTTGTTTTGAAGAGAGGGGGAATGATACGATCCCACCCCGAGAACGGCCATTGGTTCAGATCACAAGTGAGGCTCGTAATTTTTACAAGCTGAACGTAGCTCCGTCTCAACTCCATGAGCTTCAATTAGCTCGAATTTAGCTCGACGAGCTCACCTTTTAGTTTTCGAAGAAGTTGCTGGAATAAATAAATTTAGTTGCTGATTAGTTAAATAGTTAATTAGCTTAAGATTAATTAATTTAATAAAATCTGGACGTATTAAATTTGTGATAAATGTGTTTTATTTTAATGCATGTTATTAATGTGTTAATTTTATTACATGTTTTTAATGGTGTCCAAGTCCAGCTGAATTTATGTTTAATAATTAAGTTGCTCCAAAGTCAAACATGTTTTAATTGTGTCCTAAGGGCTATCGAATTTAACGTACAGGAATTTAGTGTTATTTGCTGCCAATTTAATGTGTCTAAAATGCATCTAATTTATTGAATGTATTTGCTGCAGGTACATGCAATGGATGGCACATGCATGTTTGGAGATTAATTTGGGCTGATGTTTGAAGTCTCCTATGTGACTATTCAGCCAAAGGGGATATTGATTTATTTTTCCAAGTTGTCCATTCAGCTGAACAATTCTTTTCACATTGCTGGAAGCTTTTGGCTGTTCGGTTTAGAGTGTTCACACATTGGAGACTCTTCAAGACCGATTGTTCACACCATCATGGTTGTTTAACTCAGCTTATTAATAGCCTTGACTTGTGGAGTGCCCAAAACAACTCATCAAAGACCATGAATATTCGGCTGAACATGCAGCTCATTTTAAAGCACATTTATGCTGGTTGCTGCCCAAATTGAATGCGTCTAAAACTCCAACCAGGCCATTCATTTTTCTAGCTAAATTAAGCCTTCTAGAAGAGCTAATGACGTTCTCAATGTATGGGGAAGCTTCAAGGAAACTTCTTTGAAAATTCTGGAATTTTCAAGACTTTTACTTAGCTCTTAAGACTGCCTATTCGGTTGCCATGTAAAGCCTATAAATTCAGGCTGAAATTACTTTGTAAAAAAATTACTTTTAAAACCTTAATGAATTGCTGTCAATTTGTTGAGAGAATTCTTCTCTTAAATTTCGTCCAAAAATTTCGTTGACTTATCTAACTAGTTAGTGGCGTCAACCCGTTTTTGTTCAAATGAACTTATCACGAAATCGTGTGGCGTTCAACCTAAATTATACCAAGGTTCCTATCTCTTTTAGATAATGGGTCGAGGTTTCCCTATCCTTTCTCATAAACAAATTTAGAACCTATAAGTTTCAGGTCAACCTTCAATCGAAGTGTTGGTTCCTTCTTGTTCTAAGTTTTCGTTTTAATTCCAAATACCGAGTTTTCTTTTTCATCCATAACCAAGCCTTAATCATTCGATTAGCCATCTTCTTCTTAAGCCTATCCTTGACCCCTTAAACCATATTTAGCCTAATATCCGACTTCATTCCAAATCAAACGATTCTTCTTTGTTTTAACGATCGGGCAACTATACGACTCGGATTAATCAACGAGGCCGGGGTGTATCACTAGCCCTAAGAATAATCCTATCAATCCTATTATTCCTGACTTCGATGAGGTGGTTGAAAAAGAAAAAGGGTAGGATGAATTGCGAAAATAGCTAGAAGAAAAGTATAAATGGCTGGAAGAAAAATTTAGAGTGATGGAAAGTGTCGAGAGCTACCATGGGATCGATCCTAAAGAATTGAGCTTGGTTCTGGATTTAGTACTCCCTTACAAATTCAAAATGCCTGAGTCTGAGAAGTACAATGGAACTAGTGGCCCCGAGGCTCATATTACCATGTTTTGTAGGCGGATGACTGGGTATGTTAATAACGGCCAACTGCTGATACATTGTTTCCAGGATAGCCTTAGAAGGGCAGCATCCAAGTGATACAATCAATTGAATCGTACTAAGATTAATTCATGGAGAGATTTAGCACAGGCATTCATAAAGCAGTACAATCATGTAACTGACATGGTACCTGATAGAATCACTCTACAAAATATGGAAAAGAAGCCCAGTGAAGGTTTTAGGCAATATGCACAGAGGTGGAGGGAGGTCGCCATCCTAGTTCAGCCACCACTCTTGGAAAGGGAAATGACAATGCTATTTATAAATACATTGAAAGCTCCGTTCATCACACATATGTTAGGAAGTGCCACAAAAAGCTTTTCTGACATAGTCATGAATGGTGAAATGATTGAAAGTTCCATAAGGAGTGGAAAGATTGATGCTGAAGGAAATAACAGAAGGCAAGCCTCAAAGGAAAAAGAAAATGAGGTGAACAGTGTGAATACATACAGTAAATCAATTACAGTGAATCAACCAAGAAAGCAGGGTCCATCAAGACAAGAATCAGGTGTAAAGCAAGGTACAGAGAAGCTCCAGTTCACGCCAATTCTAATGTCGTATAAGGAGCTGTATCAAAGCTTATTCGATGAGCATGTTGTTTCTCCTTTTCATGTGAAGCCTCCACAACCTCTGTATCCCAAATGGTACGACGCAAGTGCACAATGCGATTATCATGCGGGAATTACGGGGCACTTAATAGAGAATTACACTAAATTTAAAAAGCTAGTTGAAAGACTAATAAACATGGGTGTTGTCAAGTTTAATGACTCATCTAGTGCAGAAAATCCACTACCCCAATCATGATTGATAATGGATTGAATGCAATGTATGAAGAAGTGGTAGGAAACGATCACATCAATGCCATATATGAAGACACACTTGAAAAGGGACCTTGTTAGATATTCACCCTTATAAACTTGAAAGTGTTCTAAATAATCGGATTGTAGAAGAAATTTCTGTAGCATCTAGAGCTTACTTAGAGTAATGTTCAGAACACACTTGTTACCTTTAGCCTAGAGGCAATAAGAATTCCGTTGTGAAATAGGCTAATGTCTGAATGTCGTTATTTTAATGAAATGCATCTTTGTGATAATTTTTGAACCAATATTCTTTCGGTCTGTTTGAATAGTTATTCTTTCATTCTTTTGGATTTTATTCCACATAATTCATTCATTCATAATCATGTTGTACAAATAGTTATTCATAAATTTATACACTTTTTTGTATATTCTTTGGTATTTATTATGGGTCCCCAAATATCAATGACATGAGTGACGCTGCTATAGACTCAGAATTTCCTCTTGAGCGAGGCATGTGTTTAGAGGGATCTCGTGGCTTTGAAAATGACATAAATTGTAGCCTATTTCTGGACTTGTTAAGGATGGTAGAACAAGTCGAGAAACGGATCTTACCCTACAAGAAATCATTGGGATACATGACTTCTCCCTATGTCGGTCATCGATTCATCTTTGTGATCGTCAATTACTTTACTAAATGGGTGGAAGCTGCTTCATATGCCAATGTCACAAAATCGACAGTTAGCAAATTCTTAAAGAATCATATGGAATGCCAAAAGGAACATATCTGATAATGTACTAAATTTGAACAACAGCACAATGTCAAAAGTTTACAGTCTGTTCACGATTAATGCCATATTGCCAAAAAGATGGCGCAAAAAAAAATCACTGCCGGGGCAATGCCTTTCTCTTGGGCCCATCGCGGTTTTGCCTATTGAAGACAAGATTCTTTCTCTCTGAGTTTTTGGATCCAATTCCAATCGAAGAGGAATGTTCAAAGTTATCCATCATGGTCAAATGCACCAAAAGCAAATAATGTGAGCTCACAAAAGAGGTCCGCCCTAGAGAATTCTTTGAGAGGGACCTGGTATTGAAGAAAATCCTTTCCATACAAAAAGAACTTCATCCCAAGCTGGAAAGGACCTTATGTGGAAGGCCTTATCTGGAAAAGCGTCGATTTTGATCAGAAGGGATAACAAGGACATGCCTAATCCTATGAGTTCAGATTCAATCAAAAAAATATTTCAAAAAAAAAAGCAAAGAAAAAGAAAAGTAAAATGGAGAGGCTAAGGTGAAAACCCGCAAAGGGTGCCTTAGACTAAAGGGGATTTGAGTTGAAAACCCGAAAAGGGCGATTCAAATATTGATCAGAATAGGGCATGAGGTAATCAGAGCAGCTCAAATACTAATCAGAATGGGATATACAGTGGTCTTGCTATACCTGAATCAACAGGAAAGGGTAGGCGACATCTTGGGGCATCGATAGAGTACTATAGATCTCCTAAACACATGTTAAACTCAGAGTGGTCTTCAGAAAGTTTGTACAGAGAAGTTCAAACTGCGATATCTGGGGCACCTAATCCTTATACCATTTTTGTTATTCTTGGAACACTTCATCAATTTCTTTGTTATCCATATTTATTATCTTTGATAATTTATTCATTTCGAGCTATGCTCAGGACCAACTCTATTCTTATCCATTATTATGATCTTTTTTGCAAGCATGTTTCATTAGAATAATAATTAATAGACTAATAAAACTTTCACAAGGGAAGTTTTGCATATTACTCTAGAAGTTTCTAAATAATACGGTAACCTGAAACAGGGCTATTGTTTAGAATGCACCAGGTTTAAAGGTTGAAATATCTAAGAAGGAAAAGTCTAAATTAAGACTATCCCTTCATATTTTGTTATCAAAAACATTGACTGAACAAAATGACGAGATGTCGTGTTGGTGATAAGGCTTCGATAAAAAGGCAAGCGATGTTCATCAAGTAATAAGAAAAGGTTTCATTGGAGAAAAAATTCTTCATTTGTGCATAAGCATTTGGTATGACTCATTGGGAATGGGGTATAAGACCAAAAAGCTTCACATTCTATATCCTTGAATTACAATAGGAGAGGATTGAGAAAGAGCCAGATTTTCTACCCTTGGGTCACAGCGGGAGAAAGATGATACAAATTTTACGTTCCAGTGGATTGAACTTTGAAGTTCACAGTAGGGGGCAATTTGATTAAGGGTTTTTCGGAGATGCTAATCGAGCAAGAGGACGTTGTAGTCAGTGATACGGCCTTAATAAACTTTGAGTAATGACAACCTAAGTGATAAAGAGGGATCATTCTCGAAAAAATGACATTATGCATTCATTCAAAGTCATTCATACATGACTAGTTAGGAGCATTTGATTCATTCTAATCATGACATCCTAATCACTAGCCATAATTAGGTTCATAAAATGAATTATACAGGTCATGTTCCCCGGAGAACAAACCGGTGAAACTCCAACCTTGTCTCCCTAAGCAGCAGTGGAGTAGGTTGAAAATAGCAGATCTTGCCTTCCTGTACTGGCAGTGAAGCAGATCGAAGACATTTAGCCTTATCGCCTTGATGCTGCAATTGAAAAGATTGAAGCCACAACGGCAAATCTTATTTCCCTGGCGTTGTAGTAGAGCAGATTGAAGCCACGATGGCGAATCTTATCTGCCTGGCGTTAAGGCTTAGATTAGCTGAAGTGGAGCAGATTGAAGCTGTGGGCAGCGAATCCTATCTCTTTGGCATTACAGTGGAGCAAATTAAAGCCGCAATGGCGAATCTTATTCCCCTGGCGGTGTAGTGGAACAGATTGAAGCTACGATGGCGAATCTTGTTTCCCCAACATTGCAATTAAAAAGATTGAAGCCACAACGGTGAATCTTACTTCCCTGGTGGTGTAGTGGAACAGATTGAAGCTAGGACGGCGAATCTTGTTTCCCTAACATTGCAATTAAAAAGATTGAAGCTGCAACGGCGAATCTTACTTCCCTAGCGGTGTAGTGGAACAGATTGAAGCTACGACGGTGAATCTTGTTTCCCCAACATTGCAATTAAAAAGATTGAACCCGCAACGGCGAATCGTACTTCCCTGGAGGTGTAGTGGAACAGATTGAAGTTACGACGGTGAATCTTGTTTCCCCAACATTGCAATTAAAAAGATTGAAGCCGCAATGGCAAATCTTACTTCCTTGGCGATGTAGTGGAACAGATTGAAGCTACGACGATGAATCTCATTTCCCCAACATTGCAATTAAAAAGATTAAAGCCGCAATGGCGAATCTTACTTCCCTAGCAGTGTAGTGGAACAAATTGAAGCTACGACGGCAAATCTCGTTTCCCCAACATTGCAATTAAAAAGATTGAAGCCGCAACGGCGAATCTTACTTCCCTGGCGGTGTAGTGGAACAGATTGAAGCTACGACGGTGAATCTTATTTCCCCAATATTGCAATTAAAAAGATTTAAGCCGCAACAACGAATCTTACTTCCTTGGCAGTGTAGTGGAACAGATTGAAGCTACGACGACGAATCTTGTTTCCCCGACATTCCAGTTAAACAGATTGAAGATATCAGGTCTTATCTCCCTGAGGTTGCAGCGGAGCAGACTGAATAAACAAGTCTTATCCCCCTGAAGTTGTAGTAGGGCAGACTGAAGATGGCAAATCTTATCTCCCTGAAGTTGCAGTGGAGTAGATTTAGGCCAATAATCCTATCTCCCTAAAGTTGCAGTGGAGCAGACTCAAGAAAGCAATTCTTATCCCCCTGAAATTACAGTGGGGCGGACTGAATAAACAAATCCTATCTCCCTAAAGATGTAGTGGAGTGGATTAGAATGATGGATCTTATCTCTCTAAAATTACAGTAGAGCAGATTGCATCAAATTTATCTTTAAGTTACGGCGAATCAAGTTAAAGCTATAAGTCTTATCTCTCTGAAGTTGCAGTGGAGCAGATTAAAATTTTGTTCTCTTGAGAAATTACAACATACAAATCCTATCTCCCTGACATTGCAGTGGAGTAGATTGAAGCACTAGTTCCTATACCTCTGAAGATGCAGTAGGTTGGAATGAAGCTACTTGAAGAATAGGAGCACCAAGATCCAGCATGACCGGGCAAAATTGGCCATTTTAAAGTCTTTGCTCCGTTCCTGTTACACGACAACGAGCAAAGAAGGGCAGCTGTAATACCCAATTTTGCTCCGGGCCCGTTAAAATAATAAAAACCAAAAAATAATAAAAGTTCAATGTTAGATAGTCCATTTACATAGTCCAATATAGATTTTAATAACAAACCCAAAATATTATGCCCAACTAAATTTAACCTAACCCAAATGCCTAATCCCTAGCCCACTAGCCCGAAACAAATCAGCAACAACAATTCCCAGAGCCGCAAGCAGCCAAGCCTTCCCTCCGCGTGTGCTGCACCACCGCGCGCGTGCGCTACCTCCAAGCCTGTACCTGCACAACAAAGATGGCAACAAACAGTATAGGCAGAATAGAAAATCGAAAAATCAGCGAGCAAATGAGGCGTTTTAAATTAGAAGATTCTTACCTTTGTCTTTTTCCATAGTCTGCTATAAAGAGCAGACTCAAATCTGTAAAATGGGGGGGATACTGATACGAAAGAGATACAAAAATCTTTTTGAATATAAAAGGTGATTTTTTTTGTTTTGCTTTGGGTTTATCATTTTCAGTTATTCTTTTTTTATTTTTGTTTTTTTCCTATATTTTTATTTATTTTTCTCTTAAAATATATAAAAAAAAGGAGAAGGGAAACTTACCTCTTTCATCGAAGTCGTCGAATCGGTACCATCTCCGTCGCGTTCGGAGCCTTGGCGCACGGTTGAACGGCGGCGCAGAGAGTGGGTTGAAAGAAACCCTAGCAGAGCCACTGTATTTTTAAAAAAAGGGAATAGAATGATTTTAATTTTTTTCCCAGTTTTGTTTAATTTAAAGAAAGACAAAACGGCACCGTTTTGAAAGGGCCAGATCCGCACGTTGACCAGATCCGCAAGCAGGGTCCACGCATTCTGGCCCTGAATGGGGGATTTGCGCATTTAGGCCCTCCTTTTTGCAATGCGTTTTAAATAAATCCGTTTCCTTTTTTTTAATTTAGCCCGTATGTTTCTACCTTTGTTCACCTCAGCCCACATCGCTGCGCACCGTTTTGGGGAGGCAGATTATTTCCATTTTGGCCCCCTCATATAATGCGCGCGTTGCAAATTGATCCTCCGTTTTATCTTAATTTCATTTATTGGTTATTTTGTGTTTTTTATTTGTTTTTTAAAATTTTTATTTTTATCATTATTATTATATTATTTATTATCATTTATTATTATTTCTATATTTATATGCATTTTATAATATATATATATATGTATTTTTATAACATATATATATATTTTTAAACTTTTATAAATACATGCATATATTTTGTACATACAAACATATTTTAATATATATATATACTTTTATATTTTAGTTTCAATTTTTTTTCTTTCATCCTTTTTTACTTTTGTAAATATGTATGTACGTATATTTCCACATATGTATTTAATGTATTATTTTTTATTTTTTTACAAATATATATATACACAAATATACATACGCATTTTAGAATATAAATATATTTCCATATTTTATAATTTAAAATATACATTCATTTTCTATGGCATATATATACATTTTTCATATTATAAACATTTTTATTGTTCTATATATTCCATTATTATATATACATATTGTACATATACATATATAATTCATATCAAAGTATTTGTTTTGTGTTATACATTAACATTTTATCATACTTTTAAAGAAAATATATTTGGTTTTATCAAAGCATTAAAATCATTTTTGTTCAAAGGCTTTCAAGATAATGCGATATTCGATATTTGGGATTTTCGAGAAGATTGAGCCCTAACGTATTGGGTTCCAATTTTCCTTGTTAAACCTAAATAATCGAGATTTCTTTTTCAAAATGCATAAGTATAAAAATGATTTTCGGGAACTTAACTTGTTGTGTCCTAATGTATTGGGCATGACATATTGCTTTCTCAAAATGAAGATCTTCTTATAAAATAAAAGAGATATTCAAAGTTCGGGAATTTTGAGAAATTGTACCCTAACGTATTGGGTCTCGATTTCTTCGTCTGACTTGAACAATTGATTATCCTTTTCAGATTTCATTATTTGAGTTTTTTTTTAAAAAAATCCTTTTAACCCTCGACACTAAGACATTAAATAATCAATTTGGTACCGATTTTTGGGTGTTACGAGGGTGCTAACCCTTCCTCATGCGTAATTGACTCCCAGACTCATTTTCTCAAATTTCGTATAATTTTTAAGTGAGCCGATCACTCCTCAATAAAGGATCGGTGGCGACTCCAATTTTTGTTTTTAAATCGACAACTAAATTTTTGTTTTCAAAAAATGGTTTCGACAAGCAGAGTTGTTGTGGTTGCAACTGGTTTGGCTGGTTGATTGGTGGCAGGCGTTAAGGTGCTAATGAGCTCATTTATTTCGTTATTTAAATCATTTATTTTAATGAACTGGATATTGCATTTTTTGGCATTTTTGAAGCTACTATAGTCTAATTCTGAAATCCTTTCTGAGATGTTATAGATACTAAAACCATTTCTGATATGGCAGTTTGTGATGATCAAATGCCTAAATGCTTTGTGCTTCCATTTCCAACTATACTAGTAAGAAGCTTGTCTAAAAAAATGATCTTATTGTTAAGCACTAACACATGAAAACAGCTAAGGTTTTTGCTACATCCTTGGACTCTGAAAGTTCAATAATTATGACTAAAGAGTTTGCCATCTCAACTTGAAATAGGATGTTACTTAGACAAAGGTGTTAGAAAATAAGATTTTTGTGCAGTGTTCAGATGTTCATGCCTCCAGTGACTGATAATTCTATTTACTGTTAGACTTTAGTTAGTTGATGTCTTTTATTCAACTAGTATCTTTGATGTCTATAGGCTTAAAGATTGGGCAGTTTCAGTTCGTCTAGATAATTATGCAAATATGAGTTGAACTATTATTGTGAAGTTTTGTGGCTTTTGTCTTCTCTAAGGAGTGATAGGTGTTTCTGGACATTGGTTGAGGTGTTAATTATGGGCTGTTAGCGAGCCAACTTCTATTAATATCCAAATATTGGTATCATTGATGTTATACCTTAAGTAATCTCCTAAAAATGAGCTTTTGATCTTTGAGACATTTTATTTGCAGATTGAAGTGTTCGCAGATCATGAAAGCTTCAATTTAATGGGTATGTCAGTCTCTTTTTTTTCTAGGAAACTTATTCTCAATATTCAAGGTAAATGGAGAATTGGCATTGTTGGATTTTAAACTTTTTTTGTAGTGGTGTATTTATCATTTAAAATTTTAAAAAATTTTAGGCAAGGAACATGCCCTTATCATATGCAATCACAGAAGTGATATTGATTGGTTAGTTGGATGGGTTTTAGCACAGGTCTGTAATTGTTGTATTCCAATTCAGAATATTTTGCACACTGTTTACCTGAGATACACATTAAATTGTTTTTTCCTTTGCACTAGTCGAAAAATTGCTATTTTGGTTAGTTAGCGAAGGCAGCATCGAGAGAAGCTAAGGTTCAAAGGAAATATGAAGAACTCCAGCTACAACTTAAAGCGGAGGCAGCAGCGAGGGAAACAAAGCAGAGCAGAAAGTACGACGCACTCCAGCTACAGCTTCAGAATATGATGAAGATGTTTTAGCAGTCGCAAAATCCGCCATCTGAGACATTTGTTTTCTTATTGAAAGAATATTTCTAACATTGTAACTTTTAATATTATTGTAAGAATATTTTGAATTATACTTCAGTTATCAATTTAAATCATATATCTTTTGTTGAATTTGAACTATCATTTAGATTTGTTGCTTTTGGTTGGATTTCATGCTACAAGAAGGGTTGTATATGGATGAAAATTGAATGTTACAAATCTACCAAAGTTAGTGGCGTTTTTTCATAAACGCTGCTAAAGAACGATACTTTTAGCTGCATTTGTGATAAAAGCGCCGCTAAAGATCATGCTCTTTAGTGGCGTTTGTGATAAAAGCACCACTAAAGGTCATGTTCTATAGCGGTGTTTTTTCACATAAACGCCGCAAAATTTAGCAGCATTTTTTACAAACGCCGCAAATAGTTTTACTAGCGCTTAAAATTGCCGTTATAGGCCTAAAAAATGCCTCTAAAAGCCTATTTTGCTGTAGTGTAATTTTAATAGCGAGCCCAACCTATAAATACCCCCATTTGCTGCTCATTTCAAACACATCTCAAAACCATCCATTCTTCACTTCTCTCTCACTTTTGTCTTTCCATTGTTCTTCATTTTCTTCCCCTATTCCTTTATCGATTTCACCTCTTGAAAGAGAGTCATTCAACCACCATTTTGAGCAGCATTCAAGTGTTCGTGGAAATCTCGGTTCAACAAGAACAAGCGGAGAAGAAAGAGTGGAGAAAACTATTCAAGCCTTGGAGAAACACCAAATTTGATTCTTGTTCCTTATCCTTTTTAATTTTTTGTTGTTATTATGAACTTGTCCATGAATAATTGTGATGTTGATATGTTTAATTTAATTAGTATGGCTTAAATTTAATTCGTGTTAGGTTGATTGCATTTTGTCCACTTAATTAATTAAAATTGTGTTTGTGTTGTTATAGGCCTCGGTAAGATGTTTGATTAAGTAAAACAATGGCTAAGTTATTCTCGTAGTGCAATTTTATGGTAATTAATGAATTAATTATTTAAACGGATTGAAATTGTAATTAATTGTGACGATACGTAATCAGTGCATGTTTAATCATCTAAGGTAACTGAGGGTTAAATTAGCAACGGTATCTAACGATACATTAGCCTTGCATAACTTGCAGGATTATTATGATTAAACTATTTCCAGGTAGATATACATTGTTACCTCACGTAATCTTTTATGTGTTTATATGATTGAATTAATTGTTTGAATTAACATAGAGATATGTACAAGAGATTATTTTAATTTCATAAGTATGTATGTGCATTAACACATTTGCTTATTAAAATTTGTTTAATCGGTCGAATGGACATAAAGATATAGTCAAAAGATAAATTGATTTTGGTAGGTAAGTATGTTCATAAGTTAGCAAATTACCAAGTTGCCGTGAATTTATTCTTAACAACATGAATATGAGTTTAATAATTGTAAGTTAAGAAATGTAAATAATCTAGCACAATTATGTCATCTTGATTAAAATCATCTTTTGCAATCGTGCATTGGAACTTTTATTTTATTTTATTTATTTTACTTAGTTAAAATCCTAGTTTGTAATCACCTTCTCAAATCAAAATATTTTTCCTCACCAAAGTGTATTTAAAATTGCATTCATAAATAATTCTTTTCACAGTCCCTGAGGGTATGATAACTCGACATTTACTTGTCACTTTATTACTTGTTGCGATTGTGTACACTTGCACATTTTTGTCTTTCCAGGCATGGCTATCTTTGTTGGGTTACACACTGAGTTTACAAAAAACCACATCTATTTGTCTACCCTATTTAGGTAATCCACAGACTTAGGCCGGTCGATACGACGGAGGCTCAGCGGTGACCATGCAATGGGAAACTATTTTCATTTATTATTATTTCATGGTATTTACTTAAATTTTTTACTTTTGTGAGAGTTTTGTAATTTTTGGACTCTTTAGAATTTTTGGACTGTTTGGGTTCCAAAATTGTGCTTTGAAAAACGAATTGGTTTTCAAATAATTTGGATCATTTTGAGTAAGTGTGTGGTACACTCAGTCTCTGACACCGATCCTGTAAGTATCTCTAAATTTAGAAAACACTGTAGTTAATACATTTTGAAACGGTGAGTTAGTTAGAGACTAAAACCTCTAAAATACTTCTGAAATTCTGATAATTTAAGCATAAAATATATGATAATAAACACTGGAACTGATGCATAAAATTTTATAATGTAGATAAATTTGAAATTACGATGAGCGCTCCTGGAACTCGCGGTCATGGTATTCGTGTGTGTGGCAGGCGTCGTAGGAGGCTTGAGCTGAGTCTTCCTCTCTGGGCAGTATGCCAAACTTGGATACGAGTGAGACACTTGTTTTGCCTGCTACAGAGACTGGGTCTCAAAGCCACTTGGCTGGGGATGATGCACTTCCCCAGGCCATGTTGAGAGTTTCAGAGAGGGTCGCTGGACCCCATTCTGGATCTTAGGGTCGTGGGTCTGTAATTGAACGACTCTTATCTAATGGGGCTAAGTTGTTTAGGAGTGTCACTAGAGTCACCCCTTCTGTGGCCGAGTATTGGTTGGAGGCTACCGAGAGGATTATGAACGACATCGACGCACCCCTAAACAAAAATTGAAGGGTGTAGTTTCTTTGCTTCGCGATAAGGCATATCAGTGGTGGTTGTCGGTTGAGGAGGGTACTCAACTAGATCGTCTAAACTGGGATTACTTTAAGACCACCTTCTAGGGAAAATATGTGGGCGCGAGTTATGTTGATGCTCGTAGGCCTGAGTTCATGAATCTCACTGAAGGTGATAAATCTGTGGCTGAGTATGAGGCCGAATTTCTGAGACTAGGCTGCGACGCTCGAGGAATGGTGGCATTTGAGTATGAAAAATGTGTCTGTTTTGAGGACAGCTTAAGGGATAGTCTTAGGGTATTGATTACTCCACAGAGGGAACGAGAGTTTGCAGTTCTTGTGGATAAGGCAAAGATCGCTGAGGAGGTTAAGTGCGTAGAGCGCCAGAATAGAGATCATGAGAGAGGCAAGAATAAGAGGGATTTGTAGCCCTCTAGTTCTACTCAAAGGCCTAAGAAACGGGCTACACTTGATGGGTCTGTTAGAGTGGGAGTTCATGTTGCTCCTACTAGGATTCAACCTTGTGGTAATTGTAGTAGGCGTCATCCGGGTGAGTGTTGGAGGAGATTAAGGGCTTGCCTATGGTGTGGATCATTAGAACACTGGATTAGAGAGTGTCCACATCATGCGGGTTAGATGCAAGCATCAAGACCGGGTTCTGCTCAGCCTCAGAGAGCAATACAACAATCACCTAGGAGCCATGGATTGGCTAGGGGTGGTAATGGTATAGGCCGAGGATAGAGAGCACCGGGCAGAGGTGCTAGTCAAACTAAGGTGAGGCAGCTTGCACTGGTTTATGTTGTTCAACACTGAGAGGACAAAGACGCGTCTGATGTGATCACAGATACGTTTTTAAATTTTACTACCCTATATACTGCTTTAATAGACGTAGGTTCTGCACACTCCAAAATAGCTAGTTCTATTTTCGAGAACTTGGGGATTTCTGTTGAGTGTACTTCTAGTGAGATTACGGTACTGAGTCTGTTGGGACAGTCTGTTTAAGTAAATAGACTTTATAAGTATGTTCCATTAGAAGTACAAGGGGTTGTGTGTTCGGTAAATTTGATGGAGCTACCGTTTAGGGAGTTCAACTTAATTCTGGGTATGGACTGGCATGACTAAGAGGGTTGTTCTGAGGACCAAGGATGATAAGGAAGTGGTTGTGATCGATTAGTGTCCAGATTACATGTCTAATGTGATCTCCACTCTAGTGGTTGAGAAATTGGTTTGGAAAGGGTGTGAGGCGTATTTGGCCTATGTCAGTGTTTCAGTTTCTGGAGACTCTTCTGTTGGGGATATCAGAATAGTGAAGGAATATTTGGATGTTATTCTTAAGGAGCTGCCGAGTTTACCTTCGAATTGGGAAGTTGAGTTCGGCATTGAGCTTCTACCGGGTATAGCTCCGGTGTCCATCACTCCTGACTGTATGGCGCTGAAAGAGCTTACAAACTGAAGGCTCAACTTTAAGAGTTTTTGGATCGTGGTTTCATCCATCCTAGTGTGTCTCCATGGGGGCACCAGCTCTGTTTCTAAAGAAAAAGGATGGTACCATAAGGACGTGTATTGACTATCAACGTTGAATAAACTGGCTGTGAAAAGTAAGTACCCCCTTCCGAGAATCAACAACCTATTTGATCAGTTTTGTGGGGCTACGGTATTCTTAAAAATTGATCTTCATTCTGGGTATCATCAGCTTAGGGTTAAGGAAGCTGATATTCATAAAACAACATTTAGAACTCATTATAGGCACTACGAGTTCCTAGTTATGCCTTTTGGTTTGACGAATGCTCCGATTACATTCATGGATCTGATGAACCAATTTTTTTAGCTGTATCTGGATCAGTTCGTCATAGTCTTCATCGATGATATTCTGGTGTACTCTAAGACTAAGGCTGAGCATGATGGGCATCTTAGAGTAGTGCTTCAGATACTTCGAGAGAAACAACTCTACGCTAAGTTGGGCAAGTGTGAGTTCTGGTTGCGAGCAGTAACTATTTTAGAGCATGTGGTTTCTGCTGAGGGGATCCGAGTTGATCCTAGAAAGGTTGAGGCTGTCCTTGATTGGAAACAGCCTAAGAATGTATCTGAGATCCGTAGTTTTTGGGTTTTGTGGGTTATTATCAACGATTTGTTGAGGGGTTTTCATTAGTTGGAGCTCTTCTGACTAAAATTCTACGTAAGAATATTCCTTTCGTCTGGACCAATGCGTCGAGCTTCAAGAAGCTCAAGTTTGTTCTGACTCAGGCTCCTGTTCTGATACAGCCGGAATCTTGTAGGGAGTTTATGATGTATAGCGATGCGTCACACGTCAATTTGGGATGTGTACTGATGCAAGATGGTAAGGTTGTGGCTTATGCATCCTGTCAGCTTAAGTTAGACGAGTGGAATTATCTGACACATGATCTCGAGTTAGCTGCCGTGGTGTTTGCGTTAAAGATTTGGAGGCACTATCTGTATGGTAAGAGGTGTATTATCTATACCGATCACAACAATCTCAAGTACCTCTTTACTCAAAAGGAGTTGAATCGTAGATAGCGTCGATGGATTGAGCTGCTCAAGGATTATGACTGTATAATAGAGTATCCAATAAGGCCAGTGTGGTGGCCGATGCTCTCAGTCGTAGAGTGATAACTGATTTGAGGGCGATGTTCGCTCGTCTAAGTCTGTTTGCTGATGGGGGTCTTTTAGCCGAGTTGCAAGTTAATCCAACTTGGATTGGGCAGATTCGAGAAAAGTAGTTAGGGGTTGAGTTTTTGGTTCTACGATTTCGTCAGGTTGAAAATGGCAGTACATCTGATTTTGGACTGAATAAAAATAGAGTTTTATGTTTCCGAGGTCGGGTTTGTGTACTGAATGATTCTGATCTGAGGCAATCAATTCTGAAGGAGGCGCATAGTAGCCCTTATGCTATGCATCTCAGTTGTAATAAAATTTATCGGGATATTCGTAAACTGTACTGGTGGCCGAGATTGAAACAAGAGGTAATAGACTTGGTTACTCATTGTCTGACGTGCCAGCAAGTTAAAGCTAAGCACTAGTTGCCTTCGGGTTTACTTCAACCTGTTAAGATTCCCTTCTGGAAATGGGAATAAGTGACGATAGACTTCATTAGTGGGTTGCACTTGACACCCACTAAGAAGGATTTTGTTTGGGTCATCGTGGATCGATTGACCAAGTCCGCCCATTTTATTCCGGTTCGGACGGACTACTCTCTGCAAAAGTTAGCAAAGCTTTATATTTTTGAGATTGTGAGACTACATGGGGTTCCAGTTTTGATAATTTTTGATAGAGATCCTCACTTCACTTCTTGATTCTAGAAATAACTGCATGAGGCACTGGGTTCGAGATTAGACTTTAGTACTGCGTTCCATCCTCAGACCGATGGACAATCTGAGAGGGTGATTCAAATACTGGAGGATATGCTTTAGAGTTGTGAGATTGATTTTCAAGGTAGTTGGGAGGATATTATGCCGTTAGCTGAGATCGCCTACAATAACAGTTTCCAGTCTAGTATCCAGATGGCACCTTACAAGGCTTTGCATGGTAGTAAGTGTCACGCTCCACTATGTTTGACTGTGTTGGGTGAGTGACGAGTTTTTGGTCCTAAATTGGTTGCTAAGACTGAAGATAAGGTTAGACTGATTCGGGATCATCTGAAGGCGGCTTTTGATAGACAGAAGTCCTATACGGATCTGAAAAGGAGGGATATCGAGTACGATGTGGATGACTTTGTGTTCCTTAAGGTATCTCCATGGAAGAAGGTTCTAAGGTTTGGTCGTAAGGGCAAGTTGAGCACTAGCTTCATTGGGCCGTATTGAATTCTGAAGCATGTAGGACTAGTCGCTTATCAATTAGATCTACCTTCAGAGTTAGATCGCATCCATGATGTGTTTCACGTCTCGATGTTAAGACGGTATCAGTCTGATCCTTCTCACATTGTCTCTGTTGAGGAGATCGAGGTTAGACCAAATTTGACTTTTGAGGAGGAGCCAGTTTAGATTTTAGATTGAGATACTAAGGTTCTAAGGAGGAAGTCCATACCATTGGTTAAGGTTCTGTGGTGGAATCATGGCATTGAAGAAGCCAAGTGGGAACCTGAGGACTCGATGCATTAGCAGTATCCTTATTTGTTTGAATTAGGTAAATTTCGAGGCTGAAATTTCTTTTAGGGGGTAGAGTTGTAATGCCCTAAATAATTTATTTCTGTTTCTGTAAATCCTGATACAAATATGTATCTGCTTCAGTGGCTAAGTGTCCTGGGTGTGTGTGTGAGGTCTTGGGTTCAAGTCCCACATTTGTAAATTCTGTTACTTTTTTATTGTCTTAGCCTTATCCCTATTAGGTGGGTTTATGGAATATTATTGGGAAATTCATATCAGAATGAGCCTGTTGGTTCTAGAGGTAAGGAGTTAGTGTGTTAGAGGTCCTGTGTTCGAATCCCTTCGTAAGCATAGGTGATAGTTTTTGCTTCGGGTGTTTAATAAAGGTTTGGAGGAACCAAACTTCTGAAGAAGTTGAGAGTTAATGAGTTAATGGGATTTAGTGGTTAGTAGGAGGTTGTGTCTAAAATTAGGGATTTTATTGGATTTTATCTTTTTATTTTGAATTTTTCTCTCTCTAAATTTTTTGACGTCAGTTTCTGCCTTTCCCTTTTGGTTTTGTCGTTTCGTCTTTCTGTCCCTCCTCTACTTTTTTTCTATTTCTTTCATTTTCTTTCAAATCAGTTCACACTTTTTCTATCCTTCGTGCGATCTCAGTAAGTTTTTCGATTCATTCTCGTTTTAGTGGCGTAACAATGGTTATAGGGAATTTGATTTCTGCGAACTATTATGTACGAGAAGGCGGTGAAGCTATGATTTTTGCTTCAACGGATTAATTTCTGCGTGTAGTGATTTTTGCAGTGGTAAATTTTTTAGCGTTGCTCGGTTTAGTTTTTTTGATTTCGTAGATCGATTGCTAATAGGGCATCGAGATGCTATTTTTAGGTTTAGAAGGGCTCGAGATTGCTTTCGCATCAAAATCGAACCAGGAGTGTACTCATAACATGAAAAATTGAGTTTTGGCGTAAACAGAAAATGCAGTTTGTCGACGCCACACAGGCGTGTGTCCGGTCGTGTGGTTAGGCATGTGGGTATTGGGCCAAGTTATGTGGGCCACGCGGGTAAGGCTAGATTTGGCCTTTGGGCCTAGATGGGAGTGTGGGTATTGGGGAAGGCAGTGTGGGCCACATGGGCAAGGTCAATCTGGGTGTGTGGGCCCACAAGGGCAAGCCACACGAGAATGTGGGCCTAGAATTCTGAAATTTCCCCTAGGGTTACACGAGTCGTTTCGATCGACTGTGGGCCTACCGTAGGGCCGATAAGGGCTAACCAAACCCTATTTCATGTGATTTGATATTCTGATAGACTGATCTGAGTAGGATACTGATATGTATGTCTGACTATACTGATTAAGAATGTATCTATCTGTATACGACCATGTTAAGAATGTTTAATCTGATATTTTTGCATCTATACTCTGTATCTCTGTTTGGGGTGGGAATTGTATATGTGGAGGAAGCAATCTGTACAGCGACTCTTCACCAATATTCTTGCAGCTTGACTTCATATTATATATTATGTGTCACATCGACACTATATGGTGGTAGGGATGGTTGGGTGTTTTTAACCCCACATGGTGTGATGGGATGGTCGAAGACGGTGTGTAGAGGATAGGGGTAGGATTCTGCATATCTGTTATGTTTATCTGATTCTGGTAATTGTATCTGTTATGGACTTAGGTCAAATCTGTATCTAACTGTATATGAAACATTGTGTTTATGGCATGGCTATCTCTGTTAGGTTACAATATGAGTTTATGAACACTCACATCTGTTTGTCTGTTATGTTCAGGTAATCCATAGACTTAGGCGGGTCGGTGTGACAGAGGCTCAGCAGTGACCAATCGACCAAGAACATTTTTTATATAGTAAATAATGGTTTGATTTTTAAGTCTGGTTTTTCTTGAGAGTTTGTAATTTTTGGGACTCTTTGGACTGTTTGGTTTTAACTTTTGGATTTGGATTTTGTTTTGCTATATTTCTGCAACGTCAACAAAAACACTTTACTCAACAAATGGGTTTTCAAAAACACGAGCTTTGTTTTTATTTAAAATAATTTTTGAACTTCTACTGCGAAATAAACAGTTAATTTTAAGGAACAACTTATAACGGTTTTAGTAATTAATATGTTTTATAACACTTGGTCTTTTATCTAATAACTAAACAAGGTTTTATCGAAGTATCATCGAGTTCAAAACCCTTCTTCGTAACACCTCCAGACTCGATCATCATGTCTAGGTCGGGTTAGGGGTGTTACAACAACTACCATGCAAACAATTCATCAAGCATTAACGAAACAACCATATAGCATAACCTTAATTGTTCCAACTCTATTGTCATAATATATTTACTCGTGCATTATTATTAGTTATTTTACATGGTAAACATATTCACTTTTAAGCATATATCCTATTACACATATAATCACCTAACATTCAAGCATATATCACAATATTCAAAAACAGGTTTATAGATAAATAGCATAATGGTCGCATGTCATTTAAACACATCACAATACATAGATATTCATAATTTAAGATAAATTTGCATAGCAACCACATACTCATTTAGACATATATCACATTACACAAAAATACATTTTAACATAGTTTAGCACTTGATCTATGAAACATAAAAGTGAGCTCTATCATCACTCATCGGATACGCAGATCTCCAACACACCAAACATAGACTCATAGAGTCAAACATGTCCCAAAGTGAAGCATAAAGCTAATACTCTCGTTATTTCCACTCACATGTCCCATTGAATGGAGTTTAGCTCACATTCCTTTATCCCTCCAACATGTCCCAGGGCCTCTACACCCAAAATCACTGTACATATAAGTGAGTACTCACAATCCTATGGCATCACTACACCAAAACAGGCTTTTAGCAGCGTCTTTGGCGGCGTTTGTTATTAAAACGCCACTAAAGATCGATCATTAGCGGCATTTTATGGAAAACGCCACTGAGAATAAGAATTAGCGGCGTTTTATAGAAAGCGCCGTAAAAAACCTAAGCTGAACGACTTCGTTTACCAAGCTTTCGGGGATTTAGCGGCGTTTTTAATAAAGCGCCGTTAATGCTTAGGGCTTTAGCAGCGTTTTTACGAAAGCGCCGCAAAAAGCCTAATCCCAATGACGCCGTTTTCTGAGATTTCGAGTGATTAGTGGCGTTTTTAATAACACGCCGCTAATGCTTAGGGCTTTAGCGGCGTTTTTGAAAAAGCGCCGCAAAAAAACCTAAGCACAACGACACCGTTTCTGAGCTTTTCGGGGATTTAGCGGCGTTTCTAAAGAAGCGCCCCTAATGCTTAGGGATTTAGCGGCGTTTTTGGAATAGCGCCGCAAAAAAAACTAAGCCCAACGTCACCGTTTTCTGTGCTTTCAGGGATTTAGCGGCGTTTTTAGAAAAGCGCCGCTAATGCTCACTGCTTTAGCGGCGTTTTTTAAAAAGCGCCGCAAGAAAACCTAAGCCCAACGACACCGTTTCTTAGCTTTTCGGGGATTTAGTGGCGTTTGTAAGGATGCGCCGCTAATGCTCAGGGATTTAGCGGCGTTTTAGGTGTAGTGCCGCAAAAAAAAACTAAGCCCAACGGTGCCGTTTTCTGTGCTTTTGGGGATTTAGCGGGTTTTTAGGAAAGCGCCGCTAATGCTCAGGGATTTAAAATAATTTAAAATATTTCTTAAAAATGGAAAAATTAAAAAACTATTATTTAAAATATTTTTAAAGTTTTTTGGATACATTACTGATTTTTTTAGTTTATATATTAAATAATTTCTTATATAATCGTAAAAGAGATAGTATTAATTTTAAAATATTGAATTAATTATCATTATAGTATATGGTTTAAAGTTTAAGGAGTAGGTCGGGGTATGGATTTAGGGTTTTGGATTTAAGGTTTAGGGGTTAGGTGTTATGCTTTATGGGGTTAGGGGGATTTATGGGTTAAGGGTTAGGGATTTGGGGTTTAGGGTTTCAACGGTAAGGTTAGAGTTTAAGTTTAGATTAATTAGTTTTTACTAATTTTTATATCAAATATGTTCTTATATATTTCTAAAATAGATAATAATAAATTTAATATATTTAAATTATGAGTATATAGTTTATATTATTTAAGAGATATATAATAGATAGATGATCACTTTATGCATGTAGATTGATACATGTATCAAATACATTTAAATATTACTTAAAATTTAAATAGTAAAATTATATAATAAAATTTTTAGGGGTTATGCTTTAGGGGTTAGGGAGATTTAGGAGTTTAAGGTTTATGCTTTAAGGGTTAAGGGGGATTTAGGGGTTATGGGTTAGGGATCTGAAATTTAGGGGTTATTAATTTTTTATATTAAATACTTTTAAATATTACTTACAATTTTAATAATTATTTATGTAAAATTTAAATTAAATATACAAGAGATAAATAAATAAATAATAAAATTTATTCAAATTTTAGCAAATACTTATTGCATTTTTATTTGTGGCGTTTTTCGAAAAACGCCGTAAATTATCTTTAAACTGGAAAACGGCGACGTTTCAGTTAATCATTTTGGCGTTTTTTATGAAAACGCCAGAAAATTTACTTATATTTTAATAAAACGGCACCGTCTCTTTCTGTACTTGAAATTTTAGTGGCGTTTTTTACTAAAACGCCGCAAATATGGATACAATAGCCGCAAATACTTATAAATAAAGTGAATATTTAGTGGCGTTTCTATGAAAAACGCCGCAAATAATATTTGAAAAATTGAATAAAACAGAACCGTTTCATTGACGAGTTTAGTTGGCCCTCAAAATTTGTAAGATTTATGGCGTTTTCTTTAAGCGCCGCTTCATGAAATGAATTTATACTGGCGTATCTCCATCAACCCAATTTAACTAATAATATATGCTGAACTGCCTAAAGGCTTCAATGATTTCTGCTGAAGGGTATATGTTATTTAAACATTAATATACACTAAATTATTAATTTTTACGTATAATTTTTAGAGTACATTATAAATATTACATACTTGTACATTATAAATATTCAGTGGTTGACCTGACACTTGCTTTTGTGATATCAAATTCAAAAAATTACAAATACTTTTTTGTTTTTTACTTCTTATTATGTTATTAGGGTTCTAAGTGACACAAATGCTTAGTTTATTAACTCGTTGTGGCATATATGTTATGATGAAACAAATTAATTGTGTTATTTACATTCGTTTATTAACCTAAAAATAGAGCATAAATTTAAAATTGTAATACATTATTTGAATAATATCAATAATTTATAAATTCAAATGTTGATAAAATTTAAATTATACACTCTTTAAAATTTATAAAATTTATTAAATTTTAACAATTAAAAATAATGTATTAAATCTGTATCATATTTTTAAATAATATTATTGAAATAATATTAATAAAGTCATAACAATGTATTGCTTAAAAATAATGTCATATGAATGTATCAAATTCATAAATCTATTACAAATTTGAAAACTTATAAACTTATTAATATATATTTAAAAAGTGAATAATTAGTGGCGTTTTCCTAAAAAAACGCCACAAAATCTAAATATTAGTGACGTTTTGTCAATAAACGCTGTAGATAATATAATATAAATTGAACGAAACAGCACCGTTTCATTGACGAATTAAATATTAGTGGCGTTTTTTCTCAAAACACCGTAAAAGTTGTAAAATTAGTGGCATTTCCTTGTAAGTGCCGTAAAAGTTGGAATAGAAAACGGGGTCGTTTTAAACATATATCAGTTTTGGACTAAATCCCCGCTCCCAGCACCAAATCCCCTATCTGTCGAAATCCCTAATTCTTTTTTCTATCTGCAATTTCTTATATGCGATTCTTCAATTGAAAAGCTTCAGTGTTCCGTTGTTCGGTTTCTTGCAAACTTATAAGGATTATTTAGCTTCTTGTTTTGGTTTCTTGCTAACTTACATAACCCAGACAAAGAAGACGGAGAAGGTGGCCAGACATTCGGATTCTGTCGTCGGGGGAATCAATATTTAAGGTTCAATTTCCCGATTCTGCGCATTTAAACATTGGGTTTTCTTGTCTTTGTTAATTTTTTTGTTTGTTATTTGTTGATGACCCTGAAATGTCTTGAAATCGTCTTCTCTGTGTATAGGGTTTTCGATCGTTTCATTTTTCTTCATCGTCGCGAAGGTACTGTAAAGCTTTCACTTCTTTTATACTGGGAATGCTTTCATTGGTTTGGAGTAAATGTTATATTGTTGGTGACGACGGTTTGGAGTAAATGTTATGCTTTCATTTCTTTCTGTTGGTGTCGATAAAATCATGTGCTTGTTTTTTTAGATGAAATTTTGATGTGTAATTTAGGTTTTATTTTATTAATTGATAAAAAAAAAGTTGTTACAAGTTTATGATGATTACATTTCCAGGTAATGAATTCGATTTTAATGAATTTTTATGAGACTATGTTTCTCAAGATTTTAATGACAGATTCCTTCAATTTAGGTTTTGAGGTTCGTAAGAGTAGTATAAAATCTCAAAAAAGAAATTCAAAAAATCATTCAAGAAATCAAAAAAGAAATCATGAATTTAGGTTTTGGATTTTAATTGGTTTTTGCAGCTAAGATGGTACCTTCTATTGGTTTTTGCTGCTAAGATGGTACCTTCTATTGATTTCTGCTGCTAAATGGCTAAGAGCTCATCCATACCATTGACTTTCTCATCATAATCTGGTTTGCACATTATGCATAATCTGGTTTTCCATATCATTTAAGCATATGAGTGTCTTTAAATCACTATTTTTTAATTTAAGAATGTGAGTTAAAATATAATGTTGGGTTCTACTTTCATTTTTTGGTTTATATCTTAAATTATAATGTTCTAACTATGACTCGTAATTGGATGTAAACTTATTCATAATCACATTTAGACTTTGCTTAAATCACAAATTGTACCTCATGTGTTCGGTTTTCTTTGTTGAAAATCAATTCTTTTACTTGGTAACAGTTCTTGTAGCTTTGATGTGGACCATTAATGACTTCCCCGCTTATGCCAATTTATCCGGTTGGAGTACCAAGGGTCGTTATGCGTGTCCTTGTTGTGCTGCACAAACATGTTCGCAACGGTTGTACAATGGGAAGAAGTTCTCTTACATGGGGCATCGTCGGTGATTACCAAAAAATCATAGATTTAGATTTCATAGTTCTGTATTTGACGGTACTGAAGAATTCAGAGAAGCTCCTTCGCAGACCAGTGGCTCTGATATCTTGTTCATGTTGGAAGATATGAATTTCATTTATGGGAAGATGAACCAACTGCCAAGCACGCAAAGAAATAGAAGATCAAATGATGAAGCTGATGATGACTCTGATGAAGAGGATGATCCTAATGAGGCAGACTTGTGGAAAAAAGAAGTATTTTTTTTGAGTTGCCTTATTGGGAGCATCACCTTTTATGACACAATCTTGATGTTATGCACATTGAGAAAAATGCATGCGAGAACATTGTGGGTACAATTTTGAATGTCGACGGAAAATCAAAAGACAATCTTCAGAGTCGACTTGATTTAGTCCAAATGGGAATTCGGCCTGATCTTTATCCCAATCCACTTCCGAATGGGAAATATCGATTGCCGCCTTCTATTTTCTCAATGTCAAGACGGCGAAAGAACTGTTTTGCATGGTGTTGAAGGATATAAAGGTTCCAGATGCGTATGCATCAAATATATCTCGTTGTGTTAGTGTTAAAGATCGAAGATTATATTCGCTAAAATCACATGACTATCACATCTTGATGCAAGATTTACTGCCAGTTGCTCTACAATGTTGTATGTCCAAGAAGGTGACGTCTTGTATAATTGAACTATCCAATATAATGAAAGCCATTTGTGGCAAAGTTTTGGATGTTCAAGAACTTCAGAAGGTACAGGATCGAGTCGCTTTGACTTTATGCAACATGGAGAAAATCTTCCCACCTTCAAGAACTTCAGAAGGTACAGGATCGAGTCGCTTTGACTTTATGCAACATGGAGAAAATCTTCCCACCTTCCTTCTTCACCATTATGGTTCACTTGATAATCCATCTCCCGAAAGAAGCAATTCTTGGCGGACCCGTTTTCTATCGATGGATGTATCCCATAGAAAGGTGTTAATTAAAATTTTTAAAATTTTCCTTCATTCACCTCTATGCCTTTAGTTACAACTTTTGATAATGTTGTATATTGTGTTTAGGTTCCTATCCAAATTAAAGTCTTACTGCTGCAACAAGCGATATCCAAAAGGATCGATTGCTGAAGGCTACTTGGCAGAGGAATGTATGACCTTCTGCTCAAGATATTTGGAAGATGTTGAAACAAGGTTGAACAGACCAAATAGGAATGCTGGACTCACGGACCATAACTTAGCCGATACTTATTTGTTCCAAAGTTTTGGAGAACCAATCGGCAAAGTTGAAATTGCAGAATTAGATCATTTATCGTGGGTACAAACACATCGATATGTTCTGTTTCACCATGAATCATTGGAACCTTTACGGAAGTAAGTTCTACAAATTTGATAAATATTTATCAAACTAAAAATTGTTTATCTTCTAACAAAGTGAACATTTTTTAACATAGCGAGTACAAACAAATATTGAGATCTCATTCGCGCTCCCGAAGAACACAACATCGAGATATCAATAAGTTGTTTACAGAATCTTTTTATGAATGGTTAAGCCAAACGGTATGCAGTTGGAGCTTCCGCTTACAAATAATAATGTTTTCTCATAACATTTTTAATTACTCAATTTACTTTCCATTCAATAGGTTTGGAGTGGGAAGAACGTAAACGATGAAGTTAAATGGCTCTCCCAGGGTCCAAATCGAGTGGTTAAAAGATATAGTGCGTTCCTCATCAATGGATTCAGATTTCATACAAAATATCGCGAGAGGTTGAGGAGAACACAAAATTGTGCAATAGTTGTTAATTCTGCAATTACAAGTTATGCTAGTGCAAGGGACAATAATCCTATCGAGGGAAATGTGGAATATTTCGGACATCTTACTGACATAATTGAGTTGGATTACTACGGAATGGAAAGTTGTCTTATTTCGAGGTGATTGGGCCGATGTTAATACAGCTCGTGGAATTAAGCAAGATCAATTTGGTTTAACAATGGTGAACTTTGACCGATTGATTCACACAGGACAACAACTGATAGATGAGCCGTATGTATTCTCATCTCAAGTCAAACAAGTTTTTTACTCAAAAGATCCAACTGATGAGGGTTGGTACGTTGTACTCCGTAACATCCCTAGAGACTTGTTTGACATGGGCAGTGGAAGTAGAGATAACATCGACGACAGATCAGAAACTTTGCCCTTTCCAAAACAAAACTTAAACGATAATATCCCTACTTCAATGGGTTCGTCAGATACGGATGAAGATATTTACGAATAATGATGTAGTAAGATTTTACGATTGTTTAATTATATGTAATATCATAATTTAAATCTTGGTCTTATTATATATTTCAACTACTTTATATGTGTTGTTATTGTTGTAATTAGTTATTAAGTTTTCAACTATTTTATCTGCATTGCAGATAAAATGCCTAGAAGAAAAATTCTAAGGGGAAGCATTGTTCAAAATGATCCAAACTCGACAGAAACAAATAGTACTAAACAACAGACAGTAATTGGATCTTCGAATGTTTCGATTACACCTGAGGATCCTACAGAAGTTCAAAGTAATTTTACATTTAATTTACATGCGTGTTGACTTATAATTGATTTATTTTTCAAATTCTTATATTATAATATACCATTTGTAGCTGAAAATGGTGGGACGCGCAGAGGTCGAGGACGTACGCTACTTAGAGAGTTATACGAGTTAGATCCAGTCAAGCGTGTCAAAGTTGGACGAAACAATTTTGGTCAGCCTGTTGGATCAGAAGCTCGACTTTCAGCAGGATACATGGGCATTTTAGGACGAAATGAAAATATGTTGCCTATCAACTACGAGTCATGGCATCAAATGCCTGATAGCAACAAAAACCAAGCCCTCGATAATATTAAGGTAACAAAATGTTAATGCCATTTGTAATGCTTGGGAAATAGTTTCATTTATATTTACTTTATTAACTTGTGTTTTTTGTAGGCGAGGTTTGCTTTAGAGGTCTCGGATGCTTATGTAAAGAAGGCATTGGGAAAAAGATGGACAGACAATAAAAGTACTTTGAAGAAAAATTATTATAAGACAAAAACAACCCTCGATGAGAAATTGCAAAATGTCCCGCCGGGTATGTTGAGGTACCAATGGGAAGATGCGGTTAGATTTTGGCATTCGAAGAAAGGCGAGGTATGACGTACTTCCAAACTATTGTAATTATTTTGGTTTATAGTATTTATTATTTACGTACTAAAAATTTCATAACGTAGGATCGTGAACAAGTTGGAAAAAGTAGCAGGCAGAAACAAAAATTCACTCACACAGCCGGGTCGAGAAGTTTTGCATGTGTAGCTGAGGCGGAGGTATTTTTAATTTTTAATATTGTCAAATATGTATAACTTTCCATTAAATAATATTTTTACTACTATATTGTAGGAACTGTCGTCCGGTCAAAAAGTTGGACGCCTTCAACTTTTGGAAATTACACATAGGAAGAAAGATGGATCTCCCATGACTCCTGAAGCTGGTGAAATAATGGTACGTTTACTTAATACGATCTGACTTGTTTTAGTTATTTATATTATTTATTTTCTAATGGTTTAATTCATTGCTTGTAATGCGACTATTGTTATGTTGCATATGTTTTTTAATATATATTGCGTTCCTAACTATGTCATTTATTTATTAGGAAAAACTAAAGGATAAAAAGGCAGAGTACGAAGCGATTGCTTCTAGTGATAGTTCTGTTCATCTTGAAGACATTGATAACAGGATTATTACTGAAGTTTTGGGTCCTCAAAGGTATGGTCGGGTTCGATTTCAAGGATCTTTTGTTAGCCCAACCCAATATTTTGGATCCAGCTCGCAGCAATACATGGCTTCGGGGAGTCAGGCTCAAGCTGAAGTTCAGAGGTTAAAAGACCAGATTGCTCAGATGCAAGCGACCACAGTTGAAGTTCAAAGGAAATATGAAGAACTCCAGCTACAACTTAAAGCAGAGATGGCAGCGAGGGAAGCAGCGACTGTAGCGAGAGAAGCAAAGCAGAGCAAAAAGTATGACGAACTCCAGCAGCAGCTTCAGACTATGATGAAGATGTTTCAGTCGCAACTTCCGCCGTCATAGTGTATTGCATAAATATTTTTATCATTTTAACATTTTACATTTTTGCAAAAATAATATGAATTCACTTTTATTTATTGATATTAATATTATTTTATTCGTTTGATTTGAAATATTATATAAATTTATTGCTTTTGGCTGGTTTAGATCTGGTTGCTTTTGATTTGTTGCTACAGGAGGGCTGAAAAAATGAAAAATTTAATATAAAAAAAACCCCAAAATAGTGGCGTTTATGTATAAGTTCTTTAGCGGCGCTTAGAAAAAAACGCCGCTAAAGATAATGTTCTTTAGCGGCGCTTAGAAAAAAACGCCGCTAAAGAATTAGAAAGAAATGCCGCTAAAGACCATGTTCTTTAGCGGCGCTTAGAAAAAACGCCGCGAAAGACCATGTTCTTTAGAGGAGCTTAGAAAAAAACGCCACTAAAGACCATGTTCTTTAGCGGTGCTTAAGAAAAAACACCGCTAAAGAACATGATCTTTAGCGGCATTTATCTCTAAGCACCGCTAAAGAACATGGTCTTTAGCGGCGTTTTTTTCTAAGCGCCGCTAAAGAACATGGTCTTTAGCGGCCTTTTTTTCTAAGCTCCGCTAAAGAACATGGTCTTTAGTGGCGTTTTTGTTTGTAAACGCTGCAACGGTTTGCGACGTTTTCGTTAGCGGCCTTTTTTGCGGCGCTTATGGAAGCGCCGCAAATACCTTTAGTGGCGTTAAAAAGCGCCGCTAAAGGCCTAAAAAAACGCCGCTAAAGACCTGTTTTGGTGTAGTGCATGCCAACTATATCCAACAGTTTAAATAACCACAAGGTCAAAATATTCAAAATCAAATACATATTACTTACCAATTATCCGTGCACAATCACAGCATATTTGCATCTTTAGCAAAACATTGTCACTAACATATACATAACATGTACACATTTGCACTTTCACAATAGTTATCATATCCACATATCACATATTCACATTCACATATGTACATAATTCACAAGATAAACATAGGTATGAGAAAGCTTACACTCGGTATTTGGAGTACGGGTTTAGGCTACTACTAAATTCCCAAATAACGCATTGAATCATGTCCACAAGTAATTAATCCAAACACTCACCAATTACGCTTTCGCTAAAAAGCCAAAAGCTCAAACTAGTTTTTCCTTACCTTTATCTCTACTCGTAGGAGGTTCTTTCGAATATGGAACTTCAACACAACCAATTCACACAACAATATATCCAAAAATCAGTCAAGGACTAATTACAAGCATACAAAACATAAGCCTAAACTAAGTTCTCATATAACCAAAACTTTTAACATAGCATACTTTAAATTTGAATATCTCAATCTATACTTAACCTTTTCGCCTAAAACAAATTTCGTTCATATTTTAATTCACCTGTGACTAATTCTCACCCTTTAAACTGCACAAAACTACTCAATTCATGATATTGACTTTTTCGACATATTTTATAGCTATTTTTCAAAAATTAATTAACACTCAAGAAATCCTTAACGAAACGTCAAAATAAGTTTAGAAACCTTTTAATCATGTTAAAACTAGTTGAAAAACACTTTCAAACCACGTTTTTATCCATAAACTCAAAATTCACCATTAAAGACCGATTTTTTGGCTTTTATTTAAAACATGCAATTTAATGGCTAAAATCTTGTTTTTAAATACTAAATAACATTTAAAACTAATAGGAAGATGAATCATTATCTTAGTTGATGAAAAATTTAGCGTTAGATTGAAAACACAAAAGCTTGACAATGGAGGAACTATGGTATTTTTGAGTGTTTTTCTTAGTTTTTTTATAGAGGTTTAAGGTTCAAGGATGATAGAAATCAAAGAGGATTAGGAATTGGAGTTCAAAATTGATTGAAATATAAAGGGAGAATTAAGGGACGGCAAACACAAATTTTGGGGAAAAGTTGATGTGAAAAATTGTAGGTAGAAAGGAAGAAATAGGTTGGTTATTAAAATTTGGTTTAATTGCTTCATAAAAACTCACAATTTTGACTCTTTTACAAACCAGTCCTATTTTCAAAATGGAAGTTATTTAAGACTCATTTTCAAAATTTGATTTAATTTTCTAAAAACCATAATTGAAAACGTTTTCGATATGTCATGTCACAAAATTCCAAACACTCGAAGGCTAAAATTCTGAGAACACCCTTAAAACTCCTAGGCCCTATTTTGGGATGTTACAATCTATTTACCCAAAATACATCTCATTTCAAATTAATGTCAAACATTAATTTTCATTTCATAGTTTTAATTCTCAATCAAATTCATAGTAAATCATATAAACTTCATTCCTATTTCATATTAATTCATCTTTATACCAAATATATATATCAATTGCCAATATAATGTCAATTACTACTTCATTCCACAATACAAATTACAAATCACATTCCATCTCAATTTTCAAATTCATGGATTCATTGAACATAATCAATCAATGTTCCCAACTCATTCCACAATTCTATATTCCATTTCCATTTCACATTTCACTTCAATTTCACATCATTTGTCATTTCAAATATCAAATATTTCATTTTTACCATTTATTTCCCCATTAACATAACTCAAACTTAGGGATACATGAATCCAACCAACACACCAGTTTGGCACCCAGTGCCTTATCGACTCATAATCGGAGTAACCCTGAACTCTTCCAATCTTATGGCATGCCAATTATAACCAACGTTTTCCAAATAATTAATAGGGTATTCATTATCAACCAATACTTAAATTCACATTTATTATCAATTTCATATTATAACATTATATTATACTTTCACATATATTAAATTTAGTCATTATCACTATCAACCCGGCTAAATCAAACCAATTCAGCTCATTTCATCACATCACCGCAGAATATATTCTCTTTCAATTCAAATTAAGGTCAATTTCTTAATTATTTCAATTTGCAATTCATCATATTCAATTTAGTCCTCTCATTCTCCTTTTTGTACCGAACTATAAACAATTAAAATTTCAATTAAATATCATTACAATTATAATTCTAAATGCATAACCATTTAGTAAAAAATACCGTATGAACTTACCTAGTCAAAACAACAAACAAACAACTCTCTATGGACTAATCAGCAAATTTTGTATTCCCTCGATCATCTTTAATTTGGTCCAATTTTCTGATGTATTCAACAATTCAATTGAATTTCACAATTCCAAATATCTTATATTATCCTATTCTAAGTGTATATCAGTTTAAATTTTATTATTCGAATGCCCTCTAAATTTTTACATTTTATTCAATTTAGTCCTTAAAACTGAAACCATTATAACTTTCATAATCGAACTTCATTTTTCAATTTGCTTTCAATTATGTCCTTCTAAAGCTCTCTAAAACCTAAATGTATAAAAATCTCATGGAAATTTCATTACCTTTTCATTTTAGTCCCTATATGCAAATTTAATAAAATTTACTTAACAAATTAATCCTATTTCATTTCTAAGCCTCAAAATTTACCATAAGCATTCAAAAACTTTAGTTAACATCAATGGAAAATTTAAACATCTTTAATAGTTTTGAAAATAGAGATACAAGTTAGCTAGACCTAGTTGCAACGATCTCAAAAACATAAAAATTATAAGAAATGAGCTTGAATTACATGCCATGCAAATGGAAGAAAGCTTGGACGAAAACCTTTAATTTTGGCAATGGAGCATTCGAGCTCTTGGAGAAGAAAAGTAAGAATGAAGATGGTGGCTTATGTTTTAATCATTTTAATTTATTATTATTTTTACTTAATATAATAATATAACGTAATTAACAACAACATGGCCACCAACCGTCCTCTTTAATCCATAAACGTGTAATTGCACTTTTAAACCATGATAATTGGTTTAATATGCCTTACTCATTTAGAAATTCAATAATGATAATGTTTTATGGTTTTTACGATTTAGTCCTTTTTCCTCAATTAACTATTCAATTGCTAAATTTTTTTGACCAAACTTCAATTCACCTATATAACAGCTTTGTAAATATTTAATAAAAAAATTCATGGGCTCAGTTTATAGAAACAAGGTCATGATAACTCATTTGCCAAAACCACTTGTATCTTGAATAAGTGACTAATTAATAAAATCTATTAAATCACTATTCACTATTATATTATATTTAACTTATAAATATTAATTAAATATATCTATGCACTCTCTTGTCAGAATTGTGGTCCCAAAACCACTATTTTTGACACCACTAAAAATGGGTTGCTACACATAAGGATCTAAATACACCACTTTAGCAAAAACTAATACGTGTATTGATGTATGTTATGTCGTTTAGTGATCAGATCTAGACTAGATCTGACCAGATCCGTAGTGAAGGAATACTTTTGTTTAGATCTATCACGGTTCAGACATACACAATATTGTGTGTGTTATAACTAAGTATCTTTGTGTGACTGATGAAATTTGTGTAAATCTATATTTTTAACTATGACTAATCGATTAGAAGAATGCCTTTGAAAGAATATTTAAATGAGATTTGTGCCCTTTTTCATGGTTGGCTGAATATAAGTACCTGATATTAAAATATTATGTTGGCCACTAATGTGATATGATATTATATATGTTGTACCAATTTGCACATTTTATGATGTAATCAAGCCTATTATCTCTGTTTTTTTGATTACATGATACATCATGTACGCTATTATCGAAATCTTAATCACATGAATTGAAAGCATCTTTAATCATGCTCACCACTACTGTTTTATTGAATGCATGACAATTCATGCCACTATTTCAGTCACTGATCACATGTTCAAATCATGCCTACTGTACTATTTTTGTTATTGTTAAAGCATGTCATACTCCATTGCGGTTGAAATGAGTATGTAAGGTGGAATTACTGATAGCTTGTCTACAATACTGGTGGCTTGTCAACATTACTAGCAGCTTGTCTGCAACATTGGTGCCTTGCCCACAATACTGACAGTTTATCTCCAATTACTGGTGGCTTGTCCATAAACTGGTGTGTTATTGGATGGATGAGTTCTGGGGAACTCTTATTATGGTGTGTAGCAGAGTTAGGTTGTCACCTGTTTTGACGTACGGTAGGAATAGAAAGTGCTGCTGGAGTGCTAACATAGCAAATACCATTGATTTATTCAAGAAAATTTAAGATTAATTAAGTAAACTAACATTAATTAATTAATTATTAAAGTATGTATATATGTTAAAACAAAATAAACAAAACTTGTTGTTCATCTTCTCTTCTTTTTCACTCAAAGCTAAAATAGGAAAATTAAGGTTTCATGTGTATCAACTTTTGGTCCTTCAAATTGGTATCTATTTAAGTTTATTTTTCATAAGTTTTATGTTTTTGAGGTCATTCTAGCTTAATCTAGCTAGCTCGAGTATTAAATTGTAAAACTGTTAAAGTTTTAAAATATTTTCATTGATGGTTTTTGGGATTTTTATGTTTAATGGCAGGATTTGAAGCTTAGAAATGTAATAGGACTAATTTGTAAAGTGAAATTTTTTAGTTTTGAGTTTAGGGACTAAATTAAAAAATTTTTGAAATTGACATGAAATTTCTTTAATTATTGAATTTAGAGGGATGTACAAGTATGAATTTAAAATCGAAATGAAAAATAGGGTTTAAATGTGAAAATTATGATTGTTTAGATTTTGTGATTAAATTGAATAAAATGTGAAAAATTAGGGGCACCCAAAAAATGAAATAAGGCTGATATATGTTTATAATTGGATGAAATAAGAGGGTTGAAATTGATAAATTGAATTGAATAATTGCACAGATCGGGAATTGGACCAAATTGGAATTAATCATGGAAAAAGGCAAATTTGCTAATTTGTCAGTAGAGAATTGATCATTTATTGTTTCGACCAGATAAGTTCATATGATATGTTTTGTGTTAAATTGTTATGTGCTTAAAATTATAATTGTAAATAACTTTAGTTTAATTTTTTATTATTTACGATTTGGTACAAAAATGTGAGATATGGATTAAATCATAAAGAAATGACAAATTAACTGATAAATAGAATATAATTAATTGCAAAATGAGATTAATTTGTTTAATTGAATCAAATTGATATTATCATGTTTGATATTTGAAATAGAGGACTAAATTGAATAGATTTGGAAATATTGTATATTGTTATAACTGTTTGGCTTTATGATAAGATGAATTATATTGTTATGCATACAAATTGATAATTGGTTAATGAAATGAAAGCAATGAATTGAGAAATTGGCTTATAAATGTAATTCAGAAACTGTTACCCTATTAATTGTTCGGGAAGAGTCGAGTATAGTTGGAATGCTATAGGATAGGAAGAGTTCAGGGTTACGAGGAGTGCTGGTCACACATAATTGTTGGTTATACTGATCAGTGTTGAGCACATCTATTTGTCGATTTAATGACCAGCGTTGGGTGCAACTTACTATTTCAGATTTATCCGATAAGCACTAGGTGCCAAATTGGTGTGATTGGTTAGGTTTATGTATCCATTCAAGTCTGAGTTAGATTAATATGGGTATAAAATAAATTTTAATAAATGATATTTGAATTGGGTTGACATTATGAATTGATGATTTGTATACATATTGTGATCAGCGAATACTGATGGCATGTGAAAAATTATATGAACTGGTTATGCAAGCCTAGAGGGTCGATATAGAAATATGATGAAACAATGAATCTGATTCAAGATTCTAGTAAGGAAATGAAATAGTAATTGACATTAAATTGAAATTGGATGTATAATTGATAATAGATGGAATGATATGATATTATGAGAATGACGTTCATATGGTTAAATATTAATTGGTTTTGAGAATGGTATTGAAATGTTAATCTTGGTAATTTGGTTTATGGTATTGAAATGTTAATCTGGGTGATTTCGTTTATGTAACATCTCAAAGTAGGGCCTAGAACTTGAGCCTGGCGAGATGGGGTACACTAGCAGGTCTAGCGAGTTGGTGTACGCCAGTAGGCTTAACAAGCTAAATGTTCACTAGTTTTTCTAGCAAGTTGGTGTTCACCAATTGGTCTGGTGAGCCAGTGTTTGCTAGTGGATTTAGGAAACTGTGATCGCCAGTAGGCTTGGCAAAGAAGGGATTGCCAGTGGACTTGGCAAGACAGTGTTCGCCAGAAGGCCTAGCGAGTAAGGGTTTGCCAATGGGCCTAGCGAGCTGGGGTTCACCAGTGGGCTTGGCGAGTTGGGGTTTGCTAGTGGGCCTGGTGAATTGTAATCACTAGATTGGGCCAAGAGTCAAAAGTAGGTGTAATCAAAGAGTAATTATATTACATTTATGGGACATGTTAGACTCATTGAGTCATTCTAAGGCGCTATAAGGAGATCCACTTATCCAATAGGAAAATAAGTTTATGTTTTCTGGAATAAAGTGTTTCACTATTTTAAGTTATCTAATAGTAAGTATTTGTGAGCAAGACTTCGCATAAGTATGACGAACTTGGTTTGCAAGTTTTGTGACTTTGCTAAATTATTGTTTAACTTATGCTTTGTGTGTGCCTTATGGTTATCCTTTCCTATATATTCATTAAGTTTGCAAGAGCTCACACACCCCTTTCTAAACATTGCAGATAATTAGATCGCATAGTGAGCAGTGGTGAGGCGAGTGATCTAGGAAACATAAATGCTAAAAAGGTTATTCAAGCAGACTCTAGATTAAAGGCAATTTGGGAATATGCATGGGCTTAGAGATATAATCTTGTTGACTTCGTCAGTTATTCTTAGACTTAGTTATTTTATTGATTTCTTATGTTTTTCTTTATGTTTTAATTGGCGAACCAATAAAGCTTTATAAACACATCTGAATTTTAGGTATATAAATATAGCACAAGTTTATTGATGTTATCTTAATTTACAACTTACTCTTAAATAAGTTATTTATAGCATAATGTCAATCATAAGCTATATCATGAAATATTCAAAACTGACAAACTGTGTAGAGTTGGCCAAAATAACTAAGTAGCAGTAGGGTTACGAACTGTACTGAGAACAAGCCCCAACATCTCACAAATAGGTATTTGTGAACCTTTAATGAGTTTCTTTATGTTATAAAAGAAACCCTACGAACTTTGTTCGTAATGTCTAAACACTTAGAGATAGTTCGTGAAACCTACTCAGTATAAAGAAACTTACCCTATGAAAGTCTTAGATTGTGCAAGCTAGCAATGGTGCAAAACCCTATGTCAGTTGGATAAATTATTGTATACTATAAGGTAGATTATTTTGCAAAACTTAAGGCTCGCATTCCTTTCTTGAATTATTTAAGACTTTTATAAAATAGTAGTTAAGATTATGTATACGAAGTAGGTTCGCATAGTTATGCTATTGCGTATCATGATGCGAGCGATCTGAGTTTGTGTGCTTGTGTTTTTTTTAGAACTATACTTGTTTTATTTGTTTTAACTTGTGGTGTGTTGGAGGTTTGGTTGCGCTTAAATGGAAAGTCACTTGGGTGGCAAATGTGGCATTCCATAGCTCAGGTTCAACGATTGAACCAAGTATGGGGTGTTACAGTTTATTTCATATTGAAATGTTATATAATAAGGTTAAATGCTAACTTACCTTTTTTATTCTTGATTTTCCATGATAGGAAAACTTTACCAAGCTAAGTAACATGTAGTGTTTAATTATAACTTGAGGTAAGTTACTTGGTATAATACTTGTGAACTTACTAAGCATTGTAATGCTTACCCCTTTGTTTCATTTTCCCTATATTTTGTCAACTTACGAAACATATTAGGAAGATTATCGAGAAGCTCACACTATCTTGTTATCGATTCGGTAGTCATTTGTATACATTAAGGCTCGGTTATGTATGGCATGTACTTCTGAGTTTATTTTTGTTTACTTGTATAGTGATACGACTTTAAATCCATGTTGATAGGATTATGGAAAAGACAATGATTAGTTGAAAACGTATGCATTTAGTAAATGGATTGAATTGTGCATTTGGCACTTCAAGTGGCATTTTGTGTATACAATTACATAGGTAATATGATATCATGTAATGGTTAAAAGGCTTGGTTGATTAGGTTGAGTTTGTTTAAGTTAATTTGATATATTTTGATGCCAAATTGTGGAAATATTGGATTAGTTTATTTGAAATGGTGATACATGATGTTTTGACATATATATGGAGCTTATAATGTGTCTTTGATGAAAATTTTAGGTTGGTAATACTTATATAAAAGTATAAAATGGATGGTGGTGTATTAGGTGTTAGATGTAATAGTTTCTATGCCATAAATTTGGTCATTTTAGGACATGACTAAAATGTTAGTATGAATTGACTTGAGTGATGGTGCATTGGCATAAATTGAATTTGAAAATGACATATGATTATATGATGTCATTAAAATGGTTAGTGGGTCAATTGAGGTTATTTATAGATAGATTGAACATGGTTGATGTCACACCCCAAATTTAGTGGATCCAAGAAAAAGGCGTGTAGATGTGAATTGTCTGTTTTGGTGCACTCTGGTAGTTAGTCCGCCAATTTATAGGCTTCTGGAGAACTAATGTTTGGCATATAGAGTACCCACCCATAGAAGTTTCTCAAGATTTAATTCATGAAGTATTCTTCAATTGAAGAAAGAGTGTGGTGAGCTAAGAGTACGCCTTAGGATTCCTGGTTGAATATAAGATGTCATATATGAGTTATCGTCAACAGGTATAGTATGCCAAGTATACTCAAACGTTGTGCAAAATGGGTTCGGTAACGTGATTGGTTCAGAGTCAATTGAATCTGACTTTACTTTTAGTAATGCCTTAACATAATTGTACTTAATCTACTGCTGAGAAAAGACCTAAATTGACCTGCTTCTTTCGATAGCTAGATCTCAAGCTACCTGGCCTGTTTCTATAGGCCTTAGTATTGTACCCTACAATGTTTTGTCTTCATTCTATACAAATTTTGCTCTATGTCTAGAGTCTGCTTCAATTATTTAATCGAATACTCACTTGCATCATTCAATTTTTGTCCAACTAATTCAACCTGTTCAGAATTAGATTCAATGTAGAGGCATACTACACACTCGTCTATGTCTAGGGAATGTACGCATATAATTGGGAAATAAAAACAATTAAATGAAGTTGTAGATTAAATCAATATATGCTTCAGTCAATAAAGAGAATAAAATTTTTCATCACGTAATCCCAACCCTATGAGATTTAGCTCATGGGTTGGAGATTAAAATTCAAGTTCAAAATAACATCCAACATCGTTTCGATCAATTCAATTCAAGGGAGAATAAGTTAAGAAATAATGGAAGAACTTAGAAAGATAGTTATTGCCAAACCAATCCATAATCCAGTAGCACAGTGTCCTGTGGTGGCTGAGAAGGACTGTCTTCAGTCTCCTCTTTACGTCTTTACTCAGTCGCTACCCTCTATTATTGCCTGTGGATCTCTACACATAAGGCTTCCCCTCCTTTGGCTTTTTATAAGCATTTCATCCTAGGGTAACTCCAACAGCCCACGATATCTTCTCGTCTTTTCTAGATAGATTATTCTGGTACAACTAGAGTTAGGCTGAGACTGGTATGCGCTAAATGTTGACTCGGTCATCTTCCTGGACTGCCATGGCATACAAGATGGCAAACTGTCCAACCTTTTGCCCCCACAAACCTTCACTCCTTTATTTCTTTCTCCACAGCTTGCACCTTCCAAACCACCAAACACAACCCTTCCACACGCAATTAAAAGTATCTAACATGTAAACACCGTCGAAGCTCCTAATGCAAATAATAAATACTAATAAAATGTCCTAAAATGCCACTAAATGTACCCAAGTACAAGCAATTAGCTATGTCTAAAGGCATGAAAGATAACTCTTTTTGAGAGTTATCACAATCAGATGTTTTTTATTTACTTTCTTTGATTTTTGTAGGACATTAAGGGGACAACTTATGTATGCATTTCACACTTGTCAAGAGCCATTAAGAGGTATTGGGTGTATATATATAGTAAGAAGGGAACATCTGGATTATTTTTTTCTTTAATAGTTATCTTTGATTCTTCTTCTTAAACTTAAATATCTTTTCTTCTTTATTAAGTTAGAAGCTCAGGATTTGAGTTAATCAGTGGATGTTCCACCTCCTAGTAAGTCTGATAACTTTGCATGTTGAGTTTTTCAATAAGTAATGAATTTATGAAGCATAAACAGAAAGATGTGAATCAGAGACCTTGTATGGGGGTCATCTATAATTGAGATGTTAGAAAATAATCTACAAATAGGTTTAAATGGTTATTCCATGTTCTTTAAGCTATTTTTGTTGCTGGTTCGAGAAAAATGTTTAGGTTTAGAACTTTGAGCTGTAGTAAAAGTGAGTATCAGGTGAGTCTCTATCCTGATTCTTGCGTGTTAATTGTTCAATTAGAGATATATATGAGGATAACTGGTAAGTATATAAAGTATAGTAATGTCGCAGCATGTTCACATTTGAGGTAAATGAATTACTAGATAAATAAAATGATGTGTGATGTAAACACATGTGAAACCATGTACGGAAAGGTGAATTTTGTTAAGAGAATATGAACAAGTGAGGTATGAAAATGAATTTGGGTAAGTGTATACTGTGTTGGATAAGCCAACATCCATTTGTGACGCCTTCGGTAAGGTAGGGACATTACTAACCAGACAGGCAAATCACGACATGAGAGTATGTATAAAACCATGTGGATGAGACTCATGGCATTGTATGCTAATGAAAATACTCATGGTGATGCCTCTAGTAAGATAAAGATTTGACTAGCATATGACGACATGAGAGTATGTATAAGACCATGTGGCTAAGACCCATGGCATTGTATGATAATGAAAATACTCATGGTGGTGCCTCCAGTGAAGTATAGACTGAACTGGCAAATCACGACATAAAGCTATGTATAAGACCATGATAGAGAAACCCCATGGCAACCTCTGAGATTGTCCAACGGAACATCAAACACGTAATTTTTTATAACGCCTTCATGGTGTGTTCTGTGAGGCCTTTATGGCATATTTGATGAAGCTTGGGTAGCTTGTTCTATAGTATTTATGCTACATAATCTGTAACACCCCTGTGGCAAAGTTTGGTCGAACACTTGTGTCATGATCTGGGTAACTTCAAGACTTCTTTGCTAACTATTGTGATGATAGAGAATTGGTAAGTTTGATGATCTCTCTATTTGATTAGTTTTATTGAAGATTTAAATATGATCTAAGTAGAACTTCTAAATAAGTCTCAAACAGTGTTATCTAAAGGGTGAATTCGCCATATTACTTTGTCAGTACAGGAAATCTGGCGTATTTGTAACTATGAACAAGTAAGTGATTAAAAGTCCTGAGTTTTGTCTACGCTACCCAAGGAAGTAATCTAAGTTATCTAGTAACCACCAAATCTGAATGATTTTCATATCCTGTATCAAGGCCATCTAGAATCTAAATTGTTTTGTCAAGTTGGGCATTCTCTTGATTTGTATCAAAGTTTTCTGGAATTTTTTAAACTGATTTAGAACATTTCATTATCACTATAAGTTATGATTTGTAGGTCAATTTGAGATATAGTCTGATTGATATTATAATAGTTACCAAAACCAGTACAAAAATTCCCCAAAGGTAAGGTCAATCTGGAGTTCTTCTTAAAAGATTAGTCAGTTTAATTATCTACCAAGAATAGTGTCAATAGGCAACCATCCAGTGAGAAAAGTAATCAGTGTTCGTTCGAGTAAGAGTCCACCGAAGGAGGATTTATTGGGATATTTTTTTGAGGAGTACAATCATTTTCTAAGTGAGGAAATAAGGTTTGTAATGAGTATTAAAGAATGAAATCTGTTCAACGAGTGAACTATGAATAGAAGGGTTAAGTATGAACGTTATGTATGTGTATATGCCCAAAATCAAGAGATATCTGCCAAAACTAGAAAGGAAGTTTATAATCTTCAAAATGAGAAATCATTCAGCAAATACTTCAAGGCAATCTAGGTTAAAACTCACTAAGTTCACTAGAACTTACTAGTGTTAGCTTATGTTCAAGTTTTGCTGTAAGAGTGAGTGCACCAGAAGGGACCAAGCTGGGGATGCGCCAACGTAGCATCAAGTTGGGATATTATGCACATAAAGGACATCTTAGGAGTATGACGTGTAGTTCTCTACGCCATAAAGACTCTGTTTTAACTAAGTTTTGTATTGTAACGTTGGACTCAGTTTCATACTAGATGTAATTATTTAATATCATATGTTATATTAAATAATGGTTAAAAGAAATAAGAAATATGTTTAAATATAATTTTTTATGGTAGTTAAAATTTTTTATTAAGGGTTTGAGTTGTAGCATCCAACATTCAGATTCAGTAATTCAGTTCGGGTAAAGGGTGTTGCAGTTGAAATATGGTGGCTTGAGCATGATTTGAATGAGTTTTATATAGGTCTTATGTGTACTTAAGTTACTTTCTAATAAAGTCTTGAATTGAGCATGAAAAGTACTTTAAAACTTATGATTTTAGTTATTAGGGTAAAATTATCGATACTAAGGACCAAGGTATCAGTACATTATCAAATGAATAGTGTTGTAAAAATGGAAAAATGCCAAAACAGTATCAATATTGATTATAGTATTGATACCTACCATAAAATTATCGGTATTTATTCCTTTGGTATTGATACCTAGTTCCATAGTTTTAAAGATTTTCAGATTGATCCTTAATCATGCTTGAATCTATTAAAATATGTTTGTATGTTCGATTTAGTCTCCGTTAGGTTCATAAATTCTACTATGCATGTATTTAGAATAACTTTATGATTTAAATTGAATCCAATGTTATGCTTTGCATGTGATTGTTTTGGTAACTGTAGTAGCATCCTGAAACTCGAATCTAGCAATCAGACTGGCCGAGGGGTGTTACACCTACCAAAATAGAAACCTTTTTGAAAATATAAATTAGTAGATCGCAGCAAGTAGGGTTGTATCCACAGAGATCGGTGATAATTTTATTCCTTTAATAAACAAGTAAAATAAAAATAAGATAGAGGTTTAAAATTAAAAACTAAAACTAAAATTAAAACAAAGTAAAAAAAAGAGATGATAAATTAAAATAAAAAATATATATGAGGAGAAACTCTAGTCAAAGCAAAATCTCTCTTTGATTCAAGGGATTGATCATTGATGCAAAGATGATTTCTAATGCTCTTTAATAAATTGGTTATAATTGCTGACAATCGCCTAGCAACCTAATCTCTTCTTACCTTCTCGATAATCAAGAAAATCACGATTTATTACGTCCTTTATTGACAAACAACCCTATATTGGTCACTTAGGATTTAGTCTATCAATAGCATTAAGAATGAAAGAGACTCAATTCTAACCAACAAACACACATTCAGGGTTTATTTAAGTTAAATTGCATGCCACACTACACAAACTAGGGGTGAGCTTTCAATCGAATCGAATCGAATCGAATGAAAAAATTTCGAGTTTGTCAAATTGATGAATCATATTTTATCATCCTAACTCGATTTGAAATTTTCTCGAATCAAGTCGAGTGAGATGAAATTCGAATTGAATCAAATCAAATATATTTGTTCGAGTTAAATTAAAAAAATTTAGGTCCTTATAATCACTATCATCCACTGTTATCAAATTTGATACTAATTTTCATCCCCTTATAATTTATTTATTAATCTTTTATACACGGGTTAACTTCTTTGCTAGCTTAGTTGCTTCAATTATCTTCTAATTCTTGTTATTATGTATTTTGAAATTAAAAAATATATTAAATGTAAAAATTGTGATTTTTTAATAAAAATTATCTTAAAGATAAAATGTGAAATTCATACCAACATAAAATTTTAACACGAACATTTTATGGCATCATCGATAATTTAATTTTAGCAAAACTTTATAAAGATTCAATATGACAAAAATATTCAATAATATAAATAGTACAAAATATGAAATTTAATTTAACAATATAAATAGTATATATAAATAAAATATTATTATTTAGGTTTAGGATTTTTTTGGATGATTTTAATTTTTTTATTTAGAGGTAAATGGTGAGAAGTAAAAGTTTAGAAGGAAAATAAAAAGTTTTGGAGGTTCAGGGCGTAAAAAAAATGGGGGGGGGAATAAATGGGAGGAGTAAAATTTTTGGAGGGAAATATTCAAAAAAAATGAGGGGGGATGGGTTTGGGTAGAAGGGGGGTAAGATGAGAGGGGAGCAAAAGTTATGGGGTAAAAGTGAGAGGGAGTAAAATTTTTTGGAGAAAAGTGAAGAGGTTTAAGAGTTTGAGGTAATAATTTAAATTATTATAGTTTGATATTCGGTTTATTTGAATTATTCGAGTTATTCGAATTTGAAAACCAAATTCAATTCGAACTCGAAATTTGAAAGACAATTCGAGTTAACTCGAATAACTCGATTAATTCGAATAACTCGATTTGTTTAACTCAAAATTCAATTTTTTTTTCAATTTGTTCGAGTCGAATCGAGTTTTGCTCACCCCTAACACAAACAATAATGTAGTTCGTCATAAAAATTAGAAATTAATCAGTTGACTAAATTTATTAACGAAACAATTATTTTAAGCTATCAAATATTGGACGCATAGTTAACAAACCTATTCAATTGTAGTTAACCTAGAAGGCATGGAAATACTAAAGAACAAAGAAAAGATCAAGAATGATTAGATCTCACAAACTTTATATAACCAAATTTCAAAATTTACTTTGACTAGAAAAGAAGCTTAGAAACACATAAAGACAATAAAACACAAAATCAAAGTAAAACTACGAGTGGCTATCTCCATCACCCCACCTAAAATATACTTTTAGGGCAAAAATAATATAATGGAGAAAATACAAAAGTGCCCTTGAATACATAAAGCAAAAATTTTAGGTTTTTCAGTAATATTTGCGTCAAACTTCTAGGAAGTTTTTGGGTTCCTTTCTAATGTTTTTAGGTTTGGTTCATTCAATAACCTTAGGTAGATCTTTCAATTCCCTTCGATTTGATATATTACATGCCTAAAACAGAGGTGTGTAACTCAAGTTATAACTAAAATACTGAAGTTTCACTATGTGGAAGTCCAATATGCAAAAACTTGCAAAAAATAAACTAAATACATAATAAATAAAATATAAGTATAAATAATATAATTCAAAACATAAATAACATAATTCAATGGGAGAAAATCACGAATGAATGAGAAATTACGCATTTATCAATCATAAATGATTTCAGATAATCTAACTAGTCATGCCAAATAGTAAATGTAATAGTAAACTTTTGGTTTACTTTAACATGTGTTTGAATCATACTTGTATAGTACAAGCTAGAAGGCATGACATGTAATTTCCTAAGACGCATTTGTTTCTAGATAGATTGTTATGATTAGATGTTCAAATTATTTTCTCACTTGTAGTCTTGATATGATATCCACTTAAGCAAATATCTATGAAGGTTAATAAATTTCTTCGAGACTTAGATGAAAATAATAGATCATCTACAATAAATTTTGTCCTTTGTATAATAATATTGTAGCTCTTCTAGAGCCTTCGATTAATTTTGCAGTACTTGATATGATATCAAATGTGAAATATTTTCTACCTTTAAGGATAGAATGGTTGTACCATACTCTACAAGACATGTAACTTCATTTTTGGGTTAACCAAATAATGAGAGAAATCCATACTTTTCATTAAAAAAAAAACATTTCATAAGAAATATTGCAAATAGTCATAAGAAAATATATAAAACCATTCTTTAAAAAGGAAAAAAATAAAGGCATGCTTAAAATATAAAAACAATAAGAAGAAAACTTTAAGACAATATCATTTTTTTTTGCTTCATAATTCTCAAATAAATCTGTCGCATCCTTATAAGAATCCATTAAAAACATCATCCTTATAAGCATGGCCATCTTTAGCATCATAGTGAAAATCTTCATCTTTTGTTGAGAAATTAGCATCCATTTCATCATTTTATAATACAATATTTGTCTCAATATTTTTTCCCTTCTTTTTAATAGATACTTGATAAAGTTTAACTAAATATTTAGACATACAACAAGTACGGAACTAATTCCCCTTCATACCAAATCGATAACATGAGTTTTCAATAACATTTGAAAGATTATTTTGACCATCATTTTCTTATTCTTCATTTGGTAAAAGTATCACTATTAAAACCACCATGATAAGGTTATTAGTATGTCCCCAGTCATGTCCTCAATTACAACCACCACGACCACAACTTCTATATTTTCATTGTCATAATTGTTATGTATTGCTACATTAGTTTCAGGGAATGGAACAAAACTACTGGGATGAATTTCGTGATTTTTAATCAATAACTTGTTATTTAGCTTACCCATCAGAAGGTATGAGATCATTCCAAAATACTTTTTAAAACCTTTTTTATAATATTGCTGGTACAAGAGCACATTAGTTATTTCAATCATAACAAGCTTTAAGGAGTATTATCAATTTTTTCATGGTCAATTCATTCTTTCAAATTATTCCACAATTCAAGAGTCAAGAGGATTTTTCACAATTAGATATTCTTTTTTTAGTCCTTCATGTAGATGATGTCGAATGAAAATAGTTGTTTTTATAACACCCTATACCTAACCTAATCGCTGAGTCTGAGCTACAAAATGTCACATTTGTTGCTGGAGCAACTACAATCGATTATATACAAACTCCACCATAAGTCATTAAATTACATTTTTTATAAGCATAAGACTCAATATATAGTCATTTATGGTCCATATGTGAGCTTACAAAAGCTCAATATCATCTTGAGGTCGAATAAGGACTAAATTGTAAAACTTTCAAAACTTCCTAAGCCGGTGTCACACTTTTCAGGGTTTGGTGTCGCGATACTAAAGAGAGTATGTAAGCTTCCCAACCTAATGACCAATTTGTAAGGTTTTCAAAATGAAATAGGATCGACGGCGCAATGAAGACAGGGGACATCGTGATATTCAGGGTGTGAAGTTGTGACTTTTATGGCAGTCCACTAACTTCAAATTTTCATACAATTCCAAGCTAACATAAAGCTACAATGGTTAGCCATAAGGCCCCAAATTGACCATCTAGTTACCTATAATATTTCAATATACAATTACCAAACCAAAAACATATTTTCCATGCATAAATGTTAACCATTTCATTCATTCATCAGATCAATACCCAAAATTTGATCATTTACAATTTGGAGGTAGTTAATCCTAGGTACATGCCATTTGACAAAATGAAAGGGAACTTTACAAACTTTGTTGAGTTGGAGGCTATAGTCTGGATGTTGGATTCACCTCTCGGGCTTCGAGATATACATGTACCTTTGCACGAAATAAACAAACCGTACGCTAAGCAATAAATCTCAATTGTATTTTCATGATTCATGATAAGATAATATAACATTACAATTGATGGTAGTGATAATAAACATATGTTTCCTATCAACCAAATCAACTTCATATCATAGATGGAAGTGAGTACATATATAAAAAAATAGCCATTTCATTCTTCCAATTTTTATAAAAGAAGTAATTGAGGCATACTATTGTCAAATATCATATCTATGCTTAGATAACATTCAGTATCAATCATAATACAACATATCCTTTAACCTAAAGCTATGAAAATATCATATTCAAACAACATTCATGAATCATTTACCATATTATTCCAATCTTGATCTGGAGTCAACTGACTCATTCATATTCATTTCAGCCCCCAGAGCTCATTTTCAACCAACTCACATAGTAGTTTAAATGCCTTTTCTATCATGAACTATATGTAACCCATTAAACTCAGCCTAGATGTTATGGCCGAATCTCGAAGATCACATTGGTCATATTGATGGCACAAAAAATAATTTAGCTCTTTTCTCTTAAAAATCATCATTGCTAAAAACGTCCTTGTTGAGAAAACCAAATTTTGTTTGAAATTTTTTATCTTTAGAAAACTCAAGTTTTGATATTTTTTTCAAAAAGTGTTGTACTTCAATTAAAACAACGCAGCGGATAATTTGCATATATAAAACTCGTTTGTCATTTTCAAAATGTAGATTTAATATATATCTCATAAAATATTAATTTTGTGAGCAGATAGTGATTAGTTTTGAAAACAAAGTATTGAATTTTGAAAACACCCTTCCTGGGCCTTGTTTGACTTAGTTATGAAAAATATGTAACAGTTCATTTTCAGTGAAATTAAAAGAGTGGTTTTGGGACCACAAACCGACGTGAAAATATTTATTTTATTGTTATTTTAATGTCTTCAGCATGTTAGTATTATCGTATAAAAATTTCATTAAGAAATTTTATCGTTTGCATGCTTAATTCGATAAAAAGGATTAAATCGCAAAAGGTGCAAAACTTGAGTTCTATAGGCTAAAGGTACTAAATAGATATAGAATTAATGTGCAAGAGTCCTTAAGTGGTAATTAAGCCATTTTAATTGTGAGTGGACATTTATGTGCATGATTAAGTGAATTTAATGATAAATAACAAAGGTTAAAAGTGTAATTTAATAAACAAAGTAAATTAAATTAAACAAAAACAAGGTATCATCTTTCTCACTTAGTTTCCACTGATTTTTGAAGAAATAAAACACAATTTTTGGTGCTTTAAAGGTTCGACCAGACTAGCTTGGGCATGTAAGCATTTTTTTCATCCTGTCTTCAATGATTTCTACGTTTTTTGAGTCGTTGTAGCTTAATCTAGCTCTCCCAGAAACTAATCTACAAAACTGTTAAAAGGTTAGGGTTTTTCCATGAATGAATACATGTGTTTTTTGATGTTTGATGGAAGAAAATGAATGTTTGTGGTTAGATAAACATCTTTTCTAAAGTGAATTTTGTTGAAAATGTCAATTAGGGATTAAATTGAAAAATAGAAAATATTCATGGTGATTGTGAAAATAATGAAATGTATGAGTTGCTAGGGATCTATATGAAATTCTGCTAGCATCGGTTAATGGTGAAATTGCATGAATTTTCATTTTATGAGCTTAGGGATTAAATTGTAATGAAATCAAAACTATAAGGGAAAAAGTGTAATTTTACTAAAATATGAATTTGGATTAAATTGAATAGAATGATTATTGAATGAATTGAATTTATTCATTTAGATCAAGATAAACCTCATACGGCTTTAGATCAGGGCAAAGATAAAGTTTTGGATTAATTAACTCCGTATTTACGTTTTATCGTCGAGGTAAGTCCATGTAATTACATTATATTTATATGCCCTTATTTTAATACATATGTGATGTGAACTACCATGTATATATTTGTCGCATATCCAACGATGTTACGCTGACTACAGAGCCCCGTTTGAACCTTAGAAATTCGTAGGATACAAATGATATGTCATTAGGGTTTACATGTTTCGAGTTCTGGTCTTGAATTTCCTACTGGTGGCTGAGTTCCTGCATGTGTTACGATACTCGACAGCTCGTGTGAGCAACATCGTATAGCTATGTTCTGACCCACAGTTCATGTGAGCATACTTATTCATAGCTCATATGAGCATATATGTAAAGGAATTGACGGACTATGGTTATATGTTAGAACACTTAGTGTGAGCTATCCCGAGTATCCAAAGGTATTCTAAATGGTTCAACGGGCATGATTTTGAAAGGAAAAGGTAAGAGATGGATATGAACTAAGGCTTGTACATATATGAACTTCATTGAAATGGTGCTACTTGGAAAATATGCAAGTTGAAATGGATGATAAATCCAAATAATTCATGTTAAGATTATTGGCTATCCATGTTTATTCACTTATGATTTATGTTATGTAAGTTAACATGTTTGTGTTGATGCTTAGGCTTTGAGCAAGCTATTGGTTGGATTATGCCATGCTAAATTTTAAAGTTATATAATGAAATGGTAAGTTAAGTTTTACGTAATACGAACTTACTAAGCATTCATGCTTACTTTGTGCTATTTTCCATGTTTTATAGTGAATCAGATGCTAGTTCGGGTTGAAAGCTTGTCAGAGACCTATCACACTATCCATCAGCTATATCGTTAGATTTTAATGTTTTTAAATCATGGTTACAATGGCATGTATAGGTTTTTTGTGCTTGACAAAATAACCATTATGTTTGTTTGTAAGTATGGTATTTTGGGTGATGAAATAGTTGTAATGTTGGCATGTATATGTGGTCTTATAATGGTTGGTATTTTGGAATTTTAGTGCTTAAAGGATGGGAGTTGGAATGGCAAATAAAATGCATACTATGAATGGTTATTTTGACATGCTTGAATGTGGTCATTGTGGTATGTTGGATGTAGTTGACATATATATTAAACTTTGCTAATGCTTAATGATGATGGATGTTGAATGGCCCAATTGGTATATTAAGAGTGGGTTTTGTATGTGAACATTATGGTAAGTTTTAGCATAGAATTAGTTACAAATTAGTTGATTTATGGCCAAACTGTACAAATGTATATTACATGTTTGGTTGTTGTGATTGAGCTGCCTTTTAGGCATATTAGTTGAATGAAAAAATTACCATATTGATCTATCTAGTTTATGCATGGTTTAGGTGCACTATGAATGCTTGAATATATGTGAAAAGGGTTGTAGGTGTGTGCATGCTTTGGGTGAGAAAAATGGCTTGGAAATGGCCTATTTTTTGTCCACATGGCCTGAGACATAGGCGTGTGTCTAGGACGTGTGTGACACATGACCATGCGATACGGCCGTGTGTCCCTTATAGCTTACAAAGGGTTGCAAGTTAAGCAGTTACACGGCCTAGCACACAGCCTGGCACACGGGCGTGTGAGGCCATTTCGAAAGGTACACGGCCTGGCACACGGGCGTGTGGCTTGGCCGTGTGACCCAAGTCAGATAGTTACACGGCATGGCCATGGGCTGGGACATGGCTGTGTGTCCCTATTTGAATACCCATACGGCCTCAGACACGGGCGTGTGTCTCAGCCTCGTTAGTCACACGGCCGTGTGACCCTGCAGTATGAAAAATTTTAAATTTTTCCTAAAAATTCTATATGTTTTCGATTCAGTCTCGATTCGTTTCTAAAGTGTTTTTATGGCCTCGAGGGCTCGTATAAAGGACAATTAATGTGAGTTTGATTGATATTGCTATGATTTTTGTTATGTTTTGAATCTTTTGACTAATTGAATATTTTGAGATGTAATCTTCTCGTAATGCTCTGTAACCCTATTCCGATAACGGATAGGGATTAGGGGTGTTACAAAATCCATCATAAATTATCAATTTCACAATCTTTTAGATGATAATTTTAAAAACTAAATCATGCAAAAAAATCCAATATCAAAATAATCCAAAGTCCAAAAGAAAATCCCAAGCAAAAGTCCACAGTAACAAAAAACACAACCCCAAAATATCGAGTACCAAAATAATATATTTTTTCAAAAATGACCAAGAGCACCTCTGTAAGCTGAGCCTGTCCAAACCTCGATTATTATTTGAAAAGTCAGGATTAGAAAGGGGTGAGCATTAAAAGCCCAATGTTAGATCAACACAAATATCATCACATACATATCAAAATATCAATTTCATCATATCAATCATCATAATAATCACAAGTTCTAATACTGATACTTATACAGGAACATGTCGATGCATACTTTAAAAACGATGCACACACCATATATCGAGTTGCCTAGAACTCGTCCATCCAATAACAAACCATTTGTGGACAAGCCACCACATAAATGCCAATAAACGGTCACATAACACTTTGTGGACACACCACCACATATTTTCCGGCAACAGCCACATCATCATAGGTAAACTGCCACATAACTTCCACCTTTCACAAAACCCCAACCCATGCATGTGATATGGCAATTTCACTTTTTAACACATCTTATCCACTTTTACATTTATGCATGTAAATATGCTTTCATAATACATGTCACTTATTGATCACTTATAATCACTTTAACATGTTAAACATGCTTTTAACATTAGATAATGGATCTCAATTTTCACATACACATATATAAGTCTTACATGCTTAAACCATCACATATATCACATAAGTCATACATCACATATCATGAGGATGAGATTTAAACATACATCATAATCACGTCAATTATCATGCGTTTCATAGAATCACTCGGTTAGAGTCACTTACTTGGTGTTCATCTTGTTAAGTTTTTCATCCTTTCATGAATATTTACTGTACTCATGTTTTAATATAATTAAATTATTAGTGTAATAAAATAATTATATCACACAAACAAATGGTTGCGATCCCACACCTTATATCGTAGATCTAATTTGCCACAATCTTTAATAACAATTTCACTTTGATCTAACTCGAAAGATGAATCTAACACATGAATAATGTTTCTTAGTTACGATTCGTTTGAAAAATATTCATCACTAATAGATTGGTTACCAAAGTCCTCACCAACAATTACCCCACAATTTTGGACTCACGAAAAGATGATTCCCAATGGAAAACTAGGGGTCTCCCCTACGATTATCGTTTGGTCCTTCAAGATGGTAAGGAGTAATATTAGTATGATAATAAATAAATGATAATAAAATGTAATATTGTCCCTATCGCCACTATATCATTCGACCATGATATGAAACCACTAAGAGAAGGATTTTGTGATCTAAATAACCACACTTACAACTTGATTCAATACAGAATGGTCGATGAATCGAGAAAGGAATGAAGTCGATGAATTAAGTGATCTAAAAAGATTGATAAAATGAAGGGAAAATGCAAGTTTAATCAATTAAAGAATCAGTAAGTGAAAAAGGAAGAGAAAGAAACAATTATTGGTCACTGTGGTGGTGACGGCGGTGGTCTGATGATAGCGACAGTGGCGGCAGTGGTTCGATGACATAGACAGCGATGGTTCAATGACGGTTTAGCAATAGTGGAGTGGTGGTTCGACAATAGAGGGCTATGGGGTCTTGGCGTAATGGGGGAGGAGAACTAAGATCCGCGGTGGCACGCAAAGTGATCACGGTGGAGATGGGAAGAGGAAAAGGGGAGAAGAGGAGTTGTGGCAGCCACGAGGTGTGGTGAACGGTGGTAGAGGGTTTGGTCACGGTAGAGGAAATGAGCAAAGATTAAAAGAAATGATGGTGGTTATTTTGCAAAACAGAGAGAAAATGGAAGAGAACAGAAATGAAAAAGAGAGAAAATGGGAGTAAGAGGGAGGTAAGGATGGCAAAGTGAGGTTGGGAGAGTTGGGATAGGTTGGTCAACTAGGTCTAGGTTCAATGAACCTCTTGTATGGCAAGGATGAAAAGTTTTGGCAATGGAGGGAGACATGGAGTAAAAAAAGGGATCATGCACCCTCAACTTAACGTAAGTTTGACCTATGTTGGAGGAAAAGAATCTTCCTATTTGTGGTGAAAAGGGGGTGGACAACAAGTGTAACAACCCTAACCCATATTCGTCGCTAGATTAGGGCTACAGAGCATTATCGGAAGTTAACAACATACAACGAACATTTATTCAACATATACAAAGCATACCATAAAACATATCAATACTTTTCAAACTCAAGCATATAGTCCCTTGTACGAGCCTTTGAGGCCTTAAAAACACATTAGAAATGAGTCGGGACTAAATCAGAAGCATATGGGATTTTATGGAAAAAGATGCAAATTTTGAAACTGCAGGGGTCACACGGCTGTGTGGACATTCGAAGTAGGGACACACGGTCATATCCTAGCCCGTGTCCGTACCCGTGTTACTCTCTGACTTGGGTCACACGGCTAAGCCACACACCCGTGTTCTAGGCCGTGTACCCCTCGAAGTGGCCTCACACGCCCGTGTGCCAGGCCATGTGCTAGGCCGTGTGACAACCTGAGTTGTAACCCTTTGTAAGCTACAGGGGACACACAGCCGTGTTGCATGGTTGTGTGTCACACACGGCTCAGGCACATGCCCGTGTATTTGGACGTGTGGATGAAAAGTAGGTCATTTTCAAGCCATTTTTCGCACCCAAAGTCTAGCCACTTACACAAACCAAATGTACCTATTTCATGTATTCAAATGGTTCCTATCATATGCATATACGAGCTAGACATCATAGTAACTAACCATTCAACCAATAAGCCAAAATGGCACCTCAATCTCAACAATCAATCTTGATCAAATACTTACTAAATTCATCCATAAATCTATCAACAAATTGATCAACTTAAATACTACATTTACCATAATGTTCACATACCATTCTCATGCATAACAAATACCATTATGACCATTTCCACATCTACCATCTACCTTATTAAATTTACCAAATGCCAAACACATTCAAGGCTAGCAAAACTAGCCATTAACAACCTTATGTACTATCCCATTCTATACCAACCAACATATCATAGAATACCATTATACTCACCATTTCACTACCATTATTTTAGTACCTAGATGCCAAAATAACAACCATTTAAAGTACCATCTATACATTATATTATATCAACTATTTCATCAACCAAAATAGCATATTTACAAGCTACACATAATGGCTAATTTCATCAAACAAATATACCTATACATGTCAGTATAACCATGACTCAAAATCGTTAAAATCTATCGATATAGCTGATGGATAGTGTGATGGATCTCTGACAAGATTCTAAACCGAACGAGCTTCTGATTATCTAAAAACATGAGAGAAATGACACAAAGTAAGAATATAATACTTAATAAGTTCGTAATGCATAAACAAAGCTTACCATTTCACTATATATAAGCTTAAAAGCAATTATTGAGCTAATCCAACATAGCTTGGCACAAGCCTAAGCAACCACAACCATTCAAGTTAGTGATAACCACATAACTTACCAAATTCATTGCATATCACAATAGCTTTTATGTATATAACATATAAGCACTCATACTTTCAAGAACATGGCTAAGCATATTTTAAGCATCATCAACTCATACCTTTTTCATGCTTTCATAGCATTACTTATCGAAGCATTTATCGTTCCTTCCCTTTTGTATAGTCGTTGAACCACTAGAATAATATCGGATATGCGGGAATCTCACACATTGCGTGCTAACATATGGTCGAAACCATTTTTTTCTCTTTTCTCATATAAATGCTCTCTCTCAAGCCATAAGTGGGTCTGCTCACACAAGCTGTCGGTCGAAACCTAGCTACACAGTGCTACTCACACCAGCTGTCAAGTAACCACAGCACATGCTGGAAACTCAACCACTGATAGGACGTTCAGGACCAATACCCAAAGCACGGTAACCCCTAATGGCATGTCATTTGTATCCTATATATTCCTAAAGTTCAAATGAGATCCAAAAGTTGTCAAAACTTCGTTGGATATTTCCGTAGAGTCTTAATATCATAATACAACATAATAGCATTTAATTCAAGCGTATTAAAACTTTAATTAAATGTTCAAACTTACCTCGATCGCAAACTAGAATTTATGATCAACTAATCCAATACTTTTTCCTTTCCCCAATCTAAATCTGTAAGATGCTTTTCTGGATCTAAATAATCAAACTCAACTTATTCAAACACCATTCTATTCAATTAAATCCAAAAATCGTATTTTGAAAAAATTATGCTTTTGCCCCTGTAATTTTAAATTCATTACAATTTAGTCCCTAAGCTTACAAAATGAAATTCATGCAATTTTAATGCCAACCCACTATAGTCAAATTTCACTTAAGTCCTTAGTAGTCCATATTTTTCATTAATTTCACAATTTACCGTGAAGATTACACATTTCACAATTTAACCTCTATTTGATAAATTCATCAAAAATCACTTAACAAAAGTTGTGTAACTAACAACAACTATTCATTTTATTCCATCAAATATCACAAACAACACATATACATTTATGGTAAAACCCTAGACTTTTAACAGTTTTGCAAATTAGTCCTTAGGCTAGCTAGATTAAACTATAACGACTTCAAAAACATAGAAATAATTTAAAACGGAACAAAAATGCACTTACATGCATAGATGGACTAAGGCCGAACCTTGAAAGGTCTTTAATGGCTTCCTTAGGTGAAAATTTCGGTTGATGAAGAAGAAGAAATATGATATCTTTCTTTTACTTCTTTTATTTTAAGTTATTTTATTAATTTACCAAATTAACCTTATACATTTATCTTATAAATTACATTAATGATGTCCAAATTTATCCACCAATTATATTAATGGTCTAATTACCATTTAAGGTCACTCATATTCAAAATTCATAGTAATTTGACACCTTTTACTATAGATCTCTAATTTTGCACCTAATGCAATTTAGTCATTTTTATCAAAACAAGCATGTAAACGATAAAATTTCTTAACAAAATTTTATGACACTACTAACATGTTGTAGACATTAAAATAATAATAAAATAAATATTTCCATGTCAAATTTGTGGTCCCGAAACCACTATTCCAATTTCACTAAAAACGGGATGTTACAGCAAGCACTTAAATAACATGGAAAAATTGTAAAAAAAATTAAATGGAAGAGTGTGAACATTATGAATTGAACCTTGGACCATTAGGATAGCTAAGGAGTTAATAAACCACTAAACTACTCACTTCCTTGTTCTCAAACTTGCACAAATAAGAATAAAAAATATGGGATGACATTTGCTAAGGGTTTGAAATAAATTTGCCCCAAACAAAAATTAATGAGAGTAAAGGGATTCGAACTTAGATCATCAAGGACAACTCCACCACTACTCAATCACTATAGTTGATATTTCTTTATTATCAAATGAGCAAAATATTATCTAAATAAAAATTTGGTCGTGACCACTCTTGGTTTATTACCCCAATTTCTACTAACCTGGTTTTTGGGATGTGACAACTCTCCCCTCCTTAAAAAAAAATTCGTCCTTGAAGTTCCTATTATCAAGCCAAATCACTTATCCAAAAGTTTCCTAAATTTTTTTTTTCTAAACCAACCACCATGCTTTCGCTGCACAACTCTAATTCCAATGTAGTTCTAATACTTCACCGTAAATCTCCAATAGATTTCCTATTTACTGACACGGATTGTCTCAAGGGACTATATATAGAAATATCACTAACGATTTCCTCCTCTCCAAATATCACTATTAACAAAAATCTTTTAGGTAAAACCAATCCTCAATTAGTGCAAGGCACAATTAGGATAGATGGTAAAAGTACCTTCATTGATGCCAGATGCATCTCGATCCTCTAGACGCCTAGTAGTATAAACCAATCTCTGATTTCGTTTTTGAGTTGAAGCTTGCATTTAACTTAAAGAATCATGTGAGCGATCTTTAACACGATGCTCAATGGACCCACTTCTCAGGCATATTCCTGACTTTTCCAACACTCACTCAAATGGCACTTATTACAATACTTACAAATATAAATTTCTCGTTGATCCAATAGAACCTCTAATACTAGCTTTTAGAACATTTTATGATGGTTTATCCTCTCTGCCCTACTTCAAAGGTCGTGAGTTTGGGCCAGTAGAATTAGACTTTCTCTTATTTTGTACTTTGTTCTTTTCCATTATCTTTCGTTCCAACCACTTACTCCCTTCTAATATCTTGTTCCTCTCAATCATAGTCTCAAAAACCCCTTTTTAAAACTCCCTACATTGTTTGGGATATTGTATCATCCCTAGTTTCGTAATTTCCTTCTTTAGCGATAGACACATTAATGATGTAATCTATCACAGGGTCAGACACAGGTCATTAAAAAGCTAACGACTAATCTTCAGTTACTCGACATTGTGCTCCTCGAAAATCACATACCACGAGTTCACATACCTCAGGTTTTCATATCGCTTTCTTGAGTCTAAATATTTATGTTAATCTATAGTTCAAAAATAAAACGTCTAACTATTTCCTGATCCACCCTGGGCCCCAGCAACACGCTGAAGCGCCCTAAGCATGGCCCGTGACACAACATCACCAACAAGCTCCTAACGATCCTCCTCAATGGTATGAGTATTTTCAACTTGGTCAATCCACTAGCTCAGGTTCAGTCACAGGCTTAGGTGTGCGCACTCGTGACACAAAATGAATCTATTTGGGTTCCCAGACCCTACTCTCCATAAGCTCTCATACACCTAGTACGAACGCCTTGTGTACTCATCCTTTTATCGAATTCTTAAGTTTTATGAATGTTTTATCCAATAAATAGAAATGAGCTTTTATTATCAATTCAATTTTTTTTAGTTTTAAAAGTTTTGTACTATAGTATCAGTATCTATAGTTTTCAGAATCTATAGTTTCATAGTATATAGAAATCTACAGTTTCACACTAAAAATTTAGTAAGTTAGAAGTACTTATTTGGGCAAGCTTCAAAGTCTCGGATTTTCAAAACAGAATCAAAACTTTATTTAAAATGAGTTTTGACTATGGCTTGGATTTTTTCCTAAATACCCTTTTTCACAAATATACATGCATTTTCAAAAAAATAAACCATAACCCGAGTTTTTGAACTAGGCTCTGATATCACTAGATGAAACCCTCGAAACCCGGCCTAGACGTTATAGCCAAATCTCGAAGATCACATTGGCCATATTAATGGCGTAGAAAATCATTTAGCAATTTTCTTTTAAAAATCATCGTTGCTAAAAATGTCATTGTTGAGAAAACTGAATTTTGTTTGAAATTGTTTATCTTTAGAAAACTCAAGTTTTCATATGTTTTCAGAAAGTGTCGTACTTCAATTAAAACATCGCAGCGGATAATTTGCATATCTAAAACTCGTTTGTTATTTTTAAAATGTATATTAAATATATATCTTATAAAATATCAATTTTGTGAGCAGATAGTGTTGTGTTTTGAAAACACCCTTGTTGGGCCTTATTTGACTTAGCTTATGAAAAATCCATCATAAATTGTCAATTTCATAATCTTTTCAATAATAATTTTAAAACCTAAATCATGTAGAAAAATCCAAAATCAAAATAATCCATAGTCCAAAAGAAAATCCCAAGCAAAAGTCCACAGTAATAAAAACACATCCCTAAAATATCGAGTACCAAAATAATATATTTTTTGAAAATGACCTAGAACACCTCTATAAGCCGAGCCCATCCTAACCTCGATTATTATCTGAATAGTTAGAATTAAAAAGGGGTGAGCTTTAAAAGCCTAGTGTGAGATCAACACAAATACAATCACATACATATCAAAATATCAATCTCATCATATCAATCATCATAATAATCATAAGTTCTAATACTAATACTTATGCATGAACATGTCGATGCAAACTTTAAAAATGATGCAGATTTTATGAATTTTTTTACCAATCTCCGCTACACACCATATATTGAGTTCCCCAGAACTCATCCATCCAATAACACACCATTTATGGATAAGCCACCACATAAATGCCGATACATGACCACATAACACATTGTGGACAAACCACCACATATTTGTCGATAACGGCCACATAATCGCAGATAAACTGCCATATAACTTCCACCTTTCACAAAACCCCACCCCATGCATCTGATATGGAAATTCTACTTTTTAACACATATTATTCACTTTTACACTTAGGCATGTAAACATGCTCTCATAATCATATATCTCTTATTTATCACCTATAATCTCTTTAACATGTTAAACATATTTTTCACATTAGATCATGGATCTCAATTTTCACATACACATATATAAGTCTCACATGCTTAAATTATCACATATATCACATAATTCATACATCACATATCATGAAGATGAGATTTACACATACATCATAATAATCATAATCACATCAATTATCATGTGTTTCATAGAATCACTAGGTTAGAGTCACTTGGTGTTCATCTTGTTAAGTGTTTCAACTCTTCATGAATATTTAGTGTACTCATGTTTTAATATAATTAAATTATTAATGTCATAAAATAACTATATGACACCAACAAATGGTTATGATCCCACACCTTATATCGTAGATCTGATTTGCCACAATCCTTAATAACAATCCCACTTTGTTCTAACTCAAAAGATGAATCTAACACATGAATAATGTTTATTAGTTAGGATCTGTTTCAAAAATATTCATCACTAATATATCGGTTAATAAAGTCCTCAACAACACTTACCCCATGGTTTTGAACCCACGAAAAGATGATTCCCAATGCGAAACTAGGGGTCTCCCCTATGATTATCGTTTGGTCCTTCCAAATGGTAAGGAGTAGTATTAGTACAATAATAAATAAATAATAATAAAATGCAACATTGTCTCTATGGCCACTATACCATTCGACCATGATATGAAAGCACTAAGAGAAGGATTTTGCGATCCAAATAACCATACTTACAACTTGATTCAATACGGAATGGTCGATGAATCGAGGAAGGAACGAAGTCTATGAATCAAGAGATCTAAAAAGATTGATATAATGAAGGGAATATGTAAGTTTAAGCAATTACAGAATCGACAAGTGAAAGAGGAAGAGAAAGGAAAAATTTTCGGCCACCAATTATGGCGGCGACAAAGGAAAAATTTTTGGTCACTGACTACGGCGGCAACAGTGGTGGTCCACAGCTGCAACAGCAGCGGCTCGACGGCAGTCTAGCGATAGTGGAGTGGTGGTTCGACAGCAAAGGGCTATGCGATTTTGGCATAATGGTGGAGGAGAAATAAGACCTGCTGTGGCAGGACGATAATGGGAGGAGAAAAAGAGGAAGAGATAATGTGCGGTGGCCATGAGGTGTGGGGAACGGTGGTGGAGGGTTTGGTCACGGTGGAGGAAATGAGCAAAGATTAAAAGAAAGGATGGTGGTTATTTTGCAAAATGGAGAGAAAATGGATGAGAACAAAAATGAAAAAGAGAGAAAATTGGAGTAAGAGGGAGGTAAGGATGGCAAATGAGGTTGGGAGAGTGGGAATAAGTTGGTCAACTAGGTCTAGGTTCAATGATCCTCTTGTATGGAAAGCATGAGAGGTTTTGACAAGGGAGGTAGACATGGAGTAAAAAAGGGGATCATGCACCTTCAACTCAAGGTAAGTTTGACCTATATTGAAGGAAAGGAATCCTCCTATTTATGGTGAAAAAAGGGTTGACAGAAAGCACTTAAATAACATGGAAAAATTGTAAAAAATAAATAAATAGAAGAGTGTGAACATACCACTAGGATAGCTAAGGATTAATAAACCACTAGACTTCTCACTTCCTTGTTCTCAAACTTGAGCAAATAAAAATATAAATATGGGATGATATTTGCTAAGGGTTTGAAACAAATTTGTATCGAATAGAAATTAACGAGAACAAAAGGATTCGAACTTAGATCATCAAGGACAGCTCCACCACTACTCAATCACTATAATTGATATTTATTTATTATCAAATGAGCAAAAGATTATTTAACTAAAAAATCTATCGTGACCACTCTTGGTTCATTAACCCAATTTCTACTAACCCAATTTTTGGGATGTGACACTATACATGTAGCATAATATACCAATTTCATCGTTATTCCATGATTCTTTTTATACTTTTGTCATCCCAATAGTTCGATAATGATGTCTTTCATTATAAACACATTTTACCATTTCGGGTGGCCCGACAATGATGGTTCACACAATTTTAATATTCTTCCATCCTGAATGGCCTGGCAACGATGGCTTTCATTATTCTTGCATTTTACCATCTCGGGTGGCCAACAATGATGGTTCTCACACTTTACCTATCCTACCATCCTAGATGGCCCAGGCACGATGGTCTTCAACCTAAGGCATGCCAGCTAATTTGACGATACTCGGGATCGTTATTAAGGTAACATTGAATCAATATACATTATAAACACATATCAAATTTCAATCTGATCATCAGTTCATTTCATACATCGTATATCATTTAGCAAATCATATAGTACTCATTTTTCCTATTCTCAAACCAATTCACAACTTTGGCATTCAATACCATCATAGAATTCAATTCAATCCACTATCTCAATACTCAATATCAAGCACAACAATTCAAATCATATGATTGTTATATACTCACTTCAATATTTAATCACGCAATGAACATGTATATGCAAACAATTAAATCGATTCTCGAATCATAAAAATACAAATTGAAATCTCGCGTCACTCATCGATAACTCTTGCTTTTCCCTTCTCTCTCGATGGCTCAGCATCAATGCAAAACTACCAATTTTCAACCAATTCACAATTAAATATCAAATCATGCATATTTTACAGTTTATTTAATTTAGTCCCTAAACCTGAGACAAGGATAACTTTTGATCTAAAGCTTTGGATTAAAATACATTTTAACATTTACTCGTCAGGGACCTTCTAATTTCTATTCCTACCACAATTTTGTATCATGTTTTCATTTTATTCAATTTGGTCCCTAATGTAACAAAGCTAACAATCAAACTTGTTAAGCTTTAAAATTTAGTCATTTTCATAATCTAAACTTAAATTCTAATAATTTCACACCTAATTCAATCAATTCTTAACTATTGCAACTTACCAAGATCTCGCCAATTGAATAAATTGATACATGGGTTAGCTTAATCAAGCTTTCATGATAAAAAAAACTATAAAAATCAAAGAAAAATGGCCAGGGACTTACTTGAGATGTTGGACTAATATCAAATAGGTTTTCAAAGCTTTTCTCTTCAACTTTTTAATGGTAGATGGCGGCTTTGGGAAGAAGATGATAATTTTGTCATCTTTTTCCACTAATTTCTACTTATATAATTAGATTAATTTTAATTAAACTTAATAAATTACTTTAATCATGCTTAATTAACCATAAATCCTTAATTAATTTAATATAATGACAATGAACATCACTTCCCACTATCATCTATTTAAAATTGGTCTATCAGTCATTTTAGTCCTTTGGATCATTGCTATCTAAGTCCACAAGCCTTTTACTAATTAAAAATCTATAATAATTAAAATTTTACAATTTAGTCCCTAGACCTTAATTAACCACATTTTTGACTAAATTACTTAATTGAATTTTAATATTTCAATATAATAACTCTGTAAAAATCCCTATTTATTATTTATGAACTCATTTTACGTAAATAAGGTCTCAAAACCGTATTTTTCGGCACCACTGGAAACTAAATCATTACAATTTTTGTCTTGTCTTGAATAGATTCCTCTTAATTTGCTAAAATTATATTCCCTAAAGTTAACATCTAGGTGAATTTCAGCATCTAATTCCCATGAAAAATGATTATTACGTAAGATATCATGGGTCGCAAATTCAAGTTTAGCAAGATTTGACATTATACAAATCATTATAAATGCATTATTATATATAACAAATACAAAATTCGTTCATACTTGCCAATCATGTGTGAATTAGAAATAATCTAATAAGCAATGTAGCATATTTGATAAAAAGCCACTGTTGACACCATTTTTTGATAAAACGAGGTCGACTTGGATTTGGAAAATGAAAACGAAAACAGGAGTCGCCACCAATCCTTTTTGATGAGGTGTGATCGAGTCACCTCGAAAAGTGGTTATTTTTAATAAATGATTTGATTTTATTAAAACAACGATTTTGATCCACGAAATTCAAAAAAATGGGTTTGGGAGTCGGTTATGTATGAGGAAGGATTAGCATCCTCGTAACGCCCAAAATTGGTACCTAGTTGATTAATTAATGTCTTAGTGTCAAAGATTGAAAACTTTGAAGAGTTTTAAAAAAATACGATCCTTGTATTAAAAACTTGTATAAATCAAATTACCCGTTAAGACCCTCTTTTTTCGAAGAGAGAAAATGTCATACCCAATGCGTTAGGGCATGATATTTCACCTCCTCAAAAATGAGCTTGTCTAAAAAACTCATGGAATAAAATTTAGAAGGATATTCAATTGTTTAAGTCAGATAAAGAAATCGCAGCCCAATACGTTAGGGCACAATTTCTCAAAATTCTAAACATTGAATATTGCCTTTATTATTTTTTAGACAAATCTTTATCTCGAGAAAACAACGTGTCATATCTAATGCGTTAGGACACGACGTATTGAATTCCCGATAATCAGCTTTTATTCATGTTTTTTTATTAAAGGTATTCTCGATTATTTAGATACAAATGAAGAAAATTGGAACCCAATACGTTAGGGCTCAATTTTCTCGAAGATCCCAAATACCGAGTATTACCTTTATTTTCAAAATTTTCTTTTTTTACGAATTTGGGTAAAAATGGATGTAATGGAATAACAATGAAGATAATGTAAGAAAAATAATACGAGCAAAAACAAAAAATATGAATAAAAAAGAAGACAAATATATATAAATATAACCAATCACGTATGCACAATAACAAGTAATAAACAAATAAAAACTAAAGCATAAAAGAATAATAATAACGGACATGTAAATAAATAAATAAACGAAGAAAATGAATAAAATTATAAAAATATAAAAGATATATATATGTGTATAAAATTATGGAAATATGAAAAATATATATATGTACACAAATTTTAAAACTATTATACGTTAAATTATATGTAAGCATGTATGTACATACATATAAACGTATATAACAATCATGAAATATAAAAAAGTATATATGCGGGTATATATATGAATCATAAAATATAAAGAATATATATAAAATATAGTTTTTAAAAGTATGAAGAATATGTAAGTATATATATATTTATGAAAATGAAATACATATATAGACATGTGTATAGATATGTATAAAAATTATAAAATATTATAAAAATATATAGGTACATATATGTATATACAGATAAATTATAAAAATATGCACGTATATATGTATATTATAAAAACACATGTATGTATATATATATATAACAAGGATTTCGAATTTAAAATATAAATGAGCAAATAATTATAACAATAATTAATAATAACAGTAAGAATATCAAATTTATTAAGAAAATAAACAAAATAACAAAAGCATTAAATTAAACTTTAAAACGAAATTAGGGGTTTAAATCTGCAAATAAATAAAAAGGGGTGGCCCGGGACTGAAAAAGGGCGTGCTTGAAGGACGAGGGACCGATTGGGTAATATCCCCAGCCCTGATGCACATCATTCAGCACGGACTAAGATGGAACACGCAGAAACTTGAGAGGCCAAATTAAAAAAGAAAAGGATGAGATTGCATAACAATCCAAAAGCGGATGGATCAAGCAGGAAAATAACCCCTCAGGTATGAAAACACACGGACCTTCATCAGAACGGGTCGGTTAGCCCTAAACGGCGTCATTTTGGGCGTTCTGGGGCTAGGCCAAAATGGCGTCGTTTCATGCCCCTATATAATCCAAAAATTTTGCAAAAATTTCATTTTTTTCTTCTTTCACAAAAAAAACTTTAGAACATTCTCTCAACTTCCCTCTTCTCCCCCAGAAATCGGCTAGAGATCCGGTCATTGGCCATAGTGCCAGCCGCCAGTCACCGATGACGACCCCGCCGTATACGGTGATCGGCAAAGGTCAAAAACTTTCAATTCAACCCTTTTAAACCCCTAAACCTGAATCTGAACTCAAAACCCCCAAAATATTAATGAAAGGATCCTAAAAGTTCAAGAAACCTTTCGGTTTCCAGCCACCTATCCTTGGAGGTGACTTCCTTGGCCGTCAACAGCGTCGAAGACTCGAATACGGGTCAATTTTTATTCCCCTTTCCTTCTTGGTTTTATTTTCGTATGCAAATTAAAAATAACAGTAGATTAAAGCGAAAATAAAAACTGTAAATATCAACCTTTTCAACTAATTTTCCGTTCTCTTAATATTGGATTCTCAGTGTGTAAAAATTACATGGTTAATGCGGCCTTTTATAGCCGATTTACATGCTGTTTGTGTCTGTTTTTGCTTTTGCTTCCGTATCTATTATTATTTCTATTGTTGTTCCTGTGTTTGTCTCCCTTTTGGCTTTGTTTACAGGTTTGTGGCAAAGTCAACTTGCTGTTTTGGTGCAAATGGAGGCTACCTTGGGCGACGAGTGCGCTACGGAGGCACATGAGCAGCAATGGCGCATTAGGGTTTCTGCCTTACCGAAATCAATTAAGGTTTTGGGCCTGTCGGGCCCTGGGTCTTTGGGTTTTGATTTGGGTTGTGGTTTGGGCTGGCATTGTAATGGACTTTATTTTTATTAGTTTTGGGTCTTTAGACCCAGGTCAAAATTGACCTGTTACAGCTGCCCCTCTTTGCTCGTTGTCGTGTAACGAGAATGGAGAAAACACTTTTGAAAGGTCAATTTTGCCTGGATTTGTCGAATCTTGGTCTCTTTAGGTGCTTTTCTTCTTCGGGTAGCCTCCTTCTAGTCCACTGTGTCTTGTTGCTTTGATCCACTCTGCTACAACTTTAGGGGGACGAGATTTGTGGTTTTTGTCCACTCCACAACATCTTCAGAGAGATAGGATTGGACGCGATCTGCTCTACTGCAACTTCAGAGAGATAAGATCTGTGGTTTTAATCCACTCCACTACAACTTCAGGGAGATAGTATTGGTTTCTTCTGTCTGCTCCACTGCAACTTCAGAGAGATAAGACTGGATACGATCTGTTGTACTGTAACATCACAGAGATAATCCGCTCCACTGCAACTTCAGGGAGATAGGATTGGCTTCTTCTGTCTGCTCCACTGCAACTTCAGGGAGATGAGACTGGATGCGATCTACTGTACTACAATTTCAGAGAGATAAGATCTGCGGTTTTAATCCGCTCCACTGCAACTTCAGGGAGATAGGATTGGTTTCTTTTGTCTGCTCCATTGCAACTTTAGGGAGATAAGACTGGATGCAATCTGATCTACTATAACTTCAGAGAGATAAGATCTGTGGTTTTAATTCGGTCCACTGCAACTTCAGGGAGATAAGACTGGATGCGATCTGCTGTACTGTAACTTCAGAGAGATAAGATCCGTGGTTTTAATCCGGTCCACTGCAACTTCAGGGAGATAGGATTGGTTTCTTTTGTCTGCTCCATTGCAACTTCAGGGAGAAAAGACTGGATGCGATCTGCTCTATTGCAACTTCAGAGAGATAAGATCTGTGGTTTTAATCTGGTCCACTACAACTTCAGGGAGATAAGATTGTAGCTTTACTGATCTGTCCTCTGGGGAACATGACCTATAGAATCCATTTTATGGACCTATTTATGCCTAGTGATTAGGATATTATGATCGGAATGAGTCAAAATCTCCTAACCAAATGTGCATGCATGAATGCAAAAATGTCATGAAAATGATCATTTAATGTTTGAGTTGTGATTGCTCATTATTTATTAAGGCTCTATTACCAACACGCTAGAATGCTATCTTGTTCGACTGGTAACACTCATCTCTTACTTAATCGGATTGCCCCCACTGTAATATTCAAAATTCAATCCACTGTAATCTTCAAGGTTCAGTCCACTGTAATTTTGGGACATAAAATTTGAACCATCTTCCTCCCACTGTAATTTAGGAGTATAAGGTCTGGCTCTTTCTCAATCCTCTCCCACTACAATTCAAGGATACAGGATCTAAATCTCTTTGGTCTCCTACACCATTCTCAGGTTGTCGTACCAAATGTTTATGCACAATTGTAGTACTTTCCCTTCTGAAAAACCTCTTCTTATCACTTAGTGATCATTGCTTATTTGTTCATTAAAGCTTTGTCACCAACACGACTTTTTATCGTTTTTTTCAATCCATGTTTGGACAACAAAATCTGAAAGGATGGTCTTAATTTAGACTTTTCCTCCCTAGACATTTCGACCTTTAAACTTGGTGTGTTCTAAACAATAGTCCTGTTTCAGGTTCCCGTATTATTTAGAAGCTTTCATAGTAATATGTAAAACTCCTTTTGCTTGAATATTCAGTCCATTAATCGTTATTTCAATGAAAAATGCTTGAAAAAGATTATCACAATGGACAAGATGAAATTTATTGAGAACAAAGCTCGAAATGAATTAATGATAGCAAATTTTGCTATTAAGAGCAAAGCTCGAAATGAATAAATTAATCAAGATAGCAAATTTTGCCAAAATTCAAAATAAATAATATAAAAATAGGTGCCCCAAATATCGCAGCATGAGCTTCTCTACTCAACTTCTTGAGGATCCTTTTGAACTTGATATGTGTTTAGAAGTCATAGAAGACATTGTTAATGCCCCAAGATGTAGCATCGCTCCTTCTTGTTGGAGAGGACAAGACTACCACATGCTCCACCTTTGATCAAAAAATTGAATTGCCCATTTCTTGGTTTTCAATTCAAAACCCCTTTGGTCTCAAGGTGCCCTTTGCGGGTTTTCACCTTGGCCTCTCCTCCTTTTTTTTAGGTGAAGTACTTCTTGACTGAATCCAAATTCACAGGATTAGGTAAGTTCTTGCCATCCATCTCGGTCAAAATCAACGCTCCTCCAGAAAAGGCTTTCTTTACCACATAAGGTCCTTCCCAATTTGGCATCCACTTCTCTCTAAAGTCTTTTTGTATGGGGAGGATTTTCTTCAGTACCAAGTCTCCTTCGTGGAATTCCCTGGGACGAACCTTTTTGTTGTAAGCTTGCATCATTCTCTTTTTGTACATTTGACCATGACGTATAGCTTGTAGCCTCTTTTCTTCGATCAAATTCAGTTGATCATATCAGGATTGAATCCATTTCGCTTCATCTAGTTTCAGTTCTGATAAAACTCGAAGGGAAGGAACCTCTACTTCAATAGGCAAAATTGCCTTCATTCCATACACCATTGAGAAAGGTGTTGCCCCGGTAGAGGTTCTGATAGACGTTCGATAGGTAAAAAGGGCAAATGGTAAGTTCTCGTGCCAATCCTTATAAGTCTCAGTCATCTTCCCTACGATCTTCTTGATGTTTTTATTGGCCGCTTCTACCGCGCCATTCATTTTTGGAAGATATGGTGATGAGTTGTAGTGTTTGATCTTAAATTGATTATAGACCTCCGCTATCGTGCTGTTGTTCTAGTTCAATGCATTGTCGGATATAATCCTTTCTGGCATCCCCTACTGACATATGATCTCCTTTTTTAGGAATCTGCTGACTGTTGACTTTGTAACATTAGCATAAGAAGTTGCCTCTACCCACTTAGTAAAGTAGTCAATAACTATGAATATGAACCGATGCCCATTTGAAGCTCTTGGCGAGATCGGCCCAATGACATCCATGCCCTACATAGAGAAAGGTCATGGAGAAGTCATGACATGGAGAGGTGAATGGGGCACGTGAATCTTGTCTCCATAAATTTAACACTTATCGCATTTCTTGGCATATTTGATGCAATCTCCTTCCATGGTGGACCAATAAGATTTGAATCTCATGATTTGTTTGGCCATTGTGAAACCATTAGCATGCGTTCCACAAACTCCCTCATGGACCTCCTCCAAGATTTGTCTGGCCTCTACAGCGTCTACGCATCTTAACAGCACCTGATCTTTTCCTCTTCTATACAAGATCTCTTCATCTAAGACGTAATCATTGGCCAGCCTTCTCAATATCTTCTTTTCATTCCCAGTCGCCTAGCTGGGATACTCGCGATTCCTTACATATCGCAGTATGTCGTGATACCAAAGGTGATCATCCTTTTCTTCTTTATCATTAATGTTGTAACAATGGGCTGGAGCCTCATAAATGCTCATTTGGATATGCTTCAAATCCTCTTGTTTATTTACCTTGATCATAGAGGCTAATGTAGCCAATGCATCGGCCATCTGATTTTCATATCGTGGGAGATAACAGAAGGTAATGTCATCAAACTCCTCAATTAATTCCAAGACCAGCTTTCGATAATTAATCAACTTGGAGTCTCTTATCTCCCATTCGCCTTTGAGCTGATAAATTATCAATGCAGAATCCCCATACACTTCTAACATTTTGATTTTGCGTTCAATAGCTGCACGAATTCCCATGATGCATGCTTTATACTCCGCCATGCTATTTGTGCAATCAAAATCTAATTTGCTAGTGAATGGGTAATGACCACCATCGGGAGGTACTAAGACTGCCTCAATCCCATTACCCATAGCATTCGAGGCTCCATCAAAATTTAGCGTCCAAGGACCATCTTCTTGAAAGTCTTTTTCTGTGGTTGCAACATACATCAAATCCTCATTCAGGAAATCAAAGTTTAATGGCTCATAATCTTCCAGCTCTCTATTGGCCAAAAAACTACTATTGCACTCCCTTTTATTGCTTTCTGGTTCACATAGACTATATCAAATTCAGACAGTAGAATTTGCCATCTGGCCATTCTTCCATTCAGAGCAGTCGACTCCATCATGTATTTCAAAGGGTCCAGTTTAGAGATTAACCAGGTTGTATGGTACAACATGTATTGTCTCAATCTTCGAGTTGTCCAGATCAGGGCGCAACACAACTTCTCAATTAGCGAATATCTTATCTCGCATTCAATGAACTTCTTACTGAGATAATAGATCGCTCTTTCTTTTCGTCCTGACTCATTATGTTGGCCAAGCACGCATCCCATGGAATTTTCAAATACTGCCAAATACAGTATCAGTGGCTTGTCTGGGCAAGGTGGCATTAGTACTGGGGCATTGGACAAGTAATGTTTGACTTTCTCAAAAGTTTTTTGACATTCTTCATCCCATACACCTGGGTTGTGTTTCTTAAGGAGACGAAATATGGGGTCACATTTCTCGGTTAACCGTGAAATGAATCGAGCAATGTAGTTTAGTCTCCCAAGAAAACCTCGAACTTTTTTTTGAGTACGCGACAGGGGTAGTTCTTGTATAGCCTTTACTTTGTCTGGATCAATCTCAATTCTTCTCTCACTGACCACAAATCCCAGTAATTTTCCTGATCTGGCCCCGAAGGTGCATTTCGTTGGATTTAGTTTTAGCTAGAATTTCCTTAACCTTATGAACAATTTTCTAAGGACTTGCACATGTTCCCCTTCTATTCTAGACTTTGCAATCATGTCATCGACATAGACTTCTATCTCTTTATGCATCATGTCATGGAACAAGGTTACCATGGCTCTCTGATACGTTGCTCCCGCATTTTTTAGTCCAAATGGCATCACTTTGTAGCAGAATGTCCCCCACATCGTTATGATGGTGGTCTTCTCCATGTCTTCAAGATGCATCCTAATTTGGTTGTACCCGGAGAAACCATCCATGAAGGAGAACAATAAGTAACCGGTCGTATTGTCCACTAAGGTATCAATATGGGGCAATGGGAAATTATCCTTGGGACTGGCTTTGTTCAGATCTCTGTAGTCCACACACATTCGTACTTTCCCATCTTTCTTAGGAATAGGGACTATGTTGGCTATCCATTCTGAATACTTGACCACCTGTAAGAAACCAGCATCAAACTGCTTCTTAACTTCTTCTTTTATTTTCAACAAGACATCAGGTCTCATCCTTGGGAGTTTTTGTTGAACTGGTTTACATTCTTTTTTATAGGGAGTTGGTGTACCACTATATCAGTGTTTAACCTGGGCATGTCTTGATAGGACCGTGCAAAGACATCCTTGAATTCTTGGAGCAACTCAATGAGATCTCGCTTTGTCTCTACATCAATGCAAGCTCTAATTTTCACTTCTTTTCCCTCCCTTAAGCTCGCCACTTCTACCGACTCTTTATAAGGTAGGGTCTGTTTTTCTTTGCGTTCTACCATTCTTAACAAATCAGGAGATAAGTTACAGCCTCGATCATCTTCAAAATCCTAAGAATCCTCTATATCCATAACTAGCTCAAAAGGGGACTCTGAGTTAGTAGTAGTGTCGCTCATATCATTAATACCTAAGGACCTGTTATTGAGGTGAAGGGAGATTCAAAGAAAAAGAATCTAAGAATAATTATATGCACAGTATGTTTATGAATGGAATGGAAAGAATAAAAGAATATTTCTCAAAATGAGACTGAATGATATATTTTATTGAAATAAGATTTTAGACATATGCCTTTTACAAAAGATTCTTGTTGCTCCCTGGCTCAGAGCAACAAGTGTGTTCTGAATATTACTCTGAATCGACTTTAAAAGTTACAGGGATCTCCTCAGCAGTCCAATTATTTAGAACGCTTCCCGGTTCATAAGGGCGAATACCTGATGAATCCCCTTCTTCCACCTCTTCCTCGTACATTGCATTGATGCTCAGATTCCCTAATATTTCTTTTGCAATTCCCTTTCTCGACGTCATCCGCTCAGAGTGAATAGTTCCCCCTGATACGAAAGTTTTGGATATGTGAGGGATTATCATAGGCTCCCATTTAATTTCTTCTCCATCCAAACGCACTTTTCTCCTTTCCCACTTCTTCTTCAACTCTTTCCTCTTTTGCTTTACATCTGGCTTACATCCTAAGCTAAAGCAGTCTCGTTCATCCATTAATCTGGGTACCTCCACCTTCCCTTGGAGGTATTTTCCCAGTCCTTTTCTAGGTAGAGCCCCTTTTTCAGCCATCATTTATAGGCCCATCCTCATTGTTTTGGATATTTTGGGTATGGGGATCGTATTCCCTTCAACAATGAAGGTTGCATTTACAAATTCCAAAGATTAGAATGAACATTCAATTGCTTCTTCTTCCGTCCCTATATACGACGCGTCACTAGTTACAGCCGCAATGATGTCCTTTTCTACATTGATCGTCACCACCCGACCCTCTGTCACCAACTTCAACTTTTGGTGCAGCGATGAAGGTACTGCTCTTGCTGAATGAATCCAAGGCCTTCCTAACAAACAATTGTAAGAAGGCTTGATGTCCATTACCAGAAAATCTACCTCGTACGTGCTTGGGCGAATTAAGAGGGGTATTTTAATCCTTCCCATTACTCTTCTTTCAGTACCATCGAACGCCCTCACTATGTTCTGGCACATTTTCATATGCGAGTTATCCACGGGCAACCTATTCACGGTGGATAAGGGTAAGACGTTTAGGGCTGATCCATTATCAATTAATACCCCTGGCAACGTATACCCTTTACAACGGGTTGTAATGTACAGAGCTTTAGTCAATCCCATGCCTCCCAGTGGTATTTCATCGTCACTAAAGAAAATGAAGTTATCAGCACTTATATTACCAACCAGACGGTCTAACTTGCTCACAGAGATGTCATTAGCGACGTAAGTTTCATTTAATACTTTCATTAATGCGCTGCAATGTACCTCCGAGCTTAAGAGTAACGCTAGCACCGAGATACGAGCTGGCTGCTTATGTAACTACTCTACGACATTGTATTCGCTGTGTTTTAAGAATTTTAGAAACTCTCTAGCTTCATTCTCCGTTACTGGCTCGTTGACAGGTGATTCAAGTTGGACCGCCTTTTCCTTCTTCTGTTCGACCACCAAGGCTTTTCCTTTTACAGGCCCTATTTTTGAAATTACTGAATCGTAACGCTTTCCACTACGTGTGTAGAACCCATCATCATTGCTCTCTTCTAAAGCATTTATCGGGTTCCCTTCTCCTAGAATTGTCACGTTACAGTCATAATTCCAACGAACCCTTTTGTTATCCTTATAGGAAAAGGGTACAGGTTTTTGGATTATGACTTTCGGTGGTATTTGTATCCCTACTTCACTGTTCTTTGGCCGTGAAATAATCACCACTGGGTGATTGACCTTCTGGAACCTTTCTGCGGGTCCCTCCTCTGAGGCGCATACCTCTTTTTCTTCAAATCCCTTGATCTCTTCATAAAACTCTATCTCTTTATTATCCATCAGATTTTGTACCATGGTCCAGAACTCTGCACATTCCTGGATATTATGACCCTCCTTGGCATGGAACTCATAGTATATTCCTGCCCGTTTAGGTCTTTCATCTAAATCTCGTGTGATTAAACCCCTACATACCATCTATTCCCAAACACATTTCATTAGGGTTCTTACCTCCATCACGTCTGCCTTAATTCACTTACTTCCACCTTCGGCTATCGCATTTACCTCTTTATTCGTATGATCAAGCAACAGATTTCCTGCTACGTTTGGTCCTAATGGGTCATCAAGCTTTACAATGGCCATTTTGATGAGTGTTTCGACCACCTTCTTGAACGCATTACAATTCTCAATTGAATGCCCCGTTATCCCTGCATGATATTCACATTGAGCATTTGCATCATACCACTTAAGGAATAGGGGTTGCATGGGTTTCAGATAATAAGGGGCTACCACATGTGCGTCAAATAGATTTTGATAAAGCCCTTTATAAGTTATTGGGATAGGTGTAAACTGGGGTCTTTCTGACCTCAAATTGGACTCCTGCCTCGGAGGACCTTGATGACTGGTAGCTACCATCCCTGGTGAGCCAACAGTAATTGGCTTTGAATATCCCTTGTTGTATGGACTTATATGATATATCTTGCCTTCTTTCTTCCTCGAGGCCGGTCTTTTAAAGTTTTCCCCCGCATCTATTTTACCATTTCTTACCGCATTTTCAATCATTTCAACGGTTATTACTATATCTGAGAAGCTCTTAGTGGCGCTTCCCAATATATGGGTGATGAACGGGGCCTTTAAAGTATTGATGAAAAGCATTGTGGTTTCTTTTTCCAGAAGAGGCGACTGGACTTGAGTTGCCACTTCTTTCCATCTCTCGGCATAATGCCTGAAGCTTTCATTTTGTTTCTTTTCCATGTTTTGTAGCGTGATCCTATCGGGCGTCATGTCTGCTACGTGGCTATATTGTCTCATGAAAGCTTGTGCCAAATCTTTCCATGAGCTAATTTGGGCGCGACTTAGCTAGTTATACCATTTGGCCGCAGCTCCGATCAAACTGTCCTGGAAACAGTGAATTAACAATTGATCATTGTTGATATATCCCGTCATCCTCTGACAGACCATGGTGATATGGGCTTCAGGACAGCTAGTCCCGTTATACCTTTCGAATTCTGGCATTTTAAACTTAGGCGGAAGAACTAAGTCAGGGACCAAACTCAGGTCTTTGGCATCGATCTTGCAACGGTAATCAGCACTTTCCATTGCTTTGAACTTTTCCTCTAGCCACCTACACCTATCTTCAAGTTGCTTCAGCAAATCCACCCTTGCCTTCTCTACTTTCACTACATCATCCAGATTAAGGACAACGAGGTTGGTTGGATTATCTCCCGGGTTAGAACCCAAGCCTGTCTAAAAGTTCATCGGTGCTGAGACGCCGACTTGGTATTGAGGTCTAATGTGAATAGGCACTCCTTGTGGACACATATCCGTTTGTGCCTGAGTGTTCGTTGGGGTGAAACCTGGAGGATAAACAGGGTCCTCATGATCAACTCCAGAATTGATTACAGGGCTCTTTCCTTTATCATTCCCTCCAGCCAATAATTGTGCCAGCTGGCCCATCATAGTTCTTTGGGATTCCAGCACGTCTTGCTGGATTTTATCCAATTGTTCTTGCATTTCTTTTTGATTTGTTCCAACCTTTCTAACCTTTGATCCATAGCTTTTGTTTTCTTTCTCGTGCCGTAAGGATGTTCCAGGATAACTGTCATAATTTTAGTTTATTTGCATCTTTTTATTATACTTGATGCATATAATGAAATGTAATGCAGATGAATGAAATAAATGCAAAAAAGAGGTATTGACTCTGATTCAATTTCATCAGAAAAACTTTACTAGAAAACAAATTTCTTTACATAAAATAGATTACATATACGGCTTTACCCTTATACTCAAAGCCTTGACCTTCCTAAGAAGCCAAGCTAATTCTCGGCCTCGGTTCGATTCTGACTCATACTTCAAACTTAATACATTAGCCTGAACTGCTAGGGTTTGTAAATGATCGGCTACTTCACGTACTTGAGCCACCGCCTCGCCCATAATATAGTCTCTTTCTCTAATCTGATCTTGAGACCGATAGAACTGCTCTTGCCTCTGTTCATTACCCCTCTCAAGAAGCTCTATTTGAAGTTTACTGTTTTGTAATGCATCCTCGAGCTCTCCTACCCATCCCTTCAATTCTTCGATTTTGCCTAAGCTTGCCTTTAACTTGATCGCGGAATTACAACTACGGTATTGGTAAAGTGACTTTTCTAACTTGATTACTCGAGCTTTCAATCCCATCTCCTTGTTTTGGCATTCTAACAGACTCTTTTCCAAAGTAACTTCTCAAGCTCGAGCATCTTGGAACTTCTTTTCCCATTGATCGGCTTTAGTCTTTTCATCTTGGATTTCCTGTCGCCATTGCTCCGACGTCTTACCTAAACCAGCCATTCTTATTAACCTACGCAACTTCTTGTAATCCATCTTCAAGCTGTCCAAATCTTCTTCAGCCTTGTTCTTCCCTTTTTCTCCATTTGTCAGTCTCTAACTTTTAGACGTCGACATCTAGTCCTAGTTGCATTTTTTCTTCCTCTAATTGCTCTATTTTCTTCCCCAACTTCAAATTCCTCTTTTCAAAATCCTGCTTTATGATTTCTATCTCAGATGGGACCATTTGCAAATACTTCTCTATTGGTTGAACATCTTTTTCTCTCAGGCTAGGGATATTGTCGTTGACCCTCTTACTCCACCACTCATTATATTCGGGGGTCACCATCGGTCCAACGGCAAGTCTCTTCATTTGGTGAATTTGCTTCCAAGCATTGGTCACTTCTCGAATCTTCTTCTTGTAACCATCATCTTTATATGAAAACTCACTCTGGGCTAATACTTGGGTTGTGGGTACGAACTGTCTCGACCTATACTATTTTAGTACCAACAACGGTGCATAGCCAACAGCTCCCCAAATCCCAAGTAAAGGGACCGAGTCGAAGTCCCCACATCAATACTAGATCTCATCGGGCACCATCCAAGGAGCTTTCCATTCAACATCTTCATCCTTGAGATTTTGAAGAATTGCCATCCACTTTTCCACGGTAATGTTGTCACGTCTCGGTGTCGCTGCTAGTTCTTTTAATGGGGAATAGTTCTTGGAAAATACTCGATAGGAAACTTTATCCACTTTCCAGAAGTGACTGTGGAACCACACTAGTAAAAGCTGCACACATCCAATGAATCTTCCCTCACCCGTGTTTCAACATGCATTCAAAGATCTAAATGTCTCAACCAAAATTGCTGGGATAGGTGTGACTCTCTTGTCCAGTCGATCAAACAAATCTGTATCTACTTTATCAACATACCCTAGCGCTCTAGGAAAAATCATCAGCCTATAAATGCTCAAAGTAAAAACATCGACCTTCTTCTTAGTATCAGGATGTACTAAAATCAAATCACGCAGACTCTTCCAAGGGATACATTTGCTATCTCCCTTTTGTTTGACCCGCGCTGAGACCCATTACTCACTCATTCCTAAGATATTCATTAACTTTTTTACAAACGTCGGGACGTTGACGGCTTTCGAATAGACCTTATTTACTTGAATCCTTGGGCAACGTAGCAGAGCCGTATATTCCTCTATAGTAGGTACCAAGTCTACCTCCCTAAAAGTGAAGTAGCTATAACCGGAATTCCAAAACTGGGCCAGAGCTCGAAACAAATGCTTGTCTAATATCCAACAAATAGGGCAAATCACCATAATTATAGTAAAATAACTGTTTGGTTTCATCATCCCACTGGGCCCATACTTCTTTCAACTCTTGGAGATTGTTCTGTGTTACGCTGATATAAGTAAAGTCCCATAATTCTGATCTGTACCCCTCCGACAAGCTATCACCCTTCTCAAGTTGCGTTTTTTCTAACCATATTCGGACAACCGCATTATTTTCCATTTTATCAAGAAATTCGTTTTCCATGATAAGCTTTCTATCCAGTAACCGAATGTGAGTCAACGCCTTTTATAATGAAATGCCATGCAGCCAAAATGCCATGCAGCCAAAACAAAACACAACAAGTCAGTATCATGTATAACAATAAGATTCAATACAAACAAGAAATAATAAAGCACCTAATTGGGTAACCACTAGAGTTCGGTGTAGTTCTACCTAGGGCAAGTTCCTAAGGTTTACTATATGTGGTTCGGCTTCTGGGGCAAAGGTACCTGAACCAGCAGATTCCTCGATCCTCACCTATTATAGGCTCATATGGACCGAGTTCAGTTCAGGGGAATACATTTCCCTATGGCTGCGCGGAGATGAAAATCTCACGAAGACATAGGTACAGATGTATCCCGGAAGCGATCTACTATCTGCATGGAGGTGAAAACCTCACGAAGGAGTAGCTTCTGACTCCCACTTAAAAGGGTGTGACCAACGGTCATGCAATGCAATGTGCAAAAAGATACCAAAACTTAAACTAACACAGCAATTATAAACCACAATGATGAATATCATAATAAAGACAGGTGAAATGCAACGAAAGGATCGTATATTTAAATCAAGTTTTTAACTTTTGACAAAAAGACAAAAAGTAATCAACTCGTGGCTCGACTCTCTTATTTTGCTTCCCCAGCGGAGTCGCCAAGCTGTTGACACCATTTTTTTGATAAAACGGGGTCGACTTGGATTTGGAAAACGAAAATGAAAACTGGAGTCGCCACCAATCCTTTTTGATGAGGTGTGATCTGGTCACCTTGAAAAGTGGTTGTTTTTAATAAACAATTTGATTTTATTAAAATAACGATTTTGATCCATGAAATTCAGAAAAATGGGTTCGGGAGTCGGTTACGTATGAGGAAGGATTAGCATCCTCGTAACGCCTAAAATTGGTAACTAGTTGATTAATTAATGTCTTAGTGTCAAAGATTGGAAACTTTGGAGAGTTTTAAAAAAATACGATCCTTGTATTAAAAACTTGTATAAATCAAATTACCCGTTAAGACCCTCTCTTTTCGGAGAGAGAAAATGTCATACCCAATGCGTTAGGGCATGATATTTCACCTCCTCAAAAATGAGCTTGTCCAAAAAACTCGTGCAATAAAATTTAGAATGATATTCAATTGTTTAAGTCAGATAAAGAAATCGCAGCCCAATACGTTAGGGCACAATTTCTCAAAATTCTAAACATTGAATATTGCCTTTATTATTTTTTAGACAAATCTTCATCTCGAGAAAACAAAGTGTCATATCCAATGCGTTAGGACACAACGTATTGAATTCCCGATAATGAGCTTTTATTCATGTTTTTTTTATTAAAGGGTATTCTCGATTATTTAGATTCAACGAAGAAAATTGGAACCCAATACGTTAGGGCTCAATTTTCTCGAAGATCCCAAATATCGAGTATTACCTTTATTTTCAAAATTTTCTTCTTTTACAAATTTGGGTAAAAATGGATGTAATGGAATAACAATGATGATAATGCAAGAAAAATAATATGAGCAAAAACAAAAAAGATGAATAAAAAAGAAGACAAATATATATAAATATAACCAATCACGTATGCACAATAACAAGTAATAAACAAATAAAAACAAAAGTATAAAAGAATAATAATAACGGACATGTAAATAAATAAATAAATAAATGAAGAAAATGAATAAAATGAATAAAATTATAAAAATATAAAAGATATATATATGTGTATAAAATTATGGAAATATGAAAAATATATATATGTACACATATTTTAAAACTATTATACGTAAAAATATATGTAAGCATGTATGTACATACGTATAAACGTATATAACAATCATGAAATATAAAAAAGTATATATGCAGGTATATATATGAATCATAAAATATAAAGAATATATATAAAATATGTTTTTTAAAAGTATGAAGAATATGTAAGTATATATATATTTATGAAAATGAAATACATATATAGACATATATATAGATATGTATAAAAATTATAAAATATAAAATATATAGGTACATATATGTATATACAGATAAATTATAAAAATATGCACGTATATATGTATATTATAAAAACACATGTATGTATATATATATAGCAAGGATTTCGAATTTAAAATATAAATGAGCAAATAATTATAACAATAATTAATAATAATAGTAAGAATATCAAATTTATTAAGAAAATAAACAAAATAACAAAAGGATTAAATTAAACTTTAAAACGAAATTCGGGTTTAAATCTACAAATAAATAAAAAGGGGTGGCCCGGGACTGAAAAAGGACGAGGGACCGATTCCCCAGCCCTAATGCACATCGTTTCAGCATGGACTAAGATGGAACACGTAGAAACTTGAGAGGCCAAATTAAAAAAGAAAAGGACGAGATTGCATAACAATCCAAAAGCGGATGGATCAAGCAGGAAAATAACCCCTCAGGTATGAAAACACACGGACCTTTATCGTTTCGGGTCGATTAGCCCTAAACGACATCGTTTTGGGCGTTCTGGGGATAGGCCAAAACGGCGCCGTTTCATGCCCCTATATAATCCAAAAATTTTGCAAAAATTTCATTTTTTTCTTCTTTCACAAAAAAAACTTTAGAACATTCTCTCAACTTCCCTCTTCTCCCCTAGAAACCGGCTAGAGATTCGGCCGTTGGCCACCGTGCCGGCCGCCGGTCGCCGGCGACGGTGCCACAGTATACGGTGGCCGGCAAAGGTCAAAAACTTCCGATTCAACCATTTTAAACCCCTAGACCCGAATCCAAACTCAAAACCCCCAAAATATTAACGAAAGGATCCCAAAAGTTCAAAAAACTTTCGGTTTCTGGCCGCCTATCCTTGGAGGCGACTTCCTCGACCGTCGGCAGCATCGAAGACTCAAATACGGGTCAGTTTTTATTCCCTTTTCCTTGTTGGTTTTATTTCCGTATGCAAATAAAAAAATAACAGTAGATTAAAGCGAAAATAAAAAGTATAAATATCAACCTTTTGAACTGATTTTCCGTTCTCTTAATATTGGATTCTCAGTGTGTAAAAATTACATGGTTAATGCGGCCTTTTATAGCCGATTTACATGCTGTTTGTGTCTGTTTTTGCTTTTTCTTTCGTATCTGTTATTATTTCCATTGCTGTTCCTGTGTTTGTCTCCCTTTTGGCTTTGTTTGCAAGTCTGTGGCAAAGTCAACTTGCCATTTTGGTGCAAATGGAGGCTACCTTGGGCGACAAGTGCGCTACGGAGGCACATGGGCAGCAACGGCACATTAGGGTTTCTGCCTTACCGAAATCAATTAAGGTTTTGGGCCTGTCAGGCCCTGGGTCTTTGGGTTTTGATTTGGGTTGTGGTTTGGGCTGGCATTGTAATGGACTTTATTTTTATTAGTTTTGGGTCTTTAGACCCAAGTCAAAATTGACCTGTTACAACCACCAAATAAAATAATGACTATCATTTTTTAATCTTATCAACGACATATCTTATGAAAGATATATTTAAGTAAAGATTTACAAGTGTTGATACTTTAATCTTATTCAAAATCTTATATCATAAACATTCAAAATCTTATATCATAAACAAACATATTATTAGATATATACAAAACATATATTTATACTTAAATATAATTAGAAAAAAAAAAACAACGAGCATCATTTTTAAGCACCTAACAAAAGCTTATTCATTTTTTTCATAAAAAATATTGAAGTCTAAAATTCTTTTAAACATACATAGAAAATCACATAATTTAAGGTTGTTGCTTTAACAAGGATGTTATATGGGATGTTATATGTCTATATTACTTGTTCTTCAACAAAATATTGAACATTTTCGAGTAAGCTCATGCTGGTAACATATTATAAAACTAAGGGTGAGCAAACTTGATTCGACTCGAAAAAAAAAAATTGAATTTCAAGTTAAACGAATTGAGTTATTTGAGTCAACTCGAATTTTTTTCGAATTTCGAGTTTGAAACGAGTTTAATTTTTGAATTCGAATAACTCGAATAATTCGAATAAACCTAATACAAAACTATAATATTTTACATTTTTACCTCAAACCCCCAAACCTTTTTACTTTTCCTAATACTTTTACTCCCTCCCACTTTCCTCCTAAAACTTTTACTCCTCTCCCATTCTACCTACCCCAAACCATCTCCCATCCTAAAACTTTTACTTTATTGTAATAGTTTTATTTATATCTACTATTTATATTATTAAATTAAATTTCACATTTTGTAATATTTATATTATTAAATTATTTAATCATATTAAATCTTTATAAATTTCTGTTAAAATTGAATTATTAATGATACCATAAAATGATCGTGTTAAAATTTTATATTTATATCAATTTCACATTTTATCTTTAAGATAATTTTTATTAAAAACTCACATTTTTTATATTTAATATATTTTTTAATTTTAAAATATATAGCAACAAAAATCAGAAGATAATTGAAGCAACCAAGCAAGTAAAGAAGTTAACCCGTATATAAAATATTAGTAAATAAATTATGAGGAGATAAAAGTTAATTAACAAATTTGATTATGGTGGACAAATTTGATTACGGAGGGTAACAGTGGTTACAAAGACCGAAAGTCATTTTTTTTAATTTAACTCGAACAAATATATTCAATTCGATTCAATTCGAATTCTATCTCACTCAATTTGATTAGAGAAAATTTCAAATCGAGTTAGGATGATAAAATAGGATTCATCAACTCGATTAATTCGAAATTTTATTATTCGATTCGACCGAACGCTCACCCCCTATATAAAACTATAAAATTTGGGATACTATAATTTATACATCTTTTACTTATAAAGCCTCAATTATCATAAATTACTACATGATAAATAAAATTATTAAGTGACCCTAAAAATTTTTTTAGGAGTCACAAGAAATTATTTGAAGGGTGACGAGAGTTGTATGTACAGCCACGGATATATAAGACCATGTTCTTCCTTTTCCCTTTTTATTTTCTCCTTTTTCATCACTCGATCCTCTCCATCACTGCCTCTAAACCCTTAAACTACCGGCGACTAATCCGTCATCACCACACAATAATCCTCACTGCCATAAGCACCTTGCCTCCATCACCGATCCCCTACCTAGCACTCACCATCATTACCATTTCATCACCAAAAACAGTCCCTAAACCCATAAACCCACATACCCAACAACCCCGTTCCCTCAACTGAAAACAACCCCACAACCTTCACCACTCTGGAACCCACAATCCCTACCAAAATTTAGAAACCATAATAAACTACCACAAGGAAACAATCTTCGAAAAGAGAAAAGCTAAAAGAAAAGAGAGGAGAAGCGCCAAACAGAAACCTGCACATAGAGAAAGTAGTGCAGCAAATTATCAGTAAAAACCCGAGAAAATCATAAAAAGAAAAAAAAAAAAAAAAGAGAGGGAAGTGGGGGTCAAAATTGGTAAAACTGAGTTGGAGGTGCTTCTGTGGTATGCCCGTTGATCCCAACGGTAAAAAATGAGTGGTCGATGAGGATAACACATATCGAAAAACTAGTCTAATTTGATAACGCACAGCAGCGAATCGAGATATTTCGGGTCGAAATTTTAAACTAAAGGCTTAATAATTTTTAAACTTACGCAAACAGAAGTGTAGTTTATCCAATTTTAAACTAAAGACATAATATATTTAGTTTCATTCAAACGGATCAATCTATTGATATCAGGTTTGAATAAATCTATGGATATGAGTGAGAAAACAGTAACTATACTCAAATATAAGATTTTACCCAGAATCTAATTAACTGTTTTAATATCCCAGATACCGTATACGTGCATGCTTTACAGCATTGGCTGATGACTTCATAGATGTCATGAAACTTGCTCATTTGGAAAAATAAAAATAAAAAGAGATTGAAGCAAGAAATTGATGGTAGTAAAAGTAGTAAGATGTTACTAATTGATGATAAATTTTCAAAGAAACTCGAAACCCAGGTTCCATTGGATTATTGGATATGACATTTGTTTTTTCCCTAACAATAAAAAAGGCAAGCAAAAAGGGTAAAAGTGTTAAATGAGCTTTTCAGAAAACATTACCACAGGGAGCTAAAATATATATATGAAAACAGCTTTGGGTCACGTCGATGAGGTCGAATCTCAAGACTCAACGGTACACTCCATGAACCATGAAAACCTTGATGCCAGCCCCTAAGACTGCCTTTTTTAGGCCAATCTACGGACCCTAATTGTGATCCTGTTTACTGTAACGAATGACCGAATGAGCATTATTTTTTGAGCTCAATATTTTTTGTGGCTAATTGCTATACATAAATTGATATCCCCTAACTTAGATATGTGACTCTATGGGATTGATGTGATTGAACTTGGATTCAACAATATTGGATTTCAAAAACTCTGAGTTAATTTCGAGTTCATATTTACCTGTTTGGTCCCTATACCATTAGTTGATCTCTTTATAATAAATCAAAGCAATTAAGTCTTGGTTCTCCAAGCTTGCAGTTTTATAAAATATATCAAACTGAATTAGATATTTTGTTTAAATGAGAGCGGAAAAATGTTGTTTCAAGGATAAACTTAAGATCTTGTTTCTACCAAAACTTAATTTCAACAAAAAAATTCTCGTCACTAAACCACGACAATTCAACTTGGTCAATCCATCAATGGGATTTGATATTTTCAATACTAGTGGCAGCTGCCCATGTGAAAACAATGGTGTGTGGAAAAGCAACTGGTAGTAGATAAGTAATGTGAAACATCATATTAGCTTTGCAGGTGTTTGGTCTAATTTTGCTTCGTATATCACACCAGTGACTTCCTTTTTTTCTTTTTCTTTTTCCTGCACAGATAATAAACATATATTTAACGTACAGTCTAATATTTATGTATATAAAATCGTTGTTTGTCTTCATTTGGAGTCCAATCTCTCCAATTCAACTGATTTGTTTTTACTACTGTTTTTTAGTTGTCAATCTTCTACTAAACTAATAATGTATAACAGTTAAAGATTCACTTTGTTTCTGAGACTTGGCAATTTGCTTAGCTGCCAAAACGTACTGGCAGTCAGTAAGGTCCTTCGTTAAAAAAAATGGCTGAACCAATTATTAGAGTAACGGCTAACTCTTTATGTATGGGGTGATGAAATTTGCCAACATTAACCGACAAGAAAATCAAAAGCAAATTTCAAATTAATTTAACTTCTTCGCAACCGCCTTAGATCTAAACATTTTTATTTGTTAAGTTTGAGAGTTCATGCATACATGAATTTTAGTATGTTGCAATTATATGTAAAAAAAAATTATTTTAGATGAATTTTCTATTTTAGTTTAATTTTTATAAGTTGATTATCAATATGATACCATTTTACATTTACTTATTATTTGTAGAAATAATTATATTCATCAAATACTAATAAATATTAGATAAAATAGTAAAACGCATTACACTTCTAGAAAATTTTAATTCCATTAAAATATATATTCATTCAACATGAAAGCGATTTAATTTTTTGATTTTTTTAATATATACAACTGAATTAGAATGAAAGTTGTTGAGGGTGAATGTCTTCTACGGAGTGTATCACTCTATCAATAGAAGGTATGATCTTCATGAGGAGTTTTGTCTCTCATACTCCGAAAAGAGCTTAAAGAGGTTCACGAAGTTTAAAAAACGACTCGATTGGTGGAAATACGGCTTACAAGCTTACAGGAGAAGTATCGATATTGTGCAAAATATTAATTATGCATGTTGGGTCTGTGAGAGACCGAACCATCAACCAAAACTTAACATGCAAACACAATATGCATAATTAATATTTCGCACAATACTAACATTTCTTCCATAAACTTGAGAATTGTATTTTCCCATCAACAGAAACAATCTCTAATCTCCGTGAAAACAAAGGTTACGTATATAATACCAAGAATTATATGCATTAAAAAAATGGTGTTCTTCGACCTGTCAGGTTGTTCTAGGACTGTCTTTAGGGTTTGACCGAGTGTTAGGTTGTACAAAACATGCTTCAATTTGAAGTTCAAGGATTGAGAAACACAGATATTGAAACAAATGATTATATGAATCCTTAATTCACATGAATAGCAATTATTGCGATACTTAGTGCAAAGGTAGAGGCCAACAACCCCTTACTCAAACTAAATCAAAGCATAAATCATGGGCTTTTAAGGGGGGCAAAAGTGAAAATTTCTCATGCATGAATCATCAATCGGAAAAATTACCAAAACATGGTTTAGAAATCTAGAGAACAGTAACGACCCTTTAGACAAAACAATAGTCTTATTAACAAAAATTGGTTCCTTATTTTTAACCAGTTATTGTCGGATTTCCCAACATCATGTGACACTGGTGCTTGGTAATAAAGGCAGTTAACATCCTAGAATAATGAGCTATAGCAGAAAGCTTTGCTGGAGGGCTTCTCTGGAATGGTTTGTTACAGGCCAATTTTCATTTATCTCTTTTTTGCCAAAGATCGGGATCAGAGCATTGCAAAAAGTCAAAGTAAATTCTACTGTAATGACCGTGACCCACCACCACTCACATTTTCTCTCTCTCCCCAATTTTAATAGCCATAAAATCCAAGAGAATCCAAAGTTAATGCTGTTTTTTGCACCTTTTAATGACCTTTATACCTTTACACAATCTCCCAGTTGGGGGTGCAGTAAATGTGAATATAAAGGATGACTTTGGGGTTTTGTCAAACCTGAAAAACCTACCAAGTCAAGATCAGAGACGAAGGAAGGAGTGCAAGTAAACAAACATGAATGCGAGAAACAGAAGACCAAGAGAAAGCAGCCCAGGTAGGGCCAAAGTTTGTATTCTGCAACAACCCAAGGCAGTGAAACCAATCAGAAAAGTTCAAGTTGTTTACTACCTAACCAGAAATGGCCAGCTTGAGCATCCTCATTACATGGAAGTCACCCATTTGGTCAATCAACCACTTCGTTTGAGAGGTAAATAATGAGAATTATATGCCACCCTTTCTTGCTTGTTGTTTATCTTGTTTTTTTCACAGATGTAACTGAAAGACTCACTGCTCTTAGAGGCAAAGCAATGCCCTCTTTGTACTCTTGGTCTTGCAAAAGGTACATTTTTCCCCGTTTTTATTTTTATTTTTACTTTTTCCTTTTGATGTTTGTTTATAAACTAATTTTAATGTTTGATTGTTAGGAGTTACAAGAATGGTTATGTATGGAATGACTTAGCAGACAATGATATTATTCCTCCATCTGATGGAGCGGAATATGTACTCAAAGGCTCGGAATTGGTTGATGGTTGCTCTGGTCAGCTATTTCATTAACTTGAATGTTTAACAAAAACTACACTTTTAGCCCCAAACTTTAAGACTGAAAAGATAGTTTGTTTTGTTGCAGAGGTATTACAGAAAATGCAAATCAGCAATAAGGGGCCACATTTTCAGGAACCAAACCTTCACCCCAAGCAAAAATCCCAAACTTTTGCTTTGACTCGACACAGGGGACCCCAAGAACCAGATAGGACAGCATATGAAGAACAAGAATTCGATGATGGTGATGAAGAAGAAGAAGAAGAAGAAGAAGAGTATGAATTAGACGAGGAGAAAACATGTTACACAAGCTCAACAACTCCTCACTCTCGCTGCTCAAGAGGGGTTTCCACTGATGAACTTGAATACCAAGAAACCAATATCCAAGGACCCCAAAAGCCCATTTCTGATACACCTAAACAAGACTCTTCCATCCTCTCTGAAAACCAAAACCAAAACCAAAGCAAAAACAATACTTCCAAGCGATTTGAAGATGGTGACCCAGTGACCAATGTGTCAACATCAGGTCGTAACTCCTCAGTTCTGCTTCAACTTATTGCATGTGGCAACTTAGCAGTTAACAAAGCCAAAAACATGCCTACTGTTGTAAAGCAACCGGTAGTACCAAACACTGTGGTGAAGAAGAGTGAAAATTTGCATAGAGGGGTTCTTTGTAAGACTGCAATAAAGGCTGCTGAAGATGATCAGATGATAAGCTGCATGTCTGAGAACCCAAGGTTTGGTAATTTACAGGCCCAAGAGAAAGAGTATTTCAGTGGCAGCATTGTGGAGTCAATGAATTCTGAGAACCGAGTTGTGGGTGATCAGCCAATGCTCAAAAGATCCAATTCATATAATGAAGAAAGGTGATTCATTCGGTTCCTCTTCAACCCTGTCACTTTCCTGTTAAAACTGAACATGCAAATAACATAGTTGTAATGTTTTTTTCCTACTTCACTTTTAGTTTTGATTTTGATTCATCAGGAGATGCAAGGCTGGGCTGAGTGAACCAGTGGAAGAGGAGAAAAAGGACAAAGCAGTAAAAGGGAATTGTATTCCTAGGAAGAAATTACCAAAGCAAACCAGAAAAATGAGGGTTGACTAGATTCATCAAGTTATTGGGGCAAAAAAGAAAATTATTAACTGTTATGGGAGTATTAAAGTTATGGACTATATTGTTATCATGATTAAGAAAACTGTTGTTCTTAATAGTAAATTAAAGAAAAAGGGGGAAATTTTATGGTATGTTGCAATTTTCTGCCCTTTTAATCTGGTTTCAGGAATTATACCAACTTTAACTACTAATTTGAGTTGAGTTTTTCTTTTTCCATTTCACATGTGTAGAGTTAATTATTTTTATGTTCTAACTGATATTAAAAGACATGTAGGTAAATCGTCAAGCTTCTATTGAATTTGGAGTAAATTGCACTCTGGACCTAAAATGCAAAAAGTGTTTCAAATTTATAATTTAACTTTTTTTTTATTTAAAAAAAGTTGTTTTAAATTCATCTGTCAATCAAAACATTATTAAAATAGGGAAGAAAGTTGTCACATGAATGTCATTATTTAATTCATTTCTTCGATATCATCAATCATGTAACAATTTCCATTTTCCAGATTTTATATATTGAAGTATGGATGAGGATTTAAAATGCTTAAAGTATTTGGGAGGTCCCTGTATTATAGGGACTAGATCAGATTAGTCTTTCTATTATTAAATAGATTAATTTAGTCCTTATACTATTGAAAAGAATAAAATTAGTCCCTCTATTATTAAATGGATCAAATTAGTCCCTCTATTTTTCAATTATAGATCAATTCCAAATAAAAAATTTAATTTATAGAGCCATTAGAACTTTGAAAATATTAACTTTATTAAACAATAAATGGTACTTTTTTAAACAGTAAATGCTAAATCTATTACAAATTGACCTTATTTGATTTTTTTAATAATATAATAACTAAATTGATATATTTAATAGCAAAGGGACTAATTTGATCAGGTGTCTATAATATAGGGACTTCTTAAGTACACTTCAAATACGAATATGGAAAATTTTAAATATTTTAAATATCTTTCTATAATTTGCTCATGAAATTCATAAGAAATTGAGAAATGTGAACAATTTTAATTTTGAGATTTTTGAAGACGCGCACATGATTATAACTTTTTAAATAACTATTAATCTATAAATTGGTTCTTTTTAAATGTATTTGGATGAAAAAAATTTTGTATTTTTAAAATGTTAGCATTTGAAATAAGGTAGAAAGAATTTTCTAGTCCCTCAATTTTAAAAATTGAGTAAATTAGTTTTTCTCCAAAAAGTTAATGTTATCTTTATTAATTTCAAAAGTGAGTAATTAAGAACAATAAATCATGTTATTAATTATTTCCATCAATTGTATATGATTTTGATTGGTATAATAATAAATTTTACCCACAAAATTTAAATATTTTATCAATTTGGTCCTTTTTAAACAAATTTATCTCACTATATTTGTGTAAATATGTAAATGCTGAGACTGAAATTATTGACGGAAGATAAAATATGTAAAAAAGAAACAATGTTTATGATTTATATGAAAATTGAAACAAGTTGGGTGATTAAGAAGGTAAATTACCCTTCTAGTTATTGTCTAAATGCCTTACAAATCACTCCTTTTCCTTTTTCCTTTTTGGAAGAAAATCGCAAGTACCACATACCTCATGTTATTACCATTGCATAGTCCTTCATTACCTACACTTTTATGGTTAAAATCCAAAATAATTTAGGATGGGTAATATTGTGCTGAGAAAGTTGATAGCTAGAAATTAGGTTTTAATCTTTTTTATATTTATAGGTGTTAATCAATGGCGAAAAGTAATCCACCTCTTTACAACCACAAGCACTATGTAGAAACTTTATAACCCTTGTGACTCAGACAGAGTGTGACTGCCTTCCTACAAAAGGATTCGTTATCCACCCATTGCTTCTTTATATCATTTCCTTTTATTTACTATGGTTTTGTTAATTTAGTAAGAATCACAGTTTGTAATTTCTTTGTAAAGTTACAAATAAATAATCATTTATATTATTATTTAAATCTTTAATTGAATTGCTGTCATAATTCAATCAGACACTAATTCGATTAAAAAAATTACGAAAATATTATTTCATAACTAAAATAAGTTATTAACTTTTATATTTTTCTTTGAAAAAATAATTAAACACTTGCATGGTTGAAATTTGTATCTGTGTTATTTACATTAATAAAATATTAACATTGCCACTAAATTAAAAATTTTATTTTAATATAATATTTACATTTTAATTTTATTATGCATATTTTATTACTTCCATCAATTATATATTTGTATTTTAAATCCATAATTTTCATACATGCGCTTGTAATATGATTTTTTAGTATTTATTTATTTAATTGGATAAATAAATTATCCAATGGTAATTTCAAGAATTTGTAGTGAAAAATAATTAAACATTGATACGAAAAATCATTTTCATATCAATGTGGATATAGAGAAAAGAAAGGTATATGTAGAATATAAGTATAATTCCTTCAAATAAAATCATTTTAATTTTTCATCTTTCTTTATATTTGCATTATTTATCAAATCACTTAAAATGAGTAACAAAGTTAGCATTTGTTAACTTTGTTAATGTAGCATACACGTGAATGCCACATCAGTAATTAAATTATTTTTAAAATTTTAAACATTCAAAAACAATTATAAAAACTATTAAAAATTAAAATTATTAAAATGTATAAAAATGATAATTTTTTTATTTTTTAAAAATTAATTAATTACTAACATGACATATACGTAGACTGCCACATGGGTGCCACATTAGCAAATTGAATAGACGCTAACTTTTCCATCTATTTTGGAGATGATTTGACAAACAATATAAGTTTAAGAGTCAAATGAATGACTAAAATGACTCTTTTTTAAGTTGGAGGACTAAATAAGTCATTATGCCTAAAATATATAATACTTCAGCTTTTCATGTTAAAATTTGAGGTTGATTATAGTAAAAGTACCAAGGAAACTCCTATACTTAAAGGTGGATTGCTTTCGGCCCACCTTTTGAAAAAATTGACAAATTAGCCCTTATACATTTCAAAACGTGCAAATTAGCCCCTTGGTAAATTTTATCTGTTAAATGTTGATGTGGAACATTATTTTAATTGACTAATTACTAAATTGGTCCCTAAACAGTAGCTAGAATATCATTTTGATTTTTTTTATTTTTCTTAACAATAATTCTAAAAAATTTAAAAATATTAAAAATAAATTTAAATTATTTAAATTATTGAAAATTAAGTTAAAATATTTTATAAATAAAACTTATAAATAAAATTTTTCTAAAAATTCCAAATATATATGTAAAAAATCTAAAAAAATTACAAAAAATTTTAAATTTTTTTTATCAAACTTTCAAGTCGAAACCCATAAACAATCACCTTTTTACAAGATTTTCTTCCCTATTTTACAAAACCTAGAAAAATAAAAAAGATTTTACATGCTTGATTGAAGCCATAAATAAATAAATAAATAAATAAAAATCAACTAAAATTTCTATTACTCACTTTCAAATTTCTCATGATTTCATTAATGTTCAGTTTCATCTTCATCGCCCATGCTTCCAACTAAAAGGTGCATAAAAATTTATTTAATATTTAATTTCTTCTACTTTAGTGAATACTCATTTTCGCATCCCCTATACTTTCGTATCTCATGATGGTGTGTAAACATCATTATAAAATTTCAATTACTGATTTTCACATCCCCTTAACTATTACAAATTTTCCCATTTGAAGATCTTATTGTTTAATACCCTAAGAAGCTTTAATCTTTAAGTTATCGAGTTTAACAATTTTGGTTTTTAAATTTTTAATATAAAATTGTAGAGTCTGAACAAGTACTAAATGAATTTTTAAATTTTAGAAAATAATGTTTTAAAGAAATAAAAGATAAAAAGTGAAATTTTAATTTAAAATAAAACCGCAAAGCCATCAACACGTCTCCAGAGGTGAGAAGCAACAAAAGGAGCTCCTAGTCTTTATCTTCTTCTTCGTCTCCAAAAAGAGATGTAAAATCAAAAAATTTTGTTTACTGTAAATGTGTTGCTTATTTAGACTGATTGTATGTAATGCCTTGAATTTTCTTTAATATGGAATTATTTTGATTTAGTGGTTATGTGTTCTATATATGTGTGTGAGATGTCATAAGTTCAAATCTTACCTCTTGAAATTTTGTTAAATTTTATCTCTAATCCTATCCCTAGTATTTATGCTTTAGGGTGGGTTTGATATGTTGGAGGAAGTGTATAAGATAGTTCTACTGCAATTATGGCGGCTAGACCACAAATTTCTGTTTTGGCAGCTCAGCTGCATATTTATGAGTGCCATACTGCCACATATTAGTGTTATTGGATGGATGGACTTATGTAGTCCTAATTGGTGTGATTGGTGGGTCGGAGATGGTGTGTAGTGGATGGGGATAGGACATGCTCTGTTATGTTATGTGTTATGTTCTGATAAGTTATATGATATGTTTTGATATGTTGCATATTATGACTCTGATATGATATATAACAAGAAAGTTGATTTGGTAAAAACTTTATAAGTACATGTAAATGTGGGTCAAATCACACACTAAGCGTAAAGCTTGTAACACGTAGGTTTGTGCAAGTGTACACAATCGTTATCAAGTAATAAGTAAAAGAGTTATCATTTCTACAGGGACTGTATATGTTAATCAATTAATTGCAAAATTAAAGTTTTACAAATTAGTGATAAGAACACAATATTTCGAGTGATGGATGATTAAACTAAATTAAATTATCTAGATGCAAGATGATCCCTAATGCGATTCTAAACTAAGTATGACAATTAACTAAAATGTATGAGATGAATTTAGCAGCAACAATACAAACTTCAACAATCAATAACATGAATAGGCTAGAATAATTACATCATTCAACTTAATTCATTTTTCTCATGTTTAACAGTGTTCGGAAAATATTGCATGGCACCTCGATCTTTCATGAGTTTGAAACCAAATTAAGTTCTTTTGAAATCTTTTACTTAGTAAAACATGCATTTTACTGATCATATTAAACTACGGGTTTCTTAGAATTCATGCGAAGTAACAGGGATGGGTTAGGTTTGAAATAATTTAATCACATGAACCTAAAAACTATGCAAGATAATAGAGCTCGTTAAAGTTATTATGAACCTTTAATTTAGTCGGGTTAGGATCTAAACTAAGCATGCACTTTTCAACTATTGTGTCTATTAGCCGTTATCTGGTTAGGATCACTCAGCTAATTCCAATGCTTCCAATCACGTATTAATGAAATACATGTTTGAGTTTAATTGAAAACATGAATGAGTGAGACACAAACACTATAAACATGATTTGAACAAACTTCATTGAATTGATATAATCATCCCAGCTAAATAGATTTAAGCTACCATTATTGATGACAAGATAACAAAACACATTGCAAACATGATTAAAATCAAAGTAACAAGTAAAGGAAGAATAAACTCTGTTCAAATCAATAGCCTTGTGAACTCCAATTGAAGAAGTTTCCTCCTATCCTCGTGTTGCTCTTTTGTTAATGGCTTCTCAAGGTGGTCGGCCAAGAGATGATCTTATCAAGGTTTCCTGGCTAAGAAAGAAAGGAAATATGAAATGCTATGCGTTGGAATGAAGAGAGGGAATGAGAGAATAAGAGAATGGAAGATAAATGTTAAATAAAAGATGAATGAGGGATGATTGAAATATGAGATGGGAGTGGGTATTTATAATTGATGTTGGTGGAGGAGTTTACTAAATATGACATTAAAGATCCCTTAGTTTTCTCCCACCTTTGGCCAGCCGTAATATGTGCAAAGGAGGGTGAGCTGGTTGCTTGATTCAAGCATAAAATCATCCTTGAATTATGTAAGGGGTGGACGGTTTCTTGAACAAACGTAGTGTGCTGATTTTCAATGATTTTCCAAGTGTAGAGACCTCCAAATAACTATCCCAAAAGCTGATTCTTGGCTGCCCAAATATCCTTGCCGAATTGGGCTTCTCTTCTCATTATTTGGAAAGTTTTTAACCCATTTAATAGTCAGGCTTGTCCACTATGCAGCACCATTTTCACTGGGTCAAAGCAACATCTTCATCACCCAATTTGCATGGTTTTGCCATCCAAGTAAGGTAGAATTGCTCATGTCCATGCAAAAATTATAATAAGCTCTTTATTCAATCAACTTTATGGTCCCACTGCATTAATTAAAAATAGAACATTAATAAATGACATGAAATAATTTAATTTATGCACAAAATTAACATAATAAAGCACAAATTTGCATATTTTATAAATTCATGTCCATTATCGGAATATAAGTAAAATACACTTAATAAATTAACAAATACTCGAGATTAGTATTATTTTAAGTAAAAAGGTGGTAAAAACTACTAAAAAACCTATATAATTTAGAGTTTACACCCCCCAAAATTAATCAATTGCTCGTGCCGAGTAATGTTTCATGTAAAACAAAACTTTTGCTAAAGCAAACTTGCAAATGTTTAAGTAGCACCAATCTTTGCACATAATCATGCATCAACAAAACATGCTCACAAGCTCTTTTTATTGGTAAGTAGCTCAGATGCAAACATTATTCCAAAATTTTACACTAAGTATAAGGAAATTCCAACATGAGTCATAGTATGCATCCATTTTAAAGTCATATATAACATTCACCATTCAATACACTTTCCCTATTAATTTAGACAAGACAATCATAAGGTTTATTTAGTGGTCTTCATATGTTGAACTTATCAATTTCTCTCCACTAATGTAGTCAACATAATTATCAAATCAATAGGTCTTTTATAAGTTGTAATGGGGCTAAGCTAAAGGTAGGGATAAAGAGAAATGAATTTTTAGGTTCAGTAGACTTAAACATAACTTTGCCTTGGATATTTTTGCAACATAACCATCCTTCGAAGAGGCCTTTAGAACACCCCCAACTTATTTCGAACTCATGCTCATCAATCTTTTTGAGAATTTGAGGAAACTTGCTCTCTCTCTCTCTTGATTTATGAGCATGTACATCTTTTTGAATTTTTCCTCAAATTTTGATCACCAAGATAAATTTAGTTAAGATGGGTGCAAAAAAGAGAATAAACTTAAAAAGATGGTAATATGACTAATGATGCAGGTACTTTGCAATAAACATGCCATTAAGCTCAAAAATAAGGTTTCAAGGGTCAATATAATAATGTGGGCTTGAAAGGCTCAAACGATCCAAAGAAAATGTACCTATATCATATTTAAATTCTTATGCATCCTAGGATTTCACGTTGAAAATGTTACTAAGTCAATTCTAAAGACTAAGCCTTATGCATGTCTATTTCCAAGGAAATTAAAATTTCATGGCAAGTACTACATAAGACTAGAGAACATACAAGCATTCCATAACTCAAGATAACATAAAAATAACTTAGATAAAATCAGAAATCATGCTTGCATTTGAACTAACTTATGAACAAAAATTTCCTCTAAACATTCATTTATTTCAGCATACTCATGTGAAAAGATTAAAACATACTTGAAAAATTTAAAAATTCCTTCAAATATTTCCTTGCCCCCTTTTTAAAAAGAAACAATGTCCTTATTTGACAACAAAGTAATGAATGAAAATTGAACACCAGGTAGGGTTGTAAGAAAAGAGAGGTGAGTCATAAAGGCTGCTTAATACCAAGTCTTTCTTAACAATCTAATCCTAGACATGTTCATTCTCATTTCCAAATCACTTCGCTTTTTTTCTAATGAAGAGGCATTGAGCTTATTTTATTTATGTTTGCAATTTCTTATTTATTATGCAAAAGCAAAATACTAACTAAGAGATAAAAATAAACGCATAAAAATAAATACTAAGGACAAGAATTTCCCCCTTTTATTTATCTGATTTATCCCTATTGTCTTTCTCTTTTGCATCCTCGTTCTCTCTTGCATAATCATCCTCTTCCTTCCATAACTCAAAGATACGATCTAGGAACTCAGGAACAAAACTGTTAGATATATTCTTAAAAGTATTCTTGATTGAATTATCTCTAATCTTCGCATATTTCCAATAATCATGTTGTTGGTTATGCATAAATTTCCACATATCCATCATAATTGAAAATTATGATTTCTTCATAGTATTTGAAGAAGTGGGCATAGGAATAGTCAATTTAGGATCAACACTTGGTCCAACTAGCCCATCAACATTCGACTCCACACTTGGTTTAGAGTTGTTTGGTTCCTTTATCGGTTCAGGATTGTTGGGTTCTTCTTCAGATCCTGCTTCTTCTATCTCATTAATTGAGTCAGCTTCTGGTTTAGATTTATTTGTTAACTATTGGTTTTTGGTTCGGTTGGTTCACTCAGTTCAATTGGGTTCAACTCATGGACATTTTCCACTAACCTTTCAAGATCATGCCTTGTGATGCAACCTTGAACATACTGGCCCTTCAAGTTTGCTTTTGATTTAACTTGGGCCCTTAAGCAAAGTGAAGTAATCAATGATGAAAAGTAGGCACTTCCTGCCTTTTTCCTAGCACAATCGTGGATATCATTGAGAATAATTTTTCCAACATTGATACACTTTCTGTCATAATCACATACAACAAAAGCATTCATTCCATTGAGATGGTTGAATTATGTGAGATAGGTATGAAGCTATATTAAACAAAGTAGAACCGTACCGTAGCCACCTATTTTAGATGTTCTCTTTGGCAAAAACGATTGCCATACTTTCTTATAATCTATTGGGATCCTGAATTTGTAATAACGTTAAGCACTTATTGAAGAAAATCCAAATTTATATTTTTCATCATGGAAAAGTACTCATCTTATTCAACATCAAAAAGATTAAACAAATTATTAATGGACTTAAAAGTAAAGGGTACCTTCTTTTTGCAAACAAGAACTTCTGTATCATTTGGCATAGTTAAATTGGCATAGAACTCTCAAACTAATTCCTCTTCAGGTAGTGATTGTGCATAGTTTCAATTGAGAGCATCAATTGTCTTTCGAATTGACAAGGGTACAACCATCTTGTCATCAGTCTCCAAGTTGAAACTTTTTTTCGGCATCATGGGCTAATTTTTGAAGATGGAATCAAACCTTTCTTTTGCTTCCTCATCTTGAATCACAATTGGATTTTTGACAAAAGGTCTTGGAAGATGTAGTTATTTTGCGAGACATGGTGATTTTTATTGAAAACTAAGTAGAATTTTGACAAAAGGAAGGGAAAATAAATCAGCAATGAATGGTAGCAAGGAGGTTGTGGCAGCGATAAGCTTGCGGCAGAGATAGGGTTGCTCCAGCGAGAAGATTGTAGTGGCGATAAGAGGGAGAGAACAAGAAGAAAGAAATAGGTGGCTAGGGTTTGAAGCTAATTGCTTTGAATAGTGTGAGAAATATGATAGTAGGGAGGGGTTTATATAGTAGTAAATTAGGGAGAACTTGTAGAAAAAAAGTTAGCTACAAGAGATGCTTGGGAAGCAAGGTAAGGAGGGAAGGATAGTGGCAGACAAATTAGGGTATTTTAGAAACCTTATGGATGGTAGTTAGTGGGTAAATTTCTCCTCTTTGTTGTTTTGGGCCTCAAGCCCAATTGCACTTAAAAATTAAACTGCTTTAGATAAAACAAATTGATTAGTACTTGGGCCAACTTGACTCCTTTATTAAACATAAACAAATAAAATTAAAATGAAAATGAAAAATTTCTAGGTTAATTAGAAAATTTATTCTCAAAATATTACATTAAATTAATTCTTAGGAAAGCTTGGAGGGGTCACAAATGGTCTCGCTTAAGTTCCAATCTCCTTAGACATAATTAATTAAATGCACTAATTTAAGAAAAATAATTTCTAACTATTTATTAAAAGTCAGAACATGAAAAATTAAAGGTTTATTAAATTGAATGATGTTTCAATTCGCTCAACTTCACCATCCCAATAGTATTTGAGATGTTGTCCATTAACTTTAAACGTACCTCCATTATTGTCGAACAATTGTGCTGCTCCATATGGATAAACTTTGTACATGGTATAAGGACCTTTCCATCAGGACTTGAGCTTTCCAGGAAATAACCTTAAGCTTTAATTAAATAATAACACTTTCTAACCTTATCTGAACTCACGAGGTTGTATACGACTGTCATGCCATCTCTTAGATTTTTCTTTACACATCTTGGCATTCTCGTATGAAAATAACCTCAACTCTTCCAACTCATGAAGCTATAGCATCCTTCTCTCACTGGCTTGTTTAAGCTCCAATTTTAATTGTTTCAAAGCCCAGTGACCTTTATTCTCCTACTCAAGCAGCAAATGACATTAGGTCGCATTACCTTCTCAAGGATACCTTTGATCTCACAATTTACCCGTTCAACTTGCCCATTTGACTGTGGACGGTAGTGGCAGTTTTGTGTTTCACATCGTACTTGTCAAGCAACCACTTAAGCCATTTTTCCACAAAGTGAGATCCTTCATCGCTAATTATATCTCTAGGAGTCCCTAATCGTGTAAAAACATGCTTAAGTAGGAATCATATGACTACCTTAGCTTCATTCGTTGGGTATGCTTCAGCTTCAACCCACTTGGATACATAATCCATAGCTACTAAGATATACCTGTTACCATAAGAAAAAGGAAACGAGCCTAAAAAACCAATGCCTCATACGTCAAATAATTCTACCTCTAAAATGTCCGTCAAGGGAATTTCTTTCCTCCTTGATATGTTTCCAATCCTTTGGCATCTATGACAATTTCTCACATATGCATATGCATCCTTAAGCACTGTAGGCCAAAAGAATTCTGCTTGTAAAATCTTTGGTGTAATGGGAGAACCACCAAGTGTCCCCCTCTTAGAGATGAATGGCAATGATACAAGATCTCATCAATTTCACTTCTAGCAACACACTTCCTAATTATGTTATCTGCACATTGTTTAAAAAAATGGATCCTTCAATAAATAATACTGACTATCGTGAAGGAATTTCTTCCTTTATTGGTATGTCATTTCTTGAGGAATTATTCCACATGCTAAATAATTCACATAATTAGAAAACCAAGGTATTTCATGAATTTGACTTACCTAAAATATGTGCTCATCTAGAAAATTCTCATTAATTGGAACAAGTGAATGAGTTACCTCATTTTGTTCCAACCTTGACAGATGATCAACTACTTGATTTTCAACACCTTTTCTATCTTGGATCTCAAAGTCAAATTCTTGGAGTAAAAGTATCCATTGAATTAGCCTTGGTTTAGCATCCTTCTTTGTGAGTAAGTATTTAATGGATGCATGATCAGTAAAAATAGTGACTTTCGTACCTATCAGATAAAAATGAAACTTGTCAAAGGCAAAAACTACAACAAAGAATTCTTTTTCAGTTATTGTGTAATTGAGTCAGGCTCCTGTCAAAGTTCTGCTTGCATAGTAGATCGGATGAAACACTTTGTTTCTTCTTTGAGCCATTATAGCTCCAACAATGAAATTGCTTGCATCACACATCAACTCAAAAGGTGAGTTCCAATCAGGTGTAACAATTATTGAGGTTGAGATTAACCAACTTTTTAATTCTTCAAAAGCTTCTAAACATATTTTGTTAAAAATAAAAATAATATATCTCTCTAACAGTATACACAAATGCTTAGAAATTTTTGAAATTTTTTTTATAAACATTTGGTAAAATCTAGCATGGCCTAAGAAACTTTGAACTCCTTGAATATTGATTGGTGGTGGTAATTTTTCAATTACATCCACATTCGCTTTGCTAATTTCAATCCCGTTTTTGGAAATTTTGTGTCTAAGACAATTCCCTCTTTAACCATAAAGTTGCATTTCTTTTTGTTAAGGACAAGATTTGTCTCCTTGCATCATTTCAGTACCTTAGCCAAATTACTCAAACAAACATTTTAAGTATTACCAAAAATAGAAAAATCATCAATGAAAACCTCATCAAAATTTTCAACCATATCAGTAAATATTGCCATCATGCATTATGGAAATGTTGTAGGTGCATTACATAAATCGAAAGGCATTCGCCTAAAAGCAAATGTACCATACAGACAAGTAAAAGTCGTTTGTTGGTCTTCCAAGGCTACAACTATTTGGTTATATCCCGCATATTCATCTAAGAAATAGTAAAAATTTTTCCTACCAGTCGATCTAACATCTTATCCATAAAAGGCAACGAGAAATGGTCTTTCCGATTAGCTTTGTTTAATTTTTTTAGTTTATACAGATTCTCCAAACTGTGACAATTCTCGTCAGGATTAACTCATTACGTTCATTCTCAACAATTGTGATTCCACTTTCTTTGGTACACAATATACCAGACTTACCAATGCACTATCTGAGATAGGGTAGATAATTCCCGGATCTAACCATTTGATAACTTCCTTTCAAACTACCTCTTTCATGATAGGATTGAGTATCCTTTGCCCATCAATTCTACCTCTTTCACCCTTCTCCAAAATAATCTTATGCATACAAAAGCAATGACTTATTCCTCGAATATCAGCTATAGTCCAACCAATTGCCCTTTTAAATTTCTTTAAAACAACAATTAGTTGCTCCTCTTGGTGTTCTGGCAGTTCTGCTAAAATAATCACAGGCAAAGTAGATCGGTTACCTAAATAAATGTATTTCAAATGGGAAGGAAGTACCTTAAGTTCAAGTTTAGGCGTTTCCTTAATTGGAAACTTGGGTTGCGCGTATTCACGAGCTTTCAACTTCAATGGTTCAAATTGTGCTAGTTGAGCATAGTCACTCGGATTGGCTTCTATCAAAGCCATATTTTCATTACCTTTTTCATCTTTAAGTGGCTTAGACCCTAAAGTGTTCTCCAATGGGTCTTCTTCAAAATTATTATCCCATTCCATAGAAACTAAAGTTTCTAACTCTTCCATCACTGAATATTATTCTGTCAGATTAGGAAATTTCATCGCTTTAAGAACATTAAACGTTACCTGATCATCTTGAACTCTCATAGTGAGATCACCTTTTTGCACATCTATTAATGTTATTACCATAGCTAGGAAAGGTCGTCCCAAGGTGATCAACACTTCCTTATCTGCTTCAAAATCTAAGACAATAAAATCAACAGGAAAAATAAATTTATCAACTCTTACCAAAACAATCTCGATCTTTCCTTGAGGTATGCTAAAGATCAATCTGCTAGTTGCAGTGTCATAGCTGTGGGTCTTACTTCACCTATTCCCAACAGCTTGAAAATAGATTTGGGCATTAAGTTGATGCTTGCTCCCAAGTCGCACAAAGCTTTACCATAGTAAGATTCTCCAATATTACAAGGTATAGTAAAGCTTCCAGGGTCTTTCAATTTCAGAGGTAGATTATTCTGTAAGAATGCACTACTACAGTATCGTACTCACTGAGTGTCTTTTTCTTGGACAAAATGTCCTTCATGAACTTGACATAGTTGGGCATTTTTTCTAAAGTCTCTACCAATAAGATATTGATGTGAAGTTTCTTTAGAACATCCAAAAATATTTTCAATTACACCTCCTGTTTCTGCTTATTTGGTTGGAATTTTGAGGATATGGAGGTGATGGATCTTTGGGTTGGACTGGACAAGTTTTTTGAGGAGATAAATCTACATCTAAAGAAGATGTTAGCTTTTGAGAAGTCATTGGTAAGATTTTACCTCATCAGACTTTGTAGGTTCTGGCTCTCCTAGTGTAGGAAGTTCAACTGTTGGTTGACTTTCGTGCTTCTCAATAAGATCATCTTTAACCGTATTGGGCTCCAAAGTCTTACCACTTCATAAGGCAACTACCTTGCAATATTACTTACCCAAATTTCTTGGATTTTTTGTATCACTCGGCAAGGCTCCTTGCGGTCAATTACGAAGCTTCGTAGTTAACTGACCCATTTGGTTCTCTAAATTTTTTAGTGCTGCTGATTGACTCTGGATTAAGGCGTCATTCTTCGCTATGCATGCCTTCAACAAGTTCTCCAAACTATTGGATGATTCAACTTGAGGTGGTTTAGGAACTTGTTGATTAAACCCTTGGGATTGGCTTGGTCTATGCTGCATGTAAGTGTTGCTCGATCCTCCTCCTTAGTTACTCTAAGAAAGGTTCAGATGGTTTCGCCATGAAGGATTGTAGAAGTTGGACTATGGTCCTTGCCCACTTTTCTTTTGGTGTTGATTCCCTACGTAGTAAATTGACTCGGGATTTGATGGGCAATTCTCAAAAGAATGGCCAACCCCACAATATACGCAGGAAACTACATCAAATTGACTTAGTGTTTGAGCTACAAAATTATTCACATTGGTAGTGGTAAACTGTTTCAACATTAAAGAGATAGATGATACTTGATCTGAAAGTGAAGTGAGAGCATCGACTTCATGAACTCCAGCTACATGTCTTCTTGACGCTACTCAATTTTTTGGCCATTGATAGTTGTTACTAGCAATCCTCTCGATGATTTTGTAAGCTTTATTATAAGACTTTGACAAGAGAGCACCATTCGTAGAAACATCTACCATCAATCTTATTTGTACGTTGAGACCGTTATAAAACGTCTCTAACTAGATGCAGTGTGGAATCCCATGATGAGGACACTTACAAAGTAATTATTTGAATCTCTCCCATGCCTCGTACAAAGACTCATCATCCAATTGCTAGAAAGTGGTGATCTCATTTTGCAATTTAGTGTTTTGCTAGGTGCGAAATACTTAACTAAAAATCTTTCTGCTAATTCTTGCCAAGTAAAAATTGAGCTAGGTGGCAACAAATTGAGCCATGCTCGTGCTCGATCTCGCAACGAGTATAGAAACAACTTCAACCTCAGTACGTCTTTAGTTGCTCCGGTTATTTTAAATGAATCATTCACCTCCATGAATAATCGAAGGTAAATGTGTGGACCTTTTGTGGGTATTCCACTGAATTGGCCCACCATTTGCAACATTTGAAACATCACTGGTTTTAATTCAAATTGGGGTGCCTCAATATCCGGCCTTTTAATTCCTAGATGTAACTCATTAAAGAGCAGCACATCATACTGTCTTATGGCACGATCCCCATCATCAGTAATAAGGACGGAATTGTGCATATGATTGGCTCCATTTCCTTGTCCATTAGTTTGATTTCCAAGATAATAGAGATCGCTAAAGTTATTAGGAACCTTTAATTTAGCTGGGTTAGGATCTAAATTAAGCATGCACTTTTCAACTATTGTGTCCATTAGCCATCATCTAGTTAGGATCGCTCAGCTAATTCTAATGTATCCAATCACGTATGAATGAAATACATGCTTTTGAAAACATGAATGACTAAGTCACAAACACTATAAACATGATTTAAACAAACTTCATTGAATTGATGCAATCATCCTAGCTAAATAGATTTAAGCTACCATTGTTGATGACAAGATAATAAAACACATTCTAAACATGATTACAATCAAAGTAACAAGTTAATGAAGAATAAACTCTGTTTGAATCAGTAGTCTTGCAAACTCCGATTGAAGAAGTTTCAACCCGTCCTCGTGTTGCTCCTTTGCTAATGGCTCCTCAAAGTGGTCAGCCAAGAGATGATCTTATTAAGGTTTTGTTGGATAAGAAAGAGAGGAAATATGGGATGCTATGCGTGGGAATGAAGATAGGGAATTAGAGAATGGAAAAGAATTGTTAAATGAAAGATGAATAAGGGATGATTGAAATATGAAATGGGAATGGGTATTTATACTTGAGGTTGGTAGAGGATTTTTCTAAATATGGGATCAAAGAACCCTTAGATTTCTCCCTCCTTTGGCTGACCATAATATGTGGAAAGGAGGGTGAGCTGGTTGCTTGATTCAAGGACAAAATCATGCTTGAATCATGCAAGGGGTGGATGGTTTCTTGAACAAGTGTAGTGTGTTGATTTTCAATGATTTTCCAAGTGTAAGGACCTCTAAATAATTATCCCAAAAGCTAATTGATTAGCTGTTTAACATCACATTAATAATGTGCAAGCGTACACTGTCGATGCAAGTATAGTACACAAATATGAGTTTGTCGAATATCAATCCCACAAGGATGGTTGTCTTTTATCTATCAATGTCAGTGCAATAAATAGATAGCAATGATATAAATTGTGAGAGTAGTTGTCGAAGCAATAACTTCAAAATAATAAGATAAAATATGATAATGATAAATCGAGATCCCCAACATGATCATTCAAAAGAAATATAAAAGAAACAAGTGGAGAGTACTATTCCTAGAAAATCTCGACTTGATCTCTCAACTCCCTCTTGTGTCGCACTCAGGACTCCTCTTCAAGAGCTACTCTGCATCCCTTTCACGTTGGTTCACCCATAGGAGGCTTAAGCCACCATAGCTGAAAAGCTTCAAAAGATAGGATGAAGAAGATAATATCCCAAAAAGCCTCATTTTCTTCTCTTTTTTTTTCACGTGAATATTTGTATTCTTCCAAATAGCACAGGTGTCCTTTCATCAGAATCATGCTGCCTCAGTACATACATGTTGGTTATACCAGACTGGATAGCTCACAGATTTTTGTTCATAGCCGGACAGCTATCAGGTGCATCGACAATTCTGGGAGCAATCTGGAAATACTAATGCAGCGACATCAATACCAAAACATGACGAAATTAAGGAAAAATAGGTTAAGATCCACTGGGTTATAAAATGCAATTTACTAAACTAAAAATGCTAAAATATGTGCTGAAGATAACTAAATAGGGACAAATTAACCAATAAGTAGGGAGAAAACATATGTTCTTTCTAGTACTATCACACCCTTGAACTTGAGTTTTTACTTGTCTTCAAGTAAAATAGAAACTAGCAAGGCAACACAAGAATTTACTAAGGCAAATGATCATTTTAGCAACTTGAATCACCTAAAATCTCAATGAATGAGCCACATTCAGATAACAGAATATTGCATCGACAATACATAAGTATGAATGAATAAGATTGCAACTTCATCAACACCACCGTCATGCTTTAAATCATAAATTCTATCGACCAATACAACATTTATTGTACAATATATGTCTCTCTTTTTTTTTCTGAATAAGGGATATCGTTGCATTACTGTACCCTTGTTCTTGAGAAGTAATGATGGAGTGCAACAAACCCCAGGGAGTACGTAATTGCGTCGACACACGCTCATGCAGTGATAGCCTTTGGCCATATTCATTTTTCTAACGCTTGCATTGGAGTGTTCCCTCTTTAATATTTCACAATACACCCACTTTGGAGTGTCTCTTATTCATAACCATATATATAAGCATGCTTCATTAAACTCAACTTTTTTTAAATGTGGGTGTATTTCCAAACCCCATATGCATTCCTCCAAAATTAAAGTTTGCATTGTCCCCAATGCACTAACATTAAAATGCAATGACAATAAAAATGCAACGACAATGTGCACTGACAAAATGAAAATTACATCTACATGTAATGCATGAATACTACAGCTAAAACTTAAAATAAACTAACTCAGTTTTCCTTGGTCATCAATGTAACTGTACGATGTTTCTTCTTCCTCCTATTTTTCTCCTCCTTCTTGCGCTTTTTGTCTTTGGAGTGCTTTCTCTTCTTTTCTTTGGGCTTTGCACGGTCCTTGAATTGCTCCTCAGTTTCCAGCACTGCCCCAGCATCATCGGCTACTTTTTGTGTAGGAGGGGTCACCTTGAATGGTCCAGTATGAACCACTATCGCCAATGAGTTATGGTGCTCCTCACTGGTTACCTCTGTAGCTTCCACCGGTCTAACTCCATCTAGCTTCAGATTATCAGTAGTTGCACCCACAAACTATAATGTATTGACAATGTTCTCAGTAGCTTCTTTCTCAGTATTTTCTTCTTCGGCCTTCTCGGTCACAACTCCAACACGAACTTCCTCCTCTCCCACATCAACTTCCTCCTCAATAGCAGACGCTGCTTGACCAGTAATGAAGTAACCCTCGATGGGGCTATCAATCTTTCACATGTACTCCTCAATGTCTCTTGAGTCCTCTTCTTTCTCATCATCAGAGACGTGTACAATGGGAAGGGATTCCACTAATCTATCTCGATCCCCTAAGTCATCTTTCTTGATGAGGGTTCATAATCTCGGATGGTCAGTGGGAACACTAGAAATTATGGGAGTGGGGCTGAGCTTAACTGACTTAATGCAGCTACAATGGAGTTGTTATAGGCCTTGGTATAAGCGTAGAACAAATTTTGTGATCTGTTCATATCCTCTATTGTAGCGACAAGCCTGATCTGCTTATTGCTGATGGAATTGGCCAACTTCTCGATATCCTACATTTTGTGCAACAATGATGTCTTTGTAGTCAGGTTTGTTCCTTTAATTTCTACCTTGGTTTTGCCCTTCTTTATCTTGCTGGTCTCTGTCTCTTTCATTGTCAGTGTATTCTTGCCACGAGTCATTCTTTCAATAGAGACTTCATTTATCGGACCCTTATTCTCCAAGACCTTTTCATGATCACAGGGCACGATCCCTTTCTATTGGCACAGTAGCATCACCAACGATGGGAAAACCAAAATTCCAATTTGCCTTGCGGCGCAGTCAATAATTTCCTGGTAAAGTCTTGCGCTGATATAATTCTTTCTACCCTTGACAATTGAATGTATCAGACACTTTCTATTAAAGTTGACTATGGTGCTGTGAGTAGAGGGCAGTAGCCTGCAGTTCACAAAATGAAACCAGATTTTTCTTTGCAGTGTTAGGAAGCGGCAGTGCACCGTATAATTCCTTTGATGTGAACCCATCCACAATGCTCCTTCGACACATGAATCCTTCACCAACAGATCCCTTTTGTCGTCTGTGATATCCTAATAAACTCAAAGTGTTCATCTACATCCATTTTAGTATTGTACAGCTCATTGATTTTTTTAGCATCCCATGGGATTAAGCCTTCTCAAACACAGATAAACTCTAACTCATGGTCATAAAGGTTAGATTAAAACTCACGTACCAATGAAGGAGAATAGCTTCCAGGATGAGTGCAGAAAGTCTCCCACTTCAGCTTAGAGATGGTTTTGTAGACTTGCTTGCCTAAGTCTTACTGTTGTAAAAGGAGAATGTCATGTTATGGGTGGAAGTTTTTCTTGAAAATGTTGTCTTGAAACCGGTCCTTGGCTGCTTTCGTTAAGAAGATCATTGGCTCCATTTTCTCTATTGGCATGGAGAATTCCAATTCATGAACTACAATTGCAGAGGATGACTGTTCTTCAACAGGCTTGGTGGCTTTCTTGACTGATCCTTTCATTCTTGCCATATTTTGTTTGTTTTGTAGAGTGAAGATGGTTTAAAGTTGTAAAGGTACAGTGAATGGTGGTTTATAGCAAATGAAAGAAGAAGATGGAAAGACGTGTTTTTTTTATGTGAAAAGATATAAAGCTGGTAGGAATAAATGCGTCCAATGGGAATTGCGCCCGTTCTTAGAAATCAGATGACTAGGTCACTTTTAATCAAACGATGGGATCTAAAAATTCTGATCTACCCTTCATTCATGGTGAGTCATATGTGATAATACAATAGTATAAAATGCATTAACAATAAAGCCCAAGTGCATCGACAATGATACCTAATTATTCTATAAAAATAAAAAAGAGAAACAAACTTGAACAGAAACAAAATTAAAATAAAATTACATAATATTAAATTCCATAAAAATCAAAATTTTTTGACCAATTTAATGATCTTTGCCTGCTTTTGATCAATAGTCCAAAAATAATATTTCAATCGCTGGCCATTCACTTTGAACTAGTGTCCATCATGTAAATCCCTGATTGTGACCGCACTATGAGGAAATACTTCGACAACTTCGAAAGGTCCAGACCAACGAGAGCTCAATTTACCCAGGTGCAGTTTAAGTTTAGAATTGAATAATAAAACTGGTTGACCCACGATAAATTGTCGTTGCAAAATAATTCTATGATGCCATCGTTTGGTCTTTTCTTTGTAAATTGTAGCGTTTCCATAGGCATTTTGCCTAATCTTCTATAGTTCAGATATATCCAATAGCCTTTTCTCTCCAGCAACTTCATAGTCGATGTTCACTTGCTTAATTGCCCACATTACTTTGTGCTCCAGTTCAACTAGCAAGTGACATGCTTTCCCAAAAACCAATTGATACGGTGACATCCCTAATGGAGTTTTGTATACTGTTCACAATGACCATAAAACGTCATCCGGTCTGAAGACCACCCTTTCCTCAAAGGGTTCACAACCTTCGCAAGAATGTTTTTAATTTATTGATTCGATGCTTTGGCTTGTCCATTAGCTTGCGGATGATAAGTAGTAGCTATTCTATGATTAACTCCATATCTCTTCAGTGCGGCTACCACTTGGTTGCAATGAAAATGTGTACCCTGATCACTAATCAATGCCTTTGGTATGCCAAAGCGGATGAGTATATGCTTGTGAAAAACTTTACGCACTATCTTTGCATCAGCCTTTTGGACTGCAATAGCTTCAACCCACTTCAAGACGTAGCCAACAACTACTAATATATAAAGGTTTCCAAAGGAACTTGGAAATGGTCCCATAAAATCCATACCCCAAGCATCGAATAATTCAACCTGGATAATTGGTTGCTGCAACATTTCATTGCGTCAGGGTATAGAACCAATGCATTGACACCTATAATATTAATTCATAAAATTATGGGTGTCTTTGAATAATGAAGGCCAGTAGAATCCTGATTGAAGAACCTTAGCAGCCATTTTCATGCCACCGAAATGTCCTCCATAAGGAGCATCATGACAGTGCTTTAGGATTGAAAGCATCTCCTTTTCCGGAGCACAACGCTGAATAATGTTGTCATTGCATACCTTGAATAAATACGGCTCATTCCAATGATACTTCAATACTTCACAAATAAATCTTTCTTTTTTATGACCTGTGACACCCAATGGGAGTTTTCCACGCACTATATAATTAACCAAATTCGCGTACCAAGGGGTTGCATCTACAACAAATAACTTCTCATCTGGGAATGTGTCGACAATTTGAAGTATGTTTCCATCTTTGTTGCCAACTTCCAATTGAGACAGATGGTCTGCAACTTGATTTTCTAAACCCTTACGGTCTTTTATCTCGGTGTTGAATTGTTGCAACAATAAGATCTAGCATATTAGTCTTGGTTTTGCATCCTTGTTCGCAAAAAGATATCTCAACACCGAGTGATCAGTAAATACAGTAACCTTTGCACCAATAAGATAGGAACGAAACTTGTCGAAAGCAAAGACTACAGCCAATAAGTCTTTCTCTATATTGGCATAATTGATTTGAGCTTCTATAAGAGTTTTGCTAACATAATAGATGGCGTGAAATATTTTCCCTTGTGTTGTCCTAGAACAACACCCACAGCAAAGTCGCTTGCATCGCACATAGCTTCAAAAAGTTCAGACTAATGTGGTGCAATGACAATGGGTGCATTTACTAGCTGCGTTTTTAATTGAATGAATGCATCCAGACATGCATCGTTAAAGAAGAATTTTCGATTCTATTTCAGTAATGAGCATAAGGGCTTTGTAATTTTCAAAAAATCTCTAATAAATCTTCGGTAAAACCCTGCATGCCCAAGAAAACTGCGAATACCTTTCACATTTGTCAGTGGAGGTAATTTCTCAATGATTTCCACTTTAGCTTTGTCTACCTCAATGCCTTAACTAGAGATGTGCTGGCCTAACACAATGCCTTCAGTTTCCATGAAATGACATTTTTCCCAATTTAGAATAAGATGTGTGTCTTCACATTGCTGCAATACTTTATCCAAATTGTCAGCGAAATGATCAAAATCATTCCCATAGACTGAGAAATCATCCACAAAAACCTTTAATGAATCTTTAATCATATCTGAGAATATTGGCATCATGCACCTTTGAAAGGTGGCTGGTGCGTTACAAAGATAGAAAGGGATACGGTGAAAAGCAAAAGTACCAAAGGGATAGGTGAAAGTTGTTTTCTCTTGATCCTCTGGTGCAATAGCAATTTGATTGTACCCAGAATAGCTATCTAAGAAGCAGTAATAGGCTCTTCCGGCAAGCCTATCCAACAGTTGGTCAATGAAAGGAATTGGGAAGTGGTCCTTCCTTGTGGCAGCATTATGTTTGCAATAATCCATACAGACTCGCCATCTATTAGGAATACATGTAGGAATCAATTCGTCTTTGTTGGTTCTAACCATAGTGATGCCACTCTTTTTAGGAATACAGTGCGTTGGACTTACCTAATTGTTATCAGAAATAGGGTAAATAATTCCAACATCAAGCCATTTTGAAATTTCTTTCTTAACAACTTCCTTTATCTTCTCATTTAATCTTCTTTGTTGCTCAATTGATTACTTGCCTTCATCTTCAACTTGATCTTGTGCATTGAAAAAGATGGACTAATGCCTCAAATATCGACAATACTCCAAGCAGTAGCTCGTTTATGTTACTTAATAATATAGACCAATTTCTCTTCTTGAGTTATATCCAGTGTTGTAGAGATAATAGTTGGAAGAGTATTGGTATCACCAAGAAAGACGTATTTAACATGAGTAGATAGTGGTTTCAATTTCAGAGTAGGAGCTTCGTCGATAGATGGCTTGAAGATTAGAGCTGTTCTATTGGGTAAGTCTAAGGATTCAATCTACCATCCATGCCTGAGTTCAATATTATTAGCTTCAACCATGCTGTCACAATTATCTAAGAATTCCTCATTAGATGCCACTGCAAACTCCTTAGAAAGTATTCTACTTTGGTAATTGAATTCTTCCTCAATTAGATCATCTAGAACATCGATAATATGACATTCTTCTTTATCTTTGCAGTGAATAGATTCAAAAACACTAAAGGTAATGTGCTCAACATTAAGTCGCATGGTTAGTTCACCTTTGTAAACATCAATAAGAGTTCGTCTGGTGGCTAAAGATTGTCGTCCCAAGATTATGGGAACCTCCTTGTCAGCCTCACAATCAAGTATGATAAAATCAACCGGAAAAACAAATTTATCCATACGAACTAAGATATCTTTGATTTTCCCTTTAGGTTGAGCCAAAGACCGATTAGCTAGTTGCAATGTCACTATAGTATGTTTCATGTGACCAATTCTCAACCTTTTGAAAGTAGATAGTGGCATTAGGTTGACGCTAGCTCCCAAGTCGCATAAAGCCTTGCCAAAATAATGGTTGCAAATTGAACATGGGATAGTAAAGCTCCTAGTATCTTTCATTTTCGAGGGTAAATTATTTGTCAAAACAGTACTACAGCCTTCTTTGAGTGCAATACTTTCCATGTCATTGAGCTTCTTCTTCTTGGACAAGAGCTCTTTCATAAATTTCCCATAGTTCAGAATTTGCACAAGAGCGTCTACTAAAGGAATATTGACCTGAAGTTGCTTCATTGTGTTCAGGAACTGTTGGTACTGCTTATCCTGCTCATTCTCCCTGAATCTTTATGGAAAAGGTAAAGGTGGAGATACATTTGATTGCACTGACACCTTTGATTGCGTCATCAATTTCAAGGGTTGGACATTAAGCATATAAGTGATAATTTGTGGAATGTCTTTAAGCATATGAGTGATAATTTGTGATAATTTCGAGGGTCGAACATTAAGCATATGAGTGATAATTTGTGGAATGTCTTTGTCTGGTACATCGACAAGCTCTTCAAATTCAACCCTCTTACCAGGGATCACTTCACTAGTTTCTTGAGGTTGTATAGTAGAGTCCGTAGTCGGCTCGTCAGTTTGTTTACCACTCCTGAGAGTGATAACCTTGCAGTGTTCTTTCCCTCTCGAACTAGGATTTTTCGTGTCACTAGGTAGTGTGCCCAGTGGTCGAGTATTTAGAGTCGAAGTAAGGTGTCCTAATTATGCCTCCAACACCCGAATAGAAGATGAATTCCCTTACACAATAGCTTCTGTACGTGTCATATGCTCCCATATTAAAGCCTCAAGAGCTGCTAATAGGCCAGAAGGAAAAGCTTGTATGTACTATTCTCATCGATGTTCTTGAACATGCTGATTTGACATTGAACAGTGTTGTGGCTGCGTCTGATTTTGGTGTGGATGCATCTGGCTTTGTTGTGGATGCATTTGGCTTTGTTGTGGATGCATCTGAGTGTGCTGATTATAGTTCTGCTGTTGTTGATTGTAAATCCCTTGTCTTGAATTATAATTGCCTTAAGTGGATATATTCCCATAACGGAATTTCATAGCATTTTGTCCAGCATTCTGAGTTCCCCAAGACTATTGATTGGGTGTAGAATTATTATAAGAAGTGCTATAAGAATTGTTGCAGATGTTACTAACATAAAAGACATTCTCTGCATGTTGTGGAAAATCTTCATAGCTGTGGTTGTCACTGCAAATCTCACAACAAAGGGTAGGAACATCAACTTGTTGAGCGACTTGTATAGGTGCAACGTCACTAGTCCCTTGCATATTTTTTTATCATATTCGCAAGAGAAGAAACTTGAGAACTAAGTGCAGATATTGCATCCAATTCAATAACTCTCGGAGCAGCTTTTGCTTGTACGGTTCTAGAGATAGGATATTGATAATCATTCTGAGCAATTCTCTCAAAAATTCCAATAGTATCATTATTAGTACAATCCAGTAAAAGACCATTGGCTGATGCGTTTACAAGATTCCATGTGTGTGAATTTAGCCAATTAGAGAAAATCTCAATTTGTGTTTCCTGTTGAATGTCGTGTATGGGACAACATCAAAGTAAGGATTTTTAACATTCTCATGTGGTGTGAATATTCTCATTATCTAGCTGATGATAAGCTGTAATATCATTTCGGAGATGAGCATTCATTATCGGTGGGTTAAATCACAAAACAAACTATGTTACTAGTGCATTCCAAGAAGGAATTGATCCGGTGGGTAGCCCAAGGAACCAAGTATGAGCTCTTCCTTGCAAGGAATTAGGAAATAACTGCATTTTCAAAGTGTCATCAGGAATGCCTTGTTGACTAAAGGAAGCACAATTCAATAAAAATGATTTAAGATGTTCTCGTGCATCTTCATATGGCAGTCCAACATATTGCCCATTAGAATTCAGCATTTGACTGCTGGCCTAACAACTCCTGGTTGTAAGTCATCCAATACAGGTACTACAAAATCTCGTATAGCCCTGTTTTGTATTTGAGTGTCTTGCGGCAAAGGTGGATCATTAGCATTTTGGTGCTACAGTGGGGGTATGACTTCATACTTTCTTAGTAAAGCCATATTCCTTTGTTCTCAAAGTCTCCTCCGAAAGGTTCTTTCAATTTCTGGATCAAAATCGGCAATAAAATCCAAATTCCTTTGGGTTATACAACACCTAAAATAAAATGTGAAAATAACGATAAAAAGAAAACAAGTTAGTAACAACTAAATATTATGAAATAAAAACAAACAAAAATAAACATCAAACAAACGTCATCCCCAGCAATAGTGCCAAAACTTGATTTGTTGTTTAATGTTACAGCAATAATGTGCAAGCGTACACTGTCGATGCAAGTATAGTAGACAGATATGAATCTGCTGGATATCAATCCCACGAGGATGACTATCTTTTTTCTATCAATTTCAATGCAATAAATAGATAGAAATGAGGTAAATTGTGAGAGTAGCTGTCGAAGCAATAACTTGAAAACAATAAGATAATATGATAATGATAAACTGGGATCCCCAACGTGAACAGTCAATAGAATACTAAGTGCTCACAAGGCATAAAAGGGTAGGTGATTCTTGATGCATTAAATTGCAATGAATATCTTACCAGGCTTAACTTCTATATTTAATCTAAGATATGCACTTTAGCCAAACCTTCCGATGATGGCAATGGAACATTATTAAGAATAAGTGGATGAAATTCCTCTAGTCCTCAAACCAGTGTCGTTGTCATGCTTGTTAGCTTGAACTCTTGCTGCACTTTCTAGTGTTAGTGACTGCAATAACACTTCCATGCTAAAAAAAATTTAAACCCAAAGATTAAACAGTAGAAGTAAGATTGAATAAAATAACATTTAACCCAGAAATCATGTATACTTTCGTACAAACATGAAATAGAAAGTAATCACCAGCATTTAGAAAAGAAATATAAAAGAAACAAGTGGAAAGTACTATTCCTAGAAAATATCAACTTGATCTCTCAACTCCCTCTTGTGTCGCACTCAAGACTCCTTGTCAAGAGCTAATCTGCATCCCTTTCACATCGGTTCACCCGTAAGAGGCTTAAGCCGTCATAGCCGAAAAGCTTCAAAACATAGGATGAATAAGATAATACCCCAAAAAGCCTATTTTTTTTCTTTTTCACGTGAATATTTGTATTCTTCCAAATAGCACAGGTGTCCTTTCATTAGAATCATGTTGCCTCTGTACATAAAGTTGGTTATACCAGACTGGACAGCTTACACATTTTTGTTCTTATCTAGACAGCTGTCAGGCGCGGCGATAATTCTAGGAGTAATCTGGAAATACTCATGCAGCGACATCAGTACCAAAATGTGACGAAATTAAGGAAAAATAGGTTAAGATCCACTGAGTTATAAATGCAATTTACTAAATTGAAATTGCTAAAATATGTGCTAAAGATAACTAAATGGGGGCAAATTAACCAATAAGTAGGGAGAAAACATATGTTCTTTCTAGTACTATCACTGATTTTTGGCTGCCCAAATACATTTGTCGAATTGGGCTTCTCTTCTCCATGTTTAGGCAGTTTTGTGACCCATTTAATAGTTAGACTTGTCCACCATGTAACACCATTTTTCACTGTGTCAAACCAACATCTTCATGACCCAATTTGCATGTTTTTGCCATCCAAGTAGGGTAGAATTGCTTATGTCCATGCAAAAATTATAATAAGATCTTTATTAAATCAACTTCATGGTCCCACTGCATTAATTAAATATAACACATTAACAAATGACATGAAATAATTTAATTTATGCACAAAATTAACATAATAAAGCACAAATTTGCATATTTATAAATTCATGACCATTGTCAAAATATAAGCAAAATTCAATTAGCAAATACTCGGGATTATATTATTTTTAAGTAAAAAGGTCGTAAAAACTACTAGAAAAAACCTATATAATTTAGAGTTTACAAAGCTCACTCGTTTGTTTTTGTAGGTGATCCTCAAGCTTAGGATTGGACGCTGAATTTGGAGCTCAGATTTCACATTAATGGTTCAGTATGTTGTGGACTAAACTTTTATGGACTTTTCAGACATTTGGACATCTTTGGTTGTTTGGGACTTTAAAATTTGTTTGATAATTGTTTTGCAAAAATCTCAAATTTTAATCGGTGATTTAAACAAGATGGCATGTTAAATAATAAACCAAGGGATAAAAACCGAATTGTTATAATGAACATTCGCTGCTAAGTTTTTGATTAAGTTTTCATGATGTTTTTATGCGAATGGTTAAGCAAATTTGGGTTTGTTTTAAATAAGTCAATATGACATCGTTTTGTAGAAGTGTTCACAAAATTTTCGAAATATGTAAGTTTTCAACGTGTAAACCTATTCTGAATATTTGTAAGATAAAAATGAGTTTCACTTCAAAAATTTCGCATTTAATGTAACTTTCATAATCCGATCATGATGCATAGGCCGGGTTTGGGCTGTTACGTTTGGTGGTATCAGAGTCAAGTTGCAAAACTTAGGCTATGTATTTTTGGGTCCAAAATGTTTTGGAAAGATAAAATTTGGTTTAAACGAAAATTTAATGAATTTTTTTAATTTTTTATTTTCAAAAAATGAAGCTAAGACCTCGACGCCGATCCAAGGAATAAATATGAACTTTAGTTATGCTTTAGATATACTTTTGTATGTAACACTTTAGTATAAGCATTTGCCTTTATAGACTGTAGTGCAATGACACACTCTCTAAATATTGATATGTACTTTGATAAAACTTTAAAATTAAGGTTTTAACACTTAAATTGATCCATAAAATTTTAAAAATTGTAGATAAGATAATGAGTACTAATGGATCTCGAGGACGTGGTACCCGTGGGCGCGGTGGTTATTGACGGGGGGCTCGAGTTGAGTTTTCTTAGATCGGCAGTATGCCCTAATTAGATACGTATGAAACTGTTGGAACTCTAACCGTCGAAATCGGGTTTGGGACTTAGACTACCGGGGACGACGCACTATCCTAGGCAATGTTGAGGGTTTTGGAGAGGGTTTTTGGGACCCATACTAGATCTGGAGTTGAGGGTGTTAGAGTATGCCCAAAGATCAATCATGAGATGGTTGTAATAACATACTTGATTTATCATGTTTATTAATGCAAGGTGTTACCATTATTATTTCAGTTTCTTTTCTGTGTGTATAAATAAATTGTTTTATAATAATGTCCTGAGAATAATATGATTATTCTTAAAAGGGGTCCTTAGTCAAGTATTATTGTTGGCAAGGACAACAATAATGCGTTAAGACTAACATGTAATTGATTGATGATAAAGAGTTGTCATTGATATGGAGTGTCAAAATCAATGCATGAATGTGTATGTTAGAGAAGAACATATTGGACTAACCCGTTATGAGTATGTTTCTTGGATTATTATGTAATTGTCACAACATTACTCGTAGTGATTAATATGTATATGATCCTCAGACTTGAGATTATCATTATCCCAACATCGTGAGTTGTATGTTTTGATACAGTCAAACGTATACCTTAACTAGTTGTTCTATGAAGGCTGATGTTGGATATACCACGATCTATGTAAAGGGATATGGTTGATCGATATAGGATAAGTCCCTCATACATAATGGGAGTAATATCTTAGACCACTTGATTGAGTGAGACTAGAAATGCATGGCCATTCTCAAATAAGCTGATATGAGATGTCGTACTTATTTGTATATCATAATCTACTCAAGATATCAAGGAACATGGGATGGACTATGCAAGTCTGACTATTCCATGACTTGTGTCCAACCCAGAGATAAAGGACTGAAGGATTAATGCATGAAAGGTTAATCGCAAAAAGGTTATGTTAAATCATGATTTCTTGTAACTTAGGTAGCAATGATGCATTGCTAGATGCCACTCATTATTTGTAACATTAGAATCGTTCTAGTATTACTGCTAACGTTACAAGAACCTATAGGGTCACACCCTATGGTTGAAATGAACGGAATAAAACATAGTTGGTATTGTGTTTCGTTGTCACATGAATTAGATTAATTGTAGAATTAATTTAATTGGCTAATCAAATATCGAACATATTATATGTACAAGGTTGTTGTACACATAATGAGAACATATTATATGATTTTGGTTCTTATATAAATGCAAATAAATATAGGTTACCGAAATTATTATTATAATTAATGTAATTATAATTTTCGGTTTAAAACATTGTTATATTTATTTGATTTATTTAATGAATTGTGATTCATTATATATACCAATTATAAAAGGGATATATTAGATAGTTTTTTTAAAACCCTAAAATATATATATATAAAATCTCGTTTTTCCTTTGCTTGAAAAGTCTAGCAGCCGTCAAGCAAAGTCTTCTTCAAAAATAGTTTTGGGGATTTCTTCCGTTCATTGTCAACTGAGTTGATTGCGAAGAGGCTGGAGTCACTAAAAGTTGCGGCTTGGTTCGATAGTAGAACAGAATACTCATTGCCGAGGTGTCGTTATCTATTCAGTTTAAAGATTTAGTAATTTTGAAACCTTATTTCACCCCGATTCGTTCCTCACACATGGATCCATGGTTTGGATCGCCGGATGTATTAATTTTTGCTGCGCCGTGGGGGTGCCGACATTCCAACAGTGGTATCAGAGCCACTTGTGTGATACGGACTCAGGTTTAAATAATTGGGTGATGCAATTGTATAAGATGCATGCTTTAATTTTTATTACGTTTTCGACTGTTTAAATTGTTTAAGCATAACCTGATAACCGTTCTTTTCGATAATTGATTAAATGTTAATCATGGTGTTATGGCCTATTCAGTTTTATATTATTACTGTTAAGTGTTAACAAATCTGTAATTGTGTGATGGTGGGACGTACAGTTTCCAGTAAGAGTTAACTGGTTAGTGGAACAAAGGTTGTTCTCGCATGAAACCTCAAGGATTAAAATCCTAAAAACACGATTCTGTTGATAAAATTTATCAAATCATGAGGTTTCATTTGACTAGGGTATGCGGTTCGTATCGCAGGGACGGATCTTCTTATAGTATGTTTTATAATAAATAAAACTTGCTGGGCTATAAAGGGGTGAAAGGATAATTTATAATTCACCTTAACAAAAACATTGAATTATGTATGCTATTGAAATGCATAGTTATAGCCCGATGACCCATTTGCTAAAAGGTTGTAATTTTATAAATACGGCCTACATGTCGTGCCTTACTACTATATTTTGTATTCCTCTTCTCATCTTACTCCCTCGTATGTAAAACAAGTTTCTACATATTGTAATTTGTAAGAGTTGCAGTGGGCTAGACGAGAAGGAAGATAAGCCAACTAGTGTGGACCGATAGCTTGTGAAACGGCTTACACCTTTAGGTTTCCTTTTGGTTCTCCCAATGGCTTGGGTTGCACCACCTTAGTTTATGGGCTATAACTATTGCATTTATTTATTGCTTTATTTATTCATGTATTAGATGCTATGGATATCTAAAGCATGCCAAATTTTAATATATTTAAAAGCTGATTATAATGAACCTCATTAATTAAAGAGATCAATTAAAAGGCTAAATGGACTAAAGTAGACCATAATTGGTGAGATGGAACAACCTTAATAAAATCCCTCAATTAAAATATTAAGTCAACATAGCCTTCCAATTTTTCCCTCGTTAAGGCCTTGATCAATACTGTGTAGGTTCTGTTAAAGCAAAGTACTAGTATTTATCTTGGTTAAACGCGAAGAATAAACAAGTGATATTCGTTGGTTAAAATTGGTTAATGACTTAACTAGGTTACTCTAATAGGATTAGAAACCTAAAGGCAAGTAATTTGGATAAATCATAAGATGATTAGAACAAGAGTTGTTCACCAAACATTAGGAGTTACATATGACGTAATTAGCAAGTGTTGCTTACCTAAATAACCATAATCTTGAGAGTAAAACCAAAGCTGACTTAAGAAGAGGTGAAATATGGATCCTTAACCCACTTGAAATACTTTTCGAGAAAGTCTTTCCGAAGCTAATATATGAGGGTTATTAATTTTTGTAATAGTGGGAACATCATTTAATAAAGTCCTTTTAATGATTGATATAAACTTGGTAAATTTACACACGCATATTTTATTATTGTAGATATATTATGGCTGCAAACACTAATACACTCTCATTGCGATCGGTCCTTGAAAAGGACAAATTGAATGGTTTGAATTTTCTTGATTGGTTCCGTAACTTGAGGATTGTCCTCAAACAAGAACAGAAATTATATGTCATTGAACAACCACTTCCTAATGAACCACTCGCTAATGCCTCGAGGGCTGATAAAGATGCTTATAGGAAGCATTTTGATGACATGGTAGACGTTGGATGTCTTATGCTTGCCACTATGAATCCTGAGCTTCAGAAGCAACATGAGGACATGGTTGCTTATGAAATGATCGAGAAGCTGAAAGAACTTTATTAGGGGCAAGCACGACAAGAAAGGTTCGATATCTCTAAGGCCCTATTCCAATTTAAGCTGGCTGAAGGAAGCCTAGTAGGACCTCATGTCCTTAAGATGATTGGCTATATTGAAAGCCTGTCTAAGCTTGGGTTTCCATTGAGCCAAGAGTTGGCCACGGATGTTATTCTGCAATCATTTTCGGATAGCTACAGCCAGTTTGTCCTCAATTTCAATATGACTAAAATTGACAAGACTTTGCCACAGTTGCTCAGTATGTTACGAACTGCTGAAGGCAACATGAAAAATGTTGGACCCAAGCCCATACTGATGGTCCGTAATAACAAGGGCAAGGGAAAGGCCAAAGTTCAGACAAAGCCCAAGGGCAAAGGTAGGCTCAAGCCTAGAAAAGGAAAGGCTGCATTGAAACCTAAAGGTGGGGTGTCTAAGGAAGGAAACTGCTTTCATTGTGGTGTGACTGGACATTGGAAGCGAAACTGCCCTATTTGTCTTGAGGAAGTCAAGAAGGCCAAAACGAGCGGAACGTCTGCTTTAGGTATTTATGTTATTGATATTAATTTATCAACTACTACTTCTTGGGTATTAGATACTGGTTGTGGTTCTCATATTTGTACTTCTATACAGGGACTACAAAGGAGTAGGACTTTGGCTAGAGGAGATGTGGACCTGCGAGTTGGAAATGGAGCAAAAGTTGCTGCATTAGCTGTGGGAACATATAATTTATCTTTGCCTAGTGGACTTGATTTATGTTTAGAGGGTTGTTATTTTGTGCCCAGTTTGACTAAAAACATTATTTCAATTTCTTGTTTAGACAAAGTTGGTTTTGAGATAATTATTGAGAATAATTGTTGTTCCTTTTTATCTCAATAATGTTTTCTATGGTTCGGCACAATTGATTAATGGCCTCTATATTTTAGATCAAATGAATCCCATTTACAACATAAATACTAAAAGATCAAAAATAAATTACTCAAATCAAACTTATCTATGGCATTGTCATTTGGGCCACATAAGTGAGAAACGCATATCCAAACTCCATAAAGATGGTCTCTTGGATTCATTTGTTTTTGAACAAATTGAAGTATGTGAATATTGCTTATCGGGAAAAATGACTAAATTTCCTTTTATTGTTAAAAGCGAATGAGCTAGTGATTTATTGGGCCTAATACATTCCAGTATAATATCAATGTCGTTTGACCAATCGGCAGCACCCCTCTCCCCTGCCACCGATGATTGAAGTCATCATCACTTTTTAAAAAAAATATTTTTTTTGGGTGTCGCCTGATCAATCGACGGTACCAGTATCCAACACCTAATATACGCTATATTTTTATACGTTTGAAATGAAAAAAAATTATTGGTGTCACCATTGTATCAGGCGACACCCTAATATGCTATAATATTTTTTTCTGCAGTCGAAAAAAAACACTGACATTAAATTTTATCAGGTATTGGAATCCGAACCGTGATCGACGGGTCACAACGATGACGGGTATTAGAATTATGTTTGTTTAGATATTTGCAATAGTATATTTAAAAAAAATAGAATGGTGTATTGAATTTTGTAGTATATGTATGTTTGTTTTATTTTGTATATTTTGTTGTGTCTTTTTCTTTAAGATAAGTTTAGTAGTGCATGTTTATTTTAGTAGAATTGTTAGAATTTTGTATTAAGATGGATTTGTGTTAAATAATATTAAGATTAGTTTGACTGGTGTATTTTTAATAATAAATTGTATATTTTAAAATATAAAAGTGAACATTATATGTTCGTTTGAGTAATTAGATTTTTGTTTATTACGAAAATGAGCTACGAAAAAAATAGTTGTCGTGATTTTATATTGTTTATTTGTTAAGTCGGTGATTAAAATTTTAATTGTTTGTGCAGATATCGATATACGTTCTTTAATTACTACGAAAGCTAAGGCGATCTATTTACCGATAAGAGAATGTTATAATGTTGCACGTATTTGTGGGCATAGTTGCACATAATTTTTTATTTAACTGTGAGATCTTAACCAATTTTGTAATTTAATATGACTAGGGTGCATACCGCGTGGCCATGGTCCAAACAATCGACTGGATGCACGGATTATGCCCTACCTAGATGCTGCAAGATTTGGAACAGCGACATTAATTCGTGTGTTCGAGTTGAGGGAGACTTAATATTGGCACTAGTTGAGCAGTGGCACCCTGAGATGCACACCTTTCATTTACCGTGTGGGGAATGCACCATCACACTGGACAATGTCGCAATGCAATTAGGACTCCTCGTGGACGGTGATGCGGTAATCATTTCAAGCCACATAGTAGATCCTGTAGCACTCTGATATGACTTGCTTGGATGCTCTCCCGGTGATGGTACCAATAAATTTATGGGTTTAAAATTTTCATAACTGAAGGTAAATTTTGAAACATTATCAGATTATGCGATCGGGATGGAGAAGATACAGGCTGCTCAGGCTTATATACTACATCTTATAGGGGGTACTTACGCCGGATTCCAATGATAATAGAGTCCACTTAATGTACCTACCCTTACTGACTGATTTGTAAGGTGCTCGTCCCTACTGCTAGGGTCCGGCAGTACTAGTGACGCTATATTGTAAGCTTTATTGGGGAACGAAGCATAAAACATAAGATATAGGTGGCTATCTGATACTATTACAATATTGGGCATTATACAGTATTCCATTTCTGGCATCAGTGGGTCACCAAGTACATGTGTTCCCACTTGTGAATAGGTAAAAAAAAAAACTTAGATCAAGATTTTTTTTCAGGAAAATATGTTCTAACGAGTTTGGTTTATGTTTTTAGACGGTATACTTGTCTGAATATTGGGAAGTCAAAAAAAATCATTATATACCGACAAATGATCGAGGCATACGTCGGGAATAGGGTCATTTATTTTTAAAAAATTAAATTATATTAATGTCATGTAATTAGTTTATTTATTAAATTACGTTGTAATTAGTATTTTAATCATGTGTTTAATTGTGCAGTTCGTGTGGATGTCGTATACCGCGTCAAATGCTGCTTCTATTATTCCTCCGTTTGCTGGAGCCCATGCAATCGTGTGGTGTGTTAACGCACCAGTGATCAACTTTTAAATGGTGGAGTGGCACACCGGGGATCAGGTGCTTTGTCAATTCGAGTGTCATCAACATAATCCAGAAGTTTATAAACAATTGGGCAAAGATGTCTATGGAATTAACAAAAAGGGGGAAACATGCAAAGAATTGGACATTAGAGCATTAACCATATATTGCATTTTGGAACGCCCAGTTGAAGTGAAGGACTTATTTGGAATCAAGTTTTCCTAATTTCACTCCCTCGAAGGACTACCAGTAGTGGTACATGCGGAATGGGTTGCCTTACTTATATGGTGGCAAATTGATGGTAGTCCCTCCACATATGGAATGACGAGGTCTCCTACAAAGCCGTCCTCGTCAGCCATCTCTTCATCCACCACCCGAGCCCAAGCCAACATCTTCATTGTCATACACACACTCAACTAGTAGTTCCTATCATCCGAAGACGGGAGGTAATAGTTTCACCCCGGAGTACTTAGGTTATGCAATACACCCAAATATAGGCGGTTGCAATTCCTATCAGCAACCGAACTCACTAATGATGTTTGACATATTTAACCCATTGCCACCCCAGTACTATACCTCTCCCGAGCAAATGTTTGTGACCAATGATTTTTGAAGTTTGCACAGTACACCATGGGGATCGCTTATGGGTGATGAGAATGTCAGTTCAAGTGAGATAGACATTGACTGTCAGGAGCACCCACAACGTAAAAGAAGGCTACTACAACAATACACCCCATGGACAATCCCGTCAAATAATAGATTTTTATAGTTTTAATTCAAATAATTTGGATTATTGTAATGTTTAGTTTATTTAAAGTTTGACGTATTTTATTTCAAGCTAAAGTTTGTCTCATGTTAATGAAATTTTTTAAATAAGTTCATGCAAATATACATGACAATCAAGTTCATGCAAATATATGTAAATAATTGAAGTTGATACAAGAATGAAATTTCAATACAAAATGGGATACAGAATGCAAATATATGTAAATAATTGAAGTTTATACAAGAAAGGAAATTCAATACAAAATGGGATACATAATGCAGATATATGGCAAATTGATGGTAGTCCCTCCACATATGGAATAACGAGGTCTCCTACAAAGCCGTCCTCGTCAGCCATCTCTTCATCCAACAAAATGGGATACATCTTCATTGTCAAATATAGAGTCATCTCTTCATTGTCATACAATATACCAATAATTTACATTCTAGTCGGCTGAGATGACTCTCTCGGGTGGCAATTTCGATGCAAGCATTTGCTTCGATTATGACCTCTTGATCTGCACACGACATAATGTTTAGTGTCGACCCTCTCCTTTATGTCCATGTCATTGCTTATATGACTGACATGTGGGCGACCTCTAGGCTTCCTACGGAGACTGCAATTTGGACCAACTCAAAAGTCGATAGAGAAACTTCCCACGTTGACACATCCCGCATTGTTGGGAACTCATTTCCCCAAATACATAACGTACGTCCCAATGTGTATACCTCATTGATATATTGTTTGACATTGATAGAGGTATCAATGCATGTTACAACAACGTACGCACATGGGTAATGAAGTGTCTAGAATTTCCCACAATTGAATCGCCTATTTAGGAGATCAATTCTGTATGACCTAGGTGGGATACCCGGTCGACAACTAACGGCCTCTATCACCCGAAAAGTTTCAAAATGTCGAGAATATAATTGAATGTTCATGGCCTTCGACTGTTGACCGCCATTGCCTTCCAAACTGCTTTGACATACAGGAACCTTACATTCATCTGATTTACTTGTCTGAGCCCAATTCTCGGCATCAGTTTGGCCATTCAGTAGAAAGTAGCTTAGAATATAGATGCAATTGGGAGATGTCATGCACGCCTTAATACCACGCTAACGACCTCTGCTAAGTTGGTGGTCATATGACCATATCGCGAACCGTCATTAAAACTTTGAGCCCATTGCCAAGGGCTCCATACTCCCAAACCACTCTTGTAATGTAGTATTCGTTTTACCTTGCATATCAACTTCGAGGTCAACCAATCTCCGTCTGAACCAATGTGGTTCTAGCTCGTACCCTGGACCGTTACAACACGTCACATATCGTTTCACAAAATCTAAACATATGGGAAAAAATGGGACAGATAATTACCCATCTTCAAAACTTGTCTGCGCCAATCCACATTTTTGAATTCCTTGTGAAAGTTCGCCGCAATGTGCTTGATGTAGTAGACAGATCTCCATAGAACACCCAAACGCCTAATTGCGGCTATTAGTCCATTTGATCTATCAAAAATGATGCAAACATTGTCTTGAGTGACAACATACCTCCACAAGTTCTCCAGGAAAAATTCTCACTACTCCATATTCTTTCCCTAAGCAATGGCAAATGATATCGGTAGCAAGTTCCAGTTCTCATCTTGTGCAACCACAATAAGGAAGATCTGCGTATATTTCTTGTACAGTCAGGTCCTATATACCTGCACAAGTAGCTTACAGTGGGAAAAGACCCGAATGTATGGATTGAATGTCCAAAACATAAGGTGAAAAGTTCTTTTCTCTAGATGTAGTTGGTTGTCCCGGTCATAATAAGGCAATGTCTGTAACTCAATAACAGTCCCTGGAATGTACTATCGCTTTGTGACTATTGACCATTGGAGTTTATTGTATGACGCATTCCAATTTCTATACAACTAATCCATGGCCATTTGTTTAGCCAACCATGCCTTCTGGTATGAAACTCGGTATTGGAACTGTTCTTGCATTTCGACAATCAACATCGATACAAGAATGGTGGGCATGTTTTTAACCATTGCCAATATACAGTTGCAGATGGTTTCCAAATCAAGCTTGTGGTAGTCCTGTATCACACGTGCAAAAGTGCAAGTATGAGACCCAACATATCTCCGTATCTCCCACTGTTGGGACCTCTAGATAAATGCAGCTCATATCCACCACTTACACCCTTCTGTCAACTTTCAACACTCACCAACATAGATCGTCAGTTTAGAGTTAGCCACCTTGTAGTTGACAAACACATTTATACTATAACACTTGATGGAATCAACACACTCGTCTTTACTTGTGAATCTTTGACCCACGAACAACTCTTTTGATTCAGGATCTACTAATATCAGGTGAGCAGATATTATGTTCGGGTACTCGGGGAACTCGGAAACATACATCAAATCAAGATCAGTGATCGACATATGGGCCTTGAGATCATTACGTATGACGATGCCTGTTGTGTGTAAATATATAATGTAAATGTGCAAGTGTACACGTCGATTCAAGTAATATAATGATGTGTGAGTATCATCTCCACAAGGATCAAAAATTGATTACAATTGGTAAATTTTTACTGTAGATCTAACTAATTAAACTGTCCAAAAGAAACAGAGTATAAATTGATGAAGGGAATTAATTAATGAACTAATAATATCAAATTTAACTGAAAAAATGACAAAGCAATCTAAATTTCGTGGTAATTCAGAAAGAATAAGTAGAGAGTATTTCTACTGTTGGACGAAAAAGGTTGGAATTACTTAGGGAATATTTTCATAACATAATAATGCCATGGTAAAATTTTGACTAACTACTGCCCATAGAATTACTACTGCAGTCTACTTCTTGCACAATTCAAACTTTAGTTATTATCCTTAGTTTGTGTATGTCTACAAGACTCATGAATGATAACCACACTAATGTTCTTCACCTGTACAGATCGTAACTTCTATGTCTAGGGTGGTGCAATTATTCTTTCGAATACTTACTTGTATCAACTGATTAATAATCTGATGTATTTAATCCTTTCAGATTCAAATCCATCTAAGAATACAACATACAGTCAAATTTGTCTAGAACTTGCAAGCATATATTTAAAATAAACATAAATCGAATGAAATAGTAATTTTAATCAAAATCATATCATGGGCATTACAAATAATTCAATATTCACCCAAATAATTCCAACCCAAAGATAATTAGCTCATGGGTTGGGAAATGAAATCCAAAATTAAATCATTCATCAACATTCTTCAAGTTTATTAATCACAAAAATTAAAACAAAAAAAAGAACTGCAGGAAGTTCTCACTACACTCCAGCTTCTTCTCAAGATTTTACACAAAACCTAGGGTAGATTTCTCTTCCCCTTCTTCGCAACTGTGATCACCTCTTTTTAGCTGCTACCCTCTTCTTCTCTTTTGAATTTTCCACACAATTTCTCCACAGGATTCAGTTGCAGAAAGAGAAACCGCTCTCTTTCTTTTCTTTTCTCCTCACAATCTATCTGTCCTTCTTCTCTTCCCTTTCCTCCTTTTATAGGGTAGATATGTCCCTCTCAGTACACATTTTTCTCCCTCTTTTTCAGGTGGATTTATCTAGTACACGGACAATTGGCTGAGAGTGACGAGGACTGGGTGCTTTGTCAGCATTATCTTGGAATTGCCATGGCATTTATTTTAGCAATCCATCCAACCTTTTGCCATGGAAATATTTCACTTCCTTCATTCTCTTCCTCTTTTTTCTCCTTTTCTTCATACTTGTTGCACCTGCTGCATACAACAACCAAGTTTCTTTCTCCCAATAGGAAAAGTAACATAAAATGACATTCAAGGCACAATCCAAGCATTATTATGCAATGTTCTAAAAGTAACCTAAAAATTCAAATATATCTACTTAAGTAAAGGTATTTAATCAGGTTTAGATGATCAAAATATAACTCTTTTCAAGACTTATCACACCCCCAAACCTGAATTCTTGCTTGTCCTCAAGCAAAATATGTGTAAGTATGCATGAATGCATGAATTTGCCATAACACTACAATTACCTCATATACTGCTAAACTATCTGAAGTATATTTTATACTTCTATTCTCAGTAGTCTTCTATCTCAAAAAATTGGTTCACTTTTTATAGGTTTGTTTAGCATACAAAGTGCAAAAAAGTTACCTAAAAATAAACTTTCCTAAATATTCATGCAATTTTGACTATAGTAAGCACCCCCTAATGTACTTAGTTTATCTTTCCACTAAAACTCAGTGTCTCTCCTCATAATTATTTTGTTATTGCATACTTTAATTATATATTTTTTTCCTAGGGAATTCATCTTGTCACATGATTTCTTTACTTGACAATCTCAGTGAAACATACGCTAGATTGCCAGGTATTACATCACGCCACAGTTTGAATGTAATTCACTCATGAAGCTAAGGCTTTTGACTAAAAAGATAGATGGGGAAAACAACTACCCCCTTAGCTACTCAGCCTACTACTATAGTGGAATGCCCTTAAACTGGTTTCTCCTTTTTTTTAACTCACTCTTATTTAATCTTGTTTTTCTGATCAATTATACAATGGAGCAAATAGAGTATTAGTAACCTACTCAAGAATTTCAAACGTTGGAGTGTTTCATAGCATCTTTTTTATTTTCTTCTTGATTTACCCTCAGCTTTGCAGTGGTATTTATTATTAGACATTGTTAATTTACTGATCTTAGGCTCAAGAATTTCTAAGTGTATTAAAAAAAACCTACTATAGACTAATTGCAATTATAATTAGGGCATTCTACTCTTAGGGATCAATTTTCAAACAACTATTCTAAGGTAAACATACTTAATCAACTATCAAAATTTTCTAAATTTATCAAAGAGTTATTATCCTTATCGAACATCATAGATAACAATATACTTGTCATAGTCTAGCAGTTATTTGGCATTTGTATGTCATGGAAAAATGAATAAATATTAAAACACAAATCTAATGTAGATTATATGCACAACACAACACACCCCCAAACCTAAGGTATGCATTATCCACAATGCATGAACAATTTAAAATTCCAAAATGAAAAAAAAAACATATATATACAATACAATGAAAACAATTATGAATGCATGAAAAACACATGGTATATAATGAAAAATGTGCAAATGAAAATAAAGATGAAAGCTAGAGAAAAATTTGGCGTTACTTTTATCCGGGCGAGTTGTTTTTCGAGCAATGCACTTGTAACGCTGCTTCCTTTTCCGCATATTGCTTGGCACCTCTTCATCATCATCATCACCTAATTTTGTGTGATCATCAATCAGTTCATTAATCTCACAATCTTGCTTCGATATGGGTGCAGTTGATTGAGGTGCAAAAGCAGGTTCAGTTGGTGCGGGAATATGGTTCACTTCTTCTCTTTCCTAGTCAAATTCAATGTTCACCAATTCCGTCTTCTCCTCATCTCCCTCTAGTCCTTTTTGTTCCATCTCCTCAGTGGCAGTGTGTGTGGTAGGTCCAGGCTCATCAGCTTCAGCTTCTTCCCCGTACTCTTCCTTTTAATCCGATAACAACTCCTTTTCATTGGGTGCAAATCCTCCCCTTCTTTATCAGACTCCATGATCTCATTAATAAGGCGACAAATCAGAAATGAAAATAACATTAAGTAATTAAAGATAAAAATAATAATAACAAAATTAAAGGAAAGAAATTAAATAAAAGAAAGATAGAAAAGATTTTTTTTACGCTTTCACCAATTCTGTGACAAGTTGGAGTTGCTAAGTCTCAAAGGGATTGAGTTGCTTCTGCAACTGACCGAGTGAGTTGAGCATTTACTGCTCAAACAGATCGTTGAAGATAAAATATTTTAATAAGGTAAACATCTTGCAAACTTTTCTTCCACTATCGTTTCTAGCAAACCAATGGCCTGACAATCCTCACTCTCATCAACACATTTCAGGGCATCGAATATGTCGAATGTAACCTACTGATCATTCGCCTTCATAGTCAGTTTGCCTTTCTGCACATCAATTACCTGAGGAAATGGTGGAGGTGATTGCCCTTCAGGTTGTTGATATTGTTTTGCTGTGGCATTTTTGTTGGAAACATGATCTGATTCTGCCACAACATTTTTCTACTGACCATTTTCAGGGTTGTATGCTTTTCAATTGGTTCTGAGATCTTTTCATGATTGAGTTTTGAGTCGTCCCCTTCTACTGTGGCATATTTAAGAACATCGTTCAAATGAGTTCCATTTCTGAGAGTGATTACTTTGCAATGCTCTTTTCCTTGTGATTTTGAATTCTCAATATCACTTGGTAAAGCTTATTGTAGTCGAATTTAATGCAGTGGCAATTTTCTCTACTTGATTTTCGAAATCTTTTAAAGATGCAGCTTGGCTCTAAATGATAGCATCATTCTTGGCCATATACTCTTTCAATAAAGCTTCCATAGATGAAACACTTGAAGCTAAATTTTGCTGGGTATTTTGCCGTGGCAAAGATTGATTGTACCCAGGTGGTACACTCGCAGCATTTTGTCAAATGGCATTACTGGTATTTCCCACCCTTTGATTACTCCTACAAAAATTAGAATGTTGTTTCCACCCCAGATTGTATGTGTTGGAGTAAGTGTTGTTGTTGTTGTTGCGATTAAGATTCCCCATCTAATAAACTGAGGTTGGGTTCGATGGGCATTCATAAAAAACATGATCTTCTCCACAGTAAACGTATGTTAACTCTGTTATTTTCATTTCCTACACTACAAATTGTCTTTTAAGTGTTTTAATCATATTTGTTAAAGATAATAGCTGAGCTGTTAAAGATGTAATTGCATCAAGCTCCATTGCTCCTACAACTCTTCTACTAGTTCCAACTCTGGTAATGGGGTCTTGATAATCATTATTTGCTATCCTTTCTAGAATTTCATAAGCTTCTTGTATGATTTATCAAGTAAAGTCCCATTGGCAGATGCGCTGACAACTGTTCTTGTATAAACATTCAATCTATTGTAAAACATTTCTATTTGTATCCAATGTTGGAAACCATGCATCGGGCATTCATGTTAGGAGGATTATATTTTAGCAGAAACCTCTAACACAGTTTATTCCACGATGCCACTGTACCTAACGACAATGCATTTAACCATGCTGTAGCATGATCTTCCGTAGACTTCTAGAAAAGTCATAAGTGGAGTTGCGGATCTTTCATAGGCAATCCACTGAACTGCCCTATAATTTGTAGCATTTGAAACATCACTGGCTTTAATTCAAATTGTTGAGCCTGAATGTGTGGTCTAACGATTCCTGGATCTAGATCATCTAAGATTGACACTACATGTTCTTTGATGGGTCTATCTCTGTCATCTACAATTCGAGGAATATCAGCATCCCTTCCATTCTGAGGTACTAGATCTTCTCTACCTGGATAATTTCTAATTCTTTCCATTTCTCGCAACTCTTTTCTCCTTCTCCTTAAAGTTCTTTCAATCTCTGGATCAAAACAATACTCTGTATTCTTCAAAATATTTCTATGCATGCACTAGCACAAACCTGAAAAAGAAAAATCAAAACAACTAATTGAACTAAACTAACAGAAAGTAAACAAATAATAACAAAGCAATTTTCACCAATGTTTCGATCCCCGACAACGGCACCAAAAACTTGTTGCGTGTAAATATGTAGTGCAAATGTGCAAGTGTACACGTCGATTCAAGTAATATACTGATAAGTAAGTATCATCTCCACAAGGATCAGAAATTGATTACAATTGGTAAAGTTTTACTATAGATTTAACAAATTAAACTATGCAAAAGAAACAAAGTATAAATTGATGATGGGAATTAATTAACAAACCAATAATATCAAATTTAACTGCAAAAATGATAAAGCAATCTAAATGTTGTGGCAATTTAAAAAGAATAAGTAGAGAGTATTTCTACTGTTGAATGATAAAGGTTGGAATTACTTAGGGAATATTTCATAACATAATAATGCCATGGCGAAATTTTGACTAACTACTGCCCAGAGAATTACTACTGCAGCCTACTTCTTTTGAAAGTCAGACTTTAGTTATGATCCTGAGTTTGTGTATGTCTACAAGACTCACGAAAGATATCCACACTAACATTTTTCACCTGTACAGATCGTAACTTCTATGTCTAAAATGTTGCAATTATTCTTTCGAATACTCGCTTGTATCAATCGATAAATAATCAGATGTATTTAATCCTTTCAGATTCAAATCCTTCTAAGAACATAACATACAATCAACTATGTCTAGAGCTTCCATGCATGCATTTAAAATAAGCATAAATCAAATAAAACTGTAATTTTAATCAAAATCATATCATGGACATTACAGATAATTCAATATTCACCCTAATAATTCCAACCCAAAGATAATTATCTCATTGGTTAGGCAATGAAATCCAAAATTAAATCATTCATCAACATTCTTCAAGTTTTACAAATCACAGAAATTAGAACCAAGAAAAAAGAACTGAAGGAAGTTCTCGCTACACTCTAGCTTCTTCTCAAGATTTTATACAAAACCCAGGGCAAATTTCTCTTTCCTTTCTTTGTGATTGTGATCTCCTCTTTTTCGTTGATACCCTCTTCTTTTCTTCTGAATTTTTCGAGTAATTTTTCCACAGGATTCAGTTGTAGAGAGAGAAATTGCTCTCTTTCTTTTATTTTCTCCTCACAATATGTTTGTCCTTCTTCTCTTCTCTCTCCTCCTTTTATAGGGTAGATATGTCCCTTTCAGCACATATTTTTCTCCCTCTTTTTCAGGTGGATTTATTTGGTACACGGACAGCTGGCTGAGAGTAATGAGGACTAAGTGTTGCATCAGCATTATCCTAGAATTGCCATGGTATTTATGTTGGAAATCCATCTAACCTTTTGCCATGACAATATTTCACTTCCTTTATTCTTTTCCTCATTTTTTCTCATTTTTTTCATCCTTTATGCACCTACTACATACAACAACCAATTCTCTTTCTGCCAATAGGAAACATAACATAAAATGACATTAAAGGTACAATCCAAGCGTTATTATGCAATATTCTAAAAATAACCTAAAAATGCAAATATATCTACTAAAGGACAAGCATTTAATCAAGTTTAGAGGCTCAAAATATAACTCTTCTCAAGAGTTATCAATGCCACGACTCAAGTTTTCGACCAAAAGGGCGTGATCATTTCCATCATCTAGTCCTTCATCGTCGATATCTTCTGTGACATTTTTTAAATTGGTGTCATTAAAATCTTCACCTTCTTGATCAAAAAAAACATTATTATTGGATCCATCTTCACCAAGCGTATCAGTTTCAATAACAATTGGATGTATCTATAACCCACCATCGTACTAATCTAAACATCTAACATTGAGATCGATGTCAAAACCGCACACAGACAACCTCTTATCATGGGATGATCTGGGAACCACTGTACGTGGGTCTTCAACTCCATATTGTTGACTTAACTAAGTTACATTTTGAACGGGCTTTACATCTGCTAACTTAGCAAATAATTGAATTGGTTCAGTGTTCACCCTCTTTGGCGAGCAATACAATACGACCATTGCCTCGATGCCGTCATCGTCTAAAAGTTCCATCTCAATAAATTTGATAGGATTTGACGAAAGTGGAAATTTGTAAAATAGTTTCGTCATCCTTCTTCCACAACGTTGGGAAATTTTTTCACTAACCTTTTTTTATGCCCTAATTTCTATTTATTAGTGTGCGCAAGTTTATGTCACAAGGGATTAAATAGCTTAGTGGTTAAATGTGTGATTTGATTCCAAAAGGTTCTATGTTCAAACCCTCACACTCCAATATTTTTAGCTTAATTTTTTTGACAATTCTAGAACGTCAAACCCCCCATTGTCGTTCAACACTCCTTACCTTGTAGGGAGGATTTTTTTCCTTTTATGTTGAGTCAACATACCTTCTAAAACCCCTTTTTCACTCCTTTATTTTTTCATAATCCACTATTCACTCCCCCTGTCTCCAAACCTACCATATTTTCCCTTTTGACTTCCCTTGGTCGGCCATAGAACCCAAAACCCTCCCCATTTCACTTTTAATTTTTCTTTTTGCTCTCATCCTTTCTTTTAGTCGCACCACCACCCTCCTCCACCATTTTTTCTCATTTTTCTTCCTTTTTCACCACCTTTGAAGGCCTTTTACATCTTTTCTCTTCCACTCCACCACCATACAAGGCCACCACACCACTACCTCTCCTTCATTGCTGTCGTCACACCACCACCACTATGCTTCCGCCTTCGATCGCCACCGAATTTCTTCATTTTTCTTCTTTTCTCCTCCTATTTTCGAAACTCACATTCGTAATCTCTTAATTTTGATTTTTATATATTAAATGATCATCTCTCATCCCAATTTCTAAACTTATTATTTTGTGTTTTATAGTGCTGAATCCCCCTCTTTAGTTGGTTATTTAGGATTTATTACCGAGCCTTTTCTCTCCTAAATCGTAAGTATAAAGGACTTCTGTTTATGTTATGATCTCATATTAATATTTTTGGTTAAAGATGATACTAACTACTCGATTTCGTGCCTCCATGAAGAGCCACTCAAAAATTCCAAAATTTGTTCTCCACTTGTAAAAGGGTACAATTTAACAATCTTTTGTGTAAGTGTTACTGATTCGCAATCTTTTTTAAACAATGGTTGTTATTTACATTTTAAATCAATACTAACTCATGTTTTGGTCGAAAATCAAACTTTCACCTTTCTAGGTGGAATCGAGATTTATCGATTGGGTTTATAAGGTGTGGGGACTTGCTCTTAATAATAATGAGTAATATTGATTAAGTGGTAAATAATAATAATAATATATGTATAATATTTCTTTTTATATCATTCTTGAAAATATGATATTGGGTGAATACGAAAGTATTCATAATGATCGGTAAAATCTGATAAATAAGGCTACCAAGTAAGTATTTCCGGAACTTTAAGATCTATGCTGATAATGGTGATTTGGGTGATTTCTGTAATATGTTTTAATGTGAGATTCCTAGTACTCATGTCGTGTGATTTATGGATAATGAAAATGTATGCACAAGTGATGTAGAAATATGATAATCAATATTCTGATTTGTATGAAAATATTATCTGTTATTATTTTGACCTACTGGTTTGCATGTCAAGCATGTCATATTCTGATATTTTGATTTTACATGTTAAGCATGCCATTGTGATAATATTTATATGAAATTTGATTCGCATGTTAAGCATGCCATATTCTGATATTCTAATTCGCATGTAAAACATGCCACTGAAAATACGTTCTGTATGCCATATCACATGCATGGGGTAGGGAAAAATATGTACAGAAGAAGTATCTGGTAGTAAATCTACATTTTCTGGTGGCTTGTCCAAAAGAATCTGTATCTAGCAATAAATCTACAAATCTAGTGGTTCGCCCACACTATGTAACACCCCTTACCCGTATTCGACGCCGAAATAGGGCATGAGGCATTACTAGAACACATACACTTGTAAACGTATTTAACCGAGTTATAAAATTTCATCTAAATTAAAACTTTCAAATTTTTTTAACATGCTTTTATAATTCTTCACAATATATCCTTAAAATATTATATTCATAGTAAATAGGGCCTACGAGACCGGATACATACCCATGCAATTCAATGCTTCATTTCCATTTCATTCAGTTCACAATTTCTCATGTTCACAATTCAAATCATATCACTAGAAATTTCCATTTAATTACCATGTATTTCAATTAAAACATAATAATTAATAATAATTAGATTTGAATTACAGTAATACAAACTTACTAGGCTAAATTGCAGAAATACCATGATACAGGGGCATTTTGGAAATTTTCCATTTCCCTCGACTTTCCACGCGATCTTGATCTAAATTAATAATTTCATTCAATTTATTAATTTAGACAATAAAACTATTCAATTCTTGAAATTTCGTCTTTTTTCTATTTTTACAAAATTACCCTAAAAATTTTACTTTTATTCAATTTAGTCCTGAACCTAAAACATGTAAATTAGCTATTTTAAAAATAAACTCATATTATCAGAATATTCACATATATTTTTCCTCCTTCTCCACTCCATTCCACATCCTTAATGTACTTAACACTCTTAGAAAAAACATTTTCTACAGTTTCATTATTCACCCATAAGTATATTCAAAGTTGTCTATCCGAGTCAATATCGCTAAATTATTTTTATCTGGAGCTACAGAACTCCAAATTATGCACCGTTAATTTTCCCTAAAACTAGACTCATATATATTTTTACCATAAAATTTTCAGAATTATTTGTGTACAATTTATAATGATTTATCAAAATTAGAACAGGGGATTCCAAAATCAATCCGACCCTACCTCACTAAAATTCAAATATCTCAAAATATATAACTCTTTTACTTGCTCTGTTTCTTTTATGTAAAAATAGACTCATTAAAATTTCATTTCATATCTTATTCTCTCTCTAATTCAATTTCCACAATTTATGGTGATTTTTCAAAATTAACCTACAGCAGCTGTCTAAAACTGTTTTAGTGCAAGATGTTGATAATCAAATTTATAACACCCTCCTTTCCTTTCTCTACAATATTTTCTATCAATTTCTCTTGTTTCCCTTCACTAACATATCAAGAACATAGAACCTTATATAATAAATCCCTACATTAACATCAATTGCCTACTTTTTCAATAATATCAAACTGAAAAATATATTGAAATCTTAATGTTCTTACCTTGCTCTATTGATTTCAATCTTTAACTTGATTTTCTCTCTCCTCTAGCCTTTATTTCTTGAATCTAACTTGATATTCTAGCTCCCAATAGTCTCCTTATCAATTTTCTCTCTTGGTGGCTATGAAAATTCTTTTAATTTCTAGATGAAAATGGTGAATTTTTTGTGAAAGGACCAAATTGTAAAAAAACAAAACTTTCTTTCTTTCTCTCTTTTTCTCACATTGGTGCATGGAAAAATGGTGGGTTGCATGCTTCTTCATCTTCCTTTTCTTATATATATACTAAATAAAATAATAATAAAATAATAAAATATCATTTAAAAATCAAATTAAAATACTAATAAACTAATATTTATTTATTTAATTAATATAAAATATCTCCAACATCATAATTATCTTCTAGATTTCTCTCTCTTCTAATTGACCATTTTGCCCTTTATGATCTTTTAAAATTTCATCTTTGAGTCATCACTTAATTTGATAAAATTGTGATTTAATCCCTCAAAATTCTTCACCTTTTTCAATTTGGTCCTAATCCATCCGTTTTCCTTAGTTTCTAGATCATTCCACCCTTAAAATATTTACACCACTGGTCCTTCAACTTTTTCATATTTACACTTTAACCCCTCAATTTTTCAGTATTTACTCTTGGGAAACAAAACTTTTCTCACTTTTGCGATTTAATCCTTTCTTGAACTAATATGTCATAATATACTTCCCAATGTTGACATAACTCCAAAATTTCCCTTTTTTGTCGCTTTATTTCCTTATTTTATTATATCAAAGATAATATTTTACTGTAAAAATTTTTGGGTATTACACACTAGGCTGTTTCTGGCAGCTTGACTGCATTATCTGGTGGCTAGTCCACATTATTGGTGTAACATTGGATGGATGAGTTCTGGGGAACTTTTAATGTTGTGTAGCGGAGTTGGGTAGGATCTGTTTTCTAAAATTTACACTATTTTCTGAAAAGCGTTGCATTGACATCATCATTACGCATCCTGCCATAAGTTATGATCTGTTTAAAATGATGTTGATATGAGTTCATTCTGTGAATATTATTATTGGAGACCTACGCTGGGCTTTTTAAGCTCACCCATTTAAATTCTGATTTTTCAGATAATCAAGGTTAGGATGGGCACGACTATGGAAGCACTCTCGACCATTTTTCAAAAAACTTTATTATTATTGGTATTTGAGAATTTGGGCTGCGTTTACTTACTATGGACTTTGGTTTGGACGTTGGTTTTGGATTTTGGACTTTGACTTGGGATTTTCTGCATGGGTTATGTTTTAAAACTATCATTTAAATGATTTGAAAAAAAAATTTACGATGAATTTTTCAATAAAGGTGACAAATTAAATTCAATAAGGACGATATCAAAATTTATACTATGTTTTCGAAACTCGACACTATCTGGTCACGAAATCGATATTTTATGAGATGTATGTTTAACCTATGTTTTCAAAACGATAAATGAGTTTTAGATATAGAAATTTGTTCGCTGCGATGTTTTAATTGTATTACGATGTTTTCCTAAAACACACAATATTTGAGTTTTCCAAAGTTAAAAGATATCAACTAAATGTGATTTTACTTAAAACAAGATTCAAAGACATTTTGCAAAAGTGATTTTTAAAGAGAAAACTTCTAAAAGTTTTATTGCGCCAATGTGATCTTCGAGATTCAGACATAACATCTAAGTCGAATCTAGGGGGTTGCACCTTCGCTTTCATATTAACGGTGGTCACATGTCTATCAAATCTCATTCCTATTTTTTAGCTTGTTTCAAAAATGCAACCAACAGTTGTTTCTAAAATAACACCATCGAAATGAATAGCTGCAAAAAATTGATTCTCTATTTTTTCTGAAACTCCATAAATACAACCAAAGATCTTAGTACTAATCTGAACACTAAATACACTTTTAACACAGATAAATTACTACTAAAAAAATAACTAATTATACTAATAAAAAAATAACCTTAAAACTAACTAAATACACTAACCTTTTCTTTCTTCTTATTTCCAGTGAGGGGGGAGCTTCAGCTCTATGTACTTGAATTATTTTCCCTTCGGATTTGTGGGGGGGGGGGGTTGGGGGACCAAACAAAACCCCTTTTATAATAATAACAATAATATTTATGTAATATATTTTTTAAACTGAAAGTAAAAAAAAAAACACTTACATATTAAATTTTATCGAGTATTGGAACTAACTTTAAAAGTATATATTTTATTATAAAATATTAGGGTGTTGTCTGACACATTGACGACACTAATAAATATTTTTTTTTCATTTCAAAAGTATAAAAATACAACGTATATTGGGTGTTGGATACTGGTGCCGCCGATGAATCAGGCGACACCCAAAAAGATTATTTTTAAAAAAAAAGTGATGATGGCTTCAATCATCGGTAACAGGAGCGAGGGCTGCCATCCATTGGTCAGGTGGCACCGATATTATACTATTGAATTTGCCTAGATTGGTAAATATTAGGACATTTATCCTATTTCAGTATATATTTAATTATTTTATATTATTTGGGTAAAAACCCAATTTAATAAGATAATAGTCATTCTCAAGATACATCAGTTGGAAGTCTTTTGTTTTCGCAATACATAAACTTTACTGAAGAACGCATTGAACGCAATGTGTCTCCTCAATAGTTTAACAACCACTGTTAGCCTCATACTTTGTTTTGTCAAACCATAGACACTTTTGGAAAAAAGAATCAAAGGTATACCATTGTTAATACATAATATTAACGGAAATGGAGAAAGAGTGGGAGGGTGTTTTGGAAAAGAAGAAAATAATAAAAAGTGTCTGGAGTGCCCTCCCCTTCTAAGAGTCTTTAGAAGTATATAAATATTTTTTTTCCAGGTCAAAATCCAAATCAGGTTAAGATATATTTTATAGAGATATATTTTATAACAAGCATCAACAATTTCAGTGTTCATATCACCAGCCAACAACTCAAGGTCTTCAACAGTCATTGAATTTGAAGTATTTCTCAACACACCCAACGATTTGTCCTTAAATGGGGCCCATGATACTTCCACTCCTTCGATAATAGACCTTCTTCGTAGCCCTTCCCACCTTGGAGTTAAACAACATCAGCAAGGATGCACCACTTGAAATCATTTTTCTCTTTAAAAATTAAATAATTTTAAAGCTTGAGATACTTACTAATAAAAACACTAGTACATGCTTAGCGTTAGATTGATTTTTTTTTTGTTTATATTAAATTATAGTGTAAAATTTTGAAAATTAAAATTTACTTTAAGCAAGATTTTTAAAATCGGATTGGTGGTTAAACTCGTCAAACTACTTTATATGGTTTGAATGAATAAATCAGTGAAAAAGAAAAATAATATTTTAAAAATAAAAAATCATTTCAATTGTTTTTTTAGCTTGGTTCAATCGACCCGTACTAGTTTACAAGTCAATTAGTCTAATACCTCTCTCTAGGCTGATACTCAATCGATTCAAATAGTCATGACTCTAAGTCTATACATTTTGTATATTTAGAATTTAGTTCTCCTACTTTTATTTTAAAAAATCTAATCCCTCTACTTTTTTTATTTATAAATCTATATTCAAATTATATATTACCACGTAACTTTTTAATTGAAAAGATAACTATATTAATTATTTGAACTAATTAATTACATTATAAAAATATTAAATTAATTAATAACATTATAAAAATATGAGACCAAATTATGTTAACAATTAAAGTATAAAAATTAAATCTCAAATTTAAGCATATTAGAAGACCAAAACTAATAATTTACTACTCTTATAAAATGTAAAAAAGAAAAAGAAGTATAAAGGGTGTGTGCGATGTGTCAGTAGGAAAATCCTTTGAACTTTACTTATAGGACTTTGAACATATTAAGAAAAATCAAAACTGAAAATTAACCTTTTATAAAATATAAAAAGAAAATGTGTGAAATACCGTTTGTAACTTAATTTAATTTTCAGATATAATTTTGTTAGTTGACAAAAGCATAAAAAGAAGCTGCAATATCTTTAACTACTGAGAAAAAGAAAATTGTTCAAAGCTTAAAGATTGAAGCAACTCAGATAACTTCTTTCTATTGCTAAGCTAGACTTCCGTCTTCAAAGTAATTTGACATTTCTTATAAAAATATAATACTACAAAAACAATACAAATGCAATAAATATAGACAACACAAATGATTAAATTAATATATATATCGAAGTTTATATAAATATATAACAATTTATACATTTATTATAAATCTTAAGCCGGGATCCCTGTTCAGTATCCACTAATAGGTAGAGGCAAAATTCCTTCCCAAGTATCACCTATCCGAAGAAAAAGAAAAGGAAAAAAAAAGATCATATGAGAATTTGACAAATTATGAATATATATCTACAATTTATAAGTTTTACTTTTACTTTAATTATCATTTATATATAAAAATACAAATTCTAAAACTGTAAATAATAAATGACATATATGTTCAGAGGCATTTAATTACAAAAATCTTAAAAGATTACAAAAAAAAACTTACAATTTTTTTAATTAATATTAATAATTAAATATATTTAAAATTAAGAAATTAATTTATTAATACTAAAAAAATTTAAGCCTTATGGATAAGTTTTTTTTCCTAGCTTGGTTTGATCCGACGATAAAGAATTTGTATGTAAAATATTAAATTTAAATAATTAATATGCTATAAATATTAAAAATTATATATAAATTGCTAATTATATACAAATTAAAATTTTACTATTAAATATAATAGTGTTAAGTAAAATAAATAAAATAAGCATAGAATTATTACACATCATAAAAAAATATAAGGCTATATGCATTAAAAAAATAAAATACATAATTTGTATTAGATATTTCAATGATTTAACTTTTCTTAACATACATTTAACTTTTCTTAAAAAATAAAACATTAATATCATAATTAATATAAAGATATCCATTTAACTGATAAAATTTAATAAATATATTAAAATAATAAAATTAATGAGATTTAAAATAAAAATGTTACCAAGTTTAACATAAAAAATTCAAATTAAAAAAAAGTGGATGGGACAAAAGAAATCAAATTACAAAACTTGGGGAACTAGAATTTCCCATGTTTTTATATATTTATACTATAAGGACTATATTCAAGTTTTTGAAAATTCCAAATGGTCTAAAATTAAAATTTGAACATTGAGAGGGGCCGACCCTCGTATACGCCTTGATAATTATTTCATTTATTTTTGTTACCATGAATATTGAAATCATTATTAAAGCAATATTAATTAATTGATTATTTTACAGTAAACTAAATATAAAATATTTTTCTATTTACTTTTTTTATCTTTACGTTAACAGAATGAATTTTTGTCTGAAGATAATCAAATGTAAGTTATAACTTTTTTTATGATATTGTTAAATAGTTTTAAATTTATCAATAATAATTGTTTGGCTAGCAGGCAGACATGTGATCTATTGGTAAAATATTGGATTCTTAGTTGGAGTGACCAATGGTCAAATCCTGATAATAATAATAATAATAATAATAATAATAATAGTAATTATTTGATAAAAATATTTATTTGGATTAGTTAATTGTTTGCCCTTTATTTATGCCCTTGCCGCGAAGGATTACGATAAAACGAAGAAGACAACCAAATATATAAAGTAGTAGAATGGATTGAAAACAATTTTAAAATAATTTAAATATTTATTTATATTTGGAGTCTATTGGTAAAATATTGGATTTTTAGTTAGAGTGACCAACGATCAAATCCATAATATCAAATAATAATAATAATAATAATAATAATAATAATAATAATAATAATTGTTTGATAAAACGATTTATTTGGATTGAATAATTGCTTACCCCTTATCTATTGCAGTTAAGGGTTACGGTATGATGAAGAAGACAACCACATATATAGAGGAGTAGAATGGGTTGAAAACATTTTTAAATAATAATCAACTCAAGTTAGATAAAAGAAATTTTCCCATATTTTGCTCTTTTCTTTCTGAGTTTTCTTTTCTTTTGAAGTACCCAATTTATAATAATTACAAATAAATAGAAACCTTTTTCAATAAGTCATTTTATGTAACTTATAATAATACATTGTTCATTATTAGGTAGCAAATCTTCAAACTCTATTTGTAAAACTTTATAATTTGATTGGTTGCACATGAAAATTAAAAATCTTTAAAACTCTTTTTCTCTACTTCGGTTTTCGTCAAGAAAAACTTTATCCGTACAACTTTTTAAAATTAAAATTGGACTTTCCCGATGTCAGCACTGACCTCCAGAGTGGTTGCTGATTATTGATTATTTGTTAATTTTTAGTTTCTGTTGATTTTGTTTTCTTTCAAAATTTTGGTGGTTATGATTTCAATATAAAAGCTGTGGTACTTTTAGTTTTTTCTACTTTATTTTCTTTGAAAAGTGTAATGATTTTTATTCACTTTATTTTTTTTAAAAGTATCTGTGATTTTACTTTTAATTTTTAGTTTCTAATCTTGTTTTGTTTTGGTATATATAAGAAATTTGCTAAGGAAAGGATACATTCAGATTTATTACAAACCTTCTTAAAGGATTTTATGATAATAGAGTATTGTGATAGTATTCACAAAATTGGATTTTGAGGTGAAAAGGAAAAGGATAAATTAGTTGAGACTTAGTTTTTTCATTGATGCGATGGTATCTTAAGGTTCTTGACAATAACTTCTTGATTAACAAAAGTTTCTCATCAAGTTAGTTTAAAGATAGCGGGATATGACACAATTTTTGATGATTTGGTTAAAGTGATTCATCTCTGATTTATTTTCACATTCTTCAGTGTTACAAATACTATTAATTTCTATTTCTCCCCTATTGCGTTTATTCTGTAGACAATCATATTTATATTATAACATTTATTTTTTATTTGTATTACATACCATGTCCTTATTTTAACTGAATCTTCTCTTTCTTAAAAAAAAAATATTTATATCTTACTTCTAATCATTTGTGATATGAATTATAGAAATTCTTAATTTAATAAACTAATAAAAGATAAACTAAAAAAACACAACATTAGTTCACACCATAGCTAATTGTTTTATGCAAATGTTATTTTATTAATAACAAACTAATTAAAAACTTTTTTTACAAAGATACCAATAGCTCCAAAACGTATAATTTTAACTAATTTTTTTATATCAATTCGGTTAATTTCTATAACACCTTTTATCTAAGTCTAAACCTACATTTATCATCCAAAATATTACATATTCATTTTCTAACTTATGACCACAATGTCCTCAAAACATTTCCCCTTCAACTTAACTTTTCTATGAACTAAAGCACTAAATAACTTTCACTTTTATTCCAATTCAACACTTAAGTATATGCTACTTTAATGTGCATAATTCAAGTACTTAATTCACAAACTTTGATTTGATGAAATGTGGTTTGGATTGTTCTAGTCGAACTCTTCGCAGACTACTAATTCCTACACATTATGCATTTGAAAATATCGCATTAAGCTTCGCAAAAATTTAGTAAGTATTTTCATGAATTCTATTTATCTAATTATTTACCATTAATATTAAGAAAAATCTCAAAACTACACATGAACTTTAGTCTAATGTGTATGTACGGCCCATTTTGACCAGGGCCTAATAGGCCCAAAACCCAATAACCAGCCCACATTCACTAGCCCAATACAAAGTCCTAGCCCAAAACCCATTTTCAGGAAAAAAGAAAAAAACAGAAAACCCTAGCCACCTAGGTCTTCTATCGCCGTCGCATCATCTGACTAGCGCCGCGCCTACCCCATCTGCGTCACGTCTCCTCCACCGCCCTACACCTGCAAATAATAAAGAGAACCACATCAACAAGCAAGAGGGGGCTTTTGTTTTTGATTTTCGGTATAAAAACCGATGATTAACGAATTGTAATGGGGGGGATTTTTTTTCTTTGATTTTTTTCTTTTCTTTCGGCAAAGGCCGAATATAATGTAAAAGGGGGGCTAATTTTTCAAAAATATGAAATGAAAAGTGAAAATTGAAAACAATTGAAAAAGTTTTTTTTTATTTCAGATTCGAGCTTTCTTTTCCTTTTTTCATTTTATTTTCATTTTTTATCCTATTTTCTCCACGTATATATAAGAAAAAGGGAAATACCTGTCGCCCCATGGCTCCGGCGTCGATGGTCTTTCGCTGTCGCCGGATTCGGGGTCAAAAAAGGGTTAGAAATCCCTTTTTCTTTTGGCCTCTCGGTGTGAAAAAGGCTGGGCTTTGAGTACGCTATAAAGCGGGGGCTGAAACGCCCTCTTTGCGCAACGCCGGCCACCAGCCATGGCGGCGCTACGGCGACGATCGGGGCCAGCCAAGGAATGGGTTGAGAGGATTTGAGGGATCCTCAGGGTTTTTTTTTTTTTTTTTTTTTGAGAATGGGGGCTGAATGAATTTTTTAACAAAAAATTTGGTTTAAATACCCAAATGAAACGGCGCCGTTTTGGCCTGTTTCATTCGGCCTCAAAACGACGCCGTTTTGCATCTAAACCGAGATCCGACCCGCGACCCAACCCGGCGTGGACTGACGCGCATAAGGCTGGGAATAATTACCTAATCAGTCCCCCTCCTTCAGTGCGCATTACAGATTGATCTTTCGCTTTACTTTATTTTTGATTTCTCCCCTGGAATTTTGTTTTGTTTTTGATTTAGTCCCCTTTTTTTATTATTATTAAACTAATTAGTTTTATTATTATTATTATTATTATTATTATTATTATTATTATTATTATTATTATTATTATTTACCCATTTATAGCGTTTTTTAGATTTTGTTATATATTTTCTAGATTTTGTTATATATATATACATACTTATATATATACACACTTACATATTTTTAATTTTCATATATGTACATACTTACATTTTTATATACGTTATAATTTATATACATATATACATACATATTTTTATAGTATGTGTACGCATATATTTCTTTTTTAAGCTTATTTATATATATATACCTACCTAGATATACATTATTTATGCTTTATACTTTATATATGTATACACATATTTTTACTTTTGTGAACACATACGTATATTCATATATATTTTTATTTATTTTCATATGATTTATGTATATATTCCTACATATTTTAGATATATACATACTTATGTTTTTAAGCTTTATAATTTATATATATACGTAGATATGCATATTCGTTTATTTATATGTATATACATTCACTCACTTTATAATTTATAACTCAAATATATTGATATACATACATAAATACTTTATCTCATCTTATTCGTATTGTTATTGTCGTTTTATTTTATATTTATTTATTTATGTGTTCGTTATTATTTTTAGGAAATGCTTTTATTTATTTATTTAGTATTTCATATATACTTGATTTATTTCTTTTTATTGTCGCTCATATTAATTGTGCTTGTAGTATCACTAGCATTTTGTAAGTTAATATTGTGTTTATTCCTACCATTTTATGTTAAGTTAATTTTATTTAATATTGTAACACCTCTTACCCGTATCCAACACCGGAATAGGGTATGAGGAATTACCAGAACACATACACTTGTAAACGTATTTAACCGAGTTATAAAATTTCATTCAAATTTAAAACTTTCAAAATTATTAACATGCTTTTATAACTCTTCACAATATATCCTCAAAATATTATAATCTTAATAAATAGGGCCTACGAGACCCGATACGTACTCATGCATCTCAATGCTTCATTTCCATTTCATTCAATTCGCAATTTTTTCGTGCTCACAATTTAAATCTTATCACTAGCAATTTCCATTTAATTCACGTACAATTCAATGTCACTAAGTTTAACACTGACACGTATTTACCATTTAACTCAGCGTTTATCGATTATACCATTCATTAACACATTTACGAAATTCTCAATTTTTGCAATGAAAATATCACATTAGCTTAAATAACAACATCATCCTGGTACAAATACACAACCACTTACCCATTTGCTTTAATTCTTTTGGGCCCATTTGTCACTTACCATCCTTAATCAAATTAGGGAACGGTTACGGAAAATTGAGTGCTTCACTTTCACTTTGCCATAGTATAACTATGGTCCTACGTATGATCTCTTATCACTTGTCCCTGATCAGATAAGTGTAGCTAAAGCTATCACTTATCACTTTGTCACATGATCAGATAAGTGTAGCTAAAGCTACCACTTATCACTTTGTCACTTGATCAGATAAGTGTAGCTAGGCTACCACTTATCACTTTGTCTCTTGATCAGATAAGTGTAGCTAAAGCTATCACTTATCACTTTGTCACTTGATCAGATAAGTGTAGCTAAAGCTACCACTTATCACTTTGTCACATGATCAGATAAGTGTAGCTAAAGCTACCACTTATCACTTTGTCACTTGATCAGATAAGTGTAGCTAAAGCTACCACTTATCACTTTGTCTCTTGATCAGATAAGTGTAGCACTTATCACTTTATCACTTGATCAGATAAGTGTAGCTAAAGCTACCACTTATCACTTTATCTCTTGATCAGAAGTACTCAAATCCGGCGTTCCTCTTAATTTGATCATTTATTCGATTTTTTGCATTTTTATTTTATTCTCATTTCAACAATAAATACATTTCATCATACATTATATAATTCATGAAATTAACATTTAATCATTAAATTTCAGCCATATGAACTTACTATTTTATTACCTTTCCACACTCATTTCCTATGCATATCACACAAGATATAAACATATCATTCAATCAAAGTCGCAAGCTAGTGTATTTAAACATAACTCTATTTGAAACTAACCGCATGATAAACCATTTCAATGCATAACTCATAAATTTAACGTGGCATAATGCAACCATTACTTGGCCAAAGCCTAAGCATGTATACCAAATATACTATTCACACATACTATGAAACTTTATTTTCACACATGAGCTTAAACCAAGTCCAATAATACACAAATCATTCATATATTTCCAAATTTTCCTCCTCCTCCTCTCCATTCCACATCCTTAATGTATATAACACATTTAAACAACATTAACTATAATTTCACTATTCACTCACATGTATATTTAAAGCTGTTTATCCGAGTCAGAGTCACTAAATTATTTTTCCCTGGAGCTACAGAACTCCAAATTAAGATCCGTAAATTTTCCACGAAACTATATTAACATATCTTCTTACCATAAAAATTTCAGATTTTTTGGTTTAGCCAAATAGTACAGTTTATTCTTTAAATTTTCCCCTGTTTCACTGCTGGACAATTCTGACCTCTCTTCACTAAAAATTAATTATCTCATTGTACAAAATTCGGATGATGTTTCCGTTTGTTTCTTTTGAAAATAGACTCATTAAGGATTCTAAGAATATAAGTTATAACTCATAATTATTTCTATACAATTTTTAAAAATTTTCCAAAGTCAGAACAGGGGAACCCGAAATCATTCTGACATTGTCTCACAAAATTTAATATATCTCATGATTTACAATTCCATTGCTTATACCGTTTCTTTTATGAGAAACTAGACTCAATAAGATTTAATTTCATATTTTATTCACCCTCTAATTCAATTCCCAAAATTTTTGGTGATTTTTCAAAGTTACACTACTGCTGCTGTCCAAAACTGCTTTAGTGCAAAATGTTGATTTCCATTTTGCCCCAAATTTCACAGTTTATGCAATTCGGTCCTTTCTCAATTAACCCCTCAATTAATCTAATTTTCTCAATTAATACTTTACCTAGACATTATAAGTTATTCCACAACTATTGAAATTCAAAATTTCCACATATAACTCTAACTTCAAACTCTTTTACTATTAGGTCCCAAACATTCACTTTCTATTCAATTCTTTCAATAAAATCAGCATATGAACAATTTAAAACTCTAATTCCATGCTAAATCATCATATACTTCCAGCACATATTCATAGTAACTTTCAACTTCTTTCATAGAATCAAAAACTAATGAATTCAACAAGTGGGCCTAGTTGTAAAAGTCACAAAAATACAAAAATTTCAAGAAATAATCAAGAATTGAACTTACTTGGAGCAAAAATTTGAAGAACCAGCTTGAAGAAACCCATCTATGGTGTTTTAGCTGATGAGAATGCAGAAAAAAATGAAGAGAATTCTAGATAATTCCACTTTGGTCCTAACTTTATTAAGCAATTTTTGCAATATTCCAATTTTGCCCTTAATTCTCCTGACTTTGTTGCTGATTTCATGCCCTTGCCGGCCAGCCCAAATAGACTTTGGGTCTATTTTCCTTTTAAGCCCTCCTCCTTTTATCATTTAAGCTATTTAATCATTTCCAAAATTTTGCATTTGTTACAATTTAGTCCTTTTTGTTCAATTAATTGCCGGAGCTTTAAAATTTCTTAACGAAACTTTAATACTAACTTTTTAACACTCCATAAATATTTATAAAAATATTTATGGCTCGGTTTAAAATCTCTGAGGTCTCGATACCTCATTTTCGATTTTAATTATTTTAATATTTATTTCTAGTGCACTATTCACTATTTCAAAATTTTTCCTAACTTCATATTTAACTTATACTCACTAAATTAATAATATTTTCTACCAATTTGTCGAATTTAGTGATCTCGAATCACCGTTTCGACTCCTTTAAAAATTCAGGCCATTACAGTTTTCCTCGTCGGATTTGTGGTCCCAAAACCACTGTTCCGACTAGACCCAAAATCGGGCTGCTACAACTCTCCCCCCCTTTAGGGATTTTCGTCCCCGAAAATCTTACCAAAAGAAGTTACTTCCAACTCTTATGAAACACTTTCACTAACTTTCCAGAATCACAAATCAATTTAATCTTACATATCTCCTTTCAATAAATATATCTCTATATCATACTTTCTGAAATATAGATTTTTCATTCTGACTATCTGTCTTCATACTCGTGAATGCACAGAATTTATTCTATTACTGAAGACATGCTTAAATACATATAATTCAAATCACATCTTGATAATTCAGTTCATTTTAATAAAACAACTGAATTGATTTCAATTATCAAACACTAACATGTCAAAATACTCTTTTTCTTCATGCTGAGGATACAGCTCAAACACACAATCTTTCAGAACTGAACAATTATACACGTATCTCTGAGGATAAAAGAATATATAGAATATCTAGAAAAATCATCGTGTTCATTTCGATTGTAATCGTCACACACAGGCATCTTTACCACTCAATTATCATTTCTCTGACTAATTCTGTTATCACAAACCTTACATTATTCTATTCACTAACAAAAATCAATTCATAAAAACTTCCAATTAATGCATACATTCTTTAGGTATCATACTTGAATATTTTGTCTCATCAAATTTAACTTCTTTAACCATGACGTTACATAATCCGTATAATCTTTAAAATAATCTGATATTTCTTTTAAAACTGAGTTCATTTGTTACACTATACTCAACTCTGTTTGCATTACTAATCATCTGACCACTGAACTCTTTAGTTCACATTTATGAGCTTATTCAACATGATTCTCGTATAAATTTTGTCATAAAGCAATACTAATAAGGGGGTGATAGTAAGGTCATAAAGCATTTAACTTATTCTCATAAATACATACATATATCTATAAGACTTAACATTCATCATCAATGTAATACCATCATAACCATCTAGTTCATGCATATATTTTCTCACATATAGGAGTCACACGCCCGTGTGTCTACCCGTATGAAAAAAAATAGGCTATTTTCCAAGCTTTATTTCTCACCCATTTGATCTTTTAACTTCACCATTTGTTCATTTTATAGCTATATCAATAATCATCATTTTCTTATATTTCAGATAAATACATATAACAATACATAAGCATGCAGATCACTATTTCTTCTTGTCAATCACAATTTCAAATGACAGATTCATGTAAATGAGCTCAATATCATTATCTGTTTATCTTCTGTCACTTAAATTCACATACACATAATTTATTAACATAACTTGTCAAACATAATCTCTGAATGGTGAGATCGCATAATTGAGCTCAATTTCACTGTTCAATATGTTTTATCACATAAAATTTACTTAACACTTACCACAATTTGTCAAATTAGAGAACGTCTTACGGAATTGAGTACTTCATTTTCTCGATGCCATAGTCCAACTGTGGTCTTACACATAATCAGTTATCACATACCGATGCCATAGCCCAGCTATGGTCTTATACGGAATCACATATCACTTATCGATGCCATATCCCAGATATGGTCTTACACGGAAATCACATAATCACATTTTCACATGTTGCCATGGTCAAACCATGGTATTTTCCGTCAATTTATCACATATCACTGAACGAAAGTACTCATTCCTGCGTTCTACTCAATTTGATCTTCCAATTCAATTTTCATACTATTATAATATTCATGATTCAATAATAAATACACAAAACAGAATATCATATTACCTCTAATTTAACAATTAAACATAAGATTCTGCCATATGAACGTACCGATTCACTTATTCAAGCAAATATACATAAACACACATTCCATCTATTTAAGTAAATTTCGTTTCCATATTCACTTAATCAAATATATTGAGCACATAGCATCATATGATCACTAACATACTTGGATGAGCTTATCACAACATAAACTTTCATTTCGTTTTTTTTTTATACATGAACACATACATATCACAAATTTCTATTCTTACCTTTCCAAATTCTAACATAACGTGAGCATATTTCATTTCTCTCAATATCATTTTCAGCATTATCGAAAATAGCTCGGTTGAAAATCATCTCTGTCTTACCAAAACAATTTCGTTAGAGCCCGAAGATATCACACCATCACGAGTAATAACATGGCATGTATAGCTAGACTCACATATGCTACGTTCGGTCCGAGAACCGACTAAATCGTAGCTCTGATACCACTAAATGTAACACCTCTTACCCATATCCAACACCGAAATAGGGTATGAGGCATTACCAGAACACATACACTTGTAAACGTATTTAACCGAGTTATAAAATTTCATTCAAATTTAAAACTTTCAAAATTATTAACATGCTTTTATAACTCTTCACAATATATCCTCAAAATATTATAATCTTAATAAATAGGGCCTACGAGACCCGATACGTACTCATGCATCTCAATGCTTCATTTCCATTTCATTCAATTCGTAATTTCTCGTGCTCACAATTTAAATCATATCACTAGCAATTTCCATTTAATTCACGTACAATTCAATGTCACTAAGTTTAACACTGACACGTATTTACCATTTAACTCAGCGTTTATCGATTATACCATTCATTAACACATTTATGAAATTCTCAATTTTTGCAACGAAAATATCACATTAGCTTAAATAACAACATCATCCTGGTACAAATACACAACCACTTACCCATTTGCTTTAATTCTTTTGGGCCCATTTGTCACTTACCATCCTTAATCAAATTAGGGAACGGTTACGGAAAATTGAGTACTTCACTTTCACTTTGCCATAGTATAACTATGGTCCTACGTATGATCTCTTATCACTTGTCCCTGATCAGATAAGTGTAGCTAAAGCTATCACTTATCACTTTGTCACATGATCAGATAAGTGTAACTAAAGCTACCACTTATCACTTTGTCACTTGATCAGATAAGTGTAGCTAGGCTACCACTTATCACTTTGTCTCTTGATCAGATAAGTGTAGCTAAAGCTATCACTTATCACTTTGTCACACGATCAGATAAGTGTAGCTAAAGCTACCACTTATCACTTTGTCACTTGATCAGATAAGTGTAGCTAAAGCTACCACTTATCACTTTGTCTCTTGATCAGATAAGTGTAGCACTTATCACTTTATCACTTGATCAGATAAGTGTAGCTAAAGCTACCACTTATCACTTTATCTCTTGATCAGAAGTACTCAAATCCGGCGTTCCGCTTAATTTGATCATTTATTCGATTTTTTGCATTTTTATTTTATTCTCATTTCAACAATAAATACATTTCATCATATATTATATAATTCATGAAATTAACATTTAATCATTAAATTTCAGCCATATGAACTTACTATTTTATTACCATTCCACACTCATTTCCTATGCATATCACACAAGATATAAACATATCATTCAATCAAAGTCGCAAGCTAGTGTATTTAAACATAACTCTATTTGAAACTAACCGCATGATAAACCATTTCAATGCATAACTTATAAATTTAACGTGGCATAATGCAACCATTACTTGGCCAAAGCCTAAGCATGTATACCAAATATACTATTCACACATACTATGAAACTTTATTTTCACACATGAGCTTAAACCAAGTCCAATAATACACAAATCATTCATATATTTCCAAATTTTCCTCCTCCTCCTCTCCATTCCACATCCTTAATGTGTATAACACACTTAAACAACATTAACTATAATTTCACTATTCACTCACATGTATATTTAAAGCTGTTTATCCGAGTCAGAGTCACTAAATTATTTTTCCCTGGAGCTACAGAACTCCAAATTAAGATCTGTAAATTTTTCCCAAAATTAGATTCACATATATTCTTACCATAAAAATTTCAGATTTTTTGGTTTAGCCAAATAGTACAGTTTATTCTTTAAATTTTCCCCTATTTCACTGCTGGACAATTCTGACCTCTCTTCACTAAAAATTGATTATCTCATTGTAAAAAATTCGGATGATGTTTCCGTTTGTTTCTTTTAGAAATAGACTCATATAATTAAGGATTCTAAGAATATAAATTATAACTCATAATTATTTCTGTACAATTTTTAACAATTTTCCAAAGTCAGAATAGGGGAACCCGAAATCATTCTGACATTGTCTCACAAAATTTAATATATCTCATGATTTACAATTCCATTGCTTATACCGTTTCTTCTATGATAAACTAGACTCAATAAGATTTAATTTTATATTTTATTCACCCTCTAATTCAATTCTCACAATTTTTGGTGATTTTTCAAAGTTACACTATTGCTGCTGTCCAAAACTGCTTTAGTGCAAAATGTTGATTTCCATTTTGCCCCAAATTTCACAGTTTATGCAATTCGGTCCTTTCTCAATTAACCCCTCAATTAATCTAATTTTCTCAATTAATACTTTACCTAGACATTATAAGTTATTCCACAACTATTGAAATTGAGAATTTCCACATATAACTCTAACTTCAAACTCTTTTACTATTAGGTCCCAAACATTCACTTTCTATTCAATTCTTTCAATAAAATCAGCATATGAACAATTTAAAACTCTAATTCCATGCTAAATCATCATATACTTCCAGCACATATTCATAGTAACTTTCAACTTCTTTCATAGAATCAAAAACTAATGAATTCAACAAGTGGGCCTAGTTGTAAAAGTCACAAAAATACAAAAATTTCAAGAAATAATCAAGAATTGAACTTACTTGGAGCAAAAATATGAAGAACCAGCTTGAAGAAACCCATCTATGTTGTTTTAGCTGATGAGAATGCAGAAAAAAATGACGAGAATTCTAGATAATTCCACTTTGGTCTTAACTTTATTAAGCGATTTTTGCAATATTCCAATTTTGCCCTTAATTCTCTTGACTTTGTTGCTGATCTCATGCCCTTGCCATCCAGCCCAAATAGACTTTGGGTCTATTTGCCTTTTAAGCCCTCCTCCTTTTATCATTTAAGCTATTTAATCATTTCCCAAAATTTTGCATTTGTTACAATTTAGTCCTTTTTGTTCAATTAATTGCCGGAACTTTAAAATTTCTTAACGAAACTTTAATACTAACTTTTTAACACTCCATAAATATTTATAAAAATATTTATGGCTCGGTTTAAAATCTCTGAGGTCTCAATACCTCATTTTTGATTCTAATTATTTTAATATTTATTTCTAGTGCACTATTCACTATTTCAAAATTTTTCCTAACTTCACATTTAACTTATACTCACTAAATTAATAATAGTTTCTACCAATTTGTCGAATTTAGTGATCTCGAATCACCGTTCCGACTCCTCTAAAAATTCAGGCCATTACATTTTTCCTCGTCGGATTTGTGGTCCCAAAACCACTGTTCTGAATAGACCCAAAATCGGGCTGCTACAAATATGGTTCTAAAATAAACAAAATTTCGTATTTTAAAATTCGAGAAGGTCGTGCCCTAACTTACGGGGTTTCGATCTTCACAATATATTCAAATACACAAATCTTTCCAAACAAAATTATTAAACGATTTCGAGAATTAGTAAAGGATCATATTCTAACTTACGGGACATGACCCCTTTTCTAAAACTCGAGATAATCTAATATCATTTTTTTTAAAATAATATTTTCGACATTCATTCTCGTATCAAGAATTCAAGACATTGTGTCCTAACTTACGGGATGCAATGTTCTTTCTCGATCAACATGAAGTATGCCATTTTTCTTTTCAAATATTTTTCGTATTTCAATAAAAGATCGTATTTAAAATCTCCCGAACCCGTTTTTTTAAATTTCATAGACCAAAATCGTTGTTTTAATAAAATTAAATTGTTTATTAAAAACAACCACTTTTTAAGGTGGCCCGATCACACCTTATCAAAAAAGATTAGTGGCGACTCCCATTTTCGTTTTCATTTTTCAAAACCCAAGTCGACTCCGTTTTGTCAAAAAAATGGTGTCAACAGCTTGGCGACTCCACTGGGGAACCAAAATAAGAGAGTCAAGCCACGAGTTGATTATTTCTTGTCTTTTTATCGAAAATTGTAAATTCGATTTAAAGTTACGATCCTTTTATCACATTTTTATGGTCTGCATCACTTTGATATGTTTGCTTTATTGGTTGAAGTCTTTTAGTTTCTTCACATTGCCTTGCATGACCGTTGCTCACACCTTTTAAGTGGGAGTGAGAAACTACGCCTTCGTGAGGTTTTCACCTCCGCATGGGATAGTGAATCGCTTTCGGGATACATCCGTACCTATGTCTTTGTGAGATTTTCATCTCCGCATGGCCATAGGGAAATGTATTCCCCTGAACTGAACTCAGTCTATATGAGCCTATAATGGGTGAGGATTGAGGAATCTATCGGTTCGGGTACCTTTGCTTTAGAACCAAACTACATGTAGAAGACCTTAGAAGCCCACCCTAGGTAGAGCCACTCCAAACTATTAGTGGTCACCCAAATAGGTGTTCTTTTCTTTCTTGCCTACTTTTGTTTTTTTTACTAACCCGTTTTTTTGTTTTGTTTATGATTGCTTTGCATTTTCATCAAAGAAAAATCGTGTTGATTCAAATTTGATTGCTAAATAGAAAAGCTTGTAATGGAAGACGAATTTCTTGATAAAGTGGAATATAATGTGACCGCCTGAATATGGACTGATCAAACACAACGAGGGAAGGCTAGAAGTTCGTGAAGGAATATACGACTATGCTTCGCTACTTGAGGATTCAAACCGACAAAGATCATTCGAGAGTTGTCGCGAAACTAAAGAGCATCACAGAGGAGCAATGGATCGTGGCTCGGATCAAACAAAAAAGGAGATAGTAAAGGCAATTTTGGTAAATTCGTAAGATTTGATCCTAGCATCTGTATGAAGAAGGAGATCAATATATTCGCTTGGAATATGAGAGCAAAGCCGCATATGTAATCTGTTTTATGTAAAGAAATTTGTCTTCTAGAAAAGTTGTTCTAATGGAATTGAATTCAGAATCAATGCCCCTCTTTCTTTTTGCATTCACTTCATGCATTTGCATTACAGTGCATCATATGCATTAGATTTTCACAAAAGGACCTTAATTAGGTAAAATTATTTCAGTTGCCCTGGAAACCAATAAAAATCTGTCAACTAGGTATTACTACAGTACTTGCCGCAAAACCAAAGAAATGGATCAAAGACTAGAGAGATTAGAGCAATTGCAAGAACAGATGCAAGCCCAAATGCAAGAATAACTAGAAAAGATCCAACAAAACATGGAAGAGTCCCAAAGAAATTTATTGAACCGATTGACGCAGTTAATGGCTAGCGGGCATGATAAGGGGAAAAGCCTTGCAGTCAATCTTGGAGATGATTATGAAGACCCTGCCTATCCACCGAGTTTCACTCCGACTAATACCCAGGGACAGCCGGAGGCAAATCTACAAGGGGCACCCGTACCCCAACAATATCAGGACGGTGCCTCGGCTCCGTTAAATTACCAAACAGGCTTAGGTTCCAATCCGGGGGACAATCTAATCAATCCTATAGTTCTTGACTTAGATGAAATGGCAGCAAGAGTGGAGCCACCAAAACAGCTTGAAGATCGGTACAAGTGGTTAGAGAAAAAAACTCCAAGCAATGGAAAATGCTGATTACCATCACGGGGTTGACGCTAGGGATCTGAGTTTGGTCCCAGATTTAATACTCCCGCCAAAATTTAAGTCTCCAGAATTTGAAAAGTATAATGGGACTAGTTGTCTTGAAGCCCACATCACGATGTTCTGTCGAAGAATGACAGGATACGTTAATAATGATCAATTGTTAATTCATTACTTCCAAGATAGTCTGATCGGGTCGGCTGCTAAATGGTACAACCAGTTGAGCCGTGCCAACATCCACTCATGGAAGGACTTGGCACGGGCTTTTATGAAGTAATATGGTCACGTGACAGACATGGCACCTGACAGAATTACGCTGCAGAACTTGGAAAAGAAGCAAAGTGAGAGCTTCAGGCAGTATGCCCAAAGATGGAGAGAGGTAGTGACACAAGTCCAACCACCTCTTCTGGAAAAAGAAACCACGGTGCTTTTCGTCAACACTCTAAAAGCCCCATTCATTAACCACATGTTGCGAAGCGCTACTATGAGCTTCTCAGATATGGTAATGTCTGGCGAGATGATTGAAAATGCCATAAGGAGTGGGAAAATAGATATGGAAGAAAGTGTCAAAAGATCAACCCCAAAGAACGAAGAAAATGAAGTAAGCAACCTGAGCATGTATAATGAAGGGTATCCCAAATCGATCATTGTGGGCCAACCGAGGGTCATAACCGCCGGCTATCAAAGCATTAACATCGTATCCAAAAAGGGGGTTGGTGAGGAGAACACACTTGGAAGTGTTTTGAATAGTGGGACTGTGGAAGAAATCCCTGTATTTTTTAAAGCTAATTCGGAGTAATGTCTAAAATAGGCTTATTGCTCTAAGCCTAGGGGCAATAAGAATCCTTTTGCGAGATAGGCTTATGTCCAACATCGTTATTTCAATAAAATACATTTTTCTTTCTTACTTCGAGCAAATATTCTTTTATTGTTTCCATTTCATTCATAATCCCACTATGCAGATAAATATTCTTAGATTCTTTTATTCTTTGGATCTACTTTCGTCCTATAACAGGTCTCCAGATATTAATGATATGAGCAACACTGTTGTTGACTCAGAACTTCCTTTTGAGCAAGATATGTGTCCAGATTAAACCTCAAGACTTTTGAGATAACTCAGATTGTAGCTTATCTCCTGATTTGTTAAGGATGAGAGAACAAGATTCTACTTTACACAGAATCAATAGAAGCCATGGCCTTTCTCTATATGGGGTACAGATGTCATAGGACCGATCTCACCTAAGGTTTTTTGACGGTTATCTTTATGGTCATCAATTACCTCACTAAGTGGGCAGAATATGCTTCATATGCCAATGTCGCAAAGCCGACAGTCTGTAAATTCTTGAAAAATCATCTGTCAGTATGAAATGCCAAAAAGGAGCATATTTGACAATGCACTAAAATTGAACAACGGCACGATGTCAGAAGTTTGCAGTCTGTTCAAGTGTAACACATTTCGCCCCAAAATGCACCATGCAGTGGAAGCAAAAACAAAACGAAAAAAAACTGCTGCCAGGGCAACATATTGGCTTATCGCAGTTTGGCTTATCAATGTCAAGATTCCTTCTCTGCGAGTGTTGGATTAGATCCCAATTGAAGAGAAATGTTCAAAGTTATTCGTCTGGGTCAAATGCACCAAAAACAGAAGACGCGAGATCACCAAAGAAGGTTTACCCTAGAAAGTTCCACGAGGGGGACCTAGCATCGAAGAAGATCCTCTCCATATAAAAAGGACTTTAGAAGAAAGAGGATATCAAATTGAAAAGAACCTTATGTGGATGGCTTTATCTGGATAAGTGTTGATCTTGACCAGAAAGGATAGCAAAGACTTACCTGATCCTACGAGTTTGAATTCAATCAAAGAATGTTCAAAATAAAAAAAGGCAAAAAAAAAAAGAAAGAAAAAAGAAAAGAAAAAAGAAATGAAGAAAAAAAAAGAAAAAAAAGAAAAAAGAAAAGAAGAAAAAGAAAAGAAAAAGAAAAAGGAGAGGCTAAGGGGAAAACCCACAAAGGGCACCTTAAGACCAAAGGGGTTTTGAATTGAAAACCCAGGAATGGGCAATTCAAATTTTGATCAAAAGTGGGGCATGCGGTAGCCTTATCCTCTTTAAATTAATAAGAAGGAGAGATGCCACATCTTGGGGCATCAACAAAGTCTTCTAGGACTTCTAAAACACATATCAAGTTCAAAAGGGTCTTCAAGAAGCTTATGCAGAGAAGTTCATACTGCGATATCTGGGGCACCTATTTTCATCTTATTCATTTCTTATCTTAGCGAAATTTGCTATCTTGATTAATTTATTCATTTCGAGCTTTGCTCTCAATAAAATCTTATCCATTGTGATAATCCTTTGCATCCTATTCAGTTCGTATCTTAGCAAAAGTTGCTATCTTGATTATTTTATTCATTGCGAGCTTCGTTTTCAATAAAATTTCATCTTGTCCATTGTAATAATCTTTTTCAAGCCATTTTCATTGAAATAACGATTAATGGACTGAATATTCAAGCAAAAGGAATTTTGCATATTACTCTGAAAGCTTCTAAATAATACAGGAACCTGAAACAGGACTATTGTTTAGAGCACACTAAGTTTAAAGGTTGAAATGTCTAAAAAGGAAAAGTCTAAATTAAGACTATCCTTTCGAATTTTGTTGTCCAAACATTGATTGAACAAAACGACAAAATGTCGTGTTGGTGACAAAGCTTCAATGAACAAATGAGCAATGATCACCGAGTGATAAGAAGAGGTTTTTGGAAGAGAAAGTTCCATAATTGTGCATAAATATTTGGTACGACACTCTGGGATTGGTGTAGAAGGCCAAAGAGATTCAGATCCTGTATCCCTGAATTACAGTGGGAGAGGACTAAGAAAGAGCCAGATCTTATACTCAGTGGGAGGAAGATGGCCCGAATTTTATGTCCCAAAATTACAATGGACTTAACCTTGAAGATTGCAGCGGATTGAACTCTGAAGATTACAGTAAGAGGCAATCTGGCTAAGTAAGAGATGAGTGTTACCAGCCGAGCAAGATAGCATTCTGACGTGTTGGCTATAAAACCTTATTGAATAACGAGTAATGACAACCTAAACATTAAAAGGGGATCATTCTCGAAAAGTGACATTCTGCATTCATGCAAATATCATTCAATGCAAATATCATTCATACATACCTAGTTAGGAGCATTTGATTCGTCCTGATCATAACATCCTAATCATTAGGCATAAATAGGTTCATAAAATAGATTTTACAGGTCACGTTCCCCAGAGAACAGATCAATGAAGTTACCCATACCCCTGAAGTTGCAGTGGGATGAATTGAAGTCGTCATATCAAGTCCTACCTCTCCGAAATTACATAAGAGTGGACTAAAAGCAGCAGGTCTCGTCTTCCTGTACCGGCAGTGAAGTAGATCAAAGACACAAGCCTAATCTCCCTGAGTTTGCAGTGGAACAGACTAAAAGATTGCATATCCTATCTCCCTAAGAAGTAGTGGAGCAGATCGAAGATGGCGAATCTTATCTTCCCAAGGTACTAGGAAGCAGATTTAAGCCACCAATCCTATCTCCCTGAAGTTGCAGTGGAGCATATTAAAGATAGCAAATCGTATTTCCCTGAAGTTGCAGTGGAACAGATTAAATCTATCATTACCGATCGTGTCTCTCTGAAGTTGTAGTAGAGCAGATCATCTCAAACCTCATCTCCCTGAAGTTGCAGTGGAGCAGATTGAAGTTACTAGTCCAATCTTCCTAAAGTTACAGTGAAGCAGATTAAAAGGATGGATCTTATCTCTCTGAAGTTGCAGTAGAGCAAATCATATCAAACTTTGTCTCTCTGAAGTTGCAGTAGAGCAGGTTGAAATAGCAAACCTTATCCCCATGAAGTTGCAGTGGGGCAAGTTGAAGATAACGAGTCTTATCTCCCTGAAGTTGCAGTGGAGCAAATTGAAGTTACTAGTCCAATCTTCCTAAAGTTGCAGTGAAGCAGATTAAAATAATGGATCTTTTTTCTCTGAAGTTGCAGTAGAGCAGATTGCATCAGACTTTATTGAAGCTACAAGTCTTATCTCACTGAGGTTGCAGTAGAGTAGACTGAAGATAATGAGTCTTATCTTCCTGAAATTGCAGTGGAGCAGATTGAAGTTACTAGTCCAATCTTCCTAAAGTTACAGTAAAACGGATCAAAAGGATGGGTCTTATCTCTTCGAAGTTGTAGTAGAGCAGATCGCATCAGACTTTATTGAAGATACAAGTCTTATCTCACTGAGGTTGCAGTAAAATAGACTAAAGATAGCATATATTATCTCTCTGAAGTTGCAGTAGAGCAGACCACGATGAGTCTTATCTCCCTGAAGTTGCAGTGGAGTGAATTAAAACGACGAATCCTATACCTCTGAAGTTGCAGTAGGTCGAATTAAATCTACCACAACAAGTCTTATCTCCCTGACGTTGTAGTGGAGTAGACTAAAATCACGAACCTCGTCTGCCAGAAGTTGCAGCAAAGTGGATTGAAGCTATAAGCCGTGTCTCTCTGAAGTTGCAGCAGAGTGGATTGAAGCTACAAGCCGTATCTCTTTGAGGTGCAGTGGAGTGGATTGAAGCAACAAGACACAGTGGATTGCGAGAAGGCTACTTGAATCAAGATTTGGCAAGACCGGGCAAAATGGGCCTTTCTTAGTCTTTGCTCTGTTCTCGTTACACGACAACGAGCAAAGAGGGACAGCTGTACGACCCATTTTGACTAGGGCCTAATACGCCTAAAACCCAATAACCAGCCCACATTCACTAGCCCAATACAAAGTCCTAGCCCAAAACCCGTTTTCAGGAAAAAAGAAAAAAACAGAAAACCCTAGCCACCTAGGTCTTCTGCTGCTGTCGCATCATCTGACTAGCGCCGCGCCTACCCCATCTGCGTCACGTCTCCTCCACCGCCCTACACCTGCAAATAATAAAGAGAACCACAGCAACAAGCAAGAGGGGGCTTTTGTTTTTTATTTTCGGTATAAAAACCGATGATTAACGAATTGTAATGGGGGGATTTTTTTCTTTGATTTTTTTCTTTTCTTTCGGCAAAGGCAGAATATACTGTAAAAATGGGGCTAATTTTTCACAAATATGAAATGAAAAGTGAAAATTGAAAACGATTGAAAAAGGTTTTTTTATTTCAGATTCGAACTTTCTTTTCCTTTTTTCATTTTATTTTCATTTTTTATCCTATTTTCTCTACATATATATAAGAAAAAGGGAAATACCTGTCGCCCCATGGCTCTGCCGTCGATGGTCTTTCGCCGTCGCCGGATTTGGGGTCAAAAAAGGGTTAGAAATCCTTTTTTCTTTAGGCCTCTCGGTGTGAAAAAGGCCGGGCTTTGAGCGCGTTGTAAAGCGGGGGCTGAAACGCCCTCTTTGCGCAATGCCAGCTACCGGCCATGGCGGCGCTATGGCGGCGATCGGGGCCAGCCAAGGAATGGGTTGAGAGGATTTGAGGGATCCTCAGGGTTTTTTTTTTGAGAATGGGGGCTGAATGAATTTTTTAACAAAAAATTTGGTTTAAATACCCAAATGAAACGGCACCGTTTTGGCCTGCTTCATTCGACCTCAAAACGACACCGTTTTGCATCTAAACCGAGATCTGACCCGCGACCCGACCATGGCGGTACCCAAGGTCCGCGTGTTTTTGTGCGGATGGGTTATGTGCAACCTTGACCCTTCCGCGTTCAGGCCCTTTTCAATTTACTCCTTTTTTTGATTATTTTCACTTTTTTAAATTCGGCCATTTATTTTTCGGGCGTTTCATTTTAGTCCTGCGTGGACTGACGCGCATAAGGCTGGGAATAATTAGCTAATCGGTCCCCCTCCTTCAGTGCGCATTACAGATTGATCTTTCGCTTTATTTTATTTTTGATTTCTCCCCTGGAATTTTGTTTTGTTTTTGATTTAGTCCCGTTTATTATTATTATTATTATTAAACTAATCATTATTATTATTATTATTATTATTATTATTATTATTATTTATTATTGCATTTATTATTATAATTATTATTTACCCATTTATACCGTTTTTTAGATTTTGTTATATATTTTCTAGATTTTGTTATATATATACACATACTTATATATATACACACTTACATATTTTTAATTTTCATATATGTACATACTTACATTTTTATATACGTTATAATTTATACACATATATACATACATATTTTTATAGTATGTGTACGCATATATTTCTTTTTTAAGTTTATTTATATATATATATACCTACCTAGATATACATTATTTATGCTTTATACTTTATATATGTATACACATATTTTTACTTTTGTGAACATATACGCATATTCATATATATATTTATTTATTTTCATATGATTTATGTATATATTCCTACATATTTTAGATATATACATACTTATGTTTTTAAGCTTTATAATTTATATATATACGTAGATATGCATATTCGTTTATATATATGTATATACATTCACTCACTTTATAATTTATAACTCAAATATATTGATATACATACATAAATACTTTATCTCATCTTATTCATATTGTTGTTGTCGTTCTATTTTATATTTATTTATTTATTTATTTATGTGTTCGTTATTATTTTTAGGAAATGCTTTTATTTATTTATTTAGTATTTCATATATACTTGATTTATTTCTTTTTTATTGTCGCTCATATTAATTGTGCTTGTAGTATCACTAGCATTTTGTTATACAAGTTAATATTGTGTTTATTCCTACCATTTTATGTTAAGTTAATTTTATTTAATATGGTTCTAAAATAAACAAAATTTCGTATTTTAAAATTCGAGAAGATTGTGCCCTAACTTACGGGGTTTCGATCTTCACGATAAATGCAAATACACAAATCTTTCCAAACAAAATATATTAAACGATTTCGAGAATTAGTAAAGGATCATATTCTAACTTACGGGACATGACCCCTTTTCTAAAACTTGAGATAATCTAATATCGTTTTTTTTAAAACAATATTTTCGACATTCATTCTCGTATCAAGAATTCAAGACATTGTGTCCTAACTTACGGGATGCAATGTTCTTTCTCGATCAACGTGAAGTATGCCATTTTTCTTTTCAAATATTTTTCGTATTTCAATAAAAGATCGTATTTTAAATCTCTTCAAAATTTTCAATTTTCGACACTAAGGCATTAACTAATCAACTAGGTACCAATTTTGGGCATTATGAGGGTGCTAATCCTTCCTCGTACGTAACCGACTCTCGAACCCGTTTTTCTAAATTTCGTGGACCAAAATCGTTGTTTTAATAAAATTAAATTGTTTATTAAAAACAACCACTTTTCAAGGTGGCCCGATCACACCTTATCAAAAAAGATTGGTGGCGACTCCCATTTTTGTTTTCATTTTTCAAAACCCAAGTCGACTCCGTTTTGTCAAAAAAATGGTGTCAACAGTGTAGTTTTACACATGAACTTTGATTTTGTAAATTTTTAAATATGAAATTTTGATTTAATCCAATTCTCACAAATTATTAACACAATTATTGACATAGCATCATTTCATGTTAATATATTGCACACAAAAATACTTATCTTTATCCAATATAAAAATAAATCGATGCATTTATTTCTTTAAATGTGTATGATTGAATAAAATTAAAGTTTCATATATACATTTAAACCACAATCAAAATATCATATGTATAATTACATCAAATTAAAATTTATGCATAAATTTAAAATTTATCCCTTAATACCATTAAGTTACCTTAGTTGATTTATACATACTACATTATTTCATGTCCTGTCTTTATGTTTTCACTTGAGATATATCAAGTATTTAATTCATGTGACATGTATTAAAGATATAATCTTTACTTGCCACTTATTTTATTCATTTACCAATTATTTCACTTTTTTTTCCATTTCAGGTACCTAGTTCTCTTAATGTACACTATTCACTTCATTAACTCAATTACTTCATGATGCATGTTTACGTCACTTAACTTCATTTATATCAGGAAGCCTTTGATAAACGATGGACAACCGAGAAGAATACATAAAATAAATACAATAAGCACAAGAGTGCTAATAAAATATCTCAAACATCAATTTCAATCCAAGAGCTCATATGTAATCACATTTTCCATCAAGCTCCAATGATAAATATGCTGCCAACAATTCCATAAAATAAATATAATTATTTTTTATCCAATGACTCAAATTTAATACACATGTCTAAGGGCATTTTAATAATTTTACTAAAAATTATCTCACTTGTAAAATGGCCAATTGACCCCTAACAATTTTTAATATTTATAATTGAGCCATTCCCACTTTTAGTATAATTATAACTTTAGTCCTTCAACTTTTCCACATTTTCAATTTAACCCTATTTTAAATATTTACAATTTAACCCATTCACTTTTCACTTCTGTATAATTTAGTTCATACCTCAATTTAATATCTCACAACATACTACTTGTTTCAACTTTCTTTAATATCTATCAACCTTCTCTACTATCACCAATATATCATATTTCTTTTAACTGAAAAATTCCACTATACATATTCCCCATATACCTCTTTACTTATATAGCATAGTGGTTTTAGGGGGAGATACAATCTCTTTCTAGCTCTTACCACTCTAACAATCATCTAATCATTTAACAAACAAATAATTAAAATAATAAGTTACTCTCTTTTTTCTGAAATATTAACGAGGTATCCAATTTATAAATAGTTCTAAATTTTTGATAAACTAATTATCTATATAAAAGCTTTTAATTCTTGAAAGAATTTCATTTTAACATTTTGGGCTAAAATAAAATAATTTCAATATAATTTAATTGCCATTATTTAAAATTGGCAAGCATTCTTGACCGATCAAGTCTTAGTTACCTCTTTCCAACAAAAGTGGGGTTGCAAAGATGATAGGCTATGATTATGAAGTGGTTTATAGGAAGGTGATACGAGATCAAAGGCCCAACAAATGCGTTCCAAACTAAATGGGACCATTCAGGAGTTTGTTAGCAATGCCTTAGATGCGTACACAAAAGAACGGGAAAATCAAGATTTCAAATCTTGGGAATCTTGGTCCAATAAACCAAATCTTGCAGCCAAAGCGCATTGGATCTCCGTTACGAGCATCAACGATTCAATTTCGGTAGGAAATGGATCATAAGCCCAAATTCTTGAAGGCAAGGCCCAATAAGAAGATTCAAGCCCAATCAAGAAATCTACTCATACTTAGTTGAAAATCAGGCCAAATTGTCAAAGTGGCCCAAGTTGTAAAGTTTTATTTTTATTTTTATTTATTTATTTATTTATTTACTTAGTTTAAATTTTTATGTCAATATTCAGTCCAAAGAGTCCCAGATAAAATGACCTTTGACCGAATTTCCATATTAAAATAATTAGGAGTTTTTTTTATTTTAGTTTTCTAATTAGATTAGGACTAGTTATAAGGCCTATTTAAAGGCATGGCTGTCCACCTTGTTAGACACTTATCATTATTATTAAAATTTCAGATTTGTTGAGAGCAGAATTTTCTTGGAGTTTTCTCCAAGATTTCTCTCTTGAGTTTTCTTTAGAAGTTGTTTTAACAATCTTTTGATTGTGGGAGCCATCTTCAACCTTCTTCTTGCCATCGATACTCTTTGGAGGGAAGATTAGAGCCGTTTGAAGGAATTTGTGAATTCTTTCGGGAATTCAAGGGTTCTTAGGACTTATCTTTTAATTTCTTACTGTCAATTCATTCTTTATTTCTGCTTGTGCCGAATCTTTATCTAATTTATTTGTTATTCTTATTGTGTTTTCAGTCTTTTTTCTATCTCAAGAATCAGCTAAAAATCCCCAATTTCTAGGGTTCTTGCCGATTCCTCCATACTCTTTTGGGGTGAAATTAGATTGCTGAAATTTGGGGAAAACTATCTTGGTGTTCAATTGGGCAGAATCACAACCACCTTTAGGGTTTCAAGAAACCTTATTAAAACTTATTTCTATTCTCAATTTGACTCTTTGCTGATTTGGGGATTTTATTTCAGATCTAGAAATTCAAAGTTCTAATCTTTTAATTTTCTGTTTCGTTTCAGATCTGATTGTTTAGGGTTTTCGTAGGAGTTTCCCGTGACTTGGCAACTCGATCTTGGTCCGCTTGCAACCCTCTATCATTTGGTATCAGATTTTGGGCGTTTTGGGTGTTCTTGGTTGATTTCTAAACTGATCTCTATTTTTTAAAGCACAAACAGCAGTTTTACCCAGAAAAATTGTTTGAAAAAAATTCATTTGAGTGGGTAAACGTTGTCCGATTGATCTGAAATTTTACATAGATATTTGTGGCACTGTGATTGAATATAAAAAAATTAATCCCACAAAAAAATCAGTCAAAAAAGTCAAAAAAATAAAAAAGATGAAATTCAATAAAAATTTAAAAAAAGATTCAGCGGGTTGAATTTGGTGCCCAAACTTTCCAGATCAAAAATTCAATATATAAGGACATTCCAGATTTAATTTCGTGATTTTTGGAGATCGGGAACACCTCGAACGAAGTTGTCAAGTTACTCCGCAGTTTTTCGGGTTTTCTATTTTCAACACTTTTTATTGATTCTTAGCTGTAGGTTTTCATTTGTTTGCCTTTATTTTTCCTTTACGCTATCTAACACCTTCTTGTTTCTTGTGTTAATAGGATTTAAACGTGTGCACAACTTCTTCCTCGGTGCAACACGAATCAATTGGTGTCTCGTCAGTTTTTGGCATCCTAGTGCAAATTAGGATTCTTTGGTAGATCGGTTCATCCACTCTCTATTTGGTTGATATAAACTCTCCTAAAGGACTCACAAGACTGAATTCTAGCTCATTGAGAATTTAAAATTTTCTTTTTGAGTGATTAACGGTGAGGTTTGATAACTTTTATTTTTGAGTGTTGAGTGTTTTGCAGGTTTAAAAAGAAAAAATGTCTACAGGTGATAATAATGATGACATATTTAAAAAATTCCAACAACAGTTGGATGAACAGGCTGCTGAACTTCGAGCTTTGACTGCTACCATCAATGAGGTGCGATTGAATCAAGAACCTCAATATCGAGATCCAATCAAAAAAGATAGGGATAACCAGCCCCATAGGCACGGCCCTCGACGTGTCCCTAGAATGGATGATGATTTTCATGATCGTGGGCAACCTTCTTTGGCAAATCCGAAATTCACAATTCCCCAATTTCGTGGTAAGAATGATCCTGAAGCTTATTGTGAATGGGAATTTAAGATTGAACTTATGTTTCGGTATTATAAATGTCTGGATGATGAAAAGGTAGCGTTAGCAACACTGGAATTTTCAGATTATGCATTAAGTTGGTGGACTCAACTTGGGGTAAACCGCCATCGAAATTATGAAGGTGAGATTTCGACATGGGATGAGTTGAAACAGATTATGCGTAAAAGGTTTATTCCACCTCACTACTATAGAGAAATTAAAACAAAGCTGAGAAGACTTATCCAAGGTAGTAGGACGGTGGATGAATATTTTAAAGAGATGGAGATGCTCATTCAGAGAGCTAATGTGGAGGAGGATGAAGAAACAACTATGGTTCGATTCATTGATGGTTTGAACAGGCCGATAGCTAATACATTGAGGCTACAAACTTACATTGATTTGGAAGAAGCAGTTCACAAAGCCATTGAGATCGAGCAACAATTAAAGGAACAAAGGTTTGGGTCCTCCTCTACTTCACAATATTACCGAGGTAACAATTCCAATTCTGATTTTAAGAATTCAAAACCACCTTTTGTTACTAATAAGTCTTCTTTGAGTAACAAGCAATCAGATTGGAAAAAAGGGGCTCCTGCTAAAACGCAAACAACTTCTAAGCAGCCCAATTTAGGTGATTCGAGTGCGAAGAGGACTCGTGAGATTGAATGCTTTAAGTGCAAAGGGCGTGGTCATTATAGTAGGGAATGCCCTAACACGAGATTACTTCTTCTAAAAGATAATGGTGAGTACACTTCCGACTCTGATAAAACAGATCCAGATATGCCAGAACTTGTGGATGGCAGTGATAATGGCGAAGAGTTGGTCGAACCACCAAACGAAGGGGACTTTGCTGATTTTTCGTGCCTTGTAGTTCGCCGAACACTTAACATCCAGATGAAAGATGATGACAACCAAAGGACCAATATTTTCCATTCTCGGTGTTTTATTAAAAGTAACTTATGTTCAATCATTATTGATAGTGGGAGTTGCTCGAATGTAGTGAGTAGCTATTTGGTGGATTCTTTAAAGTTGCCTTGTACTAAACACCCTAAGCCATATCACCTTCAATGGCTTAATGAATGCTCCGAAGTCAAAGTTACGAAACAGTCCTTGGTCACTTTTAAGATTGGCAATTATGAGGATGAAGTATGGTGTGATGTGGTCCCAATGCATGCGGCACATTTGCTTCTTGGACGGCCTTGGCAATTTGATCGTGATGTTACACACCAAGGTAAACTTAATCGATACTCCCTTGTATTTAAAGGTAAGAAATTCACTTTTGCTCCTTTAAATCCTACTGATGTATACAAAGATCAATTGAAGATGATAAAATTTTGTGAGGGGGTAAGGGAGAAAGAGCAAATACAAAAGACAGAGAGAAAAGAGGCTAATAGTAAAAAAAGTCAAAATTTAAAAAGCCCAAAGGTGAGTGAATCAACAAGTGGTAAAATGAGCGAAAAAAATCTTTTGGCAACAAAAAAATATGTGAGGAGAGCCCTACTCAATAAACAGCCTTGTATCCTTGTGAGGTTTAGGCAAAATTATTTATCTTTATCTAACGTTAACGAAAATTTGCCTAGTGTGTTTCAATCTCTTTTGCAGGATTATGAGGATGTTTTTAGTGAGGCCCCTAAAGGTTTACCACCTTTACGAGGGATTGAACATCAAATTGACTTAGTACCCGGAGCTTCGATTCCGAATCGACCAGCCTATAGATGCAATCCCGAGGAGACAAAAGAATTGCAAAGGCAAGTTGAGGAATTACTAGACAAAGGGTACATTCGTGAAAGCCTAAGCCCTTGTGCTGTTCCTGTCTTATTGGTGCCAAAGAAAGATGGTACGTTTCGTATGTGTGTTGATTGTCGCCCAATCAACAAAATAACGGTAAAGTATCGACATCCAATTCCTAGACTTGATGATATGCTTGATGAATTACATGGTTCAATTATATTTACAAAAATTGATTTAAAAAGCGGTTATCATCAAATTCGAATGAGGGAAGGGGATGAATGGAAAACAGCCTTCAAAACAAAATTTGGATTGTATGAATGGTTAGTTATGCCTTTCGGCCTTACTAATGTACCTAGTACATTTATGAGATTAATGAATCATGTTTTAAGGCTTCACTTGGGTAAATTTGTAGTGGTTTATTTTGATGATATTTTAATTTACTCAAAGACATTAGATGATCATGTTTTCCATGTTCGAATCGTTTTGAATATTCTACGAGCTGAAAGATTATTTGCCAACCTTGATAAATGCACATTCTGTTGTGATAAACTGATATTTTTAGGTTTCATAGTTAGTGCTCAAGGTATTCATGTCGACGAGGACAAAGTCAAGGCAATTAAGGAGTTGCCGACTCCTAAATCGGTAACTGAGGTGAGATCTTTCCATGGGTTAGCTAGTTTTTATAGACGATTTGTGAAAGATTTCTCTACTATTACTGCCCCATTGACAGAGGTTATAAAGAAATCAGTGGGTTTCAAATGGGGTGAAACCCAAGAAAAGGCCTTTCAAACTCTAAAAGCTAAGTTATGTTCTGCTCCTTTGCTTAAATTACCTGATTTTGCTAAAACTTTTGAACTTGAGTGTGATGCTTCAGGAATTGGGATCGGCACCGTTTTAATGCAAGATAAGCAACCTATTGCTTATTTTAGTGAGAAATTGAATGGTGCACAGTTAAACTACTCGACTTATGACAAAGAACTATTAGCGTTAGTTCGTGCACTTCAAGTATTGCAACATTACTTGCTACCCAATGAGTTTGTCATACATACAGATCATGAATCCCTTAAATGGTTAAAGGGACAAGGTAAGTTGAGTAAACGGCATGCCCGATGGGTAGAATTCATTGAAACATTTCCTTATGTGATACAATATAAAACAGGTAAAGATAATGTAGTTGCAGATGCTTTGTCTAGACGATATGCTTTAATAACTACATTGAATGCTAAAGTCTTAGGGTTCGAACATATTAAGGAACTACATGATGATGATGCTGATTTCGGCCATATCTATAAGAATTGTGGACATACTGCTTTTGATAAATTTTATCTTGTAGATGGTTTTCTTTTTCGAATAAATAGGTTATGCATACCAAAGTGTTCCATGAGAGATTTATTGATTCATGAAGCCCATAGTGGAGGTTTAATGGGACATTTTGGAGTGGCCAAAACACTAGATATCTTACAAGAACACTTTCATTGGCCACATATGAAGAAGGATGTGGAAAAGGTATGTTCCAAGTGCATTACATGCAAACAAGCAAAATCTAAGGTAATGCCTCATGGCCTTTACACTCCTTTACCGATTCCTACGTCACCTTGGGTAGATTTATCCATGGATTTTATTCTAGGTTTGCCTCGGAATAAGAAAGGAAAAGATAGTATATTTCTTGTTGTTGACAGGTTTTCAAAGATGGCACATTTTCTTTCTTGTCACAAAACAGATGATGCTACACATGTGGCAGACTTATTCTTTAAAGAGGTGGTAAGACTTCATGGCATCCCTAAAACAATTGTTTCTGACAGAGATGTCAAATTCCTTAGCCACTTTTGGAAGGTATTGTGGGGTAAGCTTGGTACTAAATTACTTTATTCCACTACATGTCACCCCCAAACTGATGGCCAAACCGAAGTAGTTAATCGGATTTTAGGGACTTTATTACGATCTGTTGTGGGAAAGAACATTAGAAATTGGGAAGAATGCCTACCGTTTGTTGAATTTGCATATAATAGATCTATTCATTCTACAACTGGTTATTCTCCATTTGAACTTGTTTATGGTTTTAACCCACAAACAGTACTTGATCTTGCGCCATTACCACTTGAACACATTGTTAATTTAGATGGCGAGCAGAAAGCTGAGTTGGTGAAATCCTTACATGAGAAAGCTAGGCAACGAATAGCCAAAACAAATGATGTCAACACCAACAAAGCAAACAAGGGGCGCAAACGGGTTGTCCTAGAACCCGGAGATTGGGTTTGGGTCCATATGAGGAAAGAACGATTTCCTGCAAAAAGAAAGACCAAGTTGGACCCAAGGGGCGATGGGCCTTTCCAAGTACTCGAGAGGATCAACGATAATGCCTATAAAATTGATTTACCTGGTGAGTACAATGTAAGTTCTACTTTTAATGTGGCTGACTTGTCCCCATTCGATTTTTCAGATTCGAGGTCGAATCTTTTTGAGGAAGGGGGGAATGATACGAGATCAAAGGCCCAACAAATGCGTTCAAAACTAAATGGGACCATTCAGGAGTTTGTTAGCAATGCTTTAGATGCGTACACAAAAGAACGGGAAAATCAAGATTTCAAATCTTGGGAATCTTGGTCCAATAAACCAAATCTTGCAGCTAAAGCGCATTGGATCTCCGTTACGAGCATCAACGATTCAATTTCGGTAGGAAATGGATCATAAGCCCAAATTCTTGAAGGCAAGGCCCAATAAGAAGATTCCAAGCCCAATCAAGAAATCTACTCATACTTAGTTGAAAATCAGGCCAAATTGTCAAAGTGGCCCAAGTTGTAAAGTTTTATTTTTATTTTTATTTATTTATTTATTTATTTACTTAGTTTAAATTTTTATGTCAATATTCAGTCCAAAGAGTCCCAGATAAAATGACCTTTGACCGAATTTCCATATTAAAATAATTAGGAGTTTTTTTATTTTAGTTTTCTAATTAGATTAGGACTAGTTATAAGGCCTATTTAAAGGCATGGCTGTCCACCTTGTTAGACACTTATCATTATTATTAAAAATTCAGATTTGTTGAGAGCAGAATTTTCTTTGAGTTTTCTCCAAGATTTCTCTCTTGAGTTTTCTTTAGAAGTTGTTTTAACAATCTTTTGATTGTGGGAGCCATCTTCAACCTTCTTCTTACCATCGATACTCTTTGGAGGGAAGATTAGAGCCGTTTGAAGGAATTTGTGAATTCTTTCGGGAATTCAAGGGTTCTTAGGACTTATCTTTTAATTTCTTACTGTCAATTCATTCTTTATTTCTGCTTGTGCCGAATCTTTATCTAATTTATTTGTTATTCTTATTGTGTTTTTAGCCTTTTTTCTATCTCAAGAATCAGCTAAAAATCCCCAATTTCTAGGGTTCTTGCCGATTCCTCCATACTCTTTTAGGGTGAAATTAGATTGCCGAAATTTGGGGAAAACTATCTTGGTGTTCAATTGGGCAGAATCACAACCTCCTTTAGGGTTTCAAGAACCCTTATTAAAACTTATTTCTATTCTCAATTTGACTCTTTGCTGATTTGGGGATTTTATTTCAGATCTAGAAATTCAAAGTTCTAATCTTTTAATTTTCTGTTTCGTTTCAGATCTGATTGTTTAGGGTTTTCGTAGGAGTTTTTCGTGACTTGGCAACTCGATCTTGGTCCGCTTGCACACCTATATCAAAAGGGGTCTGGCAACGCTGCAGCAGATGCCTTGTCCAGGAATCAGTCTCTGAAAAATGGCCAATCCCTACAGTTCACTGGTAGTATCATTAGTTCTCACCTACTTTCAAGGGTCCAAGCTTCTTATTAAGATGATCCCAAGGCTCAAAAACGGTGCTTAAAGGTTCAACAACAAGGAACTAAGCATCCAAAGTACAATTGGGATGGCAGGTTCCTTAGAAGGAAAGGCAAGATTGTGGTAGGTGATGTGGCTAACCTCAGACATGAATTGTTTTAGCTTTTCCATGCAAGTGCTTTGGGAGGGCACTCAGGAATCCATGCTACTAAAAGAAGAATAGGCAGTTTATTGCATTGGAAGGGACTATAATGATATTAGTAATTGGATAAGAGAGTGTTCCATTTGCCAAAAATGCAAGTAAAAAAATATTGCACCTCCAGGCTTACTACCACCTCTTCCAATACCAGATAAGGCTTGGTCATCAATCTCTATGGATTTCATAGAGGGTCTTCCAAGTTCATTTGGTAAAAGTGTTATTCTAGTAGTGGTAGACCGATTGACTAAGTACGGTCATTTTATTGCTTTGTTTCATCCCTTTACTGCTATAACAGTAGCTCAATTATTCATGGAAAATGTCTATAACTATATGGTATACCAGATTCGATTGTATCTGATAGGGACAAGGTATTTATCACTACCTTCTAGTAGGACTTGTTTCAAAAGGTTGGTACAAGGCTTCATCTTTCCACTACCTACCATTAAGAAATAGATGGACAAACTGAGGTGTTGAACAGGTGTCTTCAGAGTTACCTAAGGTATATGTCTGTAAAAAGGCCACAAGATTGGGCGAAGTGGCTACCACTTGTTGAATGGTGGTATAACTCTACTTTTCATACTTCTATTCACACAACACCTTATGAGGCATTGTATGGACAGACCCCCTCCATATCACATGCCATATTTGGCTAGTGCATCCTTAGTGGCCACTGTTGATAGAAGTTTGTAGCATCGAGAGGCTGCAAGGAAGTTACTCCAGTTTCATCTGAAGAGAGCACGAGATAGAATGAGACAGCAGGCAGATAGGCATAGGACTGATAGGCAATTTGAGGTGGGAGACCTGGTCTATTTGAAGCTCTAACCTTACAGACAACACTCTGTAAGGAGATTGGTGAATCAGAAGCTAGCTCCTAGATTCTTTGGTCCCTTCAAAGTGGAAGAAAAGATAGGGAAGGTAGCTTACAAGTTACAATTACCTTAAGGCACTCGAATTCATTCCATTTTCCATGTCTCTCAGCTTAAGAAACATGTGGGAGCTGCTTTTGTGCAAGCAGAGTTACCAGTGATTGATGACCACGGATATTGGGCCTAAGAGCCTATTAGAATCCTAGACAGGAGAATGGTGAAGCATGGTAATGCAAGAGTCACAGAAGTACTAATTGGATGGGAAAATTCATTTCCAAAAGATGCCACTTGGGAACCTTTCCAGCAAATCAAGGATGCTTTCCCTCATATAGATCATTGAGGACAATGATCCTCTTCTAGGGGAGGGTATTGTTATGGACTAAATTCTGTGTTGGGCCTAACTATTGGATTATAGAAAGTTTGGGCTGAGTCGTAGCTTGGGAGAGTTAAGCAAAATGGGGCGTAGTAGGGATTAATGAAACGGAGCGTATGGTCATCATCCAGTTTGTTATTTTAACTGCCATAGCTGTAATTCCTTTATTTTCTTTTTATTTTATTTCCTATAAAACCGGTGTGATAGGTCGGTTATGAATGAAAACTGTTATTCACACTGTTTCTTTTCTCAAAATTCTTCTTTCCTCTCCAAATTCTGTTTCTTTTCTCCTCTCCGATTCTGATCATAACATGAAAAGTATTCAAAACTAATATATTATCATTAGTTACGCGTATGTATATATTCATTATGTGTGACAAACATGAATTAAGACGGATAAATTTCAAAAAGTATTAACAAATTCAAAATGATATATAAAAGGTATGTCTAGTCAAAATAGAAAATGGTATACTCGGGTGGATTTAGAGATTTTTTAGTGGGCTGGAATTGAATTGTGAACTTTTTAGAGGTTAAAATATATAATTTTATCATATATTAATTTATAATTTCATCATGTTTAGGGGACTGTATAGAATGTTTTTATATTTTAAGAGGCTAAACTTTAATTTTACTATAGATTAACTTATAAATTTATCATTATAAAGGGACTAAATTATAATTTTCCATTTTGGGGACAAGGCCCTACTTTCCCTTATATTCATACCTGGGCATGCGAGGCAAAAGAGTACTGGCTACTTTGAGCAAAAACCCACCAAGCCAAACGAAGCTTTCACCCAAAAGTCAAAGAAATTAAAGAAAAAAGTGATGTGAGAACTTAACAATGCATTGAGTTGCTGTTGGTGCCTATCCTACAGTGACACTGATCTGCCCTAATTTGTTGTGGCAAATTAAGGTCTTTCTAACACTTAACGGACTTGTTTTATAGCATTTTTATGTGTTTTTATTTTATTTTCAATTTTTATTGCTTTGTGTTTAATTAATGCAAAATGAGCGTTTTTACTCAAATTTGAGTTATGTACGACCTAATGGGCCACTATGGGTCTAGGGATGATCTAACGAATTTATCTAGTGCATAGGACACTATTTTCGGGCTTAGAAGCCAAGGGACGACAACCATTCCACGACTTTGGGAAGTCATGTCGCAACACCAGATTTCAAAGCCAAAGTACCCAAATTTTGAAGGCAGTGTTGCGAGACTGGTCCTATGGTGTCGCGGCACTAAGTGACAAATAGGAAAAAATTAACTAGGTGTATTTTAGTCCTCACAATGTATCTTTATCATAATTTTGGGTTGTTTAGCAACCCTAATTAGGTTTGAGTATAAAATTTATAAATACGCATGTTAAGTCTCATTTTAGGAGGCTTGGCCAAGTGAGTCATTCTAATATTTTTTAGGTTTTTAGTTTAGTTTTATTTTCTTTTCAATTTAGTCATTTTTATACTTTGTTATTGTTTCAACTTGGACTCGGCTTCGATCCAAGGTCATAATATATTAGTTTTTAAGTATTTTGTTGTTGATTCCAATTGCAATTGAGGTGATCTTCGCAACTGTTAAAGGAGATTTCGCTTCTAAACTTGATTGTAGTCGTAAACCAACTAAAAATTTGACAAAGGCAAGTACACTTATTAATTAATAGTATAGTTATGGCGAGCACAAATATCCTGAGCACAAAGACTGAAAGTACTAGTAATTACCACCTTTCTATTATTTAACCGAATAATTGGAGTGATTGATTAAAACTAAAATTAACTAAACTAATTAACTATGAATGCGACAAAGAACAATTCAGGAAAATAAATGATTAACAACCACTAAGCAAAACAATATCTAGGGAAGAATTTACCTAGATTTCATATGTCATTAACAATCTAAATTATGCAATTTCTTCACTTAGTATCTTAAACTGTAGAAATCTCTAAATTATGCTAATATCTCTCTTCATGATTAAGAACAACTGACTCTAGGCTAAATAATTGAAATTTCTTTCTAATTAAAACCACTATTGTCGCATTAAATCGATCTATGGATCCCCCTATTAGATTTGACTGTAATCCGGTAGATTTATGTCATCCTATTTCTAAGATTGCATGCAACTCCACTCAATTACGCTAGATTTTCTCTTAAAAAGGGTATATTCCTCCTTTAATTTAAGCACATCGAACATGGATTAATATTCTAGAAATATTAGACCAAGAATTAAGCACACATAATTGAGAACAAGATCCAAGTATTTATTGCGTAAAAATAGAAAACAAATAACCTAATCCATCCTAGGGTTCATCTCCCTAGGTATTTGAAAAATTAATTGATAATCGCAAATAAAAAAATTTTAAGGACAATATAACCACAAAGAATAAAGAAACTCATAACAAACTTTAAAGAATTCAAAAAGAGATCTTCAATCTTGATAGAAATATTGTAATACCCCAAAAATTTTTACAGTAAGATATTATCTTTGATATAATAAAATAAGAAAATAAAGCGTCAAAAAGGGGAAACTTTGGAGTTATGTGAACATTGGGACGTATATTATGACATATTAGTTCAAGAAAGGATTAAATCGCAAAAGTGAGAAAAGTTTTGTTGCCCAAGAGTAAATACTCAAAATTTGAGGGGTTAAAGTGTAAATAAGAAAAGTTGAAGGACCAATGGTGTAAATATTTTAAGGGTGGAATGATCTAGAAACTAAGAAAAATGGATGGATTAGGACCAAATTGAAAAAGGTGAAGAAGTTTGAGGGACTAAATCACAATTTTACCAAATTAAGCGATGACTCAAGGATGGAATTTTAAAAGATCATGAAGGGCAAAATGGTCAATTAGAAGAGATAATGATGATGTTGGAGATATTTTAGATTAATAAATAAATATTAGTTTATTAATATTTTAATTTGATTTTTTTAAATGATATTATTTTATTATTAATTTATTTATATATATATATGTGGAAAGAAGGATGAAAAGCAACCATCCCCACCATTTTTGCATGCATTAACGTGAGAAGAAGGGGGAAAGAAAGAAAGTTTTGCTTTCTTTACAATTTGGTCCTCTCACAAAAAATTCACCATTTTCACTTAGAATTTAAAGAAATTTCCATAGCCACCAAGAGAGAAAATTGATAAGGAGACTATGAGGAGCTAGAATATCAAGTTGGATTCAAGAAATTGGAGCTGGAGGAGAGAGAAAATCAAGTTAAAGGTTGAAATCAATAGGACAAGGTAAGAACATTGAGATTTCAATATATTTTTAAGTTTGATATTATTGAAATAGCATGGAAAAGATGTTATAGTGGAGTTTTCTTATATAAATTCTTATGTTCTTGATATATTAGTGAAGAGAAATAAGTGAAAGTGATGAGAAATATTATAGAGAAAGGGAATAAGGAAGTTATAAACTTAGTAATTAACATTTTGCACTAAAACAGTTTTGGACAGCAGCAGTAGGTTAACTTTGAAAAATCACTATAAATTGTGGAAATGAAATTAGAGAATGAAAAAAATATGGAATTAAAGCTTACTGAGTCTAGTTTCTCATAGAAGAAACAATATAAGTAATGGAAATGTAAATCATGAGATATAATAGATTTTGTGAGACAAGGTCAGAATGATTTCGGGTTCCCCTGTTCTGACTTTGGAAAATCATCAAAAATTGTAAAAAAATAAATATGAGTTATAATTTATATTTTTAAAATCCTTAAAGAGTCTATTTTCAATAGAAACAAATGGGGATATCATCCGAATTCTGTACAAGGAGATAATTAAGTTTTAGTGAAGAAGGGTCGGAACTGTTAGACAGCAGAATAGAGGTGACTTTAAAGAATAAACTGTACTTATTGGCTAAACCAAAAATTCTGAAAATTTTATGGTAAGAATATATGTGAGTCTAGTTTCAAGGAAAATCAGTGGATCCTAATTTGGAGTTCTGTAGCTCAACATAAAATTAATTTAGTGGCTATAACTCAAATGGACAGTTTTGAATAAATTTACAAGTAAATAGTGAAATCATAGATAATGTTACTTATAAGCATATTATATAAATTAAGGATGTGGAATGGAGAGGAGGAGGAGGAAAATGTATATATATGAATATTAAGCTAGCATGGATAATTTGCACGTTTTAGGCGTAGGGACTAAATTGAACAAAAGTAAAACTTTAAGGGTAAATTTGTAAAATGTCAAAAAGTGACTAAATTGTATGAAATGAATTGTTTAATTATTTAAATTAGGAAATTGAATGAAATATTAATTTAGATCAAAATTGGGTGGAAATTTGAGAAAGATAGAAAATTTCCAAAATGTCCCTGAATTTTAGTATTTCTGCAATTTAGTCTGGTGAGCTCGAATGAGCTATATTCTATATAATTTTAATTGAAGTGAATGCTATTTAGTAATGAATATTATATATATGTGTGTATTATTATTGGAATTGAATTATTATTGGTAATATGTATAATTATTTGATGCATTTAGATGATTATCGGAAGCTCAATTGAGTTGGAAGCTTGTTGGAGATATATCACAGTATCCATTGGTTCTATTGGTAATTTTGGACGATTTGATTCTGGTTATAATGTCAAGTATAAGTTAAATTGGTTAACGTTATCTCATTAATGTTTTGATTTTGATTGGTTATAAATATGAATACTGGATAAAAATGAAATGTCTAAAAATTAATTAGTAAACTCCGGTAATGCCTCATACCCTATTTTGGTGTCGAATACGGGTAAGGGGTGTTACAAATATGCTTTAGAGTCGGCTTCAATGGTGTTTTTCCAGTTGTTTTCTTCAATATTCTCTGACGACTCCCTCCTATCTTTTTATTTATGTCATATATAGGTCTTAGAATGCTCGAAAAACCTAAAAATTATGTTTTTCTGCGTGTTTAGAGTGCAAATTGCAATTTTCACACAGTCTGGCACATGGCCGTGTGGCAGCCTATGTTGCTCACATGGTCATGTCCCTACCCATATGGAATAGCCCAGCCTGTGTGGGTCTTGAAACTTGCTCAGATTTTTCGATTTTCTCTCATTTTTCACTCTTTTTGCTCCCAAATGCTCTCCTAACTATAGAAACATGAATTTAAAGAATTAGGAGCATAAAATTCACAATTTAACCTCGAATAATCACACAAAAAAACATTAAGAATGAGATTAAAACATGTTACTTTTAGCATTTATCAAATATCCCCACACTTAAGCGTTTGCTTATCCTCAAGAAAAATCCTTAACCCACATTGAAGCTAACTTTTTTTAATTTGTCATTTTCATCAATAATGTTTCAAGATAATTTGCAAAAAATCATACATTGGAAACTCAACCAAAAGGACATTGAAGATTCAAGCAGTCCAAGTCAAAATTTTTAAAGAGCAAAACTGCAGGTGTCTCCGCTTATCTAAATAATTACCTTAAATTCAAAATCAATAAGAATTTACATCCTTACTAAAGATCACTCAAAGCACTCAAAGTGTTTAAGGTTCAAATAATATGCACTCAACAGTCGAACGAGAAATGCTATTACCATAAGTTTGCTTGAAAATGAAATCTCCATCACTATAAAATGAAATGACACACAAATCAAGAGGTTTCTAAAATGTCATAATGGGGCTTAGGTTAAGGGTATGAGAAAGATTAGAAAAGTTGGTTATAATCGAGATCGAGTTGATAAGTAACCAAACTAGAAAAATAATCAGTTGTTGAATTAAAAAAAAACTACATCAACAAGAATACTCCAAAATGGGAACGAGCTTTTTAATAGAATATGACATTAATTATTCAAGCCCAATCAAAAAATATTTTTGTTCTTTTTTTTATGTTTTTGTTCTTTTGTTTTGTTTTTATTTTTATTTTTTAGAACAAACAATAATAATAAAATAAAATTCAGCAATTCAAAAAAATGAAACATAGTTAGGCAACTAACCAAATCAAATCTCAACAAACAGGGAGTCAACAAAAGGGATAATTTACAACATTAATACAGGTTACGGCCTAACATTAACGGGTTAGAAAAAAATGTGTTAAGATCAATGGGGTTTACTAAGGGTTAATTCAATAGGTAAACTTTTTACAGGTTAAGTGGGTTAAATCCTAAGTGTCTCTATCATTTTAGTATATAAAATCAATAATGTGGTCTCAACATGCATAATCGAAGCAAGTTCTAGAATAACAAATCAAGTTGACATACTCATAACCAAAAATAAAATGAACATGAAAAATATATGCTCTATAGGCTCAAAAACTCACAAAAAATTATGGTTTTGATGTCAAACCTACAAATTCTAAATTTCAAAATAATTTTTTAGTTTAGGGAGACAACCTAAAATTATAATTTCTAAAAAAAAACTTATCATGCTTGACTCTCTCGTGTCTTAAAGTATAAATCACGCAATACACAAAAATCCACAAGTTATTCCAAAATCAAATCAATAAAAGCTCCAAATTAAAAGAAATTACTTCGATGTTAGGTTCGAGAAAATTACTTAAAGACAAACAATAATTTAGGGGCTATATCCCATAAACAGATAAAATTCTCCCCACACTTAAGATGTACATTGCCCTCAATGTACAAACAATTAAAATCATAGAATAAGTACAATATCATAAGGAGGAAGAGAACTGAAACTGTCCTGAATTTGGATGAATTTGTCGGAATATTGAAAACCATAATCGTGGGCGATTCTAAATGAAGTGCATGTTTCCGAGCAAACTAATAAGAAAATAGACAAAAATGAATAATAATATAAAGAGATAACAAAATAGAAATACAACCGACAAAATAATAAAAGTATAGTGCATAATAAAATAAAATAAAACGAAAAAGAAAGAAAACAAAAACTAAAAAAAATAAAACAAAAAACAAAAACAAAAACAAAACAAAACAAAACAAAAGCAAAAACAAAAACAAAAAAAAAATACAAATGAAAATAAAAATAAAGTATATGGTCATGTCCTAGGCCGTGTGTCACACACGGCTGTGTGCTAGGTCGTGTGTGATGGTCCTTCGGTTCTCTTATGCTCGTCTGAGAGCTTGTGTGAGCCACACGGTCTACCGTACGCCCGTGTGACACACGACCATGTCTCCAACCCGTGTAACTCTTTGTGCTCGTGTAGGTAAAATTAAAATTAAGAAAAAAATATTAACTCCAGTATGCACATGGCCTAGGACATGCCCGTGTGCCCAGGCCTTGTGGATCATCCCAAGCCAATGAAACCACTTTTGTTTTTCAAAATATTTTTCTTTTCAAATTTTATTCTTTTCTTTTCTTCAAAAGAAAATTTCAAAATATTTTTTCACATTTTTTAGCCTGTGCAATGCTCGGAGTTGGGACAAACAGTCGTGTCTTTACCCGTGTAACTCTTTGAGTTGGGTCACACGGCCAAGCCACACGCCCCGTGTGCCAGGGTGTGTAAATCTCGAAATAGCCACACACGCCCGTATGCCAAGCCGTGTGCTAGGTAGTGTAACAGCTTGGCTTGCATGTATTAAAATTTACAGGGGATACACGGTCATGTGGCCTGGCCGTGTGTCACACCCGGCTGAGTCACATGCCTGTGTCTCAGGCCGTGTGGACATGAAATTTGCCAAAATCAAGCCATTTCCAATACCAACTCATGCAACCACCTCAAAGCATTTTGTGCACATAATCAAGGCATCATAACATGACCAAAACTAACATGAAATGACCAATTCAATAGTCCAAAATCATTCGACCAATATGCAATACAAGGCACCTCAAATACAAACATACAAACTTACCTAAACTTTTATATATAGTTGGCCACATTTCATTCATACACAGCTAGTTCAATGTCATCTCAAAACATACCATATCTTGACCATTAGTACTTTAACATAAACATACCATTTGAGCCATGCCATTCATGCATCACAAGTACCAAAATGACACAATTCAACCAACATCAATTGGTACCCAAAACAACTTATTCATGCCAAAATCATCAACTAGAAACCAATACAAATTCACCCATACATGCCATTATAACCTTAGCCAAAACATCAAAAACTATCGAAATTTATACTGGATAGTATGATAGGTCTCCGACGAGCTTTCAAACCGACCGAGCTTTCGATTATCAATAAAACATAGGAAAGAAAACTACGTAAGCACATAATGCTTAGTAAGTTCGTAAAACATGAACATAACTTACAATTTCAATACATAACTTTAAGATAATATAATCCAACCACAAGCTTGGCACAAGAATAAGCACCATCAACAGCACGTGTTAATGCATTCAAACATAATTCACTTGAATTAACATAAGGTAAGCCATTATACATGAACATACTCCATTTGAATTCATTATTTTCAGTAACATAAGCATACTTCCATTGAAGCTTACTATTTCAATCCTTTTCATAAATACATGATATAGTTCATTTGAATATTTACTATTCCTTTCCTTTTCATGCCTGTTGAACCATTTAGAATATCAACAGATACTCGAGAAAGCTCACACGAAGTGTGCTTAAACATATAACTATAACCTTTCCTTTACATCGTTGCTCACACGAGCTGTCAAATGGGCCTGCTCACACGAGCTATGGGTCAGAATGTAAGCTACACGATACTGCTCACATGAGCTATAGAGTATCTACAACAAATCTCAGCCATTTGTAGGACATTCAAGACTAGCACTTGAAACATGAAATCCCTAATGACATGTCATTTGTATCCTACGAACTCCTAAGGTTTAATCGGGACTCGATAACTGTCATGGCATTGTTGGATATTCATCATTCAATTATATGACAATTAACATATTAACATATAATAGAAAATAAAATTAAAATGAGAATTATTCATACGAACTTACCTCGACAATTAGAGCATAGAAACGAAATTGACTAATCTGAGGCTTTAGCTTTTCTCCAATCTAAATCATTTCTTGGTCTATCTTGATCTAAATAGACAAATTTAATTCATTTAATAACCCTAGCATTCAATTTAGTTCATATTTCTTATTTCTACAAAATTACAATTTCACCCTTAATATTTCAACTTTTCACAATTTAGTCCTTAAGGTCATAAATTGAAATCTAAGCATTTTCATCCTTTTATCAAGCTAGAAGATTTTTCTAGGGAAATATATCAACTCATACAAACCATCATTTCACATATTTACCATGAACTTCTATCATTTTTACAAGTAAGTCCCTAAACACAATTTTCATCAAAATTTACTTTACAAAACTTATTTATTTATCAACAAGAACTCATAATCTATCATTAAAAATCAAGAATCATACAAGAACATTTATAGAACAATCCTAAATCTTTAACAATTTTACAAATTGATCCCCGGTCTAGCTAGGTTAAGCTACGATGACTTTAAAAACATAGGAATCATTAAAAACGAGATAAAAAATCACTTATATTCACCACCTAAGCTTGCCGAACCAAGAAACCCTAAAAATGGTTTTCTCTCCTTCAAATTTCGGTGAAAAAATCAACTAAAGAAGATGATACCTTTGTTTATGTTATTTTACATTAACTTATTTATTAATTTACTAAATTAACCTTGTTAATTAACTACATAAAACACTTAATTCATGCATATCATTGTCCATTAACATTATAAATGGTCTAATTACCATCTAAGTCCACTCATATTTAAGTTTCATAACCATTTAACCCTTTTAACAAATAGAACTCCATTTTTGCACCTTTTACGATTTACTCCTTTTCACGTAATTAAACATGCAAACGTCAAAATTTCTTAACGAAATTTTTATACTACCTAACTAACATTCCATAGACATTAAAATAATAATTTAATCATTAGATTTGTGGTCCTAAAACCACTATTTTGATTTCACTAAAAATAGGTTGTTACAAAATTTGTGGATCCTATTTGTCTAACAGCACTTTGTCCCCAACTTTGAATTGGTTCATTCTCTTTACATGCACATAATCTTATTTCTTTGTTACTTCCTTTTGCTTTCTCGGATTCTCATCAACCTTTGTTTGCCATTCATATAGTTTTTCAAGCTGTACCATTTGCTCTTCACTCGTCTTTTGAGTTCTATCACTTTGAATAAAATATGACTCCAACACGTTTTCATAAGGGATTTCCTGTAAAGAATGTTGAGCCACATGATTACTAACATTAACAGAACAATTAGTATCACCTCGCTCACTAGGGACTCTCACAAAATCACGTGCTTGAAGAGTAATCTTTTCGTCACTTACACGAAGCACAAGCTCACCAGTACCCACATTAATAACAATTTTAGTAGTGGCTAAAAAGGATCGACTTAATATCATAGGTACCTCAATATTCTCATCCATGTCCAATACAACAAAATCAATAGGGAATGTAAATTTATCGAATTTCACAAGTACATCCTCAATAATACCCTTAGGATATCTAATTGATCTATCTGCTAATTGAATACTCATCCTAGTGGGTTTGAGTTCCCCAAGGCCAAGTTGTTTGAACATCTTATAAGACATGGCATTTATTCTAGCCCCCAAATTAGGCAAAGCTTTTTCAACATTTAAACTACTAATAAGACAAGGAATAGTAAAACTCCCTGGATCTATAAGTTTGTAGGGTAGTTTGTTTTGGAGAATGGTTGAGCAAATTGCATTGAGCTCCACATTCGACAAGTGGTCTAACTTCCTTTTATTTGTTAATAACTCCTTTAGTAATTTTACATACTTTGGCATCTGCGAAAGGGCCTCAACAAACGGTAAGTTAATGTGTAATTTTTTAAGAGTTTAAGAAATTTACCATACTGTTCTTTTATGTGGTCTCTCTTCAATGCTGCTAGATATTTTGAAGTATTTAATTAACAGCTTATGCTCTTTCTTACTTTCCTCAACCTTATCACTTTTCACAATAACTTCTAGCTTTAACTTCTTTTCAGGCTCGACTAACCCTTCCACGTTTCAAACAATTATTGCGTAGATTTGCTCATTTAGGTTAGTTTATTATTGCTAGGTAAGCTACCTTGTGGACTTTACGAAACAAGTTTGGCAAGCTATCCAATTTGATTTTCAAGCCTATGAATCGATGCTTGCTAATTTTTCAGTGCTGTTCCAGTGTTTTGAATTAGAGTTTCTAACACCAAAATAAACTTTAGCCAACATTTCCTCAAGGTTCAGTCTCTTCTCTTGTTGATAAGGTTGTTGAAAACCCGAAGGGAGTTGTGACATTTGATTTCCTTGACAACCCCAAGAGAAATTCAGATGGTTCCTCCAACTTGCATTACTATAAGGGTTATTTCAAAGTCTAGAATTATTACCCATAAAGTTGACTTGCTCATGCTCCATGCTAGAACCGAAGGGTAAACATTCTGAATTAATCATCCCCGCTCCATTCGCATCACATTGCATTACTGAATTCACCCTTGTTGCATTTTAGTGGTTTATTTCAAATAGAAAAATAATATCCTACTTAGAATAGGTGATCTACCGTAATTAGGTGTAGCAGATTAAACTAGTTTTTGTTGTAATAGCCCGTTTTCAATTAAATTAGAATAGTGGTTTCGAGACCACAAATCTAATGTCAAAATATTTATTTGTTATTTTAATGTCTATAGCATGTTAGTAGTATAGTATAAAAATTTCATTAAGAAATTTTATCATTTGCATGCTTAATTTGATAAAAAGGACTAAATTGCATAAGGTGCAAAATTTGAGTTCTATTAGTAAAATGTTTTAAATTGCTATGAAATTCAAATATGTGTGGCCTTAAATAGTAATTAGACCACTTTAGTTATGAAATTATAAAGGTTAAAAAGTAAGGTTAAATTTGTAATTAAATTAATAAGTAAAAAGAAACAAAAAGAAAATAAAGGAGCCATCTTCCTTATATTGAAACGCCACCAAAATTGAAGAATAAAAAGCCATAGCTAGGGCTTGAAGCATTCGGCCAACCTTGGTGCGTGCATGTAAGTGCATTTTTGTCCCGTTTTTAATGATTTTTATGTTTTTAACGTAGCTTAATCTAGCTAGCCCAAGGACTATTTTGCAAATTGCTAAAAGTCTAGGGTTTTACCATGAATGTATATTAGTTGTTTTTGATGTTTGATGAATTAAAATGAATGTTTGATGATAGTTGAACAATTTTTGTAACGGGAATTTTGAGGAAATTGTCAATTAGGGATTAAATTGAAAAATAGAAAAATATTCATGTTGAAATGCTTAAATAAATGAAATGTAAGGCTTGCTAGGGGCTTAAGTAAAATTTGTCTATAGTGGGTTGGTACCAAATTGCATGAATTTCATTTTATAAGCTTAAGGACTAAATTGTAATGAATTCAAAATTATAGGAGCAAAAGCATATTTTTTCCAAAATATGATTTTTGGATTGAATTGAATAGAATGATTTTTGAATGAATAAAATTTGATTATTTAGATCAAGAAAAGCATCGTACGGATTTAGATCGGGGAAAGGAAAAAGTGTTGGATTAGTCGATTATATTTCTTTGGTTGTGATCAAGGTAAGATCATACATTTAATTAGCGTTGTATTATGCTCGATTTAAATGCTTTTATGTTATATTATGATATTACGTCTCTACAAAAATATCGAACAAAGTTTTGACGACTTTTGAATCCCGTTTGAACCTTAGGAATATATAGGATACAAATGACATGTCATTAGGGGTTACTGTGTTTCGGGTGCTAGTTTTGTACGTCCTACCGGTGGCTGAGTTTTCGGCATGTGTTGCGATTACTTGACAGCTTGTGTGAGCAGTATCATGTAGCTACGTCCTGACTGACAGCTTGTGTGAGCAGACCCTCCTAAGACTCGAGAGAGAGCTTTATATGAGATAAGAGAAAGTAATGATTTCGACCATATGTTAGCACATAGTGTGTGAGATTCCTCCGTATCCGATATTATTCTAGTGGTTCAAAAGGTATACAAAAGGGAAGGATCGACAGATATTTTGATAAGTATTTCTATGAAAGTATGAAATTGATGCTTTAAATATGCTTAGCCATATTTATGAAAGTATGAATGCTTATAAGTTATGTGCATAAAAGCTATTACGTTTTGCAATGAGTTGCTAAGTTATGTGAATATCTAACTAGAAAGGTTGTTGTTACTTAGGCTCGCGCCAAGCTATGTTGGATTATCTCATAAATTTCTTTTAAGCTTATATATATTGTAATGGTAAGCTTTGTTTATGAATTATGAACTTACTAAGCATTAAATGCTTAGTTTGTGTCATTTTCATGATGTTTTTAGATAATCGGAAGCTCATTCGGTATGGAAGCTTGTCGGAGATCTATCACACTATCCATCAGCTATATCGCTAGATTTTGACGATTTTGAGTCATGGTTATAATGGCATGTATAGGTATCCTTGTTTGATGAAATTAGCCATTATGCATGGCTTGTATATATGTTATTTTGGTTAATGAAATAGTTGATATGATATCATGTATATATATATGGTATTTAATGTGGTTGTCATTTTGGCATCTAAGTTCTTAGTGATGGTAGTTGAATGGATGAACATTAAGGTATGCTATAAGATGTTGTTTTGGTATGATATAGATAGTGCCTTGAAGTGTTAATGGTTAGTTTTGGTAGCCTTGAATGTATATTGGCATTTGGTATAGTTGTTAAGATTAATGGTCTATGTGGAAATGGTTATAATGGCATGTGTTGTGCATGTAATTGGTATAAACATTATGACAAATGTGGAATTGAAATTGGTGGTTTGATTTATGAATGGATTGTGGTAGGTGTTTAGTTAAGTTTGATTGTTGAGTTTGAGGTGCCATTTTGGCATATTGTTTGAATGTTTAGTTTCTATAATTTTTAAGTTTGTATATGCATATATTAGGTGTGTTTTGAGTGCATGATTATAGGTGCAATTGGGTTGTGCAAGTGGCTAGATTTTGGGTGAGAAAAATGGCTTGGAAATAGCCTATTTTTCGTCCACACGGCCAGAGACACGGGCGTGTGTCTCAGCTATTTGTGACACATGACCAGGCGACACGGCCGTGTGTCCCCTATAGCATTTAAAGGGTTGCAACTCAGGCTGTTACATGGCCTAACACACGGCGAGGCACACGGGCATGTGTATTGGCCGTGTGACCCAAGTTAGAGAGTTACACGGGTATAGACATGGGCTGGGACACGGCGCTGTGTCCCTATTTTGAATGTCCACACGGCCATGTTCTATGTTTTGTTTTGTATATAGTGAATAAATGTTTGTTATATGATGTTACCTTTCGGTAATGCTCCGTAGCCCTAATCTGGCGACAGATAAGGGCTAGGGGTGTTACATTTGCACTTAAGGAGCCTGAATAAAAGCATTTTCATTATATTTTAGTTAAGTTTCTTTAGCTTTACTTACATTCAATAAAATGTTCAAATTAAATCTTTTATTGACCTTAAGGGATGAATGAGGCCTAAGGGAGAGCTAACATACCTTGTGAGTGTCTAGGAGACCATTAGAAGGCATTTTATACCGATATTGGATGCTATGTCGCAACATGAGAAGCCCGATGTCACAACATAGAGAGCAGAATGGAGAAAGTACAAAATTGCCCTCGATGTCACGATGTAGACTAAAGGTGTCGTGACATAACCCTAAAGACGTCTTAAGGAGGAGTATATTGCCACCTCTATTGCAACACAAGTCCTATTGTGTTGTGACATCGACTCTGGGATGGAAATTAAACATGATGTAGGGGGTTTTGATCCGCATAATCAAACTTAAAGCTCAGGAACTTCAGCTAACCTAGAGTTAAGGACGATAACCACCTAAAAGCTATAAATAGGCTTATTTGACACATGTTATGGACACCATTCCATTAGCTTATATTCTCTCTTTGGATTTAGTTTTGTTTTCTTGCTTTTATAGGTTTTTTAGAGTTTAGTTTATTTGTTCTTTGTTTTTTTCAATAGATCTAATTTGTGAAAGAGATCAACTTCTATGGATTCGTGCTTATTATTACTATCAATTAGGCTTTTCTTAAACTCTCTACTTCAATTCATTCACTATGATTAACTCTTCCATCTATTCCATGTTATTTATGAAAGCTATGAGGAATTAATCCTTCTATGGGGGATTAGCGAGTGGAGGTATGATCTATTAATTATTTTAATTAGGGTTACTCAACGGATCAATTGATTGGGAAATGAAGAATGTGAAACAAACCTTGGGCCTGACAACCCCGGGAAGTCATCAAGGTGGGAATTAACCCAAAATTGGTATTGGCCATTCGTGAACACCTACACCCCAAACCAATCTAGACTTTGAGGTTGGAAGATAAGTAGTTCTTGCTGACTCATTATGTTAGTGGAAGATTGGTAGGTCCTGCTAGGGTAGTGACTAGTTGATTGACAAGGAACCCAAAGCAACAGTTGATGGGGATTACTTGAGCGACCTAATCACCCATGATCGAGATTTGATTTACTCTACTATTCTATCTCTTGAATTTTATTTATTTTTTGTTATTTTATTTTATTACTATAAAAACCTTTTTTTAGTTCTCGAACTATAATTTATTTAAAGTACTAATTAGATCTTTTAGTGTTTAGGTAAGAATTGATCTAGCACTCACCTCCCTTGGGTACGATCCTCGGAGTAGTTACTTACTTCGTTGGAGAACTATATTACAACTCGACCTGTATACTTTCAGATACTGCCTTGTCATTCTATATTTTATTGCAGTATTCACACTCTAGACGTTAGTACATCCAGAGGCAGTCAATAAGACAAGGGTGGATGACACACCCTAATAGAAGTGGATGACACACCCTAGTAGGAGTGGATGGCACACCCTAGTATTCCTACTAGGGTTGCCGCCTCTTCATGTTATGAGGGGGTTTTTTGGACTCCCTCACGTTGGGTCCAATTATTAGTATTTTTTGAGCTTTTTTGACCCAGTACTCTGTAACGTAATCCAACCCGAATCAATTTTCCTATTTCCCAAAATAAACTTTAATATTAATATCTAAACAATTTCCTCATCCCTATTTTAGCCCCAAATTTTTTTTGATGATTTTGCCGCTTTTAAATTTTCGAGAAATTGTTTTCAATATTTTGCAAATCAACATGTTCATTATGATTGAATGATTTATTTTCATTTTTGGGCTTCAAAGTAGTATAAAAACATAAACTTATTCTTCAGATCATTTTTTAAGTAATCTATATAGGATTGCAAATGAACCATTTCCATTTTCATTTCCATTTTTGGAAACCTACATTCATTTCCAAATGATTCCATTTCTCCATTTTGTAGATAACCGTAATCATTCCTGAATGTTTCCCATTTCTATTTTCCTATTCATTTCGTTCATTTCTATTCAAACATGCAATTGATTTTTGGTTTCAACGAGCTAGCAGAGGGATTGATTGTACATATGTAGTTGAAACTCAAATGATATATAATTAAGTTCTGACTTTTCGCCTATTCATTATAAACTCATTTATTCATGAACTCATTCCACTATATTATTTTTATTGGTCTCTCCTTAAATATATACCATTACAAAGCAACTACTCAGTGCTCGTCCAATGACCTTGTCATAAGTGTGTTACCCTTATAGGATATCCTTGATCTCTTTGGGATAATATCCGTTCTTCCAATATGATCTTATTTTATCTCATGGTAGCCATTAAATCTTTCTTCATAAAAAAATCAATCACTATTAAATAGTGATAAAGTCATCTATCTCAAAGACGGGCAACCCATGGCCATGTTTACTTTTCATCAACCATATAATGCTAATGAGGGGATATCATTTACCCATGATTTGGGCTATGAATTCGACTCTTGTGAATGATGCTACATACTATGGAAGTTGTACACCAAATGCACCAACTTTCAGTTCCTTATCTACTTGAACTTAGGCCTTTACTTACATCAATATGTACGAGTCACGCATACATAGTCCGCCATCCACTCAGGAATTAGGTATTCCACATTATGAACATTAGAAGTGAATAAATCCATAAATGGATTCATGATCTATTCTACTTGGGTCCTGTCCGATGTATTGTTAGTCCAGTTAGTCACATATATGTCTCTATCTTCTAGGAGTCATTCGCTCTGATCCCAAGACATGGAATCTTCCCAATTGGACTTGATAGAAGACATATTAGTCTTTTAATCGGTTTGTTCATTTTTTATTAGACTAACTTCATGTTTAAATTCATTTACTAATACAAGCTATTTTTTCGTACTACGACCTGAACACGTAATACAACTTAGTATTAGTTAAACATTTAAACAACCAATGAGCATCATTTGCTTCCATTTTACTTTGCCTGAAAAAACCATGTGAGGACAATTATACAAAGTATATTAATGTAATCAATGAATTTTTTTATTAACTAATTTGTTCAAAAAAATTACAAGTTTACAAATAGATATACTACACTCAGGGCACCAGATCCATTAGTCTCTCACTTGCCCTAGTGAAATAGATGAGCCATATTTCACATTCCCATGCTCTCTACGTGTTACTCAAAACTCCTAGCTAGTAGAGTCATGGTAAATGAGTTTGCAAGGTTGTCCTCAGATGTAACCTTGACTACATCCACGATTTCATTTGTAACTGCCACCCTTAGGATATGATACTTCGATTGATATGTTTCATCCTCTTGTGGTTTCTCGTCTCCTTAGTATTAGCTATTGATGCACTACTGTCACAGTATAGTGTGATACCTTTTTCCATACCAAGAACAACTTTAAGATCCGCGAGGAACTTTCGAAGCTATATTTCTTATTTGGTAGCCTCAAAAGCAGCCACATATTTGGCCTCCATACTAGAGTCATCAGTACAAGTCGGCTTTACACTTCTCCTTACAATGGACCTGCTGCTTAGTACAACAACACAACTTGATGCTGATTTCATCAAATCTTGACACGCTTGGAAGTCAGAATCTGCATATCTGATAAAAGTAATGTCTCATTTGGAATACACAAGCATATAATCAATCTTTCTCTGTAAATACTTGAGTATATACTTAACTGCTTACCAATGCCTTGGTCCTAGATTCACCTGATATCAACTTACCAATCCTATTATAGAACAGATATTTGAGTGTGTGTATAACATAGTATACATGAGACTTCCTACTGCCGAAGCATAAGGAACCTTTCCTATGTTCTCTTTTTCTTCTAATGTCTTAGACAGTCCTTTAAAGAGAGATGAAATTTCGATACGGAGGGGTGATTTCCCTTCTTTGAATCGATGTTCGCATAATGATCCAATATCTTATCTATGTGTGAAGTCTGAGACTGTGCTATCACTTTGTTCTTTCAATCCTTCAGGATTTAAATTCCTAGAACAAAATTAACTTCTCCTAAGTCCTTCATACTAAACCGTTGGGTTAGCCACAATTTAGCCGATGACAATGTCCCTACATCATTCCCAATGTGTAGAACATCATCAACATATAGAACGAGAAAGAGCACCTTTCTATCCCCTAAAAATTTATAAACACAGGATTCATTTACATTTTTCTTAAATCCAAAAGTCTTAATCACTTGCGCGGGATGCTTGCTTAAGTCCATATATGGATCTAAGCAGTTTGCAAACTTTATGCTCGTTTTCTTTAGCTATATATCCGGTGGATTGCCTCATATAGATGCTTTTTATAATATAATCATTAAAAAAAGCTATCTTGACATCCGTTTGCTAGATCTTGTAATCGAAATTCGCCGCAATGGATAACAATATGAGGATTATTTGAGCATGGCAATTGGAGAGAAGGATTTTTTGTAATCGATACTTTCTTTCTGAGTATAACCTTTTTCTACAAGTCTAACCTTATAAGTTTTCACTTTTCCTTCTGCATTTCTTTTCCTTTTGTGACACCCTAAACTCGACCGGGACAGACCGACCCGAATTCAAAGCATTACATTAGCCACCGAAGTGACTCTCCAGCTAACAACCATCCGATGCACACCCCAACCTTATAACACCTCATTTATGACTAATTAACTATCATTTATTAATGCAGAGGCAATTTGTGAACTATTTTAAAACCTTTTCTAAGTATTTAAACCTAAGGGTATTTTGGTCATTTTACCACCTAAGGTTCAACTATCCCGATTTTATTTCTAAATAGTTACTGACCTTTTTGTCAAATTATGTAAGCCCTAAAAATTTCAACTTAATTCGAGTTCATTTACTATGTCTAATTCAAGTTTTATTATTAGGGACTAAATCGTAACTTTTACAAACTTTTAGTACATTTTCCAAATTTAAAATTAAGAGTGTTTCTACCAAATATTAACAGTTACAAGTCTAATCCTAAATTATTACCAATTTCTCCTATCATTAAAGGCTTTAATTAATCTAATCAAGTTTTAGCACTAAATTATAAATTAAGCAAATTAGAATACTAGATTACAAAAACCAAAAATCAAACTTGCAAAAACCCACACGGCAGTGTCCCCAGCTCGTGTGTCATTTAAAAACTTGATTTTACATATTTTACTTATCCATTAAACTTGAAATAACTACAATTAATTACCATAAATATCCACACATCTCCAATTTATTTTATTTACAACAAATATGCAACAATTAATCAAAATTTAACACCCAATTACATGCTTAGCAAACACCAATTAATTCACACAAGCTAGATACCTTAGTCGCAAGCAATCCACTCCATGGTAAACTTCAATTAAACATTGTTAGTATAAAATACATGCTTCATACAACGTGTTATCAACCACTGTACGAACTCTTATCAACATACCATAAATCAAACATCAATTAGTCATAAAGTCATGTATTAAAGCAATTATAAAATCACCAAAATTAAAGGCCAAAATTTAATGTCCAATGTCCATTACAAGTAAAATAACACTAGTCCCAAAAGCATCACAATTCCCCTATATAGTCTCTAAAGTAAATTTCTTAAGTCACTAGTGAGCCTTATTCTTGGATCGCCCTTGCACTCGCTTCTCAACTCTTTATGCCCGAAAATTCTCTACATGAAATGTGAGGGTGTAAGCTTAAAAAGCTCAGTGAATGATAGTAAAAACATCAAGTAATTTGCACCCAATCATGCATAAATCAAAGCAATTAAGCATAAAATTTTTAGTCACAACATGTTAACATTTCACCATAACATTACATGCTATTTGAAGAATTAAGAATCAATTTTTCCATGGCATGTAAAATCATCTTTTAACACATAAATATTCCATTATATTGGCACAATCAATCAATTATATCGGCATAATACATCCATGGCAATAAGTAAACGTGTGATCATACATTGGATAAACGAATCTCTGAACTTCGACAAATCAAATACAGTCCTCTAAATTAAGTGGCCCGAAGCCACACACTCCCTTATAGCGCCTCAAATAACCCGACGAGTGGAGACTCAAGCTCAACACTCCCTTATGTACTCCAAACAAATGAGCCCACCAAGAGCCATATGCTCAAAATATCAAAATAATGGTGAGTACTCACGAATTTTACGGCATGCCAACTATATCCAATGGATCTGCCATGCAATGTTTCCAATATAATCATACATACAAGGCATAAAATTTGCTGTTTGATCACTTCATTTAGGATATTAAAATGCAAGTAAAAGCATGTTGCTAAGAAATTTTAACATCAATAAAATTAAGCATAGCAAAATATCATTTTCCCAACATTCATATACCAATTAGAACACCTATATCAAATGTTCAATAAATAAGCAATTCATGCTCCAAATATCAATTTATCCCATACAATTTAATCATACTAAAAGCTTAATACACAACTTACCAAACCAATTGTCATTTTGCTCTTTTATAAAATAAAACCTCTTTTTACAAATCCAACCATCCAATATGCAATTAAGTCATTAATAAAACCAATTAAACTTTTAATTTAATATATAATTAGGTCAATTCACCAAATTTCCCTTAATATCAATCACCCCCACACTTAGCTCTTTAAGGAAAAATGTGTTCAAACAAGCAAGTTTGAGCTTCAATTCTGATTTGCATGTTCCTCGTATTGATGTGGCTTTAACAGAGACAAGTATGCATTACAAACTAACAATAGTAATAAGAAACACAAAATTTGATAAAGTATACAAATCTAAATCATTGCTCTAAACTACCTTACTGTTGTTGCACAACTAAGCCGAAATATAAAATTCCTCAACTAAACTCCCTCTTCAGCACCTCAAACCACTTCTAATCTCATTCCTAGTCCAATAACATGTATTCTAAGTGTTAATTTCATCATTTAATCTATTTCATAATTTTCTAGAAAAAGCATCCATGTTCTTGATCAAATTCGAATTTCTCAAAATTGATTCATAAAACGTGTTTGATATTTTGGTTTAAGATTAAAACCTCTTATTAGACCTATTTTGAGCTTAGACATTCATTAATATTTGGATTCCAACTCAAAATTAAAGATCCACCATTGTTGATCCTCAAGTTCAAGAAAGAAGACATTAAAGTTGGAAATCTATTATAATCAGTTTAATTAACAAATAATGATTGAAATTAACTTAAAAACAAGTTTAGAGATGAGGATTACCTTTAATTAAACTCAAATCATTGATTTGGAAGTTTGAACCAAAATGGTTGAAGAAATTCAAATGACTTTTTGCCCAACTTTGAAAATTATTTCGAGAGATTTTAGAGAGATTTTTGGGAGAGAAAATGTTTAGATCTACTCTCTGATATTTGGTTTATGAAAAAAAGAAAAAAAGAGAGAGAAAAAGCTCTCAATTCAGGTGAAAAATGAGTGAAAAGTGAGGTAGTTGCAAAGTTTTTAAAACTAAAAACCCCCACCTGATTTTCAAAATTTGGGGAATTTGCCATCAGGCCACTCCCTCTTTTCCCTTGTTTTAAAATTTGCTCATTTCCCTCCATAATTCTAAAAATATGGTTTATTTGCTATAAAACCTCTTACACATTTCCATTGTTTTTCAAATTAGTTTAATTTAATTAATATTTTAAATAACCCAATTAAACCCCCATTTTAAATTATTTTTAAATTCCAATTTAACCTAAAATATTTATTTTTACCCAAAAATTATTTAAAACCATAAAATTAATTTTTCTAAAAATATTTTTATTTTCCAAAATATTATTTACCGATATTTTTAGATGAAATTAAGCTAACTAATTAAGAATATAAATCACTAATTGACTCGATTAATTCTTAATTTTCACTTAGAACTCGGTAAACTTACCCGAAACTACTAGACCTATTTTTTGGGCCTTACACTCTTATAGATCCACTTACACCGTATGTGTTTCATCCCTTCTGGCAAGTCTACAAGTTCCCACACTGAGTTGGAATACATAGAGTCCATCCTAGCTTTCATAGATGTTTCCAAAGCTTGGAATCAACACTCTGCATCGCTTCATCATATGTGAGTGGGTTATCATCTTCCTGTTCGAAAGACTCAATGTTAAAAACACTTCCACAAGATTGTAAGAACTCAGGCTTACGAGAGACCCTACCACTAGGACGAGACTCCCTATACTGTTGATCGTTTGCAGGTATACTATTAGAAGTTGGTTTTGGAACTGTTTCCGTAGGGTTTTGTATATTTCCCAAAAGCTCCTCGAGTACCTCTTTACTCTAAGGTTTGAAGTCATTCATGTAACTTTCTTTAAGGAAAGTATCTTGAGTTGAGACTATAACAGTTTGCTCTTTTGGGTTATAAAACAAACCACTCTTTGTTCCCTTTGAATATCCTATAACTATGCAAAAATTTGTCCACGAGTCTAACTTCCTCGCATATTTAACTAATAGTGGGCCTGGCAACCCCAAATCCTAAAATGATTAAGATTCAACTTTCTACCATGCTACAATTCATATGGGGTTTTCGATGTTGCCTTAGTTGACACATCATTCAGAATATAGCAAGTTGTTTGTACAATGTATCCCCAAATAGAGATTGGTAGCTTCGAATAACTTAACATCGAAAGTAACATGTCTAATAATGTCTGATTTCTTCTCTCTGCCACACCATTCTATTGTGGAGTGCCTGATGTGGTTTATTGGGAATAAATCCCATTCTTTATAAGGTACCCTAAGAATTCAGCAGATAAATATTCCCACCTCGATCAAACTGAAGCTCATTTATGAGTAAACCTAGTTGTTTCTCTACTTCCATACGAAACTCTTTGAGTTTATCAAAGGTTCCACTCTTACGGTGCATCTTACCTTCCAAGAAAGATTCACATTTTGGAAGATCAACTTCTTTAAGCAAACTTAAGATTCCGTCTTTAACAAGTCTAGTGGTTCTTTCTCGGTTCATATGACCAAGTCTCAAATGCCAAAGGTACGCCTCATTAGAGTGAGAAATTTTAAGTCTTCTATTCGATATTTCAGTCTCAAGTAGTGCCTACATCTTTGGTTTGATAAAATAGAGATTATTTGACATCCATCCATTACAAATAAGATTGCGATTTCTAAATATTGCAATTTCATTATTAAAAGTCACGTCTAAGCCATCTTTATATAAATATGGAATAGAAATTAGGTTTCTTTTGAAACTTCATAAATAGAAAACGTCTTTTAAAATAATCTTACAAAAAATATAAAAAGATGTACATCTCTCACTGTTTTAGCTACCACACTTGTTTCGTTCTCAGTCCACAATGATAAGCTCTTATTTCTAAGATCTTTCCTTTTCTCGAACCCTTGCAAAGAAACAAAAACATGATTAGTGGCTCTCAAATCAATGACCCAATGGTCTATTGAGTCTTCCACTAAACAAGCTTCTATCATCAAGAGTTCCATACCTTTACCTTGTTATAGTATTCCCAAAGACCAATCATGAAATGATTGTAAGTACATACTTGTTTTAACTTGTTTATTAATATAAAGCATTGTCGTTATTATTTTAGTTTCTTTTTCTGTGTATATAAATAAATTAAATTATAATAAAGTCCTAAGAAAATATGATTATTCTTAAAAGGTCCTTAGTCAAGTATTATTGTGGGCTTGGACAACAATAATGCATTAACACTAATGTGTAGTTGATCGATGAAAAAAAGTTGCCATTGACAAAGGGATGTTAAAATCAATACATGAGCATGTGTTAGAGAACAACATATTGGACTGACCCACTATGAGTATGTTTCTTGGATTATCATGTAATAGTCACAATACTACTCATAGTGATAACTATGTATATGATCCTCAGACTTGGGATCATCATTGTCCTAACATCGTGAGACCGTATATTTTGATATAGTCAAACATCCACCGTAATAGGTTGTACTATAAATACTGATGTTGGATATACCACAATCCATGTACTAGGATATGGTTGATCAAGATAGGATTTACCCCTCCTACATAATGGGAGCAATATATTAGGCCTCTTGATGGAGTGAGACTAGAAATGCATGGCCATGCTCGAAGAAGTTGATATGAGATATCACACTTATTTGTTTATTGTAGCCTACTCAGAAAATCAAGAAATATGAGATTGGACTTTATAAGTTTGACTATTCCATGACTTGTGTCCAATCTAGATATTAAGGATAAAATGATATAATACATGAAAATACTATCATGGAAAAGTTATGTCGAATCACGACTTCTTGTAACTTGGGTAGCAATGATGCATTGCTATATGTCACTCATCGCTTGTAATGTTAGAAATGTTCTAGTATTACTACCAACATTATAAGAGCCTACAGGGTCACGCCCTATAGTTGAAGCGAACAGAATCCAAATAAATTTGGTATTGTATTTAACTGTCACATGAATTAAATTAATTTTTGAATTAATTTAATTTTATAGTTAAATATTAAACATATTATATGTACAAACTTACTGTACACAAATAGAGAACATAGATAAAATTAATATATGAATTTGATTCATACAAAATATTAATTATATATATTACGAAAATTATTTGTAACATCCCAAAAATCGGGGGTTAGTAGAATTGGGTTTGTGAATCGAGAGAGAGTGGTCATGCCTTAATTTTTTAGATTATCTATGCATTTTTAGGAAATACATGAGGTATTAGTTTGCTGATTAAATGTTAGTGAAATGTTTCTTGAAACTCGAGTTCAAATCCTTTCCCTCGCATCATTTTTATTATTTTGCAAATTTTGCCTTAAACCCTAGTATGTGACATGCCTTGTTTTTAAAATAAATATTGCAAAATTATTTCAAGAATGAGAAAAAACCTAATGATTAAAAGAAATATGAGAAACCATGGAAATTAAATGAGGTCCCAAGTTTGAATCCTTTCCCTTGCGGAACAATTAAATTTTGCAAAATCTCTTTTTTTTAATGTGTGTGTCATCCATACCCTTGAACCTTAAGTATAAATACAAATTTTTATTTTATTTTTCAGCCTTTAATTCAATTTTTCCCTACCCTAGCCGTTCACCCTCTTCCTCTTCTCTTTTCTCTTCAATTTTCTTTTTTTCTCTCATTGTTTTCGTCTCCTACACTTTCCATTTTACCATCTCTTTCTTCTTCTTTTTTGTATCAAGATTGTGCACCATCTCCTTTTCTCTATTGCTACCATTTATCCTCATCTAAATTAGTCCCAAATCTGAAATATTGAACCGCAAGATTGATCCCAAATATTGCCAAGAAAGTGTCATTGTCGTTTCTCTCAACTAGCTTGGGTAAGATCTCTTTTCTCTTCAAATTCTTGATTAATCTTGTTAATTAAAAAACCTAAATTTCTAGATCTATAATTTGGGGGATTTTAAATTATTTCAAAGTTATTTTTCCATATTTTAATGAGATCTTAAACCATTTTAAAATTCAGCCTCAATTTTGGCCACCATGGGTGGTGGTACGTGTGCCTATATGCAAGAAAGGGAGCTATTTTGTTTCTTGGGTCTTGACAATATTTTTCCATCATTAAATTGTGTTCTTGAACACTTATAATCAGCCTTTAATCACATGTTAATTAGGGAGAGACATTCTTGATCAATTAGCCAATCGGATCCTACAAATCATGAAGCGTAAGTGCAATTAAGGATAACTAGTTTGTTATTTCGACATAGTTGTTAGGTACAAGTTATGAATGGAATAAATTAAGGAATTTAAAAATTAATTAGATACTAATTTTCAAGTATATTATTGAATTAGGTGCTGACCAAAACGTCCCAAATCATCCGTAAAGGCGAAGAACAATTGTACCTACAGTTCGCATCGATGCAGTGTAAGGAATCTAACTAGTTTGGATTCATAAAATAGTTATAATTTCAATGATTTCTTTGAACTCATAAGTGGGTGTTTGGGGGCTGGTTTAATGGTAAATTTATTGAATTTATACTGAATTTTGGTTTAGGTTCGTTTAATGAATTATTAAGGAAAATGAGAAGATTCGCTAATGTGCTGCGAGGAAGCAAAAAATAAGGTGTGGGTCCTAAACTCATAAAATTGTTTAAAAATATTAAATATTATGTTATATTTGATAAAATAGCTTGCTGATTGGATTGAATTAATAGCCAAATTATTCATTTTGTGAGTGGTCAAACCAGGTATGTTTCGAGCCTTAAAAGATTGACATGTTGGCAAAATTGCTAGTTTGATAGTATGAACGTTTGATGGAGTTTGTAATTGCATATTTGAGTTATGAGATATGAGAATGTTTGACTGAATGATATAATGTGTTGAGATATTAAGCTTATGTATGATTTAAACGCGTAAGTTATTTGTTTTATTGTGTACTAAAAAGGGTGCTATTTATGCACAATGAAAATCCGTAAAGTATGTGAAATTGAACGATATTGATTGATACCAACACAATGGTAATTTGAAAGATTGGAACACTGTTTCCATTTACTGAAAGTATGTGATTATTGAGGACATGCTGAGCATGTCAAATGAATGTGAAAAGTATTGAGTATGATTATGTATAAGATTGTGTGACATATTGGATATGCATTGGGTTGGGATTTTATGGTTGTCAGAGGAGTTCCGTGGAGTACCAGCGGCATATTAAGTCCGCATTATTTGTAGTCATGCACTGCACCTGGAGTACCGAGGGGAATGGTGATTTATCGCATTTTTACTTGCAGCTTGTCTGTATTTTTACTGGCACAATTTTCTGCATATTGTTATCGGTGGTTTAACCACAAATGGCTTAAGCCCATAATGTTTTTGTAACAGCCCGATTTTGGGCCTAGTCAGAATAGTGGTTTCGAGACCACAAATTCAATGAGAAAAAAATTATTTTTATTATATTTTTATGGTCTATAATTTCACGAAATGATTTTGTGAAAATTTCGACGTTTGAGAACTCAATTTAGTAAAAAGGACTAAATTGTAAAAAGTACAAAAGTTGAGTTCTACATGTTAGAAGTGTCCAATTATTATGAAATTTTAAATTGGAGGTCCTTATATGGTAATTAGACCATTTGTTAAGTTTGTGGACAAAAATGGACATGGTTAGGCATGTTTCCAAAGTTTTTCATTAAGGGCATTTTGGTCATTTAGTTATTAAAATGAATTAAAAACAAAATGAAAAGCCAATTTTTGTCCATCTTCAACCTATGGCCGAATTTTGCATGAAGAAACCATGACTATGGTTTTTCAAGCTTCCAAGCTCGATTGTAAGTCCATTCTAGCCTCATTTTTAATGATTGTTACATTTTTGAAATCCTCGTAACAATATCTAGCTATTTCTACCATTATTTTGAATTAGGGTTTGTGTTTAAAAATTTTCCCAATGATTGATATGCATGTATTTTGATGTTTTATGGAAGAATATGAATGTTTGGGGTGTGATGAACGTCTTTTACTAAGTAATTTTTGATGAAAATGCCTAAAAGGAATAATTTGTAAAAGTTATAAAATATGTTACAAGTATGTGAATAAGTGAGTATTGTGGACTACTATAGTTATGAAAATGGTTCGACTAGGCCTAAAATGCAAGGAAATTGAATAAAAATTATTTTACGAGCCTAAGGGCAAAATCATAATTTTGTGAAACTCTAGGGGAAAAAATGTAATTTTTCCAAAGTGTGATTTTTGGACTAGATTGAATAATGTGAGTGTTTATAAGTTTAATGTGTGATTATAAATCAAGAAAGACGAGAAATTGACTTTGATTAGTGAAAAAGAAAAGTGAAAAATTTCCCGGTTGAACCTCTGTAATAGAAAAGATACGAACGAAGTGACAATAATGATCACATGTGTGGCACGGACTGTGTGCAAGGCACTATGTGAAAGTGATAGTAATGGTCACATGTGTAGTTCTATGTGCAGGCTACTACGTGTACTAGGAATCATTGATTATAAAAGTGGTTGCTATGTGTTGATTCCACTACCATTGATTATAAAGGTGGTTGCTATGTGCTGACTCCACCAGAAATCATTGAAAATAAAGGTGGTTGCTATGTGCTGATTTCACCGAATATAATTGATTATAAGGGTGGTGCTATGTGCTGATCCACTATGTAACGGTTATTATTCTGAAGTGATCATCAGGAAATTGGCTAAGTGAAAGTACACGTGATCACATAACGATTAAGTGTAATCGAATAAGACCATGTGATGAACAATGTGCTCGATATTTAATCAACCCTTTGGTATAATGAAATGAAGTAATGAAATTATGAAAGAGTAAACTTAACAACAAAATAGTTTAGGACAGCAACAGTTGTGTGACTTTGAAAAATCACTAAAAATATTGGAAATTGAATTAGAAGCTGAATAAGATGTGGAATTAAAGCTGAATAAGTCTATTTTCACATAAAGGAAATAGTGTAAGCAAAAGAGATACATATTTTGAGATATTTGAATTTTAGTGAGACAGGGTAAGAATGATTTCGGAATCCCCTATTCTAACTTTGGAAAATTGTTAAAAATTGCAAAAAAAAAATAATTATGGCCTGAACTTTATATTTTTAGAATCCTGAATGAGTCTGAATTCTGTACAATGAGATATTTAATTTTTAGTGAAGAGGGGTTAGAACTGTCGAACAGTGAAATAGGGGAACTTTAAAGAATAAACTGTACTTATTGACTGAGCAAAAAATTCTAAAAATTTTATGGTAAGAAGTTATGTGAGTCTAGTTTTGGGAAAAATTAATGAATCTTAATTTGGAGCTCTGTAGCTCGAGATATAAATAAATCATTGACTCTGACACAGACAGTCAGCTTGAATTTACATATGGGAAAATAGTAAAAGTATGTATAATGTTGTTTGAGTGTGTTATACACATTAAGGATGAGGAATGGAGAGGAGGTGGAGGAAAAATTGGGAAATATATGAATGATTTGTGTATAATTGGTAATACGCTCGATTATAATTGATAAACGATGAAATAGAAATGACGCATATATTTGTGCATTATTGGTCATGGTTTAAGCTCATGTGGGAAAGTAAAGTTTCATAGTATGTCTGTATGGTATATTTGGTATATGATTTGGAATGAAGTAATGTCATGGATGGGTATTGAGTTAACACATGTTAGTAAGTTTGATACATGAATAAATATTGTGCTCATCCATGCTTATAATGCTTATGTTATATGTTTATTTGGCTGGCATATTTGGTATACATGCGTAGGCTTTGGCCAAGTTGTGGCGGGATTATGCCACGTTAAATCTATAAGTTATGCATAGAAATAGTAAGTTCCTAAGGGGAGGTAAGGTTTAAATTATGTAATCTCTAGTGAAATGGTTTATCATGTGGTTAGTTCCAAAAAGAATTATGTTTCAATGCACTAGCTTGCAACTATGGTTGAATGATATGTTTATGTCTTGTGTGATAAGCATAGGAAACGGGTGTGGAAAGGTAATGAAATAATAAGTTCATACTTGAAGTGTAAAATAACGAAAAAAGAGGATGATGAGTTGAATTGATGTTGTTATTTAAGCTAAAATGATATTTTCATTGCAAAATTGAGAATTTCATAAATGTGTTAATGAATGGTATAATCGATAAACATTGAGTTAAATGGTAAATACGTATTAGTATTGATCTTAATGATATTGAATTGCAAGTGAATTAAAAGGACATTGCTAGTGATATGATTTGAATTGTAAGCATGAGAAATTGTGAAATGAATGAAAAGGAAATGAAGCATTGAATTACATGAGTATGTATCGGGTCTAGTAGGCCCTATTTATTACGAATATAATATTTTGAGGATATAGTGAAGAATTATAAAAGTATGTTAATAATTTGAAAATTTTAATTTAGATGAAATTTTATGACTCGATTCAATACATTTACAAGTGTATGTGTTCTGGTAATGCCTCGTACCTTACTCTGGTGTCGAATATGGGTAAGGGGTGTTACAGTTTTGGAGTTCAGATGACGGGTTTTGGGGAACTCGTGGTGTACAGCAGATGGTATGGGTAGGAACCTTTTTGCATTGCATCATGCTCATGACATATTCAAATGTTATTGATTTATGATATGTGTTGTGTTGAATGGTATCGAAATTAATGATTGTTACTCAAATGAATGATGTCCCATGCTCATACACCGTTTGACATCAATTTGATAGTGGCTATGTAATGATATGAAATTCCTATGATTGTTCTATTTTCTTCTATTAATGCTAATATGTTTTATTGTATTTGATGTTTTTCTTTGTTTAAATAATTGTTCGACTCACACTAAGCTTTTCATAAGCTCACCACCAATAGTGTTTAATTTTTTAGGTAAACCTCAAAATTAGGACCGAACTTGACATTCAGAGAATCACCTTGGACCTCAGATTATTTTTCTTAATAAGTATTATTAAGTCTTTATTGGTTTTGGTTTGTAATTTTTAATTATTTCCGATATGTGGCTTGGTAACTGTTCTTTTCAGAATTTTTGCATACATGGATTACTCAAGCATAATAACTGGATAATGCATGATATCGGGCTTAAGTAAAATTTGATATTGTTCCCTAGTTTCCGCTGCATTGCAAAGGAACCATTTTTGAAAAAGAAATTGATAAGGCAACTAAGTTTCCAAAATGACTTAAAAAATGGTTTTTTTTCGCTGCATTAGTTTAACATCGAGTTTTTTAAAGAAGAGCGACAAGCAAATGGTATTTCTAAAACAACACTATCAACAAGAAAATGAACCCTAAATATACACAACCTAATGAATAAATGCTTTTAAGCTAACTCAAAGTACAACTATGATTTTCTCTAAAATGAGTTTAATTAAGGTTTTTAGAAGTAACGTAAGTTAGCTTAGCCATTTTGGTGGCTAATGTAGCCTTCTCAATCTAGCCATAACGTCTAGGCCGGGGTTGGGAGGTTACATTATTAATATAAATAGTTTTAATAATTTCAGTCAAAATATAAAAGGACATGGAAAGTGGTATTCTTTTGGAAAGAATATAATCTTTTTCCTGGCTTTCCATTTGTTTCGCTAATAATAAGGGAATAATCTCATTTTTATTTTCTGAGTTATGATATCTAAGAGAATAAAAAGGAAACGAATTCTTTAGTGTGTTAGGGTTACCAAGAAAAAAAAGCTCTAGTAGCCGTCTTTGAATTCTCTCTGAAATTGTTCAAAGAGTTTTCCTGCTCGTGGTTGAATGGGTAGACTGCGCAGAGTCCGAGAAATTTTTCGTTGTGGCTTAGAATCGATATTGAATCAGAAGAATCCTTCCGTTATTTTTTTAGTTGAGACGGTATATTTTCAACCTTATTCCAACATGTTTCGTTCCTCGTACATGGATTCATGGTTATGGATCGCCGAAATAATTTTTCCATTGTGCGACGGGGCGTAGCAATGGTCCCATTGGTAGCTAGGCATTCTTTCCACTCTTTATAGTTTGCCTTGAAGTACCTTTTCTTGCAGAAGAAGAAGTATTTAGACTTAGATAAGTATTTCGACTTTCAGGTTCTCTTTCTTTCCACTTTGGTGGTATTGAGACATTAGCTTTGCCTTTCTTAGCACATTTTTCCTTCTCTTTTGAGGAAGAAATGGCAACTATATTTGCTTCTTCTCTTCAAACCAGCTGACCATCATTCAACATTAACTCATAGGATTGTAACTCCTTCACGAGTTGTGTAAGCGTCAGGTTTTTGTTGCCAAGGTTATATGCTGCCCAAAAACAAGTAAAATCCATGGACAAGCTTTTGAGCACCATCTTTATTTGGGTGTTTTGGTCCAAATTGACCTCTTTTCCCGTGACCTCGGCCCATAAAAGTGATCATATGGTCTTTAACTGGAGTGTCAAGATTTTGTTGGATATTCATTAAGCTAGTTATAGCAGACTGTCAATGTAATGGCCTAAATTCAAGGTTATCGGAACAGTGGTTTCGGGACCACAAATCCAATGAGGAAAATTTTATTTTTCTTATATTTTTATGGTCTACATTTTTACAAAATGATTTCACGAAAATTTCGTTCGAAAATTTCGACGTTTGGGCAACCAATTTAGTCAAAAGGACTAAGTTGTAAAAAGTGAAAAAGTTGAGTTCTACATGTTAGAGGTGTCAATTGTTATGAAACTTTAAATTGGAGGTCCTTATATGGTAATTAGACAATTGGTTAAGTTGGTAGACAAAAATGAACATGAGATAAGTGAAATAAGAAATTTTTAAGTTAGGGGCAATTTAGTAATCTAGTAATTAAAATGAATTAAAAGGGAAAAAGATGGAAAATTGTGCTCATCTTCTTCATTTGGACGAAATCAGCAAGGGGGGAAGCCATAGTTAGGGTTTTCAAGCTTCCAAGCTCCATAATAAGTGATCCTAAGCCCCGTTTTTTATGTTCTTTATGTTTTTAGAGTCTCGGTAGCTTAATTTAGCTTATTCTAGCAATAATTTAACCTAGGGTTTATATTTGGAAAAATACCCATAGGTGAAAAGTGTTTATTTTGATGTTTTATATAGAATATAAAGCTATAAATTATGTTAAACAACTTTTGCTAAGCGATTTTAAGAGAAAACGAGTAAATTGACATAATCGGTAAAAATACCTAATGTTCATAAGTACATGTTAGAGTGAGAATTTGATGTTGCCATAGAAGGGAAAAATGTTTAGCATGTTATAAGACATAAGAATAAGAGATTAAGTTTAATCTCCGAGCCTTGGGGCAAAAATGTAACTATGTAAAAGTTTAGGGGCAAAATCATAATTTTGACAAAGTTAGAGTCGAGGGCTGTTTTGATAAATGTAAGTATTAAAGGAGTTAAAATTTCTATTTTAGATCAAGAAGAATGAAACTCGAGGTTATACAAAGGAAAGAATAAAGTTGGTGAATTGGGCTATATTTGGTATCGAGGTAAGTTTACGGTAAATAAATGCAATATTTCAATAATTATTATTAATGCTGCTATTTTCCAGAAACTGTGAATTTATTTCATGAATTTATTTGATGATGATCCAGGCATGAAATGATAGAGAATTAAAATTATAAAGTCCCGTTGATACATAAGGATGGTACTGGATACGAATGTCATGACATTTGGGTAAAGAGGTCCCATGTAAGACCATGTCTGGGACATGGCGTTGGCACCGAGATGAGAGGTCCCATGTAAGACCATATCTGGGACAAGGCGTTGGCATCGAGATAAGAGGTCCCCTGTAAGACCATGTCTGGGACATGGCATGGGCACCGACATGAGAACATCCCATGTAAGACCATGTTTGGGACATGGCTTTGGCATGTTATTATCAGAAGAGACCCGAGTATCCTTATTGTTCCAATGTAGCTCAACGGGCTAATAAACGAATCATGTTCAGGAAAGTTCAGTTAAAAACATAAATGGCAAGCTCAGGTAAGTTATAAGAGCTAAGAACTTATTATATTATCAATTGATATTCAACGATGCAGCAAGAGAAGAGTAAGTTATGCACACAAGTATACTAAGTAAACAAGCAAGAGAACTAGAATGAGATTAACTAAAGAGTAAACTAGAGATTTAGACACTTGAGTTTAATTATTTGTGTTTAATGTTGTTATTTATTTGCTAGTAAACTTACTAAGCTTAATGCTTACTTCTTTTATTTTTCTTTCTCTTATAGTATTGCAAAGCTGCTTCAAGGATCCTAAAAAAGTCAGAGATCGTCCAAACTATCAAGAACAACTACTCGGTATTTTATGATGAAATACGTTTGAGTTATGGCATGTATAGGGATTTAGTTATTTTGCATGTTTGTAATTATGATTTTGCTAAAGAATGGTGTGTGAGTATTTGATGATGAATGGTTATTAAAATGGTTAAGTATGAAGATGTTTGTTGTTATAAAAGTCTAGGTGATAAGTTATACATGGAGATCATGAAAGGGTAAACTTTTGCAAAGGAACAGAATTCAGGCAGCACAGTGACGTGAATTTGAAAAATCACCTAGGATAGTATAAAATGAATTAGAGAGTGAATGGTATATGGAATTAAATCTTGTTGAGTCTATTTTCGTAGAAAAATAACGGTGTAACAAAATGAAATTTATATTTTAAGATATATGAATTTTAGTGAGACAGGGTCAGAACTGTTTTTGGAGTCCCCTGTTCTGAGTTTAGAAAATCACTAAAAATTGTAAAAAAAATATTTATGAATTGAAATTTACATGCTTAGATTCCTTAATGAGTATATTTTTTGTAGGAACAAGTGGGAACACTATATGAAAATCCTATAATGAGAAAATTTATTTTTAGTAACAAGAGGTCAGAACAGTCGAATGGCAAAACAGGGGAGACTTTAACTAATAAACTGTACTAATTGGCTGAACCAAAAATTCTAAAAATTTTATGAAAAATAGATATATAAGTCTAGTTTCAGGGAAAATTTACAGAGTTAAATTTTGAGTTCTATAGCTCGAGTTATAATTAATTTAGTAATTGCTGCGCGATAGGACAGGTTTGTTGTAAATAGTGAAATTAATCTTCAAAGTAAATTTTTATGTTCCGAATTAGTAAGATAAGCTAAGTAATGCCTCGTGCTCGACTCCAAAAACGGTCTCAGGTATGGGGTGTTACATTTTGTTGGTATCAGATCAGGTTTAGTTGGTTCTCAGAAATACGCAGTATGAATAAGAGTCTACCTATACATGCCATACTTATATATTTTTATAGTGTGACGACTCCTGACGATTTTAAAATATTTTCTTTTATAGTTATGGATCCTGAACGAGCTGGTACATATGAAGTAGAGAGTAATGCGCCTGTTCCCGTAGAAGGGACGGCGCCACCAGGTGTTAATGTTAGTGAAAGGCCTGCATCTGTTAGACAAGGAGGAGGAGCTAGAGAAGCCTTCTTCCAAGCCATGAACGATTGGTTTACCGAGTTCGTTTGTATGAATCCGGCTGTAAGACCTCCACCCCCTCAAGATTCACAGGTTCACCATGTAGCTTCCCTAGCTGCAGGTATAGTTATCAAGGAGAGACCACCTGTTGATAAGATTAGGAAGCAAGGGGCTGAAAAATTTCGAGCTACCAAGGATGATGATACAGAAAAAGCAGAATTCTGACTTGAGAATACCATCAGGGTTTTTGAAGAATTATCTTATACAGCAGAAGAATGTATGAAGTGTGTTGTTTCACTTCTTCGAGATTTAGCCTACCATTGGTAGAAGACCCTTGTTTCAGTAGTACCGAGTGAGAAGGTTACCTGGGATTTCTTTCAAGAGGAGTTTCGAAAGAAGTATATCAGCCAGAGATTTATAGATCAGAAAAGGAAGGATTTTCTTGAACTAAAACAAGGTAAGATGTCCGTGACTAAATATGAAAGCGAATTTGTCAGACTTAGTAAGTATGCTCGGGAATTTGTGTCTACTGAAGCTAACATGTGCAAGAGATTTGAAGAAGGGCTTAATGATGATATTCGATTAGAAGTGGGTGTCTTGGAAATTAGAGAGTTTGTTGTTTTGGTTGAGAGAGCTTGTAAAGCGGAAGATTTGTTGAAAGAAAAAGAGAAAGGAAAAGCTGAAGTTCAAGCACAAGATACAAAGAAGAGGCAAATAAGTAAATCATTTCAATCTACGTCCAAGAGGCCTAGGGAGCTCTCCAGCAGATCACATTTTCTAGCTAGATATTCTAGCCAAAGCAGGGGTAGAAGATTCGAGGGTTCTAAGGCTCAAACCACTACAGTTGTAAGTACGGGTAGTACTCGACCTCTTAGGCGGGAATGTCCTCAATGTGGGAGACGCCACCCCAGAGAGTGTAGAGCAGGTGAAAATGTTTGTTTTAGATGTGGAGTGTTAGATCATTTTGTTCGAGATTGTCTTGAAACAACTAAAAGAGAAGAGATAACGAGTGCGAGATCAGGAAATGCTCCTACCAGAGGTAGACTGCAGAGAAACCCAAGAGTGGGAGCAAGTAACAGGGGTGCATCCAGAGATTCAGTAGTTAGATCAGAGGTTAGAGCATCTGCAAGAACATATGCTATTCATGTTCATGAAGAGGCGTCCTCTCCTGATGTAATTACAGTTACATTTTCTCTCTATGACACTAATGTTACTGCATTAATTGACCCTGGCTCTACACATTCATACATATGCACAAAATTAGTATTTGTTAAAAATTTATCTGTTGAACCTACTGAATTTGTGGTTAAAGTCTTGAACCTCCTGGGTCAGTTTGTGATGGTGGATAAAGTTTGTAAAAATTGTCCACTGATGATAAAAGGTATTTGTTTTCCGGTTGACTTGATGTTATTGCCTTTTGATGAGTTTGATGTGATATTGGGCATGGATTGGTTAACTCTGCATGATGCAATAGTAAACTGTAAACAGAAATATGTTGTGTTGAAGTGCCAGAATGGAGAATTACTTCGGGTTAAATCTGATCAGACAGAGGAATTATCTGATATGATTTCAGTGATGACAGCTCAGAGGTGTGTCAGAAAAGGGTACGATGTTTATTTGGCATATGTGTTGGATACTAAGGTATCTGAGTCAAAGATACAGGCAGTGCCAGTGGTATGTGAATTTTCTGATGTGTTTCCAGAGGAGTTACCGGGGTTGCCACCAGAAAGAGAAGTGGAATTTTCTATAGATCTGATTCCGGGAACTACCCCAATTTCCATAACTCCGTATCGTATGGCTCCTACAGAATTAAAAGAGTTAAAGACACAGTTACAGGAACTTGTTGACAGAGGTTTTGTTCGTCCAAGTCATTCACCTTGGGGTGCTCCAGTTCTATTTGTGAAAAAGAAAGACGGGTATTTGAGATTGTGTATAGACTATCGGCAACTCAATAAGGCAAATATAAAGAATAAGTACCCGTTGCCTCAAATTGATGACTTATTTGATCAGCTTAAAGGTGCCACAATATTCTCGAAGATTGATCTCCGATCGGGTTATTACCAGTTATGGGTAAAAGAGTCAGATGTGCCAAAGGCAGCTTTCAGAACCAGGTATGGGCATTATGAGTTTCTAGTTATGCCGTTTGGGTTGACTAATGCACCTGCAGTATTCATGGATCTGATGAACCAGATATTTAGACCGTATCTAGATAGGTTTGTAGTAGTTTTCATTGATGACATTCTAGTTTATTCTCGAGATGAAAATGAGCATTCAGAATATTTGAGAATAGTGTTGCAAATTCTGCGTGAAAAGAAGCTTTATGCTAAATTCAGTAAATGTGAATTTTGGCTTCTAGTGGTGGGTTTTCTCGGACATATTGTTTCTGTAGAAGGCATCAGGGTAGATCCAAGTAAAATTTCAGCTATTGTCAATTGGAGTCCACCGAAAAATGTATCTGAAGTTAGAAGTTTCTTGGGTTTAGCTGGTTATTATCAGATATTTGTACAGGGTTTTTCTATGATAGCTTCTTCGATGACCCATTTATTACGAAAAGATGTTAAATTTGAATGGACAGAAAAATGCCAGCAAAGTTTTGACCGATTGAAGGAGTTGTTGACGAAAGCACCTATGTTGGTACACCTGAATCGGGTAAGGAATTTATTATTTATAGTGATGCATCATTAAATGGTTTAGGTTGTGTCTTGATGCAAGAAGATAAAGTAATAGCCTATGCTTCAAGACAACTTAAGCCACATGAAAGAAACTACCCGGTACATGATCTTGAATTAGCTGCTATTGTATTTGCATTGAAAATATGGCAGCATTATTTGTATGGTGAGAAATGTCATATTTATACTGATCACAAAAGCTTGAAATATTTGATGACACAGAAAGATTTGAATTTGAGACAATGTAGATGGCTAGAATTGATAAAAGATTATGATTTGGTTATTGATTATCATCCGGGTAAGGCTAATGTTGTAACTGATGCTTTAAGCCTGAAATCTCCGTTTGCTTTACGAGCTATGAATGCCCAGTTGTCACTGGCTGATGATGGTTCAATTATAGCTGAAATGAAGGCTAAATCGATGTTTCGTCAACAAATATGTGAAGCACAGAAAAATGATGAGAAGTTACAGACTAAACGGGTACATTGTGAGTCCGATAATGATTCAGAATTTCAAATTGGGACTGATGGTTGTTTATTATTCAGAGGCAGAGTATGTGTACCGAAGAATTTTGAGCTTATACAGAAGATTTTACACGAGGTACATAGCGGTACTATGTCTGTACATCCGGGGAGTAATAAAATGTATAATGACTAAACAGGGGAGACTTTAACTAACAAACTGTACTAATTGGCTGAACCAAAAATTCTAAAAATTTTATGGAAAATAGATATATAAGTCTAGTTTCAGGTAAAATTTACGGAGTTAAATTTTGAGTTTCGTAGCTTGAGTTATAATTAATTTGGTAACTGCTGCACGATAGGACAGGTTTGCTGTAAATAGTGAAATTAATCTTCAAAGTAAATTTTTATGTTTCGAATTAGTAAGATAAGCTAAGCAATGCCTCGTGTTCGACTCCGGCAACGGTCTCGGGTTTGGGGTGTTACAGTCGAGCCAAGATAACTTGGCCTCTGAACAAGTCTTCTAACTATCTAGAATCACTTTAGCACTCTTACAACTCTTCAGTTGCTTATATAGAGTGTTGGTCAGGCTTGCCAACATATAACAATGAACTATCTCATTAGACTCTTCCTAGCGTTTTCTAGTCTTAACTTAAGTGGCCGGAGGGCAGTTAGTATCAAGAACTGTTTTAAGTTTCTCACAACTTATAATAATTATCAAATTCCTTTTCCATTCCTTATAGTTGTTTCTGTTCAGTTTGTTTTCAGTGAGTATGTTAAATAAGGGAGTTGGTGTCATTTTTGAACTAAAAATAAAATCATTTATATATTAATATATATTTTTAAGCAAATGTTTGAAAATGTTTTGTAACATTATGATATGCATTACGATGATGCACGCGTCTTACATTAAAGCTTGAAAACATTTGTAAGTCGTTACAACAATAATTCTCGTACCTATTGAATCAAGCCACCATAGGGTGATCATGATCAACTAATAAGAACATGGGTTTCCATCCAATTAGTACATGAGCCTAATTCCTTAGGCATTAACACGTACTAATAATCATCTAACGTTTGGCCATCATTCTAACTTAAGTAGAGCTCCGTGGGGAGTTACTTAACTAGAAGATCTTGAGTGTATAGCCATCAACTCAACACCTATCGTGTCATGCACTATAAATGAGTCATTGTGAGACAATCTAATCGAGAAACATGCTTTGACTAGTTTCCCTCTTTTGAAGATAGAATTTCTTGACCTATAGCATGATAATGCCTACCACAATGGCCAATCCAATTATCATTTGATTACGAGAGAAGTTTTCTTACTTTTAGGAAATCTCCTCTGTGAAATCCACATAACAATCCTACAGTGGGGTAGTGCACTTGACATGCCATCACAATAGACCATTGATGGAGGTCGTAGGGTTGTTCTAGGGACCTTCTCCCACTTAATATTTTAAAAACATGCAATGCTTTTATAATTTCCTGTTTCAATCATGCATGACCAATATATGCACGACAAATACATGTGACATTCTTTCCTAAACTATATGACATGCTATGACAATTTTATAATATTTACATTCAATTATTTACAAGAGTCAATCAAACAAATTTGATTCTCCCCAGTTTCTCTTTTAATGGAAAAATCGAAGAAGTGACTGTGAACCATGCACCAGGTAGGTTCTTAAGAAAGGGAGGTGAGTCATCTTTGACCACTTAAAAGGCAAGACTTTCCTTACCAGATCTAATCCTAGAAATGCACCTTTTCATTCCCACACTTCTCACAGTAATCGAATAACCTAAATAAGTGAATGGAATAATAGAACATATGTATTTTCTCATTACCACATTTCTTAACTTTAATAGACCAACTGTGGAACATCTCATACATGTATATCACAATTATATCATAAATAATTATTAAACATATATATAAAAAATGAGTAATAAAATAAAATTGTCAGCCGAGTTTTTCATGGTACTATTTCTAAAAAATAAATGAAAAAAATATTACATAATTTTTTGCCACTAGGCATTCCTTGTGTCTTCAACCGCCATCGCTCCATCTTCTTCTCGTCATGGACTCCTTTTTAGAAAAATTACATTTATGTCCTATTTCCATTTTCGGCTCACAAGAATTCTATAAATAAAAAATAACCCTACGTGGATATTGTTGACACCATTTTTTTGACAAAACGGGGTCGACTTGGATTTTGAAAACGAAAACGGGAGTCGCCACCAATCCTTTTTGATAAGGTGTGATCGGATCACCTTGAAAAGTGGTTGTTTTTAATAAACGATTTGATTTTATTAAAACAACAGTTTTGGTCCACGAAATTTAGAAAAACGGGTTCGGGAGTTGGTTACGCACGAGGAAGGATTAGCACCCTCGATATGCCCAAAATTGGTACCTAGTTGATTACTTAATGTCTTAATGTCGAAAACTTAAAACTTAAAATTTCAAAGAGATTTAAAATATGATCCTAAAAAAACTTGAATGACATGGATTAAGATTTAAGAGGATATTTGGCTATTTGGTCAAAATGAAACCCAGCACATTAGGGCACGTTTCCTCGAATTTCCAAACGCAAAATATTGCTTTACTCTAAAATTTTAAAGGATATTTGGCTATTTGGTCGAACGAAAAAATTGAAACCCAACACATTAGGGCACGCTTTCTCGAATTTCCAAATGCAAAATATTGCCTTTATTATTTTTTAGAAATCCTCATATCGAGAAAACAACATGTCATATCCAATGCGTTAGGACACAACGTATCAAACTCCCGATATGAGAATACATGCCGAAAAGTTTACTTATTTAAAAGATATTTAACTATCTCGGATTTTAGAAAAAGGTATCACGCCCAGTAAGTTAGGACACGATCTCTAATTAATTCCCGAGATCGTTTAAAACTTGAGTTTGAAGAGATTCGTGTATTTAGATTTATTATGAAAATCAAAACCCAGTAAGTTAGGGTACGACCTTCTCGAATCTAAACACGAGATTTTGCTTATTCAAAAATCATAATTTACGCATCGAATTAATCTAACATGAAATAGTAGAAACGAAACCTGATGTTAATATGCGTAATAAAACAATAATAAATACGATATGTAAGCATAAATGGTACGAGCAACAATAACCAAATAATAAATAAAAGATGTCAAAACAATTATACGTGAAACAATAAACAACTAGGGCTAAAACATTTCATAAGAATAATGATGAAAACATAAATAAATGCATAAATATAAGATAAAACAATAATAACATTACAAAATAAATAAAATTATAAAAGTAGGAATCTATGTATTTATATTTATATAACAAAGTTTAAAATGAAAGAAAATGTACAAATAAGTAAATAATAATATTAACATTAATAGTAAAATAACAAATAATCTAAAGTTTTAAAAAGAAAAAGAAAAGGAAAAAGAAAAATATATATATATGTATATATAAATAACTATAATAATATATAATAAGACAAATATAAATAAGATATAGTAATAGTAATACTTTGAAGGTATAAAACGACATAAATAATAAATAATAAAATAATATAATAAGAGAATTATATATACAAAGAAAAAGTATATATATGTAAAATAAAATAATAAAGCTAAAAATAATGCAAAACTAATTAATATATTAATACTAATAAATAAAAGGAAAATAAAACTAATAAATAATAATAATAATATCAAATTATTGTTTTTAATAATAAAATAACCTAAATACAAACAGAGGGCTAGATTGAATTAATAAAATAACATTTGGGGTCAAATCGCAAATAAAATAAAGGGGAAGGACCACGTTGAATGCGCAAATAACAAGGAGGGACCAAACGGGCAATAATCTCGTCCCTCCAAAACGCACAGCTTCGGGGTGGATCGAATTGAGAGCCAAAATAAATTGTAGGGCAAATTTAAAAAAAAACTTAAATGCAAAACAATTTAAAAATGGAAGGGCTAAAAGTGCAATTAGCCCTTCCGCTTAAAAACACGCGAACCCTAGCCTGGAGCGGGTCGGGTAATCGGGCAATGCCAAAACGACATCGTTTTGGTGCCTGAGAGGCCCGCCCAAAACGGCATCGTTTTGGGGCCTATTTAAGCCCAATTTTTTTTTAAAAAATTCATTTCTGTCACTTTTCAAAAAAAATTCAAAACCCTTCCCCTTTTTTCTCTCAAACCCCCTTCTTCTCCTCAGAATTCGGCCATCGATCCGGCCGAGAGCCACCGCACCGGCCGTCGGTCGCCGGTGCCGGCGCCATTGTGCATAGCGGCGGGGAGACCAAAAGTTTCCCTTTTTCTCTCCGATGCCTCTCCTCGGCCTCCTGAGCGCTCCGGTGACAGCAAAAAAAGGTAATAGACTTTTTCTTTTTTGTTTTCTTTAGTTTTGAAATAAAAGAAAAAAAGAAAAGGAAAAAAAATATTAACTTAAATAAAATAACTCATATTGACCTTAAAATCTGTTGCTTTTTATTTCTCCAAACGTTTTTTACAAAAAAGAAAAAGAAAATAGACCCCTTCTTCTACCTCGAAAGTTACAATTTTTTCAGCTTTTATAGCCTATATGTTTCTGCCTTTGCTTGCTTTTTATTCTTTTTAGGTGGCGGTGCAAGTGGATGGGCAGTGATGGACGCGGATGGGACGTCCGGCGGCGGTGGCGGCAGGCCAAGGGTCAATAGGTACGGCACCTAGATGCGGCGCTAGGCAGGGCAAGTGGCCGACCTTAGGTGCGGTGCACCTAGGGTAGGGTTACCCTTTTTTTGTTATTTTCTGATTTGGGCTGATTGGGTCTATTGGGCTGTTTTGGGCTAGGTGATTTGTGTTAGGCTTGGGTAGATTTAGGTGGGTTTGGGTATTGGGCCATTTTGGTCTTAAATTTTGGGTAGTGGGATTAGGGGAAAATTAGGCTGTACAGCTGCCCCTCTTTGCTCGTTGTCGTGTAACGATAACAGAGCAAAGACTAAGAAAGACCAATTTTGCCCAGTCCCACTGAGTCTTCACTTATTCTAGTGCTTCTCTTCTTCAAGTAGCTTCGTTTCAGTCCACTGTGTCTTGTTGCTTCGATCCATTCCACTGCACTTCTGAGAGATGCGTCTTGTAGCTTCAATCCACTCTGTTGTAACTTTAGGGGGATGAGATTCGTGGTAAGATTTACTTCCCTACTATCTTGGGAAGATAAGATTCACCATCTTTGATCTGCTCCACTGCTACTTAGGGGTACAGAATCTACAATCTTTGACCTATTCCACTACTGCTTAGGGTGATAAGATCTGAAATCTTCAATCTATTCCACTGCCAACCAGGGAGATAGAATTACTGGCTTCAATGTACTCCACTATAGTCACAGGGAGGTAAAATCTTCCATCTTCGATCTGCTCCACTACTGCTTAGGGAGATAAGATTCGAAATCTTTAATCTATTCCACTGCCAACCAGGGAGATAGAATTGTCGGCTTCAATGTACTCCACTGTAGTCACAGGGAGGTCAAATCTGCCATCTTCGATCTGCTTCACTTTAGAAGATAAGATCTGAAATCTTCAATCTATTCCACTGCCAACCAGGGAGATAGAATTATCGGCTTCAGTGTACTCCACTGTAGTCACAGGGAGGTAAAATCTGCCATTTTCAATCTGCTCCACTTTAGGAGATAAGATCTGAAATCTTCAATCTATTCCACTGCCAACCAGGGAGATAGAATTATTGGCTTCAATGTACTCCACTGTAGTCACAGAGAGGTAAAATCTGCCATCTTCGATCTGCTCCACTTTGGGAGATAAGATCTGAAATCTCCAATCTATTCCACTGCCAACCAGGGAGATAGAATTACTGGCTTCAATGTACTCCACTGTAGTCACAGGGAGGTAAAATCTGCCATCTTCGATCTGCTCCACTTTGGGAGATAAGATCTGAAATCTTCAATCTATTCCACTGCCAACCAGGGAGATAGAATTACTGGCTTCAATGTACTCCACTGTAGTCACAGGGAGGTAAAATCTGCCATCTTCGATCTGCTCCACTTTGGAAGATAAGATCTGAAATCTTCAATCTATTCCACTGCCAACCAAGGAGATAGAATTACTGGTTTCAATGTACTCCACTGTAGTCATAGGGAGGTAAAATCTGCCATCTTCGATCTACTCCACTTTGGGAGATAAGATCTGAAATCTTCAATCTATTCCACTGCCAACCAGGGAGATAGAATTATTGGCTTCTTCAATTTGTTTAACTGCAATGTCGGGGAAGTAAGATTCACCGTCGTAGCTTCAATCTGTTCCACTACACCGCCAGGGAAAGTAAGATTCGTCGTTGTGGCCTCAATCTTTTAAATGCAATGTCGGGGAAGTGAGATTCGCCGTTGTGGCTTTAATCTCTTTAATCGCAATGTTGGGGAAGCAAGATTCACCGTTGTAGCTTCAATCTGTTCTGCTGCATCGCCTGGAAGTAAGATTCACCGTTGTAGCTTCAATCTTTTAATTGCAATGTCGGGGAAGTGAGATTCACCGTTGTAGCTTCATTCTGCTCCACTACATCGCCTGGAAGTAAGATTCACCGTTGTAGCTTCAATCTTTTAATTGCAATGTCGGGGAAGCGAGATTCGCCATTGTAGCTTCAATCTGCTCCACTGTATCGCCTGGAAGTAAGATTCGCTGTTGTAGCTTCAATCTTTTAATTGCAATGTCAAGGAAGCAAAATTTGTCATTGTTACTTCAATCTGTTCCGCTGCATTGCCTGCAGTAAGATTCGCCTTTGTATCTTCAATTTTTTAATTGTAATGTCGGGGAAGTGAGATTCGCCGTTGTAGCTTCAATCTGCTCCACTGCATCGGCTGGAAGTAAGATTCGCCATTGTAGCTTCAATCTTTTAATTGCAATGTCGGGGAAGCGAGATTCGCCCGTTGTAGCTTCAATCTGCTCCACTGCATCGCCTGCAAGTAAGATTCACCGTTGTAGCTTCAATCTTTTAATTGCAATGTCGAGGAAGTAAAATTCGTCATTGTGACTTCAATCCGTTCCGCTGCATTGCCTGAAGTAGGATTTGCCGTTGTGGCTTCAATCTTAAATTGCAATCTATGGTTTCTTCGATCTGCTTCGCTATCAGTACAGGAAGGTAAGATCTGCTATCTTTAACCTGCTCCACTACAACCGAGGGAGGCAAGGCTTGTGTATTCGATCTGCTTCGCTGTCGATGTAGGAAGGCAAGATCTGCTATCTTCAACCTGCTCCACTACTGCTTAGGGAGCTAGGACTTAAAGTCTTCCACCTATTCCACTGTTGGTCAGGGAGCTAGGATTTACAATCTTCCCCGGTTTGTTCTCTGGGGAACATAACCTGTATAATCTGTTTTATGAACCTAATTGTGCCTAGTGATTAGGATGACATGATCAGAATGAATCAAATGCTCCTAACTAGACGTGTATGAATGACATTTGAATGAATGCAAAATATCATGAAATGATCCTTTAATGTTTGAGTTGTTATTGCTCGATCTTCATCAAGGCTTCATTACCAATACGTCAGAATGCTATCCTGCTCGGCTGGTAACACTTATTTCTTACTTAACCGGATTACCCTCACTGTAATCTTCCAGGTCCACTGTAATTTTGGGACATAAAATTTGAACCATCTTCCTCCCACTGTGATTTAGGAGTATAAGATTTAGCTCTTTCTCAAATTTCTCCCACTATAATTTAGGGATACAGGATCTAAAACTATTTGGTCTTTTACACCATTCTCAGGGTGTCATACCAAATGCCTATGCATCAATGAAGAATTTTCTTCTCCCAGAAGACCTCTTCTTATTGCTTGATGAACATCGCTTGTTTGTTCATTGAGGCTTTGTCATCAACACGACATCTTGTCATTTTGTTCAATCAATGTTTGGACAACAAGATCCGAAAGGATAGTCTTCAACTTAGACTCTTCCTTCTTAGATATTTCACCCTTTAAACTTGGTGTTTTCTAAACAATAGTCCTGTTTCAGGTTCCTATATTATTTAGAAACTTCTAGAGTAATATGCAAAACTTCCATTGTGAAAGTATTATTAGTCCATTAATCATCATTCCAATGCAACATGCTTGCAAAAAGATCATAACAATGGATAACATAGAATTGATTTGAGAGCATAGCTCGAAATGAATAAATTATCAAGGATAATAAGAATAAAGAGGAATTGATTATGAACACGTATCTTGAAAAAGAATGAAGTATTCCAAGAACAAAAATTCAATAGTATCGCAGCTTGAACTTCTCTGTACTAACTTTTTGAAATCCCATTCTAAGTTTGACATGTGTTTAGGAGATCTACAGGACTTTGTCGATGCCCCAAGATGTCGTATACCCTTTCCTGTTGATTTAAGTATAGCAAGATCATCACATGCCCCGATTTGATCAAAATTTGAGCTGCTCTGATCACTTCGTGCCCCATTTTGTTCTAAAATTTGAGCCGCCCCTTTTTGGGTTTTCAACTCAAATCCCCTTTGGTCTCAAGGCGCCCTTTGCGGGTTTTCGCCTTGGCCTCTCCTTTTTCTATTTTTTTCTTTTTTTCTTTTTCTTTTCTTCTTCATTTTCAAAATATTTTTTGATTGCATCTAAACTCATAGGATTAGGCATGTCCTTGTCATCCCTTCTGATCAAGATTGACGCTTTTCCAGATAAGGTCATCCACACAAGGTCCTTTCCAACTTGGCATAAAGTTCTTTTTGTATGGGAAGGATCTTCTTCAATACCAAGCCCCTCTCGTGAAATCCTCTAGGGCGAACTTCTTCTTCTTCCTTTTTTTGGAGCTCGCATCATTTGCTTTTGGCGCATTTGACCATGATGGATAACTTGGAACATTCTTCCTCGATCGGGATTAGGTCCAAAAACTTAGAGAGAAAGAATCCATCTTCAATAGGCAAAACTGCGATAGGCCCAAGATAACGGCATTGCCTCGGCAGAGTTTTTTTTGCCTCCAATACACTATTCACTTTGAGGCAACATGATGTTAATCTTAAACAGACTACCAACTTCTGATATCGTGATCTTGTTCAAATTTAGTGCATTGTCAAATATGATCATTTTTGACATTCCATACTGACATATGATTTTCAAGGATTTACTGATTATCGACTTCGTGACACTGGCTTATGAAGCAGCTTCCACCCACTTAGTGAAGTAATCGACGAGTGCAAAGATGAATTGTTGACCGCCAGAAATTTTTGGCAAGATCGGCTCAATGACATTCATGCCCCACATAGGGAGAAGTCGCGGATTTCATAGATTTTTTTGTAGGGTAAGATCTATTTTTCCTCTTGTTCTACTATCATCGATAAGTCCAGAGATAGGCTACAATCTATGTCATCTTCAAAGTCGTGAGATCCCTCTAAACACATGTCTCGCTCAAAAGGAGATTCTAAGTCTGTAGTAGTGTCATTCATGTCGTTGATATTTAGGGACCTATTGTAGGTACAAAAGAATATACAAATAAAGAATAAGTACCTGTACAATATGATTATGAATGAAAGATTGATTTGGAAGAAAATCTAAAAGAATAAAATTTGGAAGAAAATCGAAAAGAATGAAAGAATCAAAGATACTTATTCGTAAATAATGAAAGAATATTGGCTAAAAAAAATGATCGAAAAGACGTACAATGACGTTCAAACATGAGCCTATTTCACAAAGGAATTCTTATCACCTCTAGGCTGAAAGCAACAAGTGTGTTCTGGACATTACTCTAAATACTACAAAGATTTCTTCTGCAGTCCGATTATTTAGAACACTCTCAAGTTTATAAGGGTTGATATCTAACAAGGTCCCTTTTCAGTTGTCTTCATGTATGACATTGATATGAACATTTTTTTGACCCCTTCACAGAACTCTATCTTGTTGGACCTTAGCTAACTGCTCTTGTATTTGCAGTTGTAGTTGGTCTTGCCTCCCCCTTTGGAGTCGTTCAAGTTTTTTCAATCTTTGGTCCATGCTTTTTGTTCGGGTACCGTAACGATGCTAAGTCGATAGACTTTTTTTCGGTTCCCAGGTTAACTGAAATAATTTTACTCAATTAGGGTCTTTTAATGGTCCTTAATGCACATGATGTTATGTAATGCAAATGCATGAAATGAATGCAAAAAGAGACGTTGATTCTTGGTTCAATTCTATTAGAACAACTTTAATAGAAAACAAATCTCTTTACATAAAGCAGATATATATACGGCTTTGTCCTCATAGACGGAGACATTCGATCCTCTTCTTTTTTCGTTAAGATAAATCTCACGAACTCTTCAAAAGGGACATCTCTTCTATCTCCCTTTTGCTTGATCCGGGCCGCGACTCATTGCTCATTCATCGTCATGATGCTCGTTGGCTTCTCTTTGAGAAAGTTCAGCGACTCTCGAATAATCTTTGTCATCTTGAATCCTCGGGCAACGGAGCAATAGTTGTGTAGTCCTCCATTAAACTATCATCCTTCTCTTATCACGTTTTCTTGGACCATATTCGGACAACCGTATTATTATCTACTTTATCAAGAAACCCATTTCCTTATGACAAGCTCTCTATTTAACAACCGAACGTGAATCAACACCTCTTTTTATGATGAAAATGCAATGCAATCATAACAAAAGAAAACAGGCTAGTACAAAGCAAAAGCAAGCAAGAATAAATAGAACACCTATTCAGGTGACTACTAGGGGTTTGTAATGGTTTTACCTTGGGTGGGATCCTAAGGTCTTCTACATGTGGTTTGGTTCTAAAGCAAAGGTACCCAAACTAGCAGATTCCTCAATCCTCACCCATTATAGGCTCAAACGGATCGAGTTCAGTTCAGGGGAATACATTTCCCTTTGGCTGCACGGAGATGAAAATCTCACGAAGACATAGGTACGGATGTATCCCGGAAGCGATCCACTATCCTGCACGGAGGTGAAAACCTCACGAAGGAGTAGCTTCTCACTCCCACTTAAAAAGGTATGACCAAAGGTCATGCAATGCAATGTACAAAAGATGCCAAAATTTAAGCCAACACAGCAATCATAAACCACAATAATGGAAATTGTAATAAAGACGAATGAAATGCAATGAAAGGATCGTATATTTAAACCAAATTTTCAATTTTCGACAAAAACACAAAAAGTAATCAACTCGTGGCTTGACTCTCTTATTTTGGGTCCCCAGTGGAGTCGCCAAGCTTTTGACACCATTTTTTTGACAAAACGGGGTCGACTTGGATTTTGAAAACGAAAACGGGAGTCGCCACCAATCCTTTTTGATAAGGTGTGATCGGATCACCTTGAAAAGTGGTTGTTTTTAATAAATGATTTGATTTTATTAAAACAACAGTTTTGGTCCACGAAATTTAGAAAATCGGGTTCGGGAGTCGGTTACGCACGAGGAAGGATTAGCACCCTCGATACACCCAAAATTGGTACCTAGTTGATTACTTAATGTCTTAATGTCAAAAACTAAAAACTTAAAACTTAAAAGAGATTTAAAGTACGATCCTAAAAAAACTTGAATGACATGGATTAAGATTTAAGAAGATATTTGGCTATTTGTTCAAAATGAAACCCAGCACATTAGTACACGTTTCATCGAATTTCCAAACGCAAAATATTGCTTTACTCTAAAATTTTAAAGGATATTTGGCTATTTGGTCGAACGAAAAAATCGAAACCCAACACATTAGGGCACTCTTTCTCGAATTTCCAAATGCAAAATATTGCCTTTATTATTTTTTAGAAATCCTCATATCGAGAAAACAACATGTCATATCCAATGCATTAGGACACAACGTATCAAATTCCCGATATGAGAATACATGCCAAAAATTTTACGTATTTAAAAGATATTTAACTATCTCGGATTTTAGAAAAAGGTATCACGCCCAGTAAGTTAGGAAACGATCTTTTCTTAATTCTCGAGATCATTTAAAACTTGGGAAAAAGGATCATGCCCAGTAAGTTAGGACACGATCTCTTCTTAATTCCCGAGATCGTTTAAAACTTGAGTTTGAAGAGATTTGCGTATTTAGATTTATTATGAAAATCGAAACCTAGTAAGTTAGGGTACGACCTTCTCGAATCTAAACACGAGATTTTGCTTATTCAAAAATCATAATTTACGCATCGAATTAATCTAACATGAAATAGTAGAAACGAAACCTGATGTTAATATCCGTAATAAAACAATAATAAATACGATAATGTAAGCATAAATGATACGAGCAACAACAACAAAATAATAATTAAATAAATAAAAGATGTCAAAACAATTATACGTGAAACAATAAACAACTAGGTCTAAAATATTTCATAAGAATAATGATGAAAATATAAATAAATACATAAATATAAGATAAAACAATAATAACATTACAAAATAAATAAAATTATAAAAGTAGGAATCTATGTATGTATATTTATATAACAAAGTTTAAAATGAAAGAAAATGTACAAATAAGTAAATAATAATATTAACATTAATAATAGAATAACAAATAATCTAAAGTTTTAAAAAGAAAAGGAAAAAGAAAAATATATATATATGTATATATAAATAATTATAATAATATATAATAAGACAAATATAAATAAGATATAATAATAGTAATACTTTGAAGGTATAAAACGAAATAAATAATAAATAATAAAATAATATAATAAGAGAATTATATATACAAAGAAAAAGTATATATATGTAAAATAAAATAATAAAGCTAAAAATAATGCAAAACTAATTAATATATTAATACTAATAAATAAAAGGAAAATAAAACTAATAAATAATAATAATAATAATAATAATATCAAATTATTGTTTTTAATAATAAAATAACCTAAATACAAACAGAGGGCTAGATTGAATTAAAAAATAACATTTGGGGTCAAATCGCAAATAAAATAAAGGGGAAGGACCACGTTGAATGCGTAAATAACAAGGAGGGACCAAACGGGCAATAATCCTGTCCCTCCAAAACGAATAGCTTCGGGGAGGATCGAATTGAGAGCCAAAATAAATTGTAGGGCAAATTTAAAAATAATAAAAAACTTAAATGCAAAACAATTTAAAAACGGAAGGGCTAAAAGTGCAATTAGCCCTTCCGCTTAAAACACGCGAACCCTAGCCTAGAGCGGCGCACCTAGGGTTAGGGTTACCCTTTTTTTTGTTATTTTCTGATTTGGGCTGATTGGGTCTATTGGGCTGTTTTGGGCTAGGTGATTTGTGTTAGGCTTGGGTAGATTTAGGTGGGTTTGGGTATTGGGCCATTTTGGTCTTAAATTTTGGGTAGTGGGATTGGGGGAAAATTGGGCTGTACAGATATGATAGTCCACAGTCTATTTCCTAAGAACAACAACCTTGGACAAAAATAATAATTATATAACAAATATATAATATTGCATTCATTCACATGCATTTCTCTTAACATGCGAATAATTGTAAGAATGTCACATTTTATCAAATATTAATCAAATAAGATGAAAAGAGAGATTTGGTACCGGTTTACACCATAACATAGCACACCCTGTTCTGATACCAGTTTTTGGAAAATTCTCGGTTTGAAAATGGTTTTCTTGCACAGCAAAAAATTATAATTTTGAAAATTAACCCGATTTTTTATATTTATAGCAATAAACCTTAACAGAATTCGTACCTATGTTTACTGCTTAACGGACGTTTGTTGTCCTCGAATTTCAACCAAATGATCATCTCCAATATTCACTTACCATGAAACGCTTCGAGTGTCGAACCAATTAAATCGAAACATGAAATTAGAAAAAAATTCCTCTCCTTTTGGGGTGAAAATGAAAATTCTCCCTTCTTAATGGAAACCGGTAGAATTTTTATTCCAAAAATAATCTCTCAAAGTTGTGTTGATAGTTCTACCAGTGTCATCTATTTATACGAAGAGAAGGTAGAACCCTTGTTGAGTTGTAGTGGTTTACTTCAAATAAAAAACAGCAACCTACTTAGAATAAGACTAGGGTGGACGACGAACCCTAGTATTCCTATTAGGGTTGCCGCACCCTTTATGTCATTGAGGGGTTTTTGGGTCTCTCTTACGTGGGTTCTAATTACGAGTACTTCCTGGGCTTTTTTGACCCAGTACTCTATAATGTGATCCAACCGAATTCAATTTTTCTATTTCCCAAAATAAAATTTAATATTTATATATATATAAAAAATTTCTCATCCCTATTTTAGCCCCAGCAAGATTTTGACGATTTTACCCTTGATAAAATTATGATACTTTTGCCCCTTCTAAAATTTCGAGAAAATATGTTCAATATTGCAAAAATCAACATGTTCACTATAACCAAATTATTTATTTTTATTTTTGAGCTTGAAAATAATAAAAAAACATAAACTCATTCTTTCGATAGTTTTTTAAGTAATCCATATAGGATTGCAGATGAATAATTTCCATTTCCATTTTTATTTTTGGAAACCTAAATTCATTTCCAAATGATTTCATTTCTCCATTTCAGAAAAAACCATAATCATTCCTGAATATTTCCTATTTCTTTTTCCTATTCATTTCGTTCATTTCTATTCAAACAGAAAATTGATTTCTGGTTTCAATGAGCTAGCGAAAGGACCGATTGGACATATGTAATTGATGCTCAAATGATTTATAGTTAAGTTTTAGCGTTTGACCTATTGATTATAAACTCATTTAGTCATGAAGTCATTCCACTATAGTATCGTGACTGAGCTCTCCCCAATGACATACCATTACGAAAGCAACTACTCAGTGCTCGTCCAATGACATTGTGATAAATGTGTTACCCTCATAAGATATCATTGATATCTTTGGGACAATATTCGTTCTCCTAATATGAATCTATTTTATCTCATGGTAACCATTACATCTTCTTTCATGAAAAATCAATTACTATCAAATAGTGATCAAGTCATTCATATCAAAGACTGCCGATCCGTAGCCGTTTTTACTTTTCATCAACAATGTAATGCCAATGAGAGGATATCATTGACCCATGTTTTGGGCTATCAATTCCACTGTTGTAAATGATGCTACATACTATAAAAGTCGTACACCCAATGCACCAGCTTTCGGTTTGTAACAGCCCGAATTTGGGGCTAGTCGAAATAGTGGTTTCGGGACCACAAATTTGACGAGAAAAAAATTATTTTCATTATATTTTATGGTTTACGATTTCACAAAATGATTTTGTGAAAATCTCGTTCGAAAATTTTGACATTTGGGCACTCAATTTAGTCAAAAGGACTAAATTGTAAAAAGTGCAAAAGCTGAGTTCTATATGTTAGAGGTGCTCAATTGTTATGAAATTTTAAATTGGAGGTCTTTATATGGTAATTAGACCATTGGTTAAGTTGGTGGACAAAAATGGGTATGGTTAGGCATGTTTCCAAAGTTTTTCATTAAGGGCATTTTGGTTATTTTCTTATTAAAATGAATTAAAAACAAAATTAAAAGCCAATTTTTGTCCATCTTCAACCCCTAGGCCAAAAATTGCATGGAGAAACCATGGCTAGGGTTTTTCAAGCTTCCAAGCTCGATTGGTTTGTGTTTAAAAATTTACCCATGAATGATATGCATGTATTTTGATGTTTTATGGAAGAATATGAATGTTTGGAGTGTGATAAACGATTTGTACTAAGTAATTTTCGATGAAAATGCCTAAAAGGATTATTTTGTAAAAGTTATAAAATATGTCACAAGTGTGTGAATAAGTGAGTATTGTGGACTGCTATAGTTATGAAAATGGTTCAGCTAGGCCTAAAATGCAAGGAAATTGAATAAAAAATATTTTACGAGCCTAGGGACAAAATCATAATTTTGTGAAACTTTAGGGGCAAAAACATAATTTTTTCAAAGTATGATTTTTGGACTGGAATGAATAGTGTGAAGGTTATATAAATTAAATGTATTGTTATAAATTAAGAAAGACGAGAAATTGAAATAGATCGATAAAAAGAAAAGTGAGAAAAAGTGAAAAAAATTCTCGAATGAACTTTTGGAATAAAAAGGGATACGAAAGAAGTGACAAAAATGATCACATGTGTGGCACGGATTGTGTGTAGGCCACTATGTAAAAGTAAAGTGATGGTCACGTGTGTAGTACTATGTACTACGTGTACCGGAATGATAGGTCGCATGTGTAGTACTATGTGCAGGCTACTATGCGTACCGGATAGTTACGATCACGTGTGTAGTACTATGTGCAGGCTACTACGTTTATCGGATGGTAATAGTCACATGTGTAGTACTATGTGCAGGCTACTATGTGAACCGAACATCATTGATTAGTAAGGTGATTGCTATGTGCTGATTCCACCGGACATCATTGATTAATAAGGTGGTTGCTATGTGCTAAATCCACTGAGTATCTGTTATTATTACGAAGTGTTCATTGGGAAATTGACTAAGTGTAATTGAATGATGAATATAGGTGTGGAATTGAATTGAATATCGACTTAGAAATGGAAAAGTGAATTTTGAATTGAATTGTGATTGAAAGTGAAAAAGTGAAATTATGAAAGAGTATATTTAGCAATAAAATAGTTTAGATAGCAGCAGTTGTGTGACTTTGAAAAATCACAAAAAATGGTGGAGATTGAATTAGAGGCTGAATAATATATGAAATTGAAGCTAAATGAGTCTATTCTCACATAAAAGAAACAGATCAAGTTTTGAGATATTTGAAGTTTAGTTATACAGAGTCAGAATGAGTTCAGAATCCCCTGTTCTGACTTTGGAAAATTTTAAAAAATTTTTAAAAAATAATTATGGGATAAAGTTTACATGTTTAGGATACTAAATGAATCTATTTTCAAGAGAAACAAATAGAAACAAAATCCGAATACTGTACAATGAGATAATTAATTTTTAGTGAAGAGAGGTTAGAACTATCGAGTAGTGAAACAGGGGAAATTTAAAGAATAAACTGTACTATTTGGCTAAACCAAAAATTCTGAAAATTTTATGGTAAGAAGATGTGTGAATATAGTTTTGGGGAACATTTATGGATCTTAATTTGGAGTTCTGCAGCTCCAAGTAAAAATAATTTAGTGACTCTGACTCGAATAGACAACTTTGAATATACATGTGAGTGAATAGTGAAATTGTAGTTAATGTTGTTTAAGTGTGTTATACACATTAAGGATGTGGAATGGAGAGGAGGAGGAGAAAATTGGAAGAACATATGAATGATTTGTGTATAATTGGCCGTATGCTCGGTTATAATCGATAAACAATTAAAAAGAAATGATGTTTATAATTGTGCATTATTAGTTATAGTTAAAGTTCATGTGAGAAAATAAAGTTTCATAGTATGTGTATGTGTTATAGTTGGTATATGATTTGGTATGTAGCAATGTCAGAAATGGTTTATGAATTAACTCATGTTGATAAGTTTGATACATAAATAAATGTGGTGCTTATCCATGCTTATAATGCTTATACTATATGTTTATTTGGCTAGCATGTTTGGTGTGTATACTTAGGCTTTGGCCAAGTTGTCGCTGGATTATGCCACATTAAATTTATAAAATTATGCATTGAGATGGTAAATGTCTAGATGAAAATATGCTTGTGATCATAAAAGGGTGGTAAGGTTTAAAGCTTGTAATCTTTATTAAAATGGTTTATCATGTGGTTAGTCTTCAAAAAGACTAGCTTGCGACTATGGTTGAGTGTAATGTTTATATCTTGTGTGATATGCATAGGAAACGAGAGTGGAAAGGAAATGAAATACTAGGTTCATGCTTGAAGTGTAAAATGATGCAAAAAGGGGACGTTAAGTTAAACGATAAATATGTATTAGTATTGAACTTAATGAAATTGAATTGTACGTGAATTAAATGGAAATTGCAAATGATATGATTTGAATTAAATGAATTATTGTGGTATTGAAATGTATATTGGATTGAGAAATTGAATTGAATCGTGAAAATGAGTATCGTGAATTAAATGAAATGGAAATGAAGTGTTGAATTGCATGAGTATGTATTGGGTCTCAGAAGCCCTATTTGTTACAAATATAGTACTTTGAAGTTATAACGTGAAAATTTATAAAAGCATGTTAAAAATTTGAAGAGTTTAAATTTGAATAAAATTTTATAACTCGGTTTAACATGTTTATAAGTGTATGTGTTCTGGTAATGCCTCGTACCCTATTCCGGCGTCGAATACGGGTAAGGGGTGTTAAAATGTGACATCGCCAGATTCGGTCATAATGTTTAGACTCGATTTGGGGTGTTACATTTCGGTTCCTTATCTATTTGGACTCAGACTTTTACTTACATCAAAGTGTACGAGTCACACATACATATTCTGCCATCCACTGAGGATTTAAGTATTCCATACTATGAACGTAACAAATGAATAAATCCATAAACAGATTTAGGATCTATTTTGCTTGGGTCCTGTCCGATGTATTGTCAGTCCGGTTAGTCACATATATGTCTCTATCTTCTAGGAGTCATCCGCTTCGATGCCCAAAATAAGACATCTCCCCAATTGGACTTGATAGACGACATATTAGTCTTTTAATCGGTTTTCTCATTTTCAATTAGACTAAGGACATTTTTAAGTTCATCTACTAATACAAATTGTCGTTTAGTACTGCGATCCGACCACGTAATACCGCTTAGTATTTGTTAAACATTTAGAAAACTCATGAGCAACATTTGCTTCCATTTTGCTTTGCATGTAAAAACCATTTGAGGACAATTATACAAAATATATTAATTTAATCAATGAATTTGTTTTATTAACTAACCTATTCAAAACAATATTACGAGTTTACAAATGAATCTACTACACTTAGGGCAATAAATCCAACACCATTTCCATCGAGGTTGAAGGACAAGCAAAGAAGGGATGAGGAAGAATTTGTAAGTTTTCTAAACCTTTTTAAGTCCCTTAATGTAAATTTTCCATAGCTTAAGCTAATAGATAAAATACCAAAATTTTTCAAAAACTTAAAAAGGGATTATGTCTAGGCACAGAAAACTAAAGAAAGGTGAGCAAATAAAAATTGACGCTTCTTGTAGTGAGATAATTGCTTGTAAAATACCCCTAAAGCTAAAAGATCCAGGAAGTTTTACAATTCCTTTGGAAATAGGGAACAAGCATTTTAGCAAGGTCCTTTGTGACTTAGGGGCCAGCATAAATTGAATGCCCTTATCCATGTATTTGAAACTCAGATTGGAGGACTTAAAAAATACGAAAATTACACTACAATTAAACACTAGGTCCCTAGTACACACCAAGGGTATACTTGAAGATGTATTGGTTAAGGTTAGGGGTTTTATAATCCCTATCGAATTTGTCATCCTAGACTTTTAGATCGACCATTGATTTTGAAATGAACAAATTAATCATGATAATCAATGGTGAAATAGAGGTATTCAAATGTGGCCATGAATCTCAAAATGTTGAATACAAGAATAAAATAGGGGAAGATTGTTACGTAATTTCCTTTAGCACCCCTAACGACCTTAGTCAAAGGTATGTTTTTGGTTCGATGTGTTTAGGAACCAAAGGAGCAAGGGAGTGCAATAGGTTGAAAAACATCAAAAGAAAATTTCATCGCTGGATCGACCAAGATGACTGAGAAAGGAGCAGGATGGTAATCTGCAGAACTCTAGGGCTACTAGATCAGTCCGGTAGCCACACTTTATTTTAACTTAAAAATTTCATAATTTAAAGCAAATTTTTTTGTACATGTGAATTTCAAATTTTGTTTTGATTTTAATTAGGTTAGGAAGTTTTAATTAGTATAGGATTTCGGTCGTAGGCAGCTATAGGGAATCTATTAGGGACCTAAGAGAAATTAGGGGTAAAACATAGGGACCGACACATCAATTACTCAAAATTGGAGAAATTTAGGGCAATGCCGCGACACCAAACCTCGGTGTTGGAAAAATAAACTTTGAAGATACCTAGATTTCAAAATTTAAGGCTACGCCGCGACACCAAATTCCACTATCACGGCAACGAACCTTGGTGTTGTGAAACCAAACTTTGAAGCTCCAAAGATTTCAAAATTTAAGGCGATGTCGTGACACCATATTCTAGTGTCGCGATATTGCACTTCGAACTTAAAAAACATTTCAAAATTTTACCCTGTGTCGTGACACAGCACCTCAATGTCGCGATATAGAAGTTTGAACCTAAATTATAATTAAATTTTTGGTATGTGTTGCGACAGAAAATTTAAAACCCAAAAAACCTAGAGCATTCGAAGTGTGGTGTCGCGACACCAACCCTCAATGTTGAAACATCAAAATAGGGTCTACAGTTCCAAACCCGAATTTTCAAGTGACCCAAATGTTTAATATATATACTAAAAATATTTTTTACCCTAATCTCCACCTCTAATCACTTTCGAAACACCCTTCTAACCTCCGAATAGCAACCGAACCTCTCCCCACTCTTCACCACTTCTATTTTTCACTGTTCTCCGTTAGTGTGCTGCCTCTCCTCACATCACTGTTGCTGATATCGCTGCTCCACATCCTTGTTGACGGCTGAACCTACAAACAATTTTGGTGATAAACTTCTTTCACCCTTATTGTTTTAGTTTTTTCATTTTAAATATTTAGATTAATGTTTATATTGAATTATCAATGGCTCCAAGGAAAGATTCTCGCACTACACAATCAAAAAAGTCAAGGGAATTGATTCCACTCATTTCTCTTGCCAAGAGCTTGAAAAATACTTTTTAGACCTCCTAGGTAAAACTTTTATTTAAGAACGTGGGTTCAACCCTTCGTTCAATCAATGTGACGATATATGGGATATAATTCGTGCGAACCAATGGATGGAGTTTTGCCTTACACCAAAAGAGTCGGTGATCGACTCTATGGTATAGGAATTTTATGCATCCTTGAAATATCAGGAAAAGAATAAGGCGCCGAATGTCAATTATAGGCATGTAACTATTCGAGGGAAAGAAGTCTTGGTTACGCCTAAGGATATTTGTCAATTTTACAATGCACCATATTATCATCAATACTTATTTGAAGAATTAGAAATTTATTATTTTCGTGAGATTGATATGGATAAGATTGCAAAATACTTAACCAAAAGGCGAGGCGTTTGGAAACACCAACTTAGCACGAATGTCCCATTTATCTTTAATTAATCCAGAATGTTTCCGACTACAAAGATGTCAATGCAGTTTATCTACATACGTATTTCTTCGACTCTTAATGTTTCTAATGTTAATGCTTTTCGACCTGTATTACTTTATTGTATTTCACAGCAGCGATAGGTTTATATCGGCACATGTATTTACAAGTTGGTGCTTAATTGCATCAGTGGTAATAAGGTGAGGATATTTTTCCCACACCTCATAATTGGTTTGTGTAGGAAAGCGAAGGTGTCGATGTTGGCAATCAAGTAATTTGTCAAGCCAACTAAAAGCCTGCTCGAGAACTCTATTTATACACAATATTTTAAGCTCAATCGCAAACACATTCAAGACTGGAACAAGCAATGAAAATAGAATATGGACGCTCCACCATCCCTCAAGCACAAAACAAAGAAAAAAGACCAAAGGAGCCAAATGACTAATGACATGACCGATATGGGATGGGTCATCCAATGGATGCAATGGATGACACCGTTGGGCATGGACTACACCTGAAAATTTAGGATTCCCATATCCGAGCCACCACCAAATGGGTTTCCACCCATGCCACAAGTTGACGAGGAATGGGAGGAGGAAGAAGGCAACGACCAAGAAAGAGAAGAAGAGCCAGCCTCGAAAATGATTAAGACGAGATGTTCTGATTAGAGTAGCCATCAGTCAGAGGAGTTAAGATCCACACCCTGAGCCGCATAAGCCCCACTAGCTCTATAGGTGTGATATGGCAGCCACACCAGACACGGGTCCAGCGAAGGACCCGATGATTGAGAAGCATCGACCAGATGCTAAATCTGATAAAAAACTTCTAAACTTTTTAGTTTAATTTTTTTGGGACTTGTAATTTTTATTTTTGGATTATTTTATTTTGTTTAGACTTGGTTTATTTATTTTTTCATTAGTTTTCTTTTAGATAATTTTTGTGTAGGATGAGGCACTACATTTTGGAGCTAAACTAGCGCGAGGAGAACTATCCAATCACATCCGAGGCCCTTCAATGCTAAAACTGAGTAGTCTTTTCTCCTATGTTTGGGATACACATTAGGGACAATGTGCCAAATAATGTGTTTATGGGGGGTAACATATAAATCTTTCAAAATATTTATGTTTTTCTGATTTTTTTATTTTTCGTTTTTGTGTGTGTTTGTTCGTGCTCTAGCTTATAGCAATAAAAGTGACTGGTTAGGAGCATGTAAACATGATTTTGTGTTTAAATTGTAAATATTATTCGATAGCAATTGAATTTAGGTTGTTCAATATGACACTATTTAGTTCATTTTATTACAATTTTAATAGGTGAAAGTGTATTAAATGCACCAAGTGACTGATAGGTACATGAAAACAATATATGTTAGTTTGAATAACATTTATTAGTATGTTAATATTTAGTTAATTTTAGTCCAAGAATTGAGACAATTAGGGATGACCTAATGCGTTGTTTTGTAGACATTTTCGAGCCAAAAAGCCGACCTTAATTTAAAATCCCTAGTACCCTAATTTTGAGCCTAGTTTCTTATTCCTTGATGAACCACAATGGAAGCCCTAAGCCTTAAAATATAATCTATTGATCTAATTTTCTTGGTCCTAGCACGAACTTAGACGTTGGGCCATTGATATTGAGGATTAGGTAGATACTACATAGTGGTTTTGTAACACCCTTAACCTGTCTCCGTCGTCAGGTTAGGGTTATAGAGCATTACCGAACAGTCAAAAAATAGTTATTAATAAATCATTAATTAAATGAATCACATTTAATAACATATAAAACCTAAGCATTTTGTCCCTAAATCGAACCTTCGAGGCCTTAAAAATAGCTTTGAAATAATCTGAGACTAATTTGAAACAAATCAAAATTTTTAAGAAAAAGAAGCAAATTTTGGCAAAAAGCGGTCACACGATTGTGTGGCTAGGTAGTGTGACATCACTCTAGGCTGTGTAACATTCGAACAAGGAACACACGGCCATGTCCCAGCCCGTGTCCTCACCAATGTAACTCATTGAGATACTCATTGAGATGCCCTAGACGCCCGTGTGCCAGGCTGTGTGCTAGGCCATGTAACTCACTGATTTGAAACACTAAGAAAATTCGAGATGACATACAACCATGTCATAAGGCCGTGTGTATCACATAGCCATGTGACATCTTGTGACCCAAGTCATGTGAACCCAAAATTTACCTAAAATCAATCCAGTTCAAAACCAATTCCTACCTAACAATTCATGCCATTTGGGCACACCTTCAAGGGGGTCAAATATCATCCAAACATATATAAACATGCTACTAAAAAACAACCTAATTCACCTAACCAATATGCCATTCAAAGGCACCACAATTGTACCAAAACTTCAACTATCAAAACATGCCAATATTGCCTTACTTCATGCATGATAACCTAGTTCAATTATGTGTCAAATATGCCATAAATGACCATTTCTAAACTATCATCAACATACCAAGAATATTGCATTTACAAGCATTTGAAAGTACCAAAACGACACATCTTGGTGAGGTATTAAGGTTCATCGAACCAAATACAAACTTGAAAACATATATGTATACCAAAACACCGTTATCATATTTACAACATACCACTACAAAACATATACAAACTATCTAAAATCAAAATGTTTTAATCAACTAATACCCCTTAGATACATGCCAAAAACACAAAAGAGGACATCACCGACATTGACTAAGTGGATTCTTGTAGGATGCTGAGTCTGAGTCTACTATTTACCTAACCTGTAATAATGGAAACAATCCACATTAAGTAGATAAACTTCATGTTTAGTCCAATCGATACATGAGACATCCAATCCACAATAAGGTTATATGAACAAAAAAGGATAAAAAAAATACCAACTAAATTGAGCTTCAAACTAAAACAACAATGGTCGAATATGCTTTTTCCCTTCACCAAATCGACATGCAAAGTAATAAGGCTTAAAAATCATTTCACATCTCCACTAAGCTATTTGTTTCCTTTATTTTATTTTCTTTTTATTTTCCTTTTTATTTTATTCTAACATAATATACTAACTTAAATGTTAACATATAGTTAATATATATAACATATGTCATACTCTCATAAATGTCCACTATGAAAACTCATATGAGTAATGGTCAATTTCTTTAATTAGTCCCTTAATCTAATTTTATCACATACTTAATTCATATTTTTATCACTTATTTGATTTAGTCCCCTTACTTTAATTAAACACTTAATACTTAAAATTACCTAACTATCATTCAATTCCCTCCTTAGGCAAATCTAAAAATATTTAATGAAAATACTTATAAACCCAATTCACGAAAATAGGGTCTCGAAAGTACATTTCCCGACATCCTTAACTTTCAGGTCGTTACAAATTTGTTTCCTTAAGAAATTTCATCCCCAAAATTTAATTGAAAAGAGGTGAGGATATTGAGACCTCATCGTTTCTTTCGATTCCCACGTCGCTTCCTCGATGCTACGGCTACGCCGAAGAACTTTCACTAATGGGACTCGCTTGTTACGTAACAGTTTCACCTCACGAGCTAAAATCTCAACCGGTTCTTCTGCATATATCAGATTAGGTTGAATTTCAATTTCTTCTGCCGACATAACATGAGACGGATTCGATCAATATCTTCTAAGCATCGACACGTGGAAAACATTATGTATTTTCTGTAGCTCTACTAGTAGTGCTATTCGATACGTAATAAGTCGAACTCTTTCAATGATCTCATATGGACCTATGAAACCAGGGCTCAATTTCCTTTTTCTTTCGAAACGCAATACATTCTTCCACGGTGATACTCGTAATTGAGTATTCATTGTTCCGTCGTTTCAAATCTGCATACGATTTCTATCTATCAAAGGCTGCTTTTAATTTGTCTCAAATCACCTTAACCTTATACTTTGTTTCTTGTATTAACTTTATCACTCAACTCGGACCAGCAAACCAATGCTCGACATCGACGACCGTATAAAGCTTCGTATGGAGCCATTTGAATGCTTGTTTCAAAACTATTGTTATAAACGAATTCTACCAAGGGTAAATAACACTCCTAACCTAACTAAAAGTCAACTACGCAAGCTCTAAGCATGTCTTCCCATATTTGTATGAGACGCTCTGATTGTCCATCCGTTTGCAGGTGAAAAGCCTTACTAAAATTGAGTCTCATACCAAGATATTCATACATTTGCTTCCAAAATATTGAAGTGAATCGAGGATCTCTATCGGATATGATGGATATAGATACGCCATGTAATCTGACAATTTCATGGATGTAAACTTCAACTAACTTTTGAAGTGACCAATCTGCTTTTACTGCGATAAAGTGAGCTAACTTGGTAAATTGATCCACTATCACCCATACTTAATTTTTCTTACTTAAAGATAATGGTAACCCAGTTGTAAAATCCATCGTTATGCGCTTCCATTTCCACCCAGGGATCGATATGGGCTGAAGAAGTCTCGTAGGAACTTGATGCTCTGCTTTCACTCGTTGACACGTTAGACATTTGCTCACAAATTCAAATATTTCTATTTTCGTCCCTAGCCACCAGTATAACTCTCACAAATTGCGATACATTTTTGTTCCACCTGGGTGCATAGAAAAAGGACTTTCATGACCTTCTCGAAGTAATATGTAACACCCCTAACCCGTATCCATCGCCGAAACAGGGTTACAGATCATTACCGAATTTACAGATCAGACAGACAGAAATTTCAAACACTTCATATCATATAGCATTCATGTCAAAAACAAATCAAATTCATACATGTTGTCCCTTATACAAGCCCTTAAGGCTCAAAATATGTATTAGAAACAAATCAGGACTAAAAAAAAAACTCAGAAAATTTTTTAAAAACATTTAAAATTTTCAAAACTGCAGGGGTCACACGGCCGTGTGGGCATTCGAAATAGGGACACATGGCCATGTCCCAGCCCGTGTAACTCACTGACTTGGGTCACATGGCCAAGCCACACGCTCGTGTGCTAGGTCGTGTGAGCATACTGACTGGCACTCTTTAGAAGATACAGGGAACACACGGCCGTGTCACCTAGCCGTGTGTCACACATGGCTAAGACACACGCTCGTGTCTCTGCTCGTGTGGACGAAAATAGGCCATTTTACAAGCCATCTTTCTCACCCAAATTTGCACACATACACAAGCTATAATCAAGCATCAAAAACAAATAAAATCAAGCCTCAAACATGTAGTATATTCACATACAACCAATATTCCCTTAGGAAGCTCAAATGATAATATGCAAACATGTATAAGCATATACACCATTAAATCAAATAAGCCAATAATATACCAAGCCATTTTGCATCACTTCATGCCAATTCACTTACCATCCAAAACATACCATTTCGTACCAATTATACTGCTTAATCACTAGAATCAAATGACTATATAAATCATTTCCATCAAAACACCAAATTTACCATAATGAAGCACCATTTGTTTTTCTTAAACTACAAGACATATAACATATACACATTCAACTACTAATTCACCTTTCATTATTCCATCATAAATCAAGACATTCATCTATCATATAAAGCAACTTATATACATACCAAAATAAGCCATTATATCATTAAGATACCAAAAACTCGACCACATCAAATGACCATTTCCAACAACCAAACACATGGCTAATATTACCCGAAATATATGCCATTATAACCGAACATATGCCATTATAACCAAAATGTAACCAACTAAAAGTACCAAAAGAGTTGATGGATAGTGTGATATAACTCCGACAAGCTTCCAAGCCAAACGAGGTTCGCTATAAAACATAGAAAACAACACAGAGTAAGCATTTAAGCTTAGTAAGTTCATAAAACATATAATTTAACTTACCATTTAATCATAATTTAGGTAAGTTAACATAGCATATCCTAATCAATTTGGCCAAAAGCCTAAACACATGTTCACCAACATATTAGTCATGTAATTCACATATAAAATCCAATACATATGGATGAATTCAACAAATAACCACATCTGAAATACATGTATTATTCATTTCATACATCAATGTATCATGTAACATCACTTTCATGTATTTCATATAAATACCTGTAATGGTTCATATAATCTCGTAACAGAACTGTGCCCGTTGAACCATTTAGAATATCGTTGGATACGCGGGTAGCATACACGAGGTGTACTAAACTGTAATTTGTCAATTCTTGTACATGTATGCTTATACGAGCTGAAAATCAGTATGCTCTTACGAGCTATAATTGGTAAGCTCTTTTGAGCTGAATAACAGTAAGCTGAGCTGAGTATCGGTAAGCTCATACGAGTTGAAATCGATAACCCTAATGACATGTCATTTGTATCTTACGAATTCTTAAGGTTCAAATGGGGCTCGGTAGTCATCGTACGTCATCGAATATGCGATCAGTATTCATTCATGACAATTACACAATTCACAAACATATAATTCAATTTAAAACAAATAAATGTACAATTTAATTACACGAACTTACCTCGACGAGTGTACGTAGATACGAAGGCGACTAATCTGATATTTTCCCTTTGCCTCGATCTAACTCCGTACGATGTCTGACAGGATCTACACGAATGAATTTAACTCATTTCAATATAATTCTCATTCAATTTAGTCCAACACATATTTTGGTAAAATTACCATTTTGCCACTATACTTTTAATTCTTTGCAATTTAGTCCTTATCTCATAAAAATGGAAATTTGCACAATTTCATTACAACCCATCATAGCTAAATTATATACATGCTTATAACAGCCCACATTTTTCACAAATTCACAATTTTACCATACAATTTATCACATTTTTCAATTTAATCCTTAATTAATAATTTCATCAAAAATTCTGTTACAAAAGTTGTTTATCTAACAACAACCATTCATTTTCTACCATTAAACTTCAAAAACTTAACATGTTTATCAATGGAAAAACTCAAATACTTTAATAGTTTCACAAATTAGTCCACGGACTAGCTAGATTAAGCTACAATGATCCCAGAAACATAGAAATCATTAAAAACGGGACAAAAATCACTTACTTATTAACAAATTAGGGTTGGCCAAAACAAGCTTCTTCCATGGCTATTCTAATCCTCCATTTTCTGTTGATGAAAGAAATAAAGAAGAAAGCTTTAATTTGGTTTTATTTATTTTATCTTTAGTAACTAATTTACATAATTAACCTTTCAATAATTGAAAATTTACTTAATATGCCAAGCCAACATCTTCTACTATCTCAGTAATGGGCTATTTACCATAAGGACTTCCACATTAAAGTTCTATAGCTATTTAATACCTTTAGCTAATAGACCACAACTTTTACAGTTTATGCGATTTAGTCCATTTATCAAATTAAACATGTAAACGATAAAATTTCTTAACGAAATTTTTATACGGTATTTCTATCATGCTGTAGACAGTAAAATAATAATAAAATGAATTTTTTGACTTTGGATTTGTGGACTTTGGATTTGTGGTCCTGAAACCACTATTCTGATTTAACTGAAAACGGGCTGTTACATACTACCTCCTTTAATTTAGTATTACCAGGGATGCAAATTCAATTTTGAAACTTCAGGCAATCACAATCATCAATACTAAAGTTTTCAATCGAGCCACCTTGAATCATTTCTCTAATTTTCATCATCTTTGCATCAACCAACTAGCAGTTCTAATCTGATCAAAACAACTCTGATTTGACTTCTAACTCTGCCAACAAGCTACCATCATTATTTAAACTGATTCGAGCAAACATGGCTCGCAGTTCACAAACTGCCTTTCTAGTCAATGCATTAGCTACAACATTAGCTTTTCCAGGGTGATAATCAACCAGACAATCATAATCTTTTAAGAGTTCAACCCAATGGCATTGTCTTAAATTCAAATCCTTTTGTGTTAGGAGATATTTAAGACTTGTATGATTAGTGTATAATTGACACTTCTCACGATACAGGTAGTGTCTCCAAATCTTTAAAACAAAGACTACCGCAATTAAATCCAAATCATTTTTCCTTCTTGCATCAAAATGCAACCCAACCCACTTAACAAAGCATCACTATAAACCTCGAATTCCTTTCCTGACTCAGGTAGAGCTAAAATCGATGCCTCTGTCAACAATTGTTTCAAGTTATCAAAGCTCTCTTGAAACGTCTCACTCTAAACAAATGACATTTTCTTCTAGAGAACCTTTGTCATTGGAATAGCTATTTTAAAAAATCCATTCACAAATCTTCGATAATATCTGGCTAAACCAATGAAACTACAAATTTCTGATACATTCTTCGGTGCTTTCCACTGAACAATTGTTTCGATCTTTTTTGGATCCACTCATATTCCATCAGCTGATATCATGTGCCCCAAGAATACCACTTCTGTTAACAAAAATTCACATTTGCTGAATTTCCCAAACAATTGCTTCTCTTGTAAAACTTGTACCACAATTCATTAGTGTTGTTCATGGTCAACTTCTAATTTATTCAAAATCAGAATGTCATTAATAAAAACAACCATAAACTGATCAAGATACGGTGAAAAATATGGTTCATTAGGTCTATAAATGTTGCTGGAGAATTCGTCAAACCGAAGGGCATCGCCAAAAATTCATAATGACCATAGCTTGTTCGAAAAGTCCTTTTCGGTACATCACTATCTTTTACTTTCAACTGATAGTATCCTGATCTTAGATCAATCTTGGAAAAGGTAGAAGCTACTTTAAGTTGAGCAAACAAATCATCGATACGTGGAAGGGGGTATCAATTCTAAATTATCAACTTATATAATTAACGATAATCAATGTAGAGTCACATCGAAATTGGCAAATAGGGGTCACGTGGCTGTGTGGATGGGCTGTGTAACTTTTGAACAAGGGAAATACGGCCTTGTCTCAGCCCGTGTCCTCACCCATGTAACTCACTGAGATACCTCGCACGCTCGTATGCTAGGCCGTGTGCTAGGTCGTGTAACTCACTGACTTGAAACACTAAGAAACTCCTAGGTGACACATGACCTTGTAACCAGGCCATGTGTGTCACACGGCCGTGTGACAACCCGTGTCCCAGGACATTTGACCCCAAAATTTACCTAAAATCAAGCCATTCCAAAACCAATTCCTACCTAACCATTCATGCCATTTGGGCACACCTTCAAGGGGTTCAAATATCATCCAAACATACATAAACATACCATTTCAAGCAACCTAATTCACCTAACCAGTATGCCATTAAAAGGCACCACAATTATACCAAAACTTCAACTATTATAACACGCCAATTTTCATGCATGATAACCTAGTTCAATTATGTGCCAAATATGCCATAAATGACCATTTCCAAAATATCATCAACATACAAAGAATATCTCATTTACAAGCATTTGAAAGTTCCAAAATGACATATCTTGGTGAGGTGTTAAGGTTCATCGAACCAAATACAAAATTCAAAACATATATGTATACCAAAACACCATTATCATATTTACAACATATCACTACAACACATATAGAAACTATTTAAAATCAAAAGGTTTTAATCAACTAATACCCCCTCGGTACATGCTAAAAACACAAAAGAGGACATCACCGACATTGAGTAAGGATTCTTGTAGGATGCTGAGTCCGAGTCTACTATTTACCAAACCTGTAATCGTGGAAACAAACCATATTTAGTAGATTTTACTTAATTTAATAAATATATATACGTAAGTAAATATAATTCTTCCTTAGTAATACCTATAACCAACCTTCCTCATTGGTTCATCTAACCTTGATGTTTAGTCCAATCGATACATGGCATCCGATGCCTAGCGTATAAACCATAGAAGAGTTATTGCCTAACACTAATGGGATAAACCGACAAATGTGTTCCCAGCACTAGTCAGATAAACTGACGAAAGTGGCGCCAAACGCTAGTCGGATAAATCGACAAATAAATAGTTATTTATTTTCACAATTTACTAATTCATTAGTTAACATCATTATTCAAATATGAACATAAGATTGTATATCAAGTTTTTAAATAATATCTAATTATGAATTAAATAAATGATGAATAAAAGGATTAAGTTCGAGACTACGAACTTACCTTAACAAAAATTAATCGTTGACGTGAGGCTGATAACTACTCCGGTACTTTACTTATTCCACGATTCATGTCCGACCGGTTTGTTTCTTGATCTAAAACAACAATTTAATCCATTCAAACCCTTAAAACATTCCTACTTAAACAACTAATCCATAAATCATGATTTATGCTTTTGCACTCAACTTTTGTTATATGCATAACTCAGTCCCTACCACAACCACTTATTTAGCATTCTTAAATCAAACTTCCTAGCTAACCCCTATAAGGACTCATATACAGTTCCTAAAATCTTATATTTCATAGTTTAACACATGCTACTTTTACAATTCAACATTTTAATCCTTGGAAAATAAAACTAGCCAAAATCATTTAACGAAAAATGTCTATTTAATTACCAAAATTAGTATCCAACAAAATAACACCAAGAACTTAATTTCCCTGCAATGGCAATCTTCTCAAACTTCACTAATTCTAAATATTCCAACATGGGTAAGTGAGTTCATGATCCTAGTGTTCCAAAAATATAAAATAGAAAAAAAAAGGATCAAAACATACCAGCTAAATTGATCTTCAAACTAAAACAACAATGGTCGAATATGCTGTCTCCCTTCACCAAATCGGCATGCAAAGTAATAAGGCTTAAAACTCATTTCCCATCTCCACTAAGCTATTTGTTTCCTTTATTTTATTTTATTTTATTTTTATTTTCCTATTTATTTTATACTAACATAATATACTAACTTAAAGGTTAACATGTCATTAATATATATAACATATGTTCTACTCCCATAAATATCCACTATCAAAACTTATATAATTAATGGTCTATTTCTTTAATAAGTCCCTTTATCTGATTTTATTACATACTTAATTCCTACTTTTATCACTTATTTGATTTAGTCCCCTTACCTTAATTAAACACTTAATACTTAAAATTAGCTAACTATCATTCAATTCCCTCCTTAGGCAACTCTAAAAATATTTAATGAAAATATTTATAAACCCGATTCACAGGGGAAGTACGTTTCCTGACACCCTTGAATTTCATGTCATTATAGGTTTCCAAATTAAAAGAACAATAAGAGTAAACCTAATGGGTAGTATAGTATGGTGAGTATAAGAGTCTTACAAACTTGTGCTTAAATAAAAAATTTGAGAATCAATCAAAAGAAAATGTTTGAAAAGTTTAAAATAGCTGAGCAAGAAGTTCTCAAGAAAATAGAAAAGAAAAGTGAGTGAAAAATGAAAAGATAAAAGAAACAAATTCCCCATTTTTAGTACATTAGTGTCGCTAAGATAGTTGTATTCACTCATACTTTACTATACCTTAGGAATTGGAGATAAAAGGTAGTAAGAGAAGGGGATATAAGGTGGTGAGCTAAAGGGTCTAATCGGGGAAGTATTGGGGTCAATTTAATGTGAAATATTTTCGTACTTTAATTGTTTTGTGAGCCTATTCCTTGATTTTGAACCAATCTAAGCTGCAGAACATTACCAGCTGAAAGACCTATGTGACCTAAGTGATACGATTTATGGATGAAATTTGACTAAATTTTGACATTTCTAATTACTTGTGTTCTTCGAGTATAAATGTATATTTTGTATACCTGTTTCGATGGACCAATGTACTTAACACTCTTGAATTTTTTTGATTTGTAATTTTATGAACTAATGTGTGTGATATTGAAGGTCGAGAGTCAATTGTATATCATGTTAGAGTTACGTATTCATTCATACTATCATATGTACATAGTTTTCATTTAGTCCTTGTATATGACATGCTCAAGCACTATTTGTGTAACACCCCTAACCCGTATCCGTCGCCGAAATAGGGTTACAGAGTATTACCATACAAATAGAATATTTAAACATACATTTCATACATTCTTATAAACACATTATAAAACAATCATTTACATACATATCATCCCTTAATCGAGTCCTCGAGGCTCTAGAAACATCTTAGAAACAATTCGAGACCAGATTCAAAACATTTGAAAAGTTTATGAAAAATTTAGAAAAATTGGATTGTAAGGGTCACACGGCCATGTTGCTGGGCCGTGTGACTCACACGACTGAGACACACGCCCATGTCTCAGGCCATGTAACAATTGAAATAGGGACACATGGCTATGTCCATACCCGTGTAACTCTCTGAGTTGGGTCACATGGCCAAGCCACACGCCTGTGTGCCAGGCCGTGTAACTCTTGAAATAGCCAAACACTCTTGTATATCAGGCCGTGTGCTAGCCTAACTTGCATGAATTAAAACCTACAAGGACACACGGCCGTGTGTCATACACAACTGAGTCACATGCCCGTGTCTCAGGCCTTGTGGATATGAATTGGCCAAAATCAAGCCATTTTTATCACCAAATCAAGCATGTACCTAAAAGCATTTTGAGCACGTAATCAAAGCATGAAAACCTTACCAAAACATGCATGAAATGACCAATTCAATAGACCAAATTCATTCAACCAATATGCCAAACAAGGCACCTCAAATGAATTCCTTCAAATCTTTCCTAAACATGTATACATTACCACATTTTAATCATGCACATCATGTCCGATACCTTTTCAAAACATACCCTATCTTGACCATTATGAAACTAATCCATCACATACCATATTGGTAATTGAAACATGCATCAAACCATTGTTACATTAACAAATACTAAATAGGCATAAAAAGTGCCAAAATGGCACAAACCAACCAACATCACATGGTGCCAAAATAACTTATACATGCTAAAATCATCAACCAACATTTAACTAGTATTAAACACAAGTCCTCCTATACGTGCCATTATAACCTTTGTCAAAACATCAAAAACCACTGATATAATTGCTAGATAGTGTGATAGATCTCTGACGAACATCCAACTGATTGAGCTTCTGATGATCTGTAAAGTAAAGGAAAATAACTACGTAAGCAAGGAATGCCTAGTAAGCTCGTATAAACTTTAAACATAATATTCCATTTAAATAATGAACTTTATAGAATAAATATGAACCTATACCAATGTCATAAGACTTTTAAAACTTTATAACCATCAACTCAAATATGAGTAAGTCCATTAACATCACATATGATTTAATTCATAAGATAATAGGATTTTATAAGACATATTACATAATTATCAACCTTTTCATAAGTTTATGGACCATTCCATTTACCAACCATTCCATTCCAAATGTTTACCGTAAGCCTAAACAAAATCATCAATTCACGAGTTAGTGTATTTATACATGATATAGGTAATTTCATCCATAGTATAAATAGATTCCTCACATATAAGTATATCATTTAACTCATCAATCCTTTTATATCATCATATTACATCCCAATTATGAACTTACCATTTTGTTCCCTTTTCTTACCCGTTTCATTTGCATAGTACAAAGCATAAGCGTAAACATCAGCCATAACCACAAGCTTGGCACAAGCCTAAGATCATCATCAATACACAAGTTAGTTAGTGCATTTATACATAACTCTTTTGGAATCAACCACATGATAAGCCATTTCATGTGAAAATACATCATTTGATTCATACAACCTTTTCATGAACATAAGCATATTTTTATTGAAATTTACCATTTCAATCCTTTTCATTAATACATGATATAGTTGATTTGAACACTTACCGTTCCTTTCCTTTTTATGCCTGTTGAACTATTTAGAATATCATCGGGTTCTCGGGAAAACTCACACAGAGTGTGCTTAAACATATAACCGTAACCTTTCCTTCACATTGTTGCTTGCACGAGTTGTGAAATGGGTCTGCTCACACGAGCTGTGGAGTATCCACAACAAATACAAGACTTCGTCCATCGGTAGGATATTCAAGACCAGCACCCAAAACATGAAAACTCTAATGACATGTCATTTGTATCCTATGAACCGGGACTCAATAACCGTCAATTCGTCATAATGTGGATATATTCATATATATATTGATTCATTTACATTAAAAACAACATAATAAACATTTAATTTAATTAACATTATAATGATTACAGTTCATGCGAACTTACCTGGCTAATTTGCAGCAATGACTATGTACAGGGGCTATTTCGTAATTTTCTCTTCTCCTTGATTTTCCATTCATTCATGATCTAAATTAATAATTTCATTCAATTCATTAATTCAGACAGTAAAACCAATTCATTTTATGCAATTTAGTCCTTTTTGACATTTTTACAAAATTACCCTCAACTTTTCATTTTTATTCAATTTAGTCTCTATGTCCTAATCATGTAAATAAACCAATGTTATTGAAAATACATACCACCTGAATGTTAATAGCATCCATTACAGCCCACATTTGTAACAATTTCACATCAAGTCCTTTAATTATTATTACTTTAGCAATTTAATCCCAAAATATTTAAATCATTAAAAATTACTTAACAAAATACTTATAAATAACAACTAAATACTTAAAATTCATCCCTTAACATCTAAATTCACAAAGATTCATCAATGGCAACATTCAAAATCTTTAACAGTTTCAAAAATAAAGGTACGAGATAGCTAGACCTAGTTGTAATGATCTCAAAAACATAAAAATGATTAGAAATGGGTTCAAAAAGGACTTACATGCATAAATTGAAGCTTGGATGAATCTGCAAAGTCTTTAACAATGGCTTTCAGTTAATGTAAAAGAAAATAGATTAGGAAAATAACCTTTTTTTTTCATACTTTTAACCCTTTTTTTTTATTTTAGTAATTAAATAACATATAAAACATATAAAATTAGAAGACATTAAAGCTTAAACCGTCCCACCATCTTAAGAATGAGTAATTTATCCATTAAGGCCACCCCATTATATTTCTTTAATAAATTAACCTTTAAACTAATAGCGATTAAATTTTTCAACTACTACGATTTAGTCCTTTTTTCTTAATTAAGCATCTAAACATTAAAATTTCTTAACGAAACTTTAATACAACCTTAATAACACTCCGTAAATATTTATAAAAATATTTACGGCTCAGTTTATGGAAACGTTGTCCTGATACCTCATTCTCTAAAATCACTTGACTTTAGGGCCATACCACTTGAACCTAATTATTCACTCAATTAGCATAAATTCACAATTCAAAATTTATTTTAATACCATATTTGACTCGTAAATATTAAATAATAACATTTATGAACTTACTCATTAGATTTGTGGCCCCAAAACCACTATTTTCGACACCACTGAAGAACGTGCTGTTACAGTTTGATTTTATTTTCTTATGTGTGTATGTTTTATTTTATTTATTTTATCTTGTTGCTTGAGGACATGCAACGACTTAAGTGTGGAGGAGTTTGATCTGCCATAATTCGTTGTGGGAAATTAATTTTACGCTTAATTTATGCAAAATAAGCATTCTTACGTAGTTTTTAGTTAGGTTACGACCTAATGGGCAACCTGATTTGCCATGAACTACAATATTATTTACATCCTTTTTATAAATAACTTTAGCTTGTTTAATAGTTAAACTAAAACATCTTAGTATATATTTAGGTTTTCATACATAAAGTGGTAATTTATACTTTCTAGTAGTTTTTATACATTTTATATATCTAAATAAGGTTACATGATCTTGTAGATCAAAGGTGGGAGCTAAAGATGCATATTTGGGCCGAAATTGATGCCTATGTCATGACACCAAGACACTAATGTTTCAACATCGAAGATAGAAGCTAAAAACAAGTTCTAGAGAGAAACTATCTTCATTGTCGCGACACGCTCCCTGTTGAGTCGCGACACCAAATCTGATGTTGTAACACTACAGGCCTGTTTTGCAACATCTCCCCTGCATAGCCCAAAAATATCCTACATGTGATAATTTCATTTTTGAGGGAAGTTAGGTGTATTTTTCCTAGTCAAAATCTAAGGACTTCAAGGACAATTTAAGCACTTTAATATTTGGAGTTTAGCCTATATAAAGACTATTGTAATTAGTTTAAACACAAATTTTACAAAGATAGAAATTATTTTAGGTTTTTATTATGTTCTTAGTTTTCACTTAGGGTATTTTATGTTCTTGTAATCAGAAGATCCTATTCCAAAGTGGGATTTTTGTGAGGGGACATTGTTCCAAGAGCCATGTTTTCATCGATAAATCCACGAGCATATCTTTTCCTCTATTTTATTCTTTATATATATTTCTTTAATATTGTTTAATTGAATGTTTGCGTAAATATTAGAATCAATTTGTGCTCTATACATATCTCACATGTTTCAACTATTCTAATATTATTAATTGATTGAAAGATAGAGTTTCTTAGTGGATCAGCTATTCGGGAGAGGAATAACTTAAACCCTAAGCTTGACGATCCTAGAAAGTCATCTAGGTCAGAATTAACCCAAAATTGGTATGGCTTATCTATGAACACCTTAACCCTGAACTAGTCTAGACTGTGAGGTAGAGAGGTAAGCAGTTTATAACCTCCCAAACGCAGCCTAGACGTTATGGTCGAATCAGGAAGGCCACATTGGACACCTTAGTGTCAAACCTACCGTAACGCTAGTTCAAAACCTTCTAGTACTTCGTTTTATAAAATTGTTGTTTCTATTGTTAGCTTTGGAAAACGTCCATTTACTTAGTCCAACCATGCATAGGTCAAATTAGTGAATTAGGTCAATTTTTTTCAAACCTTACTGACGGTGTTGCCTTTGAAAAATGATTTTGTTATCTTATTAGCAGTGGAAATGTACCATTACTATTCAAATTATTAATTTAGCCATATAATATGCATAATCCATTTGAACATATTTATAAAAATCGTATATCTATACCAGACATGCATGTCATGCATGCGTGAAAAACCCCAAAATCTCGAATAGTCCCAAACCACAGTTTAAAGAAACTTTACAATCCAAAACCGAATAATAATAATAGAATAACCTAAAAATATAATTAAATTAAAATAATATGACAAAGTAAAGTCCGAATTCAACTGTATGTTCGCTTGCCAATTTCGATCCTAAGTTTGATCAAAACCTGAGAAGTTGAGATAATGGGGTGAGCTTAACAAACTCAATGTAAGACTAAACAAGTATTAAACATTCATACAGGGAATTTCATAGAGGTACTAATATCACAATCAAATATTATCAAAAATAAATTCAAATGCACATGATTGTGAAAAATGTACATGTGAGATCCTACCCATACCATCCGCTACACACCATGAATTCCCTAGAACTCGTTTGCCAAACTCCAACGTATGTGAGCAAAGCTTGATGTGGTAAAACTAGCAACAATCAATAATGCAGTGAAACTGCCAAATAAATAATGCGATATAATTGTCAATCCCCTCAATACTCCAAATGCAGTGCACTAACTACAAATATATGCAGACTTAATATGCCACCAGTACTCCACAGAACTACTCCGTCAACCAAAAAATCCGATCCCAATCCACATGCAATATGTTGTACAAATTCATACATAATCATATTTCAATACTTTTCACATTTATTCGACATGTTCAACATGTCCTCACTAATCACATACTTTCATAAAAAGGAAGCAGTGTTCCAATTTTTCAAATTACCATTAAGATGGTATCTATCAATATCGTTTAATTCACATACTTTACGAATTTCATTGTGCACCAATAGAAACCTCACGTATATATATATATCATAGTAAATATTTCATGCATTTAAATCATGCACACACCTAATATCTCAAAATTTCATACCATTCAATTAAACATTCTCATATCACATACTATAATTATGCAAAACAATCTCAATTACAAATTCATACAATCAAACTAGCAATTTTGCCAATACATCAATCTTTTAAGGCTCGAAAAGTACTTGGTTCGGCCACTTACAAAACTAATATTTTTGCTACTATTACAAACCAATAAGAAGCTCATTTATCAAATATAACATGACATTTATCATTATCAAGCAAATTTTACAAGTGTAGGACCCACACCTTTTTTTCGCTTTTTCACAGCACCCTAGTAAATCTTCAAATTTCCCTTAATAAACCATTATACGATCCTAAAGAAAATTCAGTATAAATTCAATAAATTTGCCACTTAACCAACTCCCAATTACCCACTTATGGGTTCAAACCAATTTTCGAATTAATAACTATTTTACGAATTCAACTAGTTCGATTCCTTACCTTCTATCGATGCGAACCGTAAGTATGATCGTTCTTCGACTTTACGGTTGATTCAGGGCATTTGGGTCAGCACCTAATTCCATAATATACTGGAAAATCAGTAGATAATAATTATTAAATTTCTTCATTTAATCAATCCTTAACATTTACCCTACAACTATGTCAAAACAACAATTAATTTTGCGCTTAACTGCACTTACACTTCCTGATTTGTGAGTTTCGAATGCCCAAATGATCAAAAGGTTTTTCCCTAATTGACATGGGTTTAATAGCTGATTAGGAGGGTTCAAGAACTCAAATTAAGGCTAAAATTAATTGGGCAAGATTCAAGAAACAAAACAGCCCCCTATTCTACACATATGCGCACGCACCACCACCCATGGTGGTCGAAATTGGGGCGAAATTTTAAAATGGTTTGAGACCTCCTTAAAATCTGGAAAAATACCTTTAAAAACATTTAAAATCCCCAGAATTTTAAAATGGTTTGAGACCTCCTTAAAATCTGGAAAAATACCTTTAAAAAATATTTAAAATCCCCTAAATTCCAGATCCATAAATTTAGGTTTTTAATGGACAAGATTAATTAAGAAATTGTAGTGAAAAGAGACCTTATACAAGCTAGTCAAGAGAAACGACAATGGCACTTTCTAGACGATGTTTAGGATCGTTCTTTGAGTTCAAAATTTCAGTTTTGGGGTTGATTTAATAGAGGAAAAATTGTAGCAATATAGTAAAGGAGATGGTGCACAATCTTGATGCAAAATGAAGAAGAAGAAGAAGATGGTAAAATGGGGGGGTGTAGGCAACGGCAATAATGGAGGAAAAAGGGAAAAGGAAAAAAATAAAGATGAAGAGAGGGAGAGGGAGAGGGGCTTAGAGACGGCTAAGGTAGAAGAAAAAAGGGATTAAAAGGCTGATTATTTTGATAAAAATTGTATTTATACCTAGGTTTACTAGGCTTGGATGCCAACACATAAAAAAAACAAGGGAATTTGCAAAAATTAATTTATTTTGTATTAGTTGAGACTTGAACCTGGGACCTCCAACTAACTTTCATGCTTTCACAATAAATAACTAACCATCAGGTTAATTACCTATTTTTGATATTTTTTAAATTTTATGGAGCTAAATTTGGGATGTTACAGCTTTACCCCCTTAAAAAATTTTGTCTTCAAAATTACCTGTTTCGAAAAGATGAGGATATTAAAGTCGAATTGAGTCCTCCGGCTCCCAAGTAGCCTCTTCGATGCCATGATTTCTCCACATTACTCTAAATAATAGAAATTTCTTTCATCTTATCACTTTGGTCTCACGTTCTAATATTCGAACCAATTTCTCCTGAAATGATAAATCTGGTCCAACCTCAATCTCCTCAACTAGAACAATATGCGAGGGATCGGATCAATACTGTTTCAACATCGAGACATAAAACACATCATGAATACGACCTAACTCAGATGGCAACTTAAGTTGATAAGCCAAGGACCAATCCTTTTAAGCACTCGATAGGGACCAATAAATCTAGGGCTTAACTTGCCCTTTCAACCAAACCTCACAACTTTCTTCCATGGAGATACTTTAAGGAAAACGAAATCCCTTACATTGAACTCAACGTCCTTGCGCTTCAAATCGGTATATGACTTGTAACACCCCTTACCCAAGACCATTTTCGGAGTCGAGCAGGAGGTGTTATCTGATTTAACTTACCGGTTCGGAGCATAAAAATTTGCTTTTAAAATTTATTTCACTGTTCACCATAATGCTGTGCACCTGCGCAGCAGTCACTAATTTAATTATAACTCAAGTTATGAAACTCAAAATTTAGATCTGTAAATTTTCCCTAAAACTAGACTCATATATTATCTTACCATAAAATTTTCAAAATTTTTGGATTAGCCAATTAGTACAGTTTATTCATTAAATTCTCCCCTATTTCACTACCTGACGGTTCTGACATTTATTCACTAAAAATCAATTTTCTCATCGTTTGATTTTCATATGGTGTTCTCACTTGTTTCTACAGAAAATAGACTCACTAAGGAATCTAGACATATAAATTATAACTCATAATTATGTTTTTACAATTTTAATGATTTTCTAAAGTCAGAACAGGGGACTCCAAAAACCATTCTAACCCTATCTAACCAAAATTCAAATATCTCAGAATATAAAATTCCTTTACCCACACCGTTATTTTTTTGAAAATAGACTCGATAAGCTTTAATTGTATATATCATTTACTTTCTAATTCATTTTATACTATCCTTGGTGATTTTTCAAAGTCACGTCACTGCTGCTGTCCGAAAACTGTTTCATTGCAAATTTTTACTCTTTCATATTTTCTAGGTATAAACTATCACCTAGGCATTCATAACACCACACATGTTCTTAATTAGCCATTTCAATAGCTAACCATTAGCCATATCATATAAACACACTCAAAATGACTAAGTCTCTATACATGCCATAGCTTTACACATTTCGAAATCACATAATACTGAGATGTCTGTAGATAGTGTGAGACGAGCTCCGACGTCCTTGTGATCCTCGAACTGACTTGGCGATACTATAAAAATAAGGAAAATAAAGAAAGTAAGCATAAAGCTTAGTAAGTTTACAAGTAAATAAATAACAACATTTATCATAAATAATCATACTCATAAATTTCATCAAACATTAGAATCTTTACTTGCTTCTTTACTTACTTGCTTACTTAAATAGCTCATGATTATAACTTACTCCTCCCTTGCTGAAATTTCTTTCTCAACTGATAACTGAGATATTCTCAATCCTTATAACTCACCTGAATTTATTATTATGCTTTTATCTGAACTTTCATGTAACATGGTCTATTTCCTAGCCCGTTGAATCACTTGGAATACTAAGGATACTCGGGTCTCTTGTCTGATAATACATGCCAAAGCTATGTCCCAGACATAGTCTTACATGGAATGTTTTCTGTACTGCCAATACCATATCCCAGATATGGTCTTACATGGGAGTTCTCATATCGATGCCCATGCCATGTCCCAAACATGGTATTACCTCTCATCTCGGTGCCAATGCCATGTCCCAGACATGGTATTACATGGGACCTCTCATAACCTCAATGATGCCAATGTCATGTCCTAGACATGGTCTTACATTGGATCTCATTCCCTTAATGTCATGACATTTGTATCCGATACATTCCCAATGTTTAAACGGGGCTTTTATCACTGATTCTCTGTCACCTCATACTTAAGTCAACAGTAGATATTTTCATGAAATAAATACATAATTGCTGAAAAATTACAGCATTAATAATAATTATCAAAATATTGCACTTATTTATCGTAAACTTACCTCGGCACAAAATATGATCAAATCTAGCACTTTAGTCTTCAACCTTTTTCTTTCCCTAGTCTAACTCCAGATTTCGTTCTTCTTGATCTATAATAGCAAATTTATCTTATTTAATACTCACATTCATCAAAACAATCCTTGACTCAAACTTTGGAAAAATTATGATTTTTCCCCTAAACTTTTGCATAATTACACTTTTTCCCCAAAGCTTAAAAATTAAACTTCATCCCTTATTCTTATGTTTTATGACATGCTGAACATTTTTCCCTTCTATGGCAACATCAAATTCCCACTCTAACGGTTATGAACAATAGGTATTTTTACCGATTATGTCGTTTTACTCGTTTTCACTTAAAATCGCTAGCAAAAGTTGTTTAAAATAATTCCAAGCTTCATATTCTACCATAAAAAATCAAAATAAAAACATTTCACCTATGAGTATTTTTCCAAATATGAACCCTAGGTTAAATTATTGCTAGAATAAGCTAAATCAAGTTACCGGGACTCCAAAAACGTAAAGAACATTAAAAACGGGGCTTGGATCACTTACTATAGAGCTTGGAAGCTTGAAAACCCTAACTGTGGCTTCCCCCTTGCTAATTTCAGCCAAATGAAGAAGATGAGCACAATTTGCCATCTTTTTCCCTTTTAATTAATTTTAATTACCAAATTACCAAAATACCCTTAACTTAAAAATTTCCTATTTCACTTATCTCATTTCCATTTTTGTCGATAACTTAACCAATGGCCTAATTACTATATAAAGATCTCCAATTTAAAATTTCATAACAATCGGACACCTCTAACATGTAGAACTCAACTTTTGTACTTTTTTACAATTTAGTCCTTTTGAATAAATTGAGTGCCCAAACGTCGAAATTTTTGAACGAAATATTCACGAAATCATTCCATGAAATTGTAGGCCACAAAAATATAGTAAAACTAATTTTTTTCTCATCGGATTTGTGGTCCTGAAACCACTATTCTTACTAGGCCCAAAATCGAGATGTTACACGACTTCTGTCTATCAAAAGCTACCTTCTGTAACATCCCTTACCCGAGACCATTGCCAAAGTTGAGCTCGAGGCATTACTTTACTTAACTTATTAATTCAGGGCATAAAAATTTGCTTTTAAAACTTATCTCACTATTTATGATAAAGCTGTCCACTCGCGCAGCAGCCACTAAATCATTTATAACTCGAGCTACGGAACTCGAAATTTAAATCTGTAAATTTTCCCTGAAACTAGACTCATATATCTTCTTACCATAAGTTTTTCAAAATTTTTGGTTCAGCAAATTAGTACAGTTTATTAGTTAAATTCTCCCCTATTTCACCACTCGACTGTCCTGACCTCTTGCCACTAAAAATAAGTTTTCTCATAGTAGGATTTTCATATGGTGTTCTCACTTGTTTCTACAAAAAATAGACTCAATAAAGAATCTATACATATAAATTACAACTCATAAATATTTTTTTTACAATGTTTAGTGATTTTCTAAACTCAGAACAGGGGACTCGAAAAATAGTTCTGACCCTGTCTCACCAAAATTCACATATCTCAAAATATAAAATTCCTTTTTCTAAACCGTTATTTTTCCATGAAAATAGACTCAATAAGATTTAATTATATATATCATAAACCCTCTAATTCATTTTATAGTATCCTAAGTGATTTTTCAAAATCACGTCACTGCTGCTGTTTGAAATCTGTTTCTTTGCAAATTATTACTCTTTCATGATTTCTATGCATAATTTATCACATAGACATGTATAACAACAAACACCTTCATGCTTAGCCATTTTGAAACCATTCATCATTAGACATTTACACAACATTCTTTAGCAAAATCATAATACAACATTCAAAATAAGTAAGTCCCTATACATGCCATAGTTCAAACATAGTTCATCATAAAATACCGAGTCATTGTGGTTGATAGTGTGGACGATCTCCGACGTCTTAAGGATCCTCGACTTTGATTAATAATGCTATATAAAAAGAAAATAAAGAAAGTAAGCATAATGCTTAGTAAGTTTACAAGTAAATAAATAGCAACATTAAACACAAATAATAATAATAACCAATTAACATAATCTTTAATTTCCTCTTTACTTGATCTCTTACTCATTCACTTACTTGTTTACTTAGGTAACTCATAATTATGACTTACTTTTCTCTTGCTGAAATGTTGATTCTCAATGGGTAACGTAATATACTCTTAACTCTTATAACTCACTTGAACTTGCCATTTATGCTTTTAACTAAACTTTCATGGATATAAGTTATTTACTAGCCCGTTGAACCACATTGGAATAATAAGGATACTTGAGTCTCTTTCTGATAATAACATGCCAAAGCCATATCCCAGACATGGTCTTACATGGGATGTTTCATGTACTACCAATGCCATATCCTAGATATGGTCTTACATGGGAGTTCGCATATCGGTGCCCATGCAATGTCCCAGACATGGTCTTACTGGGGACCTCTCATCTCGGTGCCAACGCCATGTCCCAGACATGGTCTTACATGGTACCTCTCGTCTCGGTGCCGACGCCATGTCCCAGACATGGTCTTACATGGGACCTCTCATGATCTCAAGGATGCCAATGCCATGTCCCAGACATGGTCTTACATGGGGTCTCTTTACCCAAATGTCATGACATTTGTATCCAATACCTTCCTTATGCTTCAACGGGACTTTTTAATATCAATTCTCTATCGTCTGTACTTGAGTCAATATCAAATAAATTTATGAAATAAATACATAATTTTTGGAAATTAGAAGCATTAATAATAATTATTAAAATATTGCATTTATTTACTGTAAACTTAACTCGGTAGCAAATATAGCCAAACTTATCAATTTAGTCTTCAACTTTATTCTTTCCTCGATCTAACCTCGAATTCCGTTCTTCTTGATCTATAATAGAAAATTTAACTTATTTAATACTCACATTCATTAAAACAGTCCTCGACTCTAACTTTGGAAAAATTACAATTTTGCCCCTAAACTTTTACATAATTACGCTTTTTCCCCAAAGTTCGAAAATTAAACTTCATCTCATATTCTTATGTTATATAACATGCTAAACATTTTTCTCTTCTATGACAACATCAAATTCTCACTTTAACACTTATGTACATTAGGGATTTTTACCGATTATGTCAACATACTCGTTTTTGCTTAAAATCGGCTAGCAAAAGTTGTTTAACATAATTTCTAGCTTCATATTCTATCATAAAACATCAAAATAAACACTTTTCACCTATGGGTATTTTTCCAAATATAAACCCTAGGTTAAATTGTTGCTAGAATAAGCTAAATTAAGCTACCGGGATCTCAAAAACGTAAAAAGCATTAAAAACGGGGCATAGAATCACTTACTATGAGCTTGAAAAAGTGTGAAAACCCTAGCTATGGTGTCTTTCCAAATTTGGCAGCAAGCTATGGAGAAGATGATATTTTGTCATCTTTTTCCCTTTTTATTCTTTTATTATTCATTTACTAAAATACCCTTCATTAAAACTTTAGTTATTTTTATCTATGCATGCTTATTTTTGTCCATGGAAATTTTATGCTCTAATTACTATTTAAGGACCTCTACTTTGATTATGCACTTCAAATAAATCCTTTATCATCTCAAATTCATATTTACCCACTTTTGCAATTAGGTCCTAATAAGCAATTTAGGCATGCAATCAATAAAATTTCTTATCAATACTCTAATACTTATATCTAATTACTCGATAAATCTTAAAAATTAATAATAATTTTCTCTTTAAATCGGATTTGTGGTTACGAAACTACTATTTCGATAACCTTAAATTTGGGCCATTACACCTTCAATCTTTCTTGAATTAACCAAATTTTATCCTTGGTTTTTATAACCAATTCTGGACCAATCAACTTCCTTTCGCCCACTTCAGTCCAACATAAAGGCGAGCGACAGTTACAACCATAAAGAGCTTCATAAGGTGCCATTTGGATATTTGATTGAAAACAATTATTATAGGAAAATTCTACCATCGATAAATGCTCCTCCAAATTGCCTTGGAAGTCGATTACACAACTCCTCAACATGTCTTCCAATATCTGAATTGTAACACCCCTTACTCGTGTCAGACGCCGGGACAGGGTACGAGGCATTACTGACTTAAACATAACCAATTATACAAAACCGAGTCATGAAATTTCATCTAAATTAAAACTTTTCATATTTCATCATAAAGTCCCTAATACGGGCTTACGAGACCCAATACATACTTTGAAAGTGGTTCGGGACCAAACCGAGAACTTTTGAAAATTTTAAAAATTTTCTTGAAAAATAGGAGCACACGCCTTGAGCACATGGCCATGTGGCCAGCCATGTGGATGAAAGTTAGGCTATTTACAAAGCCTTTTTCCATCCAAAAAATTACACTCTTATACCAAATTTATCAACAAACAACATGGCATTATCATAAACGTACAACTTAACCAATAATAGCCAACATCAATGGCCTTATACAAAATGAACTATCAAATAACATAGACCAACATTTTAGGCCAAATCAATTATGACACATAAAAAAATAATCAAGTCCTCTATACATGCCATAATTCATAATAAACATTTTAGACCAAAAGAGTGTTAATAGTGTGGATGGATCTCCGACGATCTCCGTATCCTGAGCTAGCTTAGTGACACTATAAAATAAGGGAAAGAAAAGGGAGTAAGCATATAGCTTAGTAAGTTGGTATGTAAATAATAAACAAATTACTAGCATGCTTTTATCAATCCTTATAATGTGTTCTCAAGATAATACAATCATAATTGCACATAGTTTCACTATTCACTCATGTTCATATCAAGCTGTCTGCGCTAGTCATAGTAAATAAATTATTTATATCTTGCACTACAGAACTTTGAATTAAGATCTGCTAAATTTTTCTGAAATTAGACAAACATATCTTCGTACCATAAAATTTTTAGAATTTATGGTTTAGCCAATAAGTACAGTTTATTCTTGAAAGTCATCCCTGTTTTGCTGTCTGACAGTTTCAATCCTTCTTCACTAAAAATTAATTATCTCCTCGTACAGGATTTGGATGATGTTCTCGTTTGTTTCTATGGAAAGTAGACTCATTAAGAATTTTAAAAATATAAATTCTAAACCATAATTATTTTTATACAATTTTTAATGAGTTTCCAAAATCAAAATAGGGGATTCCAAAATCACTCTGACCCTGTCTCATAAAAATTCAAATATCTCATAATATGAAATTCTCTTGCTTACACCGTTTCTTCTATGTAAAACTAGAGTCAATAAGCTTTAATTCCATATCTTATTCAACCTCTAATTCGATTTTCACAATTTTTGGTCATTTTTCAAAGTTATACAACGGCTGCTGTCCAAAACTATTTTATTACTAATTTTACTCTTTCATGTTTTCTTTGTATTAACTTTCATTTACACACACATAACACCAAGCATGTCCATAGCTAGACATTCCAATAGCTAGTCATTATCAAATATTTACAAGTCTTTATAGTCATACTTACTCCACATCAACCTTACCAAAATTCGAGCACATATCGAGCACATTGCTCATGAATATATATATACACATGTACCTGCACTCATTCATCACATAATCACAATCATTTAGACCTAGTCATTTCCCATTGAATATATCAGAATATTAACGGATACATCAGAATATTGCACATAGTGCCACACTTGTAGCCAAAGCTACTTCACATCACTTATCACACATAGGCTCGTTCTCGAGCTATTCACATTCATGGGTCTGCTCACACAAGCTATCGGTCATTCGTAACTACTCAGTGCTACTCACACAAGTTGTCAGGTATCCGCAACACATGTTAGATTATCCACTCACTGGTAGAACTTATAAGACCAGCACCCGGATTCACTTAGTCACAATTTCACATAGTTTTCACATAGGTTCCTAGTGACATGTCACTTGTATCCTATTCTATTCTTAAGGTTCAACTGGGAAATTTCTCACTTGTCGATATTTGTCAAATACATCAAATATTCAGCCACATTTCCCAAAATATATCAAAAATATGAAAGTGTAAATAAAAACGATGCATTATTTACATAAAAACTTACCTCGATCCAAAATATCAAATATTTGCGTCTTAGTCCACAACCTTGCCTTTTCCCCGGTCAAGGTCAATTCCTCGTCTTTCTTGATCTATAATAACACATTTAACTCATTTAATACACAAATTTTCAATTCAGTCCCAAAAACACCTTATGGCAAAAATTACATTTTTGCCCCTAACTTTTCACATATTTATAATTTTGCCCCTAGGCTCGTAAAATGAAAAGTACTCATTTTTCTCATTTCTCAAGCCTAGTCGATTCATATTCCCTCTTATAGCAGCCCAAAATTTTCACTAAATCGCATTTTTTTCTTTTTTACACATTTTACAACTTTTACAAATAAGTCCTTTTATGCAATTTCAGTAAAAATCACTTAGTAAAAGTTGTTTATTACACTTTAAACTTTCATATTCTACCATAAAACATCAAAACACATGCAATTAATCCATGGGTAAATTTTTAAGCACAAACTCTAGCTCAAAATAATGGTAGAAATAGCAAAATCGAACTACAAGGATCTCAAAAATGTTAAGAACATTAAAAATGGGGCTAAAACGGACTTACAATCGAGCTTGGAAGCTTGAAAAACCCTAGCTATGTCTTCCTCATGTGAAATTCGAGCCAAGGGGTTGAAGATGAGCAAAAATTGGCTTTTAATTTGGCTTTTTAATTCATTTAATCACCAAATTACTAAAATGGCCTTAACTTAAAAATATTCTATTTCACCTATTTCATGTCCATTTTTGTCCAGAAAATTAACAAATGGTCTAATTACCTTTTAAGCACCTCCAATTTAAAATTTCATAGCAATTAGACACCTCTAGCTTCTAGAACTCAAGTTTTGTAATTTTTTTTATAATTTAGTCCTTTCGACTAAGTTGAGTGCCCAAACGTCAAAAATTTTGAATGAAATTTTCACAAAATCATTCTGTACATCTGTAGATCATAAAAATATAAGAATATTAAAATTTTTCTCTTCAGATTAGTGGCCCCAAAACCATTGTTCCGACTAGGCCCAAAATCGGGCTGTTACAACTCTCTCCCCCTTTAGGGATTTTCTGTTGGAATGTCGATACCCCCTTGGCGTAGTAAAAATTAATAAAAAATAATAATTCTGGCAATCCAACCCATGGATCCATGTGCGAGGAACAAATCGGGGTGAAATAATGGTTTTGAAATTACCGAAACTTCAATCTGAGTAGACAGTGACACCTCGGCAACGATAATTCTAATATACTATCGAGCCAAGCCACAACCTTTTATGATTCCGACCTCTATGTAATCCACCCAATTTGACAATGAACGGAAGAAATCTCCAAAACTATTTTTTGAGAATTCTTTGCTTGACAGCTGCTAGACCTCACAAGTAAAGTTTTTTATTATTTTTTTAGGTTTTTTTTTAAAACACTCTCAATCTCACCCTTTTATAATTGGTATATATATAATGAATCATAATTCATAAAATTTTTATCCGAACATAATAATCATAATTAAAAATAAATAAGTATAATAATGTTTTTAACTGAAAATTATAATTACATTAATTATAACAAGGATTTCGGTAAACTATATTTATTTAAATTTATATACAAACCAAATTCATATATTAATAGAACTATGTTCTCAATATGTGTACAACATCCTTGTACACATAATATGTTCGATATTTGATTGCCCAATTAAATTAATTCTATAATTAATTTAATTCATGTGGCAACCAAACACAATACCAACTATGTTTTATTCCGTTCATTTCAACCATAGGGTGTGACCCTATAGGTTCTTGTAATGTTAGCAGTAATACTAGAATGATTCTAATGTTATAAACAATGAGTGGCATCTGGCAATGCATCATTGCTACCTAAGTTACAAGAAGTCATGATTCGACATAAACTTTTTGTGATTAACCTTTCATGCATTAATCCTTAAGTCATTTATCTCTGGAATGGACACAAGTCATGGAATAGTTACACTTGCATAGTCCATCCCATGTCCCTTGATATCTTGAGTAGACTATGATATATAAATAAGTATGACATCTCATATCAACTTATTTGAGCATGGCCATGCATTTCTAATCTCACTCAATCAAGTGGCCTAAGATATTACTCCCATTATGTAGGAGGGACTTATCCTATATTGATCAACCATATCCCTCTACATAGGTTGTGGTATATACAACATCAGCCTTTATAGAACAACCAGTTACGGTGTACGTTTAACCGTATCAAAATATACAACTTACGATGTTGGGATAATGATGATCTCAAGTTTGAGGATCATATACATATTAATCACTATGAGTAATGTTGTGACAATTACATAATAATCCAAGAAACATACTCATAGCGGGTCAGTCCAATATGTTGTTCTCTAACACACATATTCATACATTGATTTTGACACTCTATATCAATGACAACTCTTTATCATCAATCAACTACATGTTAGTCTTAATGCATTATTTTTGTCCTAGTCAACAATAATACTTGACTAAGGATTTTTTAAGAATAATCATATTATTCTCAAGACATTATTAGAAAATAGTTTATTTATACACACATAAAAGAAACTGAAATAATAATGGCAATGCCTTATATTAATAAACATGGTAAATCAAGTATGTTATTACAACCATCTCATGATTGATTTTTGGGCATACTCTTACATTTTCGTCCCCGAAAATCTTACCGAAAAAGAGGTTGGATACTGTTTTCTCATGGCTTCCTCCGGTTCCAACATAGACTCTTCTACTCCATGTCTTTGCCACAACACTTTCACTAAGGCTATACTTTTATTTCTCAACTATTTAACTTCCCGAACCAAAATCTTTATCGGTTCCTGATCATAGGTCATATCCGGTCGAATATCAATCTCTGTCGGAGAAATTACATGTGAAGGACCGGAGCGATATCTTCGTAACATCGATACATGAAACACATTATGAATTCTGTCTAACTCTGCCGGTAAAGCTAATCGATACGTCACACCCCCAATCCTTTCAATAACCTCATACGACCCAATGAAACGCAGACTCAACTTGCCCTTTCAGCCAAATCTTAAAATTTTCTTCCATGGAGATACTTTTAGAAACACTTTATCACCCACTTGAAACTCGATTTCTTTTCTTTCCAAATCCGCATATGACTTTTGTCAATCTAAAGCAGCTTTTAGAAAATTATGGATTACTTTCACTTTCTCTTCAGTTTCTCTAACCAGATCAACCCCATGAATCTGTTTCTCACTGAGCTCGGTCCAATACAAAAGAGTTCGACATTTGTGACCATACAATACTTCGTACGATTCCATCTGTATACTCAATTAAAAACTGTTGTAGGCAGGCTCGACCAAAGGTAGATATTTCTCCCAACTACCTTCGAATCCTAAAACACAACATCGGAGCATGTTTTCGAGAACTTGAATTACTCTTTCAGATTGATCATCAGTTTGCGGATGAAACACGGTACCAAAATTCAATTTCGTACCCAAGGCTTCTTGCAACTTTTTTCAAAACCTCAAAGAGAACCTCAGATCCCTATACGAAATAATAGACATAGGAACTCCGTGCAATCTCACAATTTTGGTAATATACAACTCAACCAACTTATCAAATGAGTAGTCGGTACATACCGGTATAAAGTGAGTCTATTTTGTCAATCTATCAACCACAACCCAAACGACATCTTTCTTTTTTAGAGTCAGAGGCAAACCTACCACAAAATCCATCGTGATTCCATCCCATTTCCACTCGGGAACCATCATTGGTTGAAGTAAACCCGAAGGTACCTGATGCTCAGCTTTCAGTTGTTGGCAAATCAAACACATTGATACAAATTCAGAAATATCTTTTTTCATACCCGACCACTAATACAATTTCTTCAAATCTTTATACATTTTCGTACTACCTGGATGAACTGATAAACAACCACTGTATGCCTCATGTAAAATTTTTTGAATCACAACCTGATTCACACTGAGCTCTCTTAGCTTGCAATTCACTGTCATTCTTCTGATATCCTTGTTCAACCCATCTTCAAATCTCTTACACATAATAGCCTCAGTAGACACACATTCCTGGGCATTTTACTAAGTCTAGCAAAGTCTCTTTCATATTCTGCCACAGAAATTCGGCCCTGCTTTAACTCAAGAAACTCTTTGAATTTTTTGATCAATAAACCGTTGGCTTGTGTACTTCTTTTTGAATTTCTCCTAGAAAAAACCCCCATGTAACCCTTTCTTTTTGAACCACGGATACAGTGTCTTCCACCAGTGATATCCCGAGTCCTTCAATAACGATATAACACATTTTAAACATTCTTCAGGAGTACAAGAAAGTTCATTAAATACCCGAATAGAATTCTCAAGCCAAAACTCAGCTTTCTCAAGATCACTATCTATATTAGCCTTGAACTCTTTAGCCTCTTGCTTTCGAATCTTATCAATCGTAGGCTTAGTCAGTCTTACCATTTTTGTACCTTGAGGAACTACGGGAACTAATTGGGGAATAGGAGGGGTGGAGGAGGTTGGGCGTTCGGATTCGCCCGAATAAATTCTGTGTACCAATTATTCATCATATTGAGGAAGGCTTCCCGAGCCCCATCTCCCTGACTATGTGTTTCAGATCTAATTTCAAATGGTGCGGTCCCTTGCACAGGAGCTGGCGCGTTACTCTCTACGTCATTAGCTACATCTTAGTCGAGATCCATTTACTATATGAAAACACAATCTAAATTGTCAGGAGTCATTACACTATCACAGTATATTTATGGCATGTATAGCTAGACTCTCACATATGTTATGTTAGTTTGAGAACTGACTAAACCATGGCTCTGATACCTCTAAATGTAACACCCCTTACCCGTGTAAAATGCCGGGATAGGGTACGAGGCATTACCAGATTTAAACATAACCAATCATGCAAAACCAAGTCATGAAATTTCATCCAAATTAAAAATTTTCATATTTCATCATAAAGTCCCTAATATGGGCTTACAAGACCTAATACATACTTTGAAAGTGGTTTGGGACCAAACCGAGAACTTTTGAAAACTTTGAATTTTTTTTTTGAAAAACAGGAGCACACGCCCTGAGCACATAGCAATGTGGCCAGCTGTGTGTGATACAAACTTGCCCCGATGATGATATGAGTTTTTTGTTTAGATTGCCTAATCATTAAATCTAAGGAGTATCATTCTTACTTGAAGTAGTTGGTAATTCGGTTAAGTGAAGGGAAAACAAAGGTTGACAAGATGGTTCAAAGGTTATGAATGTGTTGAGGATGGTCCAATTAAGTAAAATGATATTTGACAATGGTTAAGGGAATGATATTAAGGATTCGACTAACAAAGAAAATAAAATAACTTGGAAATTGAAAAGTTCGACGGAATAGAATAGGCTTAAGGCCAAGGAAGAACCAAAACTAAAGGGAGTATTGACCCGAACCTTATACGACACTTAAGAAGGATAGATATTGAAGGATAGGACCTTAACTCGCTAACTAGGAAGTTAGGAACCACAAGTATCAATGGGGTGAACGCCACACTTGCTTTAGGAGTGATAAGTTCAAAGAAACAAGAATGACGGCACTAGTAAACTAGATAAGTCAACTTCAATCTTAACGAAAATAAGAGAGTTGAAAAACTCACAAATGTTATAAACATTCAACAATGAGCAAAAAGTCCCTTACAATGAGCTGATTACAAGAATTTATAGTGCTAGATAAGGCCTAGCCAAAAAGTCACAATTATTCAGCTTAAATGAGCTAATAATGAGTTGAAATAAAACTTAATCACTAAGCACAAACTCTTAAAATTTTAGGCTTAAGTAATAACAATTATCAATAAGATTTAATGTTCTAATTCAGCTAATTTAATAAGCTTGAATGCTTAGGTTTCATTCTTGAGCAACCAAAGAGTTTAGGATAAGCTTTAAATTCTCCCTTGACAGCCGAATAGACACCAACAACATTCATGATATTTGTGGGCACACAAACAGACCATGGAGTGTTCGTAAAGAGGCAATCGGTTATGCAATTTGTAACCACTCCTTTGTCCATTGCTATTCTTGAACAACTCCTTGGAGATGATGGAGAGGCTGGCGAATATTAATGATGCATATTGCTCTCCTTTTCTTGTTGTAACAGCCCCTTGTATGTAACCAATTCCAGCTGAATAGTTGCATTTATTACTTTCTAACAGCCCTTGAACATAACTGATTCCAACTAAATAGTCACCTACAAGCATTTATTAACAAACACATTAAAACGCATTTAAACACACTAAACTTAATAAGTTTAATTAATAAACTGTAAACGCTTAACTTAATTTAATAAAATGTAAATAAACATATTTAACAATAAGTTATTCCAGCAATTAAATAAACTAAGATAAGCATTTATTCTAGCAATTAATTAACTAAAATGAGTTTAATAAAAAAATAAAGTCCAGCAACTCAATTATTAACTAAGATGAGTTTAATTAAATTAAAGTTAAGCTTGCAATAAATTGCAAGGGACGCCTATTGAGCTGCTCCAAGCATGATCAATGGATTCGACTACTTACTCTCCCCAAGTTCGATCAACATAGCTTGCTAACGCATCATGAAACCTCTTAGCTCGTGACTGAGTTATAGGTCCTTGTGGCAGCTCAATGGGTTCGGTGGTAACTTCCCGAGCTAGGGTCACATCGACTTGCTTAATTAAGGCCTGCACAAAAATTAACAAACTAAAATTAAGCATCATTTTGAACTTAGGCCCCTCGAGCTTAGGCCAATATCGATGGTGTCAAATTGCGTCGTAACATGATGCGACCGAGTTCGCATTAGTGTGGATGAAAGTTAGGCTATTTACCAAGCCTTTTCCATCCAAACATTTACACACTTATACCAAATTTATCAACAAACAACACGGCATTATCATAAACATACAACTTAACCAATAATAGCCAACATCAATGATCTTATACAAAATGAACTATCAAATAACATAGGCCAACATTTTAGGCCAAATCAATTATGACACATAACAAAATAAACAAGTCCTCTATGCATGCCATAATTCATAATATTGTTTTCAAAATAGTAAAAGAGTGTTGATAGTGTAGATGGATCTCTGACGATCTTCGTACCCCGAGCTAGCTTAGTGACACTATAAGACAAGGGAAAGAAAAGGAAGTAAGCATATAGCTTAGTAAGTTTGTATGTAAATAATAAACAATTTATTAACATGCTTTTATCAATCCTCATAATGTATTCTCAAGATAATACAATCATTTTTGCACATAGTTTCACTATTCACTCATGCTCATATCAAGCTGTCTACGCGAGTCATAGTCAATAAACTATTTATATCTTAAGCTACAGAACTCCGAATTAAGTTTTACTAAATTTTTTTGAAACTAGATTCACATATCTTCGTACCATAAAATTTTCAGAATTTATGGTTTAGCCAATAAGTATAGTTTATTCTTTAAAGTCATCCCTGTTCTGCTATCTGACAGTTTCAACCCTTATTCACTAAAAATTAATTGTCTCCTCGTACGAGATTCAGATGATGTTCCTATTTGTTTCTATTGAAAATAGACTCATTAAAAATTTTAAACATATAAATTCTAACCCATAATTGTTTTTATACCATTTTTGGGAAGGAATAGAGTTAGATGTGCATGATTGAAATGTGGTAAAGTATACATGTTTAGGTAATATTTAAATAAATGTATTTGAGCCGCCTTGAATGGCATATTGGTTTGTTGATTTAGGACTATTGAATTGGTCATTATATGTATGTTTTGGTATGGTTTTGAGCTGTTGATTATGTATAAAAAAGACCTATAGATGTATGCATGTGTTGGTGTTGGAAATAGCTTATTTTTAGGCAAATTCATGTCCACACGACCTGAGACACAGACGTATAACTAAACGTGTGTGACACATAGCCTGGCAACACAGCCATTCATTTCCTGTAGGTTCCTTTGCGTGCAAGTCAATTAGTTACACGGCCTAGCACACGGGCGTGTGACACGGCCGGGTGTCTCCCATAGCTTTCTTTGCATGCAGGTCAGTTAGTCACATGGCCTAGCACACGGGCATGTGACATGGTACTGTCACCCTAATCTCTAACACCCCTTACCTGAGACCGTTGCCGAAGTTGAGCATGGGGCATTACTTGACTTAACTTATTAGTTTTGGGCATAAAAATTTGCTTTTAAAATTTATTTCACTATTCACCATAATGTTGTGCACTTGCGCAATAATCACTAATTTAATTATAACTCGAGTTACGAAACTTGAAATTTAGATCCGTAAATTTTCCCTAAAATTAGACTCATATATTATCTTACCATAAAATTTTCAAAATTTTTGGTTTAACCAATTAGTACAGTTTATTCATTAAAATCTCCCCTGTTTCACTGCCTGACAATTCTGACCTTTATTCACTAAAAATCAATTTTCTCATCATATGATTTTCATATGGTGTTATAACTTGTTTCTATAGAAAATAGACTCAGTAAAGAATCTAGACATATAAATTATAACTCATAATTATTTTTGTACAATTTTTAATGATTTTATAAATTTAGAACAGTGGACTCCAAAAACCATTCTGACCCTATCTAACCAAAATTCAAATATCTCAGAATATAAAATTCCTTTACCCATACCGTTATTTTTATATGAAAATAGACTCAATAAGCTTTAATTATATCATTCACTGTCTAATTCATTTTATACTATCCTTGGTGATTTTTCAAAGTCACGTCACTACTGTTGTCCCAAAACTGTTTCATTACAAATTTTTACTCTTTCAAAATTTCTAGGTATAAACTATCACCTAAGCATTCATAATACCAAACATATTCTTACTTAGCCATTTTAATAGCTAAAAATTATCACATATTTACACATCATCCTTTAGCAATATCATAAGGACATACATTCAAAATGACTAAGTCTCTATACATGCCATAGCTCAAACATTGATCATCTTAAAATACTGAGTTGTTGTTGTTGATAGTGTGAGCGCTCTCTGACGTCTTTAAGATTCCTGACTTTGCTTGTAATACTATAAAATAAGGAAAATAAAAGAAGTAAGCATAAAGCTTAGTAAGTTTACAAGCAAATAAATAACAACATTTAACACAAATAAGTATACTTAAGTGTCATGATATCTAATTTCCTCTGTACTTAATCTCTTACTCGTTCACCTGTTTACTTAGATAACTCATGATTATAACTTATTCTTCTCTTACTGAAATGTTGGTTCTCAATTGATAACATAATATGTTCTTAACTCTTGTAACTCACCTGAATTTTCTATTTATGCTTTTACCTAAACTTACATGGGACGTTTATTGTACTGCCAATGCCATATCCCAGATATGGTCTTACATGAGAGTTCTCATATCGGTGCCCATGCCATGTCCCAAACATGGTCTTACGAGGGACCTCTCATCTCGGTGCCAATGCCATGTCCCAGACATGGTCTTACATTGGACCTCTCATAATCTCAATAATGCCAATGTCATTTCCCAGACATGGTCTTACATGGGATCTCTTTACCCAAATGTCATGACATTTGTATCCAATACATTCCTTATGTTTCAACAGGACTTTTTAACACTGATTCTCTATCATCTCATACTTGAGTCAACATTAAATAATTTCATCAAATAAATACATAATTTTTAGAAAATAGCAGCATTAATAATAATTATTGAAATATTGTATTTATTTACCGTAAACTTACCTCAGAACAAAATATGGTCAAATCTATCAACTTAGTCTTGAACCTTTTTCTTTCCTCGGTCTAACCCCCAATTTCATTCTTCTTGATCTATAATAGCAAATTTAGCTTATTTAATACTCACATTTATCAAAACAGCCCTCGACTCTAACTTTGGCAAAATTATGATTTTTCCCCTAAACTTTTACATATTTACACTTTTGCCCCAAAGCTCGAAAAGTAAACTTCATCTCATATTATTATGTTTTATAACATGCTGAACATTTTTCCCTTCTATGGAAACATCGAATTCCCACTCTAACACTTATTTAAGAACATTAGGTATTTTTATCGATTATGTCGTTTTACTCGTTTTCACTTAAGATCGCTTAGCAAAAGTTGTTTAACATAATTTCAAGCTTCATATTCTACCATAAAACATCAAAATAAACATATTTCACCTATGGTTATTTTTCCAAATATAAACCCTAGGTTAAATTATTGCTAGAATAAGCTAAATTAAGTTACCGGGACTCTAAAAATGTAAAGAACATAAAAAACGGGGTTTGGAATCACTTACTATGGAGCTTGGAAGCTTGAAAACCCTAACTATGGCTTCCCCCCTTGCTAATTTCGGCCAAATGAAGAAGATGAGCACAATTTGCCATCTTTTTCCCATTTAATTCATTTTAATTACTAAATTACCAAAATGCCCCTAAATTAAAAGTTTTCTATTTCACTCATCTCATGTCCATTTTTGTCCATAACTTAACCAATGGTCTAATTACCATATAAATACCTCCAATTTAAAATTTCATAACAATTGGACACCTCTAACATTTAGAACTCAACTTTTTCACTTTTTACAATTTAGTCCTTTTGACTAAATTGAGTGCCTAAACGTCAAAATTTTTGAACAAAATTTTCACGAAAGCATTCCGTGAAATTGTAGGCAATAAAAATATAGTAAAAACAAATTTTTCCTCATCGAATTTATGGTTCCGAAACCATTGTTTTGACTAGGCCTAAAATCAGGATGATACATAATCAGTGAGTTACACGGGTGAGGACACGAGCTGGGACACGACCCTATGTCCCCAGTTCGAAGGGTAAACGACTTGAGACACGGGTGTGTGTCTCATCCGTGTGAGGCACACAGCCTAGTCACACGGTCGTGTGACCTTTGTAGTCAAATTTTTCTAACTTTTTCTTAGACTTTCTAAATATTTCCAATTTAGTCCCAAATTGTTTTAAGGTGTTTTTAGAGCTTGGAAGGCTCGATTTAAGGATGATATGTATGTGAATGAATGTTTTATAATATGTTTTTGATGATGTATGAAATGTATGTTTTATTGTTTCGTTTGTATAGTAATGCTCTGTAACTCTAATTCAGCGACAGATACAGGTTAGGGTGTTATATTTAGAGGTATTAGAGCTATGGTTTAGTCAGTTTTAGGCTGAACATAGTATGTATGAGTATAGAAATACATGTCATTATATAACCTGTGATAGTGTGATAACTCCTGACTTAAATTGAACTATGTTTTCATATGGGTAAAATGTTATCCAACCAAGTTGATTCCGATAAAGTTGAAAGTAACATGCAAGCCTCCGCTCACGGGGCAACGTCTAGTGGTAGTAGACTTGTATCTGAGGGCCAGGGAGGAGAGGCTAAGGAAGCCTTCTTCCATATGATGTCCAAGTGTTCTTTTGAGTTCATACGAATGAACCCAATGGCTTAATGACCTCCACCCCCACTTGTACCCCAATAAGTCCCTGTAGTTCCTCATGGTTTGGAACCAATATGAGTAAACAAGCCTCTGGTTGATAAAAATGGTAAGTATGAGGCTAAAGAGTTTCGAGGTACAGCTTAAGATGATCTAGATAGAGCCATGTTCTGGTTAAAAAATACGGTGAGAGTATTTGATGAATTATTATGTACTCTAGTGGAATGTTTGAAATGTGTTATTTCTTTGTTGAAAGATTTGACTTATAGTGGTGGAACACCGTGGTTGCGGTAGTATCGAGAGATAGAGTAAATTAGGAATTCTTTTAGATAGAGTTTAGAAAGAAATATGTAAGTCAGAGATTCCTCGATAAGAAACGCAAAGAGTTTCTTGAGTTATAGTAGGGCTGTATGTCAATATCGGATTATGTGACGGAATTTGTGCTACTCAGTAAGTATGCCTGGGAATGTATACCGGCAGAGGTTGCCATGTGTACTCAATTTGAAGACAGATGAAGATATCAAGCTGTTAGTCAGAATTCTTGAGTTTAAAGAATTTTTACTTTTGGTTGACAGAGTGCACAAGGCCAAGGAACTTACAAAAGCAAAAAGAAAAGCCTATTCTGAGGCTCGTGATTTAGGAAAGCAACCTATGGGAAAATCATACTCATCTCCATTGAAGAGGTCGAAAGAATTTCATAGTCGCTCATTTGCTTTGGTGGGTTATTCTGGAAAAGATAGACAAAAACATCATTTGAGTTCGAAACCTCAGGCTACATCTGTAGCGAGCATGGGCAGTGTCAGAAACAACAAACCCAAATGTCAGCAATGTAATAGACAACATTTTGGTGACTGTAGACTGAAAGATGAATTATGTTTTAAATGCGATTCTTATGAGCATTATATTAGAGATTGCCTTGAAAGGTCTGATAAAGAAAAGGCTCAGACTACTGGACCGAGTAACATAGCTGTGAGAGGGAGACCACCCCAGAACATTGGAAATGGGAGAAATAGTCATAGTGGGATAAAAGATTCAACTGCAAGATCTGAGGCACGAGCACCAGCAAGAGCTTACCCAATTTGTACTTGAGAGGAAGCATTAGCGCTTGATCTGATCACTAGTACATTTTCTATTTTTGATACTAATGTCAATGTTTTGATTGACCCGGGATCAACGCACTCATATGTATGTACAACTTTATTGTCAGATAAGAAAATACCTTTTGAATCTACTGAATTTGTGGTTAAAGTAATGAACCCTTTAGATCAGTATGTGTTAATCAATAAAGTCTATAAAAACTATCATTTGATGATTCAGGGTTGCAACTTTCTAGTTTATTTGATGTTACTACCCTTTGATGAATTTTATATGATTCTGGGTATGGACTATTCAACTCAGTATGATGTTGTTATGAACTGTAGATGAAAGCATATTATGTTAAACTGCCAGCATGGTGAAAAGCTTCGAATTGAATCAGATAGACTGGATAGTGCATCCAATGTTATTTTAGCTATGTCAGCAGAGAAATATGTTAGAAAAGGCTATGAAGCGTATCTCACTTATATCTTTGATTCTAGAGTTTCAGAACTGAAGTTAGAATTGATTCCAATTTATGTGAGTTTACAGATGTGTTCCCAAAATATTTACCAAGGTTACGGTCGACCAAAAAGGTTGAGTTTGCTATTGAATTAATACCGGGAACATCTCCGATATCGATAGCTTTGTATAGAATGGCACCTACAGAATTGAAGGAGTTGAAAGCACAATTGCAAAAGATGACAGATAAGGGCTTTGCTTGGCCAAATTTTTCTCCTTGGGGTGCTCCTGTATTATTTGTTAGGAAAAAAGACGGATCTATGCGACTATGTATGAATTATTGACATCTCAACAAAGTCACGATCAAGAATAAGTATCAATTGTCGCGTATCGATGATCTGTTTGATCAATTGAAAGGTGCGACGGTATTCACAAGGATTGATCTTCGCTCTGGTTATTATCAGCTATGGGTTAAAGACTCTAACGTGCCGAAAACTGCATTCAGAACCACGTATGGACATTATCAGCTTCTTGTGATGCCATTTGGTTTGACTAATGCACCTATTGTATTTATGGACTTGATAAATAGAATTTTCAGACTGTACTTAGACAGATTTGTGGTTGTATTCATTGACGATATTTTGATCTATTCACGAGACGAGACAGAGCATGCCCAATATTTGAGAATTGTTTTGCAAACTTTATGCGAAAATAATTTTTCACTAAGTTTAGCAAATGTGAGTTCTGGCTCCGAGAAGTCAGATTTTTGGGATATGTGGTATCAACAGATGGTATTAGGGTTGATCTGAGTAAAATCTCATTTGTGGTGAATTAGTAGCCTCCAAGAAATGTATCTGAAGTCGGAAGCTTTCTGGGTTTAGCCGGATAATATAGAAGATTTGTCAAGGGATTTTCTATGATTGCTACGCCATTAACAAAATTGTTGCAGAAATAGGTCAAGCTTGAATGGTCAAAGAAACGTCAGTAAATTTCTGATCAGTTGAAAACTTTATTGACTGAGACACCTGTGTTAGCTCAGCCAGAGTACGGTAAAGAATTTGTGATTTATAGTGATGCTTTATTGAATGGTTTGGGTTGTGTTTTAATGCAATAGGGCAAAGTGATAACGTATGCTTCGCAACAGTTGAAACCGCATGAAAAGTCTTATCCGACTCACAATTTAGAGCTTGCATGTAACACTCGAAACTTGGCCTAGATGTTATGGCTGAATCCGAGAGTGTTACAAAGAAGGGTTTTGAAATCAGTGTTACTTTGATAAAACTTTGTATAGTTTTTCGATAAATCATCCAAGTTTTATAACCCATATTCGTTTATATAACTATTATTGAAAACGTTATTTAATTAATTCATTTGCCAAAACATAAGTTATAGTGGAAGTCTTAGAAATCGTTATATTTTTAAAATCCAGTTCGTATTTTCAAAAAAAACCGTTGTTTTCGTAAAACCATGATTCTAGTCAAAACCATGATTCTAGTCAAACGTCGCATTAAAAGAGTCATAACGCATCCAAAACTAAAATAAAAATCAAATAGTCCAGAGAGTCCAATAATTACAAAAATCTGAAAAATAAACCTTAATTTAAATAAAAACCATTATTTAAGACAGTTTACGAACTTGTGGTCATCGTGACAGTCCGTCGTACCAATCTGCCTAAGTCTGTGGATTACTTATACAGAATAAACAAATAGATGTGATTTTTCATGTGGAACGACTCGTGTGACCTTAGGGAAAATCTCAGAATTATGGGTCCACATACTCATGTGGGCCAACATGCCCGTGTGGCCCACATGCCCAAATTGGCCTTGCCGTGTGGCCTACACCGTCAGGCCCAAAACCTACACGCCCGTGTGGCATGGCTGTGTGGGCCCCCACGCCCAAATTGGCCTCGTCTGTGTGGCCCACACAGCCACACTTACACCATCACACGGCCATGTCTTGCACACGAGCACACATTCGTCAGACACACAGCCGTGTCTCACACACAGCCAACCATACGGCTGAGCACAAGCTCGTGTGGCGTCGACAGTGCCTTTTTTTGGCTTTTACCAAACCTCAATTTTTAGTGTTTAGGGTACACACCTGGTTCGTTTTAGATGCTACAGTAGCATCCCATTGACCAATTAGCAACCGATTTACAAATTCAACAAAACTAAACCAAGCAATGCTCAAAACTTACCATTGTAAGAATGACTACACCTGAAAATTAATCCGTTCAAGCAAAAATAACAACTTCACCGCCTTCTCATACACAACCGTTCGTAGAATTCAGATTCCCTATAACCATCGTTATGCCATAAAAACGAGAATGAAACGAAAAACTTACCAAGACCGCACGAAGGACAGAAAAAGTGTGAACTAATTTGAAAGAAAATGAAAGAGACAAAAGACTAACATAGAGGATGTACAAGAAGACCAAACGGTAGAACCAAAAAGGAATGGCAGAAACTGATGTCAGAAATCTGGAGGAGAGAGAAAAACTAAAAATAAAAAGATAAAATTGAATAAGATCCCACAGTCCCCCAATTTTAGGCACAACCTCCTACTAACCACCAAATCCCCCAAAAACCATCCACTAACCTCACCCACTCTCAGAATTTTAACTCCATCCAAATTCTCACAGTCAATTGAAGTAAAAACTATCATCCTTGCTTATGTAGGGATTCGAATACAAGACCCCCGGCACACTAACTCCTTACCACTTGAACCAACAGGCTCATTCTGATATGAGTTTATAAACAATGAAACAAAAACCAACCCAGCAGGGATAAGGCTAGGATAAAAAACAACAGAATTGCCAAAAGTGGGACTTAAACCCAAGACTTCAAACACACACCCAGAACATTTAACCACTGAAGTAGATACATAATTATGATAGATTTCACAAAAAATAGACTTAAATTGTTTAGGGCATTACAACTCTACCCTCTAAAAGAAATTTTAGCCTCAAAATTTACCTGATCCAAACAGATGAGGATACTACTGACGCATTAAGTCCTCAGATTCCCAGGTGGCTTCCTCAGTGCCATGATTTCGCCACAAAACCTTCACTATAAGAATGGACTTCCTCCTCAGAAACTTAATATCTCGTTCCAAAATTTGAACCGACTCCTCCTCAAAGGTCAAGTCCAGTCTAACCTTGATCTCTTCAATAGAGACAACATGACATGGATCGGACTGATACCGCTTTAACATCGAGACGTGAAACACATCATAGATATGGTCTAACTCTAGAGGTAGCTCCAGCTAATAGTCGACCAATCCCACACGCTTCAGAATCCAATACGGCTCAATGAACCTAGGGCTCAACTTGCCCTTATGACCGAACCTTAGAACTTTCTTTCATAGAGATACCTTATAGAATAAGAAGTCACCCACAGCATACTCGATATCTCTCCTTTTCAGATATACATAAGAATTTTGTCTATCAGAAGCTGCCTTCAGACGATCCCAAATTAGTCTAACCTTATCTTCAATCTCGAAAACCAACTCAGGACCCAAAATTTGTCGCTCACCCAACTCAGTCCAACATAGTGAAGTATGACACTTACGACCATACAAAGCCTCATAAACTGCCATCTAGAGGCTAGATTAGAAATTGTTATTTTAGGCAAACTCAGCTAACAGTAGAAAATCCTCCCAATTACCTCAAAAATCATTCACACAACTCCAAAGCATATCCTCCAGTATCTGAATCATCCTCTCAAATTGACCATCGGTCTGAGGATGAAATGTAGTACTGAAGTCCAACATCGAACTCAGAGCCTCAGGTAGTTTTTTCTAGAATTGAGATGTGAAACGAGGATCCCTATCAGGGATTATCGAAACTGAGACCCCATGTAGTGTTACAATCTCAGAGATATAGAGCATCGCTAACTTTTATAGAAAGTAGTCTGTCCAAACCAGAATAGAATAGGTAGACTTGGTTAATCGATCCACGATGACCCAAATAGAATCCTTCTTAGGGGGTGTTAAAGGCAACCCACTAACGAAGTCCATCATCACTCGCTCCCACTTCCACAAAGGAATCTTAACAGGTTAGAGCAAATCCAAAGGGAACTGGTGCTCAGCCTTAAGCTATTGGCACGTCAGACAATAAGCAACAAAATTTGTTGCCTCACGCATCAAACCTGGCCACCAGTACATCTCACGAAGATCACGATACATATTATTACCATCAGGATGCATAGCATAAGGGCTACTATGTGCCTTCTTCAGAATCAACGATCTCAGATAAGAATCATTCGATACACAAACCCAACCTCGGAAACACAGAACTCTTTCCTTATTTAGTCTAAAATCAGAAGTACTGCCACTCTCAACTTGACGAAACTGCAGAACCAGAGAATCATCCCCTAAATGTTTATCTCGAATCTGATTAATCCAAGTCGGCTTAACTTGTAACTCGGCTAACAAACCCCCATCACTGAACAGACTAAGGCGAGCGAACATTGCCCTCAAATCAGTCACCGCTCTACGACTGAGAGCATCGGCCACTACATTGGCCTTATGAGGATGATACTCTATCATGCAATCATAATCTTTGAGCAACTCAATCCATCGATACTAACTAAGATTCCAACTCCTTCTGGGTAAGGAGGTACTTGAGGCTCTTGTGATCGGTGTAGATGATACACCTCTCACCATATAGATAATGCCTCTAAATCTTTAACGCAAATACCACAGCAGCTAACTCGAGATCATGCGTTGAATAATTCCTCTCGTGTGACTTAAGATGATGGGATGCATAAGCCACAGCCTTACCGTCTTGCATCAGTACACATCCTAAATCGTCGTACGATGCATCACTGTACACCACAAACTCTTTACCAGATTCAGACTATATTAGAACAGGAGCTTGAGTCAGAACCAACTTAAGCTTCTCAAAGCTTGATTGTTGTGCATCAGACCAGACGAAAGGGACACCCTTCCACAGAAGCTTACTCAAAGCAGCTGTAATCAGAGAGAACCCCTCAATAAAACACCAATAATAACCCGAAAGACCGAGAAAACTACGGATCTCTGATACATACTTAGGCTACTTCCAATCAAGCACAGCCTCAATCTTTCTAGGATTAACTCAAATCCTCTCAGCAGAAACCACGTGCCCCAGAAAAGTTACCTCTCGCAACTAGAACTTACACTTGCTCAACTTAGCGTAGACCTATTTCTGTAACATCTCAAAATAGGGCGTAAACGAAACGGTAGTTGCGAAACCACGAATCTGAGATAGAAAAGTTTATTGTGATTAATTTTTATGATTTACCGATTCATTGGATGCATGTGTTAGAATATCGATAAGAAATTTTAACGATTGCATGTCTGAATTGCATATTAGGGTTTAATTACAAAAGTGGGTAAATATGAGCTTTAGATGATAAAGGATTTAATTGAAGTGCATAATTAAGTACAGGTCCTTAAATGGTCATTAAACCATTAGATTTTCATGGACAAAAATGGGCATGCATAGATAAAAATAACTAAAGTTTTAATGAAGGGCACTTAGCCATTTGGTAATAAAACGAATTAAAAGGGAAAAAGATGGCAAAATGTGTTCATCTTCTCCATAAGGGTCGAATTTCAAGGGACACCATAGCTAGGGTTTCTTCACTTTCTCAAGCTCATAGTAAGTGCATCCAAGCCCTGTTTTTAATGTTTTTTTTACGTTTTTGAAGTCCCCATAGCTCGATTTACCTTATTCTATCATTAATTCATGTTAGGCTTAATTTTTGGAAAAATACCCATAGGTGAAATGTGTTTATTTAGATGTTTTATGGCAGAATATGAAGTTTGAAATGATGTTAAACAACTTTTGCTAGGCGATTTTAAGTGAAAACGAGTAAAACAACATAATTGGTAAAAATACCTAATGTTCATAAGTAAATGTTAGAGTCAGAATTTGATCTTGCCATAGAAGGGAAATATGTTCAGCATGTCATAAAACATAAGAATAAGGGATGAAGTTTAATTTTCGAGCTTTGGGGCAAAAGTGTAAATATGCAAAAGTTTAGGGGCAAAATCATAATTTTTCCAAAGTGAGTATTAAATAAGCTAAATTTGCTATTATAGATCAAGAAGAACGAAATTCACAGTTAGATCGGGGAAAGAAAAAGGTTGAGGACTAAGTTGCTAGATTTGATCGTATTTTGTACTGAGGTAAGTATACGGTAAATAAATGCAATATTTCAATAATCATTATTAATTTTGTTAATTTTCCAGCAATTATGTACTTATTTCATGAAATTATTTAATGTTGACTCAAGTAAGGGATGATAGAGAATCAGTGTTAAAAAGTCCCGTTGAAACATTAGGAATGTATCAGATACAAATGTCATGACATTAAGGGACGAGATCCCTTGTAAGACCATGTTTGGGACATGGAATTGGCATTATTGAGGTTATGAGAGGTCCCACGTAAGACCATGTATGGGACTTGGCGTTGGCACCGAGAAGAGAGGTCCCCCGTAAGACCATGTCTGGGACATGGCATGGGCACCGATATGAGAACTCTCATGTAAGACCATATTTGAGATATGGCATTGGTAGTACAGGAAACATCCCATGTAAGACCATGTCTGGGACATGGCTTTGGCATGTTATTATTAGACAGGAGACCCCAGTATCCTTAGTATTCCAAGTGGTTCAACGAGCTAGTACATGGACTATGTTACATAAAAGTTTAGGTAAAAGCATAATAAATATATTCAGGTGAGTTACAAAGGTTAAGAATATCTCAGTTATCAGTTGAGAAAGAAATTTTAGCAAGGGAGGAGTAAGTTATAATCATGAGTTATTTAAGTAAGCAAGTAAGTAAACAAGTAAGACAGTAAGTAAAAAAGAAAGTAGAGATCATGATACTTGATGATAGTTTATGAGTATAATTATTTATGATAAATGTTGCTGTTTATTTGCTTGTAAACTTACTAAGCTTTACATTTACTCCCTTTATTTTCCTTCTTTTTATAGTATCGCCAAGCCAATTCGGGGATCATAAATGTATCAGAGATCAGATCATCTCGGTATTTTATGGTTCGAAACGTTTTAAGTTATGGCATGTATAGGGACTTAGTTATTTTGTGTGTGTGTCCTTATGATATGGGTAATGAACAACATGTAAACATTCTGTAATGATTAGCAATTGAAATGATTATTTAAGAACATGTTTTGGTGTTATGTATGCCTAAATGATAGTTAATACAAAGAAATTGTAAAAGAGTAAAAATTTGCAATGGAACAGTTTTTTGACAGCATCATTGATGTGATTTTTAAAAATCACCAAAAATAGTAGAAATAGAATTAGATAGTGAATAAGATATAGAATTAAATATTATCAAGTCTATTTTCACATGAAAGAAATGGTGTAGGCAAATAAATTTTATATTATGAGATATTTTAATTTTAGTGAGATAGGGTTAGAATGGTTTTTGAAGTTCCCTTTCCTAATTTTATAAAATCATTAAAAATTGCACAGAAAGAATTATGAGTCATAATTTATATGTCTAGATTTCTTAGTCAAACATAAAAAACGTAAAAAAGTTGATAAATAAAAAGAATATGATTTCCAGTCCTATAAAACCTTTATAGAACATTGGAAAGAAAAATTTACTTCTACTAATGATCAACTTGAAAGAGTTGAATATTTAAAATTAATAGAAGAACTTTATGAAAAACATAAAGATTTATTTGCTATGTTTAATTATCATTATATGTTAAAATATGATGATACAGACAATGGTAGTAATTCTGAAAACACAGAATTATACAAAAATCAGTCTGATGAAGAAAAAACTTCAACAGATCAGGAAATAAAAGATAGAAATCTATCTGATGAAGAAAAAACTGGCTTCCGAGCATTCTGTGGATTACCCATATTTGATATGGCTGAAAAAATTTTTCTTTTTCAAAAATACCAATAAGAGTACTTATTTGAATATAGAAATAATAGAAAAAATCATCATTTTTTACCATGGTTTGTAATAAAGATTTTACCACGGCTGGAAAATCATTTAAAAGATGAAATGAAAAATTTTGTACTACTATTTCTCTAATAAGATATGAATGATATGCTAATATTCTTCTTCCATCAGTTCTGAATTCTTGATATTTTCCAATATTTTATTCATAAAGGGAGAAATAGCCCTATTATAAATAAAGTATTTAGAATTTGTTTACATAATAAATCTAGACAAATTCTACCCATAGAAATATTTAACAAAATTAGTGGAACTATCTGTAACCAACAGATACTTCAATTCCAAAAATCATTTTCTGAATATTTTCTACAATCTTATGTTTTTACAAATTTTATAAGTAAAGAATATCCAGCTATAAAATTTAGACTGGATCATGAACCGTTTGATATAACAAGTATCGAATGGGGTTTTGTTAGAGAAATAGTAGTACAAAATTTTTCATTTCATCTTTTAAATGATTTTCCAGCCGTGGTAAAATCTTTATTACAAACCATGGTAAAAAATGATGATTTTTTCTATTATTTCTATATTCAAATAAGTACTCTTATTGGTATTTCTGAAAAAGAAAATTTTTTTCAGCCATCTCAAATATGGGTAATCCACAGAATGCTCGGAAGCCCCCGACTATCTGCGGAGAAGAAAAAGACTTTTCTGATGAGTTAATAGAGAAGATTAATAAAAATCATATCTCTAAAGAAGAAATCTATAAAATCTCTAAGTTCAAAATCTGGACACAGAGATATATAGAAAAAATTAGTGGTAACACAGTCGCTAAAGACACAAGAGGAGGATTAACAGAAATCCCACTCTTTACTAAAGAAAAAATTAAGAGGATTAGAAAGAAATATCCTCAGGTTAGATATATTCATTTAGGTATAATCATGATTACTATAAGAGCTTTATTTAGAAGAGGTCATGATATTCCTATTATAGCAGTCCTTTTAGATAAGAGATTTGAAAATCCAATAAAAGCACTTATTGGAGGTATTCAGTCTAATTTACATACAGGAGTAATAGGATTTAAAGTAAAACCAAATTACTTTATTTCTATCACAGACTCTCTAATAGAAGAGTGTCTTTGTCTTAGAATTCAGACAAAAAATTCTGATATTAATGATTTAGCAGAAGATCTAGCAATCAGTTGGACTTTTAGGAAATGCCAATATCCTTCTTCCATCCGTCCATAGTTTATAAACTTCATCATGGAGAAGATAATAGGCTTGTGATATTAATTCTAATCCTATTTGGACTTGATAATAATCAAATTTATTATAACATTCATTAATTGTTTTTGATAAATGTTCTTTATCTTCATCAACAGCAGATAGTTGAGGGGTTCCAACCATCTTTTTAATAATCCAAATTTGATACGGCTGATAAAATCTTTCTTGTTCAGCTATACCAATTAGACTACTGATTTCAATATGAAAATAGTAATAAAAATCATCATTGTTTATGATGTTTTGTAAGACAGATTTTACAATAGCTGGAAAATCTTTTAAAAGATGAAAGGAAAGATTTTGCACAACTATTTCTTTAGTAAAACCCCATTCAATATTGGTTATATGTTCTTTATCTTCATCAACAGCAGATAGTTGAGGGGTTCCAACCATCTTTTTAATAATCCAAATTTGATACGGCTGATAAAATCTTTCTTGTTCAGCTATACCAATTAGACTACTGATTTCAATATGAAAATAGTAATAAAAATCATCATTGTTTATGATGTTTTGTAAGACAGATTTTACAATAGCTGGAAAATCTTTTAAAAGATGAAAGGAAAGATTTTGCACAACTATTTCTTTAGTAAAACCCCATTCAATATTGGTTATATCAAATGGTTCATGATCAAGTCTGTATTTTAAAGTAAGAAATTCATTATCTAAATAATCAGTAAAAACATATGCTTGTAGAAAATATTCAGAAAAAGCTTTTCGAAATTGAGATACATATTTGTTTATACATATCTCATCCCAAGGTGGGGGTAATTTATGAAAGTATTGGTTTTTCCAAAACTCAATATTTTCATTTTTTAATTTTTGATATTCATGAAGGAATTTTTTAGAAAATTCATCCAAATATCTAATATCACATAATTTAATTTTTGAAAGAGTATAACTAGCTACACTATCTTGATCTTTTTTATCAAAATAACCACAAAATTTTGTTTTTAGTATTGAGGTTAATCCTTTTAAAAGATCTTTAGGAAAAAATAAAAAATTATAAAAAACATAAAAAACGTAAAAAAGTTGATAAACAAAAAGAATATGATTTCCAGTCCTATAAAACCCTTATAGAACATTGGAAAGAAAAATTTACTTCTACTAATGATCAACTTGAAAGAGTTGAATATTTAAAATTAATAGAAGAACTTTATGAAAAACATAAAGATTTATTTGCTATGTTTAATTATCATTATATGTTAAAATATGATGATACAGACAATGGTAGGTCAAGTAATTCTGAAAACACAGAATTATACAAAAATCAGTCTTATGAAGAAGAAGAATATTAGCATATCATTCATATCTTATTGAAGAAAATGATGACGGTATCAATCTGCTAAAAAAGATAGCAGCCATGGATATTGAAGATTTTCCATCCAACATTCTGCAACAAATCAGAAATACATGGGAAAATTGTCATCAAGATATATCTACTATTCATAAATTGGATGGATAAATTAATGAAGAAGACAAAAAGTCTTAATCAAGTAATATCATGACCTCTTCTAAATAAAGCTCTTGTAGTAATCATGATTATACCTAAATGAATATATCTAACTTGAGGATATTTCTTTCTAATCCTCTTAATTTTTCTTTAGTAAAGAGTGGGATTTCTGTTAATCCTCCTCTTGTGTCTTTAGCGACTGTGTTACTGCTAATTTTTTCTATATGTCTTTGTGTCCAGATTTTGAACTTAGAGATTTTATAGATTTCTTCTTTAGAGATATGATTTTTTATTAATCTTCTCTATTAACTCATCAGAAAAGCCTTTTTCTTCTCCGATTAAATTGCCTAACTTAATATCCTGTTTTTCAGAATTCGGAATTTCTTCTAATTGATTTTTAGAACTACTTCCTGTATTAAACATAAATATATATTCATCATTACTATCAGAATCTATTTCTAATATTAATTCATATAAAATTTCTTTAAGATTTGTTTCCATTTGATAACATATTTCTAAATCTTGTTCTTCAAGACTTTTTATCATTTTTCTAGCATTTTTCCCTTTATTAGGACAATTACTAGCTATATGACCTTCTTCATCACAAATAAAACATTTACAAATTTGTTTTGGTTTGGAAGTCTTTTTCCTAACCACTTTTTGGTTTTTACCAGAAAATTTTTTATTATCTGGTTTCCATTTCCTTAACTTATATTTTTTACGCTTTTTATAAGTTTTGGGATATATTTGTTTACACCCAAATTCCCATTCATTTTCTAATATTTTAGAACAATATTTATAACCTAATTTATTTTTGACTTGTTTAGCCGCCTTGGTTTGCAAGCAATGTAAAGTTATTCTTTCTCATGCAAAATTAATTCTATTTGACTTGTTTAGCCGCCTTGGTTTGCAAGCAATGTAAAGTTATTCTTTCTCTTGCAAAATTAATTCTATTTCCTATAGAATCTAAATTATCAAATGAAAGCCCAGATGTTTTACTGTGCTTTTCTAAATAAGATACATATTTGTTTATACATATCTCATCCCAAGGTGGGGGTAATTTATGAAAGTATTGGTTTTTCCAAAACTCTATATTTTCATTTTTTAACTTTTGATATTCATGAAGGAATTTTTTAGAAAATTCATCCAAATATCTAATATCACATAATTTAATTTTTGAAAGAGTATAACTAGCTACACTATCTTGATCTTTTTTATCAAAATAACCACAAAATTCTATTTTTAGAATTGAGGTTAATCCTTTTAAAAGATCTTTAGGAGTTCCTATTTGACTTAATAACCACTCTTTTTATTCTTTTCCTTTCTCAGACTCTTCCCATCGTCTAAGAAATTGAAGGACATCTCCTTGAAAAGTTCCTACAAAGTAATTTAAAAACTTTTCTTTTGACCATGTGTTGTTGTTTACAACAATAGTCATAGACTGTGCCCAATTTTCTATGGTTTTTTCATAATCTGGAATAGGAATATTAGTTAAATCCAAATATATTCCTCATTGAGCAACATTTCTTTTATTTAAGTCATCTATTCTTTGTTGAACAGGTTGACTAGATGTTTCTCCTAAGTATTCTCGGAATTTCTTCTAATTGATTTTTAGAACTACTTCCTGTATTAAACATAAATATATATTCATCGTTACTATCAGAATCTGTTTCTGATATTAATTCATATAAAATTTCTTCAGGATTTGTTTCCATTTGATAACATATTTCTAAATCTTGTTCTTCAAGACTTTTTATCATTTTTCTAGCATTTTTCCCTTTATTAGGACAATTACTAGCTATATGACCTTCTTCATCACAAATAAAACATTTACAAATTTGTTTTGGTTTGGAAGTCTTTTTCCTAACCACTTTTTGGTTTTTACTAGAAAATTTTTTATTATCTGGTTTCCATTTCCTTAACTTATATTTTTTATGCTTTTTATAAGTTTTGGGATATATTTGTTTACACCCAAATTCCCATTCATTTTCTAATATTTTATAACAATATTTATATCCTAATTTATTTTTGACTTGTTTAGCCGCCTTGGTTTGCAAGCAATCTCATCCAAATGTAAAGAATCTGATGAAAGTCTTGGTGGTGAATTCCAAGTCTCCCATGTATTTTTGATTTTTTCAATTATATGAGACGGAAAATCTTCTATCTCCACATCAGCTATCTTTTTTAATAGCTTTATAGATTCTTCATTTCTTTCCTCTTGGATGTTTCCATTAGGAAATGCCAATATACTTCTTCCATCATAAACAATGTTAGATTTGTTATTCCCAAAATTTTATGTTTTCCTGAAATGCATGGAGACATATTACTTGGTAATAATTTTATATATCAACACTTACCTTTTTCTATTGATAAAAATTTTGTTATTTTATCTGTAGAAAATTTCTCAGTGGAAATACCACTTGTAGAAAACCATAAGTTTGTGTGTGATCAGAATTTTATTCCAACAAGGAAAGAACAAATTAAACAACTAGAAACAAATCATTGGTTGTTTAAAATTCTTGAAAATAATTTTAGTGAAGAACCATTAAAATTATGGAAAAACAGTCCAAGATACTGTGAAATAAAATTAATTAATCCTAATAAAATCATTAGGGTTAAACCAATAATCTATACTAAACAAGATATAGATGAATTTGATGTTCAAATAAATGAACTTCTAGAAAAAGGATTAATAGAAAAAACTAATAGTCCTCATTCTAGTCCAGCTTTTATGGTAAGAAACCATGCTGAAATTAAAAGAGGAAAAGCTAGGATGGTCATTAATTATAAGAGATTAAATCAGAATACTATTTTTGATGGATATTTTATTCCAAGAAAAGAAGTATTAATTAATCAGGCTAAAAATGCTAAATACTTCAGTAAATTTGATTTTTCTAGAAGTTCATTTATTTGAACATCAAATTCATCTATATCTTGTTTAGTATAGATTATTGGTTTAACCCTAACGATTTTATTAGGATTAATTAATTTTATTTCACAGTATCTTGGACTGTTTTTCCATAATTTTAATGGTTCTTCACTAAAATTATTTTCAAGAATTTTAAACAACCAATGATTTGTTTCTAGTTGTTTAATTTGTTCTTTCCTTGTTGGAATAAAATTTTGATCACATACAAACTTATGGTTTTCTACAAGTGGTATTTCCACTGAGAAATTTTCTACAGATAAAATAACAAAATTTTTATCAATAGAAAAAGGTAAGTGTTGATGTATAAAATTATTACCAAGTAATATGTCTCCATGCATTTCAGGAAAACATAAAATTTTGGGAATAACAAATCTAACATTGTTTATGTAGATTGGTATATTTCTTGCTTTATATTGAATAATGGTCTTGTTACCATCTATTCCTATTGCTCTTATAGGATTATTCATTACTTCCCATTTTTCTATAGGAATAGCATTTTTTATGCAACTACTGGTTGTAGCTACAGTGTCTAATAAAGCATGTAAAGAATATTTTTTATATTCTCTAAATTGAAAATTAATTTCAATATAAGTATAATATTTTTTAGGTTGAAAATTTGAAAAAGTAATAATATCATTTTTTTCCAATTTTCATTTGTTGAATAATAGTTTGTACTTTTTTAATTTTAGTGTTTGTAGAATTTTCTAATAAAAATATTTTTTCATTTTTATCAGATTTAATATTATAAGAATTTATTTCCTTTTTATAACTTATTTCTAAATCTTGTTTTTCAAGACTTTTAATTCGTTTTTTAACATTTTTTCTTTTGTTAGAAAAGTTTTTGACTATATAATCTATCTTATTATGAAAAATATCTTTAATTTCTTTAGAAGTTTTTCTTCTAAAAGACAGACTATTAATATAACCAGAAAATTTTTTATTTTCTAGTCTCCCTTTAACTTGTTTTTTATATTTCTTTTTATGCCTATGATGGGTATTAGGTTGTACTCCTAACTTTTCTATAAAATTTTTTATATTTCTAGGATTTTTCTCATTAATAATTAAATTTTTAATATTACTAGTCAACATAGTGGTTGTATATTGATTTTTAATCAAATAATCATCTATTTGATTATCTGACTCTATTTTTCTTTTTTCATTAGGATCTGGTGGTTCAGTATCCATGGGTTCAGGAATATCAATATTTTCATCTTCAGATGAAGTAGTTTCTTCATCAGAATTATAGGTTGAGACTTTTATGTCTTCGTCCTGATCTGTTGAAGTTTTTTCTTCATCAGATAGATTTCTAGATCAGGTTTTTAATGTTAATAATAATAATATCGAGTCTAATATAGATTTAGGTCCTTTATATTACGATAATGGTCAAGATCATATTTTTGTTTTATCTGATGAAGAAAACACTTCATCTGAATCGTCGTCATCTAGGTTAAAAAATTATAAAAAACATAAAAAACGTAAAAAAGTTGATAAACAAAAAGAATATGATTTCCAGTCCTATAAAACCCTTATAGAACATTGGAAAGAAAAATTTACTTCTACTAATGATCAACTTGAAAGAGTTGAATATTTAAAATTAATAGAAGAACTTTATGAAAAACATAAAGATTTATTTGCTATGTTTAATTATCATTATATGTTAAAATATGATGATACAGACAATGGTAGGTCAAGTAATTCTGAAAACACAGAATTATACAAAAATCAGTCTGATGAAGAAAAAACTTCAACAGATTAGGAAATAAAAGATAGAAATCTATCTGATGAAGAAAAAACTTCAACAGATCAGGACGAAGACATAAAAGTCTCAACTTATAATTCTGATGAAGAAACCAGTTCATCTGAATATGAAAACATTGATATTCCTGAACACATGGATACTGAACCGCCAGATCCTCGTGGAAAAAGGAAATTAGATTCTGATAGTCTTGCAGATGACTATCTAAGATTTTCTAATAAAGATTTTGAATTTGATAATGAAAAATTTAGAATCTTTGGTAACAAATCCGAAGACATAACCACTAATGATGTTAAACCTGAATACTTAGGAGAAACATCTAGTCAACCTGTTCAACAAAGAATAGAGGACTTAAATAAAAGAAATGTTGCTCAAGGAGGAATATATTTGGATTTAACTAATATTCCTATTTTACATTGCTTGCAAACCAAGGCGGCTAAACAAGTCAAAAATAAATTAGGTTATAAATATTGTTCTAAAATATTAGAAAATGAATGGGAATTTGGGTGTAAACAAATATATCCCAAAACTTATAAAAAGCGTAAAAAATATAAGTTAAGGAAATGGAAACCAGATAATAAAAAATTTTCTGGTAAAAACCAAAAAGTGGTTAGGAAAAAGACTTCCAAACCAAAACAAATTTGTAAATGTTTTATTTGTGATGAAGAAGGTCATATAGCTAGTAATTGTCCTAATAAAGGGAAAATGCTAGAAAAATGATAAAAAGTCTTGAAGAACAAGATTTAGAAATATGTTATCAAATGGAAACAAATCCTGAAGAAATTTTATATGAATTAATATCAGAAACAGATTCTGATAGTAACGATGAATATATATATTTATGTTTAATACAGGAAGTAGTTCTAAAAATCAATTAGAAGAAATTTTGAATTCTGAAAAACAGGATATTAAGTTAGGTAATTTAATCAGAGAAGAAAAAGACTTTTCTGATGAGTTAATAAAGAAGATTAATAAAAATCATATCTCTAAAGAAGAAATCTATAAAATCTCTAAGTTCAAAATCTGGACACAGAGACATATAGAAAAAATTAGCGGTAACACAGTCGCTAAAGACACAAGAGGAGGATTAACAGAAATCCCACTCTTTACTAAAGAAAAAATTAAGAGGATTAGAAAGAAATATCCTCAGGTTAGATATATTCATTTAGGTATAATCATGACGAATTCTGTACAATAAGATAATTGATTTTTAGTGAATAGAGGTCAGAACTGTCAGATAGTGAAATAGGGGAGACTTTAATGAATAAACTGTACTATTTGGCTAAACCAAAAATTCTGGAAATTTTATGATAGGATGATATATGAGTCTAGTTTCAGGTAAAATTTACGGATCTAAATTTTAATTTTTGTAACTCTCGTTATAATTAAATTAGTGACTATTATTGAGGTGGACAGTTTTATAATAGATAGTGAAATAAATAATTTTGATTTGTTCAAGTATTCGAAAAATTTTTAATGTTCCTAGTTTGGACCCGAACCATTTTCGTTGCATGTTTTAGGGCCTTAAGGCTTCTTTTTAGGGACGTATTGAATGAACATGAGTGAATTAATATTAAAAGCAAATTTTTATGCTCTGAACTACTAAGTTAAGTCAGATAACGCCTCGTGCTCGACTCCGGCAACGGTCTCGGGTAAGGGGTGTTACATTTATTGGTATCAGAGCGAGAGTTCAATAGGTTCTCGAAATATTCAGTATGAATACGAATCTAGCTATACATGCCATACTTGTATTTTGATTAGTGTGACGACTCTTAACGATTTTAAAATGTTTTTTCTTTTATAGTTATGGATCCCGAACGAGCTAGTGCAGATGATGTAGAAAGTAATGTGCCCACTCCCACAGAAGGGATGGTGCCACTAGATAGTAGTGAAAGGCCCGTTACAGTTAGTTAGGGAGGAAGGGCTTGAGAAGCCTTCTTCCAAGCTATGAATGAATGGTTTGCTGAGTTCGTTCGTATGAATTCGGCTATTAGACCTCCACCCCCTCATGATTCTTCGATCCCCCATGTAGCTCCCCCAGCCGCAGTTACAGTTATAAGAGAAAGGCCACTAGTTGATAAGATTAGAAAACAAGGGGATAAAGAGTTTCGGGCTACTAAAGATGATGATGCAGAAAGAGCAGAATTTTGGCTCGAGAATACTATCAGAGTCTTTGATGAGTTATCCTGTACACTTGAGGAATGTATGAAGTGTGTTGTCTCTCTCCTTAGAGATTAGGCCTATCATTGGTGGAAGACTCTTGTGTTAGTTGTACTGAGTGAAAGAGTTACTTGGGATTTCTTTCAGGAGGAGTTCTGTAAAAAGTATATCAGTCAGAGACTTATTGACCAGAAAAGAAAAGAGTTCCTTGAGTTAAAGCAGGGAAAGATGACTGTAACCGAGTATGAACGTGAATTTGTCAGACTCAGCAAGTATGCTCGAGAGTTTATGTGTACAGAGGCTACCATGTGCAAAAGATTTGAGGATGGGCTCAATGATGATATCCAACTATCAGTTGGCATTCTAGAGATTAAAGAGTTTTTTGCTCTAGTTAAAAGAGCTTGTAAGGTAGAGGAGTTGTTAAAAGAAAAAGAAAAGGGTAAAGCTGAAATTGAGGTTCAAGACACGAAGAAAAGGCAGATGAGCAGATCATTTCAGTCTACATCCAAGAGGCCTAGAGAGTTCTCTATTGGATCAAATTTTTTAGCCGGGTACCATAGCCGAAATAGAGGTAGAAGATTTGTGGGTTCAAGAGCTCAGACTACTACAATCGCAAGTGTGGGTAGTACTTGACCACCTAGACCAGAGTGTGCTTAATGTGGTAGACGTCATCTCGGTGAGTGCCGAGCAAATGAAAGTGCTTGTTTCAGATGTGGTGCACTAGATCATTTTATTCAGGGTTGTCCCGAAATAGTTAAAAGAGAAGTAATACCAAGTGCAGGATTGGGAAATACTCCCACTAGAGGTAGACCACAGAGGAATCTGGGAGTTAGAGCAATTAATAGGGGTACGTCCAGAGACTCAGCAGCTAGACCAGATGTACGTCCAGAGACTCAGCAGCTAGACCAGATGCTAGAGCACCCGCAAGGACTTATGCTATTCGCACTCGCGAAGAGGCATCCTCCCCCGATGTGATTACGAGTACACTTTCTCTTTATGATACTAGTGTTATTGCTTTGATTGATCCGGGTTCGACCCATTCCTATGTTTACATGAGATTGATGCCTAGTATGAACATGCCCATAGAATCTACCGTATTCGTGATTAAAGTATCGAATTCATTAGGCCAATATGTGTTAGTAGACAAAGTATGTAAAATTGCCCTTTGATGATTAGAGGTCATTATTTTCTGACTGATCTTATGCTATTGTCATTTGATGAGTTTGATGTTATTCTTGGTATGGATTGGTTGACTACCCATGATGTGATAGTGAATTGCGAAAAGAAATACATTTAGTTGAAATGCAAAAACAGTGATATTATCCGGGTTAATTTGGACAAGTCAAATAGTTCTCTTGCCATGATTTCTGTTATGTCTGCTCAGAAATGTTTGAGAAAAAGGTATGAAACTTATCTTGCTTTTGTATTGAATACTAAAGATCTAGAGTTGAAAATTGAATCAGTGCCAGTAGTTTGTGAGTTTTCCAATGTGTTTCCGGAAGAATTGCCAGGTTTGCCTCTTATTAGAGAAGTTGAGTTTGGTATTGAGTCGGTTCCATGTACCACTCTCATTTCTATTGCTCCTTATAGAATGGCCCCGTTGGAATAAAAAGAATTGAAAGATCAGTTGTAGGAATTAATTGATAAAGGTTTTGCAAGGCCTAGTTGTTCTCCGTGGGGCGCACCAGTGCTTTTTTGTGAAAAAAAAGACGGTTCAATGAGGTTATGTATAGATCATCGGCAGCTAAACAAAGTAACAATAAAGAATAAATATCCACTGCCTAGAATTGATGATCTATTTGACCAATTGAAGAGAGCCACTGTGTTCTCTAAGATAGATTTGAGATCCGGTTACTATCAGTTACGGGTTAAAGAGTTAGATGTTTCGAAGACTACTTTCTGGACTAGGTATGGTCACTATGAGTTTCTTGTGATGCCATTTGGCTTGACTAATGCTCTTGCAATATTCATGGATTTAATGAATTGAATCTTTCGACCGTACTTGGACAAGTTTATAGTTGTGTTTATTGATGATGTTCTGATTTATTCTCCTAATGAGATTGAACATGCCGAACATTTCAGAACAGTTTTACAGATTTTGAGAGATAATCAGTTGTATGTCAAGTTTAGTAAAAGTGAGTTCTGGCTTCGAGAAGTCAGATTCCTTAGACACATTGTCACAAGTGATGGTATTAAAGTTAATTCGAGTAAAATTTCAGCAATTGTTGAGTGGAAACCACCCAGAAATATGTCAGAGGTTAGAAATTTTCTTGGATTAGCTGGTTATTACAAACGATTTGTAAAGGGACTTTCCATGATAGCTACCCCATTGACAAGGTTATTGCAGAAAGATGTCATGTTTGAATGGACCGAGAAGTGTCAGCAGAGTTTTGACAAGTTAAAGGCATTGTTGACTAAAGCTCCTGTTTTAGTACAACCAAAATATGGTACAGAATTTGTGATTTACAGTGATGCATCCTTGAATGGATTGGGTTGTGTACTTATGCAAGAAGGTAAAGTAATAGCATATGCTTCCAGACAGTTAAAGCCACATGAGAAAAACTACCTGACGCACGATTTAGAGCTAGCTGCCATTGTATTTGCGTTGAAGATCTGGAGACATCACTTGTATGGTGAGAAGTGTCGAATATTCACTGACCATAAAAGTTTGAAATACTTGATGACCCAAAAAGATTTGAACTTGAGGCAAAGAAGATGGCTAGAGTTGATTAAAGATTATGAGCTAGTGATAGAGTATCACCCGGGTAAGGTAAATGTTGTTGCTGATGCCTTGAGTAGAAAGTCTTTATTTACATTGAGAGCTTTGAATACTAGTTTGGCTTTATCAGATGACGATTCTATTTTAGCTGAGTTGAGAGCTAAACTGATGTTTCTTGAAGAAATCTGTAAAGCTCAGAAATATGACAGTGAGTTGCAAGCTAAAAAAGCTCAGTGTGAGTTAGGTGTACCGAAGAATGATGAGTTTATTTGAAAGATCTTACAGGAAGCACATAGTAGTTCTTTGTCTATTCACCCAGGTAGTACAAAGATGTATAATGATTTGAAGAAAAAGTACTAGTGGGCAGGAATGAAAAGAGATATTTCCAAATTTGTTTCTAGATGCTGGATCTGTCAGCAGGTAAAGGCCAAACATCAGGTACCTTTAGATTTATTGTAGCCTGTGTTAGTTCCTAAGTGGAAATGGGACCGAGTTACCATGGATTTTGTGACAGGGTTGCCGTTGACACTGAGAAAGAAAGATGCAATATGGGTTGTGATTGATAAGCTAACGAAGACGGCTTATTTTATCCCAGTTCGTATGGATTATTCACTTGACAATTGCCCGAGTTGTATATTTCAGAGATAGTCAGACTACATGGAGTACTGTTATCGATTATCTCAGATAGAGATCTGAGATTTACTTCGCGATTTTGGAAGAAATTGCAAGAAGCTTTGGACACAAAGTTGAGTTTTAGTACAGCTTTCTATCCTCAGACCGATGGTCAGTCAGAGAGAGTTATTAAGATACTTGAGGATATGCTCAGATGTTGTGTTTTAGAATTTCAAGGTAGTTGGGAGAAATATTTGCTGTTGGTAGAGTTTACCTATAATAATAATTATCAGTCGAGTTTGAAGATGACACCTTATGAAGATTTGTATCGACGTAAGTGTCGTACGCCTTTGTATTGGACAAAGCTTAAGGAAAATCAGATTTACGGGGTTGATCTAGTGAAAGAAATAGAAGACAAAGTAAAAGTCATTAGAGATTGCTTGAAAGCAGCTTCAGATAGACAGAAATCCTATGCAGATTTGGAAAGAAAAGAGATTGAGTTTCAGGTTGGTGACAGGGTATTTTTGAAAGTATCCCCGTGGAAGAAAGTTCTCAGATTTGGCAAGAAAGGCAAACTAAGTCCACGTTTTATTGGACCATTCGAGGTGACTGAAAGAGTTGGGCCCTTAGCATATCAATTAGCTTTGCCGACTAAGTTAGAAAAGATTCATGATGTATTCCATGTGTCTCTGTTATGCCGTTATCGTTCAGATCCATCACATGTGATTTCTCAGACAGAGGTTGAGATTCAGCCAGACATGACTTGCAGTGAAGAACCGGTAAAGATTCTAGCTCGAGAGGCCAAGCAGCTAAGGAACAAAAGTATTGCACTTGTGAAAGTATTATGGAATAGGCATGGGGTAGACGAGGCTACATGGGAGCACGATAAGGCTATGCGAAAACAATACCCAAATCTCTTCACAGATAATTTTTTTGGGGACAAAATAGGGCCTAAAAGTAACAGTGGTTGTGAAACCACGAATTTGATATAGAAAAGTTTATTGTGATTAATTTTATGATTTACTGATTGATTGGATGCATGTGTTGGAATACGGATAAGAAATTTCAACGATTTCATGTCTGAATTACATATTAGGGTTTAATAGCAAAAGTGGGTAAATATGAGCTTTAGATGATAAAGGATTTAATTGAAGTGCATAATTGAAGTAGAGGTCCTTAAATTGTAATTAGACCATTAGATTTTCATGGACAAAAATGGGCATCCATAGATAAAAATAACTAAAGTTTTAATGAAGGGCATTTTAGTCATTTGGTAATAAAAAGAATTAAAAGGGAAAAAGATGGCAAAATGTGCTCATCTTCTCCATAAGGGCTGAATTTCAAGGGACACCATAGCTAGGGTTTCTTCACTTTCTCAAGCTCATAGTAAGTGCATCCAAGTCCCGTTTTTAATTTTTTTTACGTTTTTGGAGTCCTCGTAGCTCGATTTAGCTTATTCTATCATAAATTCATGTTAGGGTTCATATTTGGAAAAATACACATAGGAGAAATGTGTTTATTTTGATATTTTATGATAGAATATGAAGCTTGAAATTATGTTAAACAACTTTTCCTAGGCGATTTTAAGTGAAAATGAGTAAAACAACATAATCGATAAAAATATCTATTATTCATAAGTAAATGTTAGAGTGGGAATTTGATGTTGCCATAGAAGGGAAAGATGTTCAGCATGTCATAAAACATAAGAATAAGGGATGAAGTTTAATTTCTGAGCTTTGGGGCAAAATTGTAAATATGCAAAAGTTTAGGGGCAAAATCGTATTTTTTCCAAAGTTCGAGTCAATGACTGTTTTGATGAATGTGAGTATTAAATAAGCGAAATTGGCTATTATAGATCAAGAGGAATGAAATCTGGAGTTAGACCGGGGAAAAAAAAAAGGTTGAGGACTAAGTTGCTAGATTTGATCATATTTTGTACCGAGGTAAGTTTACAGTAAATAAATGTAATATTTCAATAATTATTATTAATGTTGTTCATTTTCCAGCAATTATGTACTTATTTCATGAAATTATTTAATGTTGACTCAGGTATGAGATGATAGAGAATCAGTGTTAAAAAGTCCTGTTGAAACATTAGGAATGTATCAGATACAAAAGTCATGACATTAGGGGATGAGATCCCATGTAAGACCATGTCTGGGACATGGCGTTGGCACCGAGATGAGAGGTCCCCCGTAAGACCATGTTTGGGACATGGCATGGGCACCGATATGAGAACTCCCATGTAAGACCATGTCTGGGACATGGCTTTGGCATGTTATTATCAGACAGGAGACCCAAGTATCCTTAGTATTCCAAGTGGTTCAACGGGCTAGTAAATGGACTATGTTATATGAAAGTTCAGGTAAAAGCATAATAAATATATTCAGGTGAGTTATAAAGGTTAAGAATATCTCAATTATCAGTTGAGAAAGAAATTTCAGCAAGGGAGGAGTAAGTTATAATTATGAGTTATTTAAGTAAGCAAGTAAGTAAACAAGTAAGAGAGTAAGTAAAGAAGAAAGTAAAGATCATGATACTTGATGATAGTTTATGAGTATAATTATTTATGATAAATGTTGTTATTTATTTGCTTATAAACTTACTAAGATTTACACTTACTCTCTTTATTTTTCTTCTTTTTTCTTATAGTATCGCCAAGCCAATTCGGGGATGGTAAGGGCGTCAGAGATCGTTTCACACTATCAACAAACAATTTTGGTATTTTGTGGTTCGAAACGTTTTAAGTTATGGCATGCATAGGGACTTAGTTATTTTGTGTGTGTGTCCTTATGATATGGCTAATGAATAACATGTAAATATTCGATAATGATTAGCTATTGAAATGGCTATTTAAGATCATGTTTTGGTTTTATGTATGCCTAAATGATAGTTAATACAAAGAAATTATAAAAGAGTAAAAAATTGCAATGGAACAATTTTTTGACAGTAGCATTGACGTGATTTTGAAAAATTACCAAAAATAGTAGAAATGGAATTAGAGAGTGAATAAGATATAGCATTAAATATTATCGAGTCTATTTTCACATGAAAGAAACGGTGTAGGCAAAGGAATTTTATATTATGAGATATTTGAACTTTAGTGAGACAGGGTTAGAATGGTTTTTGAAGTTTCCTATTCTAATTGTACAAAATAATTAAAAATTGTACAAAAAGAATTATTAGTCATAATATATGTTTCTAGATTCCTTAGTAAGTCTATTTTCAATAGAAACAAACGAGAACATTATCTGAATCCTGTACAATAAGATAATTGATTTTTAGTGAATACAGGTCAGAACTGTCAGATAGTGAAATAGGGCAAATTTTAGTGAATAAACTGTACTATTTGGCTAAACCAAAAATTCTGGAAATTTTATGGTATGAAGATATATGAGTCAAGTTTTAGGAAAAATTTACAGATCTAAATTTTTAGTTTCGTAACTCGAGTTATAATTAAATTAGTGACTGTTATGCTAGTGGATAGTTTTATTGTGAATAGTGAAATAAATTATTTTGATTTGTTTAAGTATTCGAAAACTTTTTAATGTTCCCGGTTTGGACCCGAACCATTTTTGTTGCATGTTTTAGGGCCTCGAGGGTTCTTTTTAGGGATGTATTGAATGAATGTGAGTGGATTAATTTTAAAAGCAAATTTCTATGCTCCGAACTAGTAAGTTAAGTCAGATAACATCTCGTGCTCGACTCCAGCAACGGTCTCAGGTAAAGGGTGCTACAGTTTCTCTCGAAGTATCTGAAACACTACTCTAAGATGCTCATCATGCTCATCCTCAGTCTTAGGGTAAACCAAAATATCGTCGATGAAGACCAGGACTAACTGATCCAGATACGACTGAAAAACTCGGTTCATTAGATCCATGAATGCAGCTGGAGCATTTGTCAGACCAAAGGCATAACTAGGAACTCGTAGTGCTCGTAACGAGTCCTAAATGTCGACTTATGAATATCAACTTCCTTAACTGTAAGCTGATGATACCCAGATCGGAGATCTATTTTTGAAAACACTGAAGCCCCTCAGAATTGATCAAACAAATCGTCGATCCTCGAAAGTGGATACTTACTCTTTATAGTCAGCCTATTCAACTGCTGGTAGTCAATGCACATCCTCATGATACCATCCTTTTTCTTTACAAATAAAACCAGTGCCCCACACGGAAACAGGATAGGACGGATGAAACCACGATCTAGAACCTCTTCTAGAGCTTAATGTCGAACTCAACTTCCCGATTCAAAGGTAAACCTAGTAACTTCTCAGGAAAAACATCTAGAAATTCCCTCATAGTTTTGATATCCTTGACAGAAGATTCCCTAGAAGCTGAAACACTGACGTAAGCCAAATACGCCTCACACTCTTTTCGAACCAATTTCTTGGCCACAAGAGCAAAGAGCACATTAGATAGATAATCTCGATACTCACCGATCAGAACTATTTCTTTATCATCCACGGCCCTCAGAACAACCCTCTTAGTCACACAGTCCAAACTAACTTGGTGCTCAACTAACCAGTCCATACCCAGATCTAAATCTAACTCCCCAAGCAGTAGCTCTATCAGATTTTCCAGAAACACAGCCCCTTGTACTTCCAACGGAACATTTCCATATAATGTATTAACCCGAACAGATTGCCCCAACAAACTCAGTATAGTAATCTCACTAGAAGTACACTCAACTACAATCCCTAACTTCTCGAAAATAGTACTAGCTACATAGGAATGTGTAGAACCTATGTCTATCAAAGCAGTATATGGAGCATTAAAAATAAAAAACATACCGTGATCACATCTGATGCGTCTCTGTCCTCTCGACATTGAGCGACATAAACCAGTATAGGCTGCGTCGCGTCAGTCTGATTAGCACTTCTGCTCGATGTTCTCTATCCTCAGACCATACCATTACCACCCTTAGTCAGTCCATGACCCTTAGGTGGTTGCTGTACTCCCTACTAAAGCTGAATAGAACTCGGTCTTGAAGCTTGGATCAGATCAACACGATGTGGACACTCTCTAATTCGATACTCTACAGACCTAAACCACAGACAAGCCCCTAATCTCCTCCAACATTCGCTCGAATGGCGCTTATCGCAATCACCACTAGGCTGAATCCTAGTAAGAGCAATAGGAACCCCATTCTAAGAGGACCATCAGATCTGGCCCTTTTTTAGGCATCTGAACAGAAATAGAGGGATCCGAATCCGTCTTATTCTTGCCTCTCTCTAGGTCTCTATTCTGGTACTCCACGCGCTTCACCTCTTCGGCGATCTTCACCTTATCCACTAGAACAACAAACTCATGCTCCCTCTACGAAGCAATTAGAACCCTCAAACTATCCCTCAAACCATCCTTAAAACAAACACATTTCTCATACTCAGATACCAGCATGCCTCGAGTGAAGCGGCTCAACCTCAAAAAATCAGCCTCATACTCAGCCACAGATTTTGAACTCACGCCTATGAGATTCATGAACTCACGCCTATTAGCATCAACATAGCTCATGCCCACATACTTCCCCTCGAAGGCAGTCTTAAAAAAATCTCAGTTCAAACGAACTGGTTGAGTACCCTCCTCAACCGACAGCCACCATTGATATGCCTCATCGCAAAGCAAAGAGACTACACCCTTTAATTTTTGCTCAAGAGTAAAGTTGATGTCATTCAAAATCCTTTCGGTGGCCTCCAACCAATACTCGTCCACAGTAGGGGCAACTCTAGTGACACCCCTAAATAGCTTAGCTCCATTGGACCAGAGTCGTTCAGTTACTGACCCACGGCCTCTAGATCCAGAATAGGGTCCAGTGACCCTCTCCAATAAACATGGCTTGGGACAATGCATCGTCCCCAGTCGAGCGGCTTTGAAACCCAATCTTAATAGTAGGTGAAACCGGTGTCTCACTCATATCTAAATTCTACATATTTCCCAGAGAGGAAGACTCAACTTGAGCCCTTTACGGTGCCCATCATGCCTACGAATACCACGACCATGATTTCCACTAGCGCTCATCATATTTTTAAATTTATCTATAGTATAAAATTTTATGCATCAATTTCAGTGTTTATTAATAGATATTTTATGCTCAAGTTATCAAAAGTTCTAAAAGTATTTTAGAGGTTTGAGTCTCTATCTAGCTCAATATAGTTTCAGAAAGTACTAACTACAGTGTTTCAGAAAGTTCTATCTAAGTTCAGAAATACTTATAGGATTAGCGTTGGAGACTCAGTGTACCATATACTTTCTCAGAATGATCCAAATTATTTGAAAACCAGTTCTTTTTCATAACACAATTTTGAAACCCAAAATCCATAGCCCGAATTCTGCAACCTGGCTCTGATACCACTGAATGTAACACCTCGAACCCGGCCTAAACGTTATGGCTGAATCCGAGAGTGTTACAGAAAAAGGTTTTGAAATCAGTGTTACTTCGATAAAATTTTGTATAGTGGTTCGATAAATCATCCAAGTTTTATAACCCATATTCATTTATATAACTATTACTAAAAATGTTATTTAATTAATTCATTTGCCAAAACATAATTTACAGTAGAAGTCTTAGAAACTATTATATTTTGAAAATCCAATTTGTATTTTCAGAAAAACCTTTATTTTCGTAAAACCGTAATTCTAGACAAACGTCGCATTAAAATAGCCATAACGCATCCAAAACCAAAATAAAAATCAAACAGTCCGAAGAGTCCAATAATTACAAAACTCCCAAAAATAATCCTCAATTTAAATAAAAACCATTATTTAAGACAATTCACAAACTTATGGTCACCGTGAGAGTCCGTCGCATTGATCAGCCTAGATCTATGGATTACCTGTACAGAAAAAATAAACAGATGTGAGTTTTCGTAAACTTTGAGTGTAACCCAACAGAAGTAGACATGCATTATACACAGAAATCTCATAGACAGCCAGAAACAGATTTGGACCTAAGTCCATGACATATACAGATAGTAAAATTAGATAAGCAGAACAGATACACAAAATCCTACCCCCATCCTCTGCACACCATCTCTGACCATCCCTTCACACTATGTGGGGTTAAAAAACAACCACCCATCCCTACACACCATATAGTGTCGATGCGGCAAATGACAGATAATATGCAGTCAAGCTGCCAGAATATAGGCGAAGAGTCACAATACAAATCAATTCCTCCACATATACAATTCTCACCCTAATCATCGATACAGAATACAGATACAGAAATATCAAGCATAACATGCTCGTATATAGATAACATATATATTTAAATAGAACAATCAGATATACATATCAGTGTCCTACTTAGAGCAGATTATCAAAATATCAGATCACATAATTTAGGGTTTGGTTAGTCCTTACTAACCCTACGGTAAGCCCACAGTCAATCGAAACGACCCGTGCGACCCTTGGGAAAATTTTAGAATTATGGACCCACCTACCCGTGTGGGCCCACACGGCTAGCCCAAAACCCACACACTTGTGTGGGCCCACATGTCAAAATTGGCCTAGCCCGTGTGGCCCACACGACCACACTCACACCATCACACGGCTGTGTCTCACACACGGCCAACCACACAGTTGAGCACACGCCCGTGTGGCGTCGACAATGCCTTTTTTCGGCTTTCGTCGAACCTCAATTTATCTTATTTAGGGTACTCACACCTGTTCATTTTACAAGCTACAGCAATCTCGAGCCCTCCGAAACCTAAGAAATAGCATCTCATTGACCAATTAGCGATCGATTTATGAATTTATCAAAACTAAACTAAGCAACGCTCAAAACTTACCATCGCAAGAACGACTCCACATGAAAATTAATTTGTTGAAGCGAAAATCATAGCTTCACTGCCTTTTCTTAAACAATCATTCGCAGAATTCAGATTCCTCGTAACCATTGTTATGCTACAAAAAGAAGAATAAAATGAAAAACTTATCGAGACCGCGCAACGGAAAGAAAAAGTGTGAACCAATTTGAAAGAAAATGAAAGAGACAGAAAACAAACGTCTAAGATGGATAAGAAGACCAAATAGCATAACCTAACAGGAATGGTAGAAACTAATGTCAGAAATATGAAGGAGAGAGAAAAAATCAAAACAAAAAACTGAATAAAATCCCTCAATCCCCTAATTTTAGGCACAACCTGTACTAACCACCAAATCCCCTAAAAATCATCCACTAACGTCACCCACTCTTATAATTTTAACTTCATCAAAATTCTCACAGTCAATCGAAGTAAAAACTATCATCCCTGCTCATGCAGGGATTCAAACACAGGACCCCCAGCACACTAACTCCTTACCACTTGAACCAGTAGGCTCATTTTGATATGAGTTTACAAACAATAAAACAAAAGCCGACCCAGCAGGGATAAGGCTAGAATCAAAAACAATAGAATTGCCAAAAGTGAGACTTGAACCCAAGACCTCAAACACACACCCATAACACATAAATACTAAAGCAGATACGTAATTATGATAGATTTGACAACAACAGACTTAAATTATTCAGGGTGTTACATTGCAGCCATTGTATTTACTTTGAAAATTTGGCAACACCATTTGTATAGAGAAAAATGTCATATCTTCACGGATCATAAAAGCCTAAAGTATTTGTTGTCACCGAATGACTTGAATTTGAGACAGTGCAGATGGCTTGAATTACTGTAAGATTATGATTTGATTATCGACTATCATTGAGGAAAGACTAATGTTGTTGCTGATGCACCGAGTAGGAAATCTTTGTTTGTTTTATAAGCTTTAAACACACGATTGATGTTGATTGATGACGATTCAATTTTAGCTTATTTAAAAGCTAGACTGACGTTTCTGTAATAGATTTATAAAGCATAGAAATGTGACGATATTTTAATCGCTAAACGTAAACAGATTGAGACGACACTTGATTCAAATTTTCATGTTGGTTCCAACGATAGTTTGTATTTTAAAAATAAATTTTGTGTTCCGAGAAACTCTGATCTCATTGATAAGATTTTATAGGAAGCTCACAGTAGTAGTTTATGATTCATCCTGGTAGTAATAAAATGTACGACGATTTGAAACTGATATATTGGTGGCCAGGTATGAAGCTGGAAATTTCAAAGTTCATATTGAAATGTTTGGTTTGTCAGCAAGTTAAAACTGAGAATCATGTATCATCTAGTTTGCTACAACCAATGATGATTCCAGAGTGGAAATGGAAACGTGTCACGATAGATTTCATATCAGAATTACCTTTATCTCTGAGAAAAAAAGATGTCATGTGGATCATTGTAGATCATTTGATGAAATTCGTGCTTTTCATTCCAGTGCATATAGATTATTCACTTGAGAAATTGGTAGATTCGTATTTTGCTAAGAATGTTATATTACACGGTGTGTCAGTTTCTATTATGTCAAACAGGGATCCACAGTTTACATCTCGATTCTGTAGCAAGTTACATGAAGCTCAAGGCACTCGATTGTATTTTAGTACAGCATTTCATCCACAGACTGATGGTCAGTCTGAGTAAGTAATTCAAGTACTCGAATTTATGCTTTGATGCTGTGTTTGGAGTTCGAAGGTGACTGGGAGAGATTTCTGTCGTTAGTTGAATTTGCCTATAATAACAGTTATCAAGCGAGCATTAACATGGCACAGTACGAATTTTGTATGGTTGAAAGTGTCAAAATTCCTTATACTAGACTGATATGAGTGAGGAAAAGGTATTCGGTGTTGATTTGATTCGAGAAACCAAAGAAAAGGTCAAAATAATACATGACAATTTGAAAGCACCTTTGAATTGACAAAAATCTTATGCAGATTTGAAAAGAAAAGATATTCAATTTTAAGTCAGCGACAGAGTATTTATGAAAGTATCGCCTTGGAAGAAAGTTATTCGATTCATCCAAAAAGGAAAACTTAGTCCGCGGTTCATCGGGCTATACGAGGTCATTGAAAGAATTGGGTCAGTAGCTTACATATTGGCTTTACTGTCAGAGTTAGAAAAGATTCACAATGTATTCCATGTATCGATGTTACGACAGTATCGATCAGATCCTTCACATGTGATTTCACTTATTGATGTTGTGGAACAGCCGGATATGACGTATAGCGAAGAACAGATCATAATTCTAGCTCAGAAAGTTAAAGAACTGAGAATTAAAAGTATAGCTTTAGTTAAAGTTTTCTAGCAGTGACAGGGAATAGAAGAGACCACCTGGGAACTAGAAGCTATGAAAGTGCAATACCCGAATTATTTTATGGTAAGATTTTTTAGGATGATAAGTCATTTAAGGGGGAGAGTTGTAACAGCCCGTTTTTAGTGAAATTGGAATAGTGGTTTCAGGACCACAAATTTGTTAGTAAATTATTATTATTTTATTATTTTAATGTCTATGGGATGTTAGTAAGGTCGTATTAAAATTTCGTTAAGAAATTTTAATGATTGCATGATTAATTAAGTGAAAATGACTAAATCATAAAAAGTACAAAAGTGGAGTTCCATTAGATAAAGGTGGAAAATAGAAATGAATGTTTAATCTAAGGGACTCGGATGGTAAATAGACCAACTGAGTTGATAGTAGATGTTTATGGACATGGTTTTATTGAAATTATTAAAGTTTTTAAAGGTTAAAATGGTAATTAGGTAAATAACATTAAAACAAACGAAAAGAAAATGGTATCTTCTTCTTTAGTTGTTGTTTCCACCAAAAATTAGGGATAGAAAGCCCCATTGACGAACCTTGAAGGTTTGGTTAAGCTCTTTTGCTTGCATAGTATGAATTTCAACTCCGTTTTTAATGATTTTTATGTTTTTAGGATTGCTGTAACTTAATCTAGCTAGCCCGGGGATTAATTTGAAAAATTGTTAAAGAATGAGGGTTATGCCATGAATGCTTTTGTGTGATTCTTGATGTTTAATGATAGATTATGAGTCCTTGTTAATAAATAAACAAGTTTTGTAAAGTGATTTTTTATGAAAATTGTATTTAGGGACTTGTTTGTAAAAATGGTGAAAGTCCATGGTAAATTTATAAAATGTTTATATGGACTGATTTAAGTCCCTAGAGAAATCAGCTAGATTGAAAAGAGCATTAAAATGCTTAGATTTCAATTTATGAGATTAAGGACTAAATTGTGAAAAGTTAAAATGTTAAGGGGAAGTAGTAATTTTGTAAAAATATAAAATGTGGACTAAATTGAATGCTAAGGATATTAAATTGATTAAAATTGTCTATTTAGAACAAGATAGGCCACATACGAATCTACATCGGGGAAAAGCTAAAGCCTCGGATTAGTCAATTACATTTCTACACCCTAGTGCTCGAGGTAAGTTCGTATGAATGAATATCATTTTAATGCTATTTCAAATTATATGTTAATATGTTATTTGTCATGTAATTGATCAATGTATGTACAAGTAATGTTATGATGTTTATTGAGTCCCAGTTGAACCTTAGGAATTCGTAGGATACAAATGACATGTCATTAGGGATTTCATGTTTCAGGTGTTGGTCTTTAATGTCCTACCAATGGCTGAGGTCTTGCATTTTTTACGAATACTCCACAGCTCTTGTGAGCAGCATTGTGGAGCTTACATTCTGACCTACAGCTCGTGTGAGTATGCCCATTTCACAGCTCGTGTGAGCAATGATGTAAAAAAAGGTTATTGTTATATGTTTAAGCACACTTCATGTGAGTTTTCCCAAGTAATCGATGATATTCTAGTTGGTTCAACGGCCAAGGAAAGAGATTGAAAAGGTAAGTTTCCAAATTGAATAATGCATATGCACATGAAAAGGTGAATGAATCAAATGAAGCATGTTCATGTAGAAATAGCTTACCTTATGTTTAATTCAATAAAGTTATGTAATAATGCACTAACATGTGTATTGTTGATGATGATGTTTAGGCTTGTGCCAAGCTTGTGGTTGGATTACATTATGCTTATACGTAATGCTATTTAGATGAAATGGTAAGTTATGTTTCATGTTCTATGAACTTACTAAGCATTATGTGCTTACATAGCTTTTTTCCTATGTTTTATAGATTATCGAAAGCTTGATCGGTTTGAAAGCTCGTCCGAGATCTATCAAACTATCCAGCATAAATATTAGTAGTTTTTGATGTTTTGACCAAGGTTATAATGGCATGCATAGGTGGACTTATAATGATGTTTAGTTGAATGTTTGGTTTGTATAAGTTACTTGGTTTGGTACTTTTGATGCCTTTTTAGTATGTGTTAATTTGGCTATGTTATGTTGCATGTTTGAATGGCTAAAATTGTATGAGTTGAATTGGTTTCAAAATGGGCAAGATATGGTATGTTTTGGGAAGGTATAGAGCTAGATGTGTATGATTGAAATGTGGTAAAGTATACATGTTTAGGTAAGATTTAAATGAATGTATTTGAGGTGCCTTGAATGGCATATTGGTTTGGTGATTTAGGACTATTGAATTGGTAATTATATGCATGTTTTGGTAAGGTTTTAAGGTCTTGATTATGTGCACAAAAGAGCTATAGGTGTATGCATGCGTTGGTGCTGGAAATAACTTGTTTTTGGGCAAATTCATGTCCACACGGCCTGAGACATGGGCGTGTGACTCAACCGTGTGTCCTGGCGATACAACCATGTGTCTCCTATAGGTTCCTTTGCATGTAGTTAGTTAGTTACATGGCTTAGAACACGGGCGTGTGACACGACCGTGTGTCTCCTGTAGGTTCATTTGCATATAAGTTAGTTAGTTACATGACTTAGCACATGGGCGTGTTACACGGCCGTGTGACCCTACTCAGTGAGTTAGGCGGGTGAGGACAGGAGCATGGACTTCCACAGTGAAAGGTGCAGGTTTTTTTTCCCTTAGTGCAAGGTCTCTATCTATACAACCAAGCACTATAAGTAACTATTTTTTTTCCATTCATTAAAATTAATCCCATTAAGTGTGACTATAGAATTTATATTAGCAGATATTGTGGTAGCAAAAGATGAAGTAGCTGAATATAGAACAAAAAATAAATAAAAACAAAGCTCACATCAATATTAATAAGTAAACAATAAATTCAAGATAATGACTAATCTCATCTTAAGATACCAAACACAACATTAATATCAAGTTTTTGGATAGTAATATTAACAATAAGTGGTACTCTAGTTGTAGGAATCAAAAATTGACAATAAATTATGTCAAACAATGAATTAATCTTTGGACTAGCATATTGCTCACATAAAGTACCTTATAATTGCTCACCTTATAATTGATGCTAAAAGGGATTTTGAGAGTTAGGATTGTTCAAATTGCATGAGTTTAGTGATCATGAAGCACAACATTCCAAAAACCTTTAGGGACACAAAATATAAAGAGATTACTCAGGCCAAGGGTTTTCTTGGCGAAATTGAAAAATGTTTTGTTGAAAATGATAAGGTTATGATGACATAACTTCTGACTTCATTGATGCCTATGAAGTATAAGGGTTAAGGAAATTTTGAGCGATCTAGGGGCTATGAATTTTATGATCCCATAATTAGGAATATTTTTAAGACGAGAACTATAACATTTTTTGAGGATGTTGAGTTTGGAGGGAGAAATAAGGTTAGAGACATTGCTTTTGAGGAGGAATTGGATTCTAACTCAGTTTCTACTATCACTTTTGGCGATGTTCAGGTTCTTATACCTATCATTAATCAAGAAGTGAATCTAGAACCTCAATAAGACAATGTTGAACAACTTCTTATTTAAGATGAGGTAATTGTTCTAGAAGAACAAACTCAACAACCTCAAGAACGAATATCATTCAGAAGGTCCACTAGAGAAAAGGTTATAATGGTTTTAGTGGAATATTTAGACCTTAAGTCGCATCAGATGAATGCTAAGTTAATGATTTCTCAATGGTAACATTGATCATACATTTATATGATGCAACTAGAAAACTTTGTGTCTGATGATGCAAAGTTAATGATTTGAAAATTAAAGAACTTCCTCTTTGGGCTTTAGCAGACTACTCGTCAATAGTATTACAAATTTTACCAAATGATTATCTCATTCAGTTTAGAGATGAATTTGGTTGGTAATTGTATATACCACAAGTTTTGTGGGAGTAAGATTCTATATTTGGTTTTATATTTTAATGACATTCTTCTTGTCAATAATAAGTTAAGTCTCAAACAATACACCAAGAATGATTTTGTGTTTAAGGAAAAGCATAAGAATCCCTATGTCTTAAGAGTGGGAAGTCTAATTGTATGCTCAAGCATGTATGCGTCCGGACATTGCATACATTGTTGGGATGTTAGGCATATTTTCAAGCAACCCTAGTTTGAACCATTGGTTAGTAGACAAGAGAGTTATGAGGTATATTTAGAGAACAAAAGATTAAATGCTCACATATTAGAGGTTTGATAAGTTAGAGATCATCAGGCATATATACTCCGATTTTGATGCAATATTGATGCAAAATTTTGTCACTAGGGTGCAAATTGTGACAATAATTGGTAATCATTTTTTCCAATAATAGTAGGAGCACATGAAAGTCAAAGAACATAGACTTTAAGTTCCTGGTTGTTAAAGTAAAAGTTCATAGTGGTTAGGTGCCTATACAACATATTGGGACAAATTCCATGATTGCAGATCCGCTTACTAAGGGACTACACCCATGGTTTTTCATGAGCACGCTGCTCATATAGGTGTAATGTCATTTGAGGATATTTGGTTTTAGTGAGAGTTTGTACTTTTAAATGCTTTTATGTTAAGACACATTTTCAGTTATTTTAGTTTACGAATATTAAGTTTAGTTTTTGCAGAAATATATTTTATGTGATTTATTCACTCTGATTTTGGTAAACTTTGATCTCACTAATGTTAATGAGGACCAATTGGAAATAGGCATGTTTTGATCATATTTAATGTAATTTCTATGTTACACATCCATACTTGATCTATATCATTTGGTTGTGTTAATATACGTGATCAGGGATGGATTTAGTTACGGTATATGTAACGAAAGTCGCCTTGGTTCTATTTTAACATAATTGACGGATGAGATTGCTCGGAATACCTTTTTGGATATGATAGTAAAGTTTTGAGCTCATAAGGTTATATAGTGACATATAATTATAGACTAATTAATATACGTTTTCCAAGTGGGAGATTGTTGAAAAATATGGGCATAACATGTATAATAAGGGTAACTACATGTTATTATTTACTATCATAATAGGTTAGCCCAAATCAAAAGTGATCTAATTTGTTTAAGTTGTATTGAACTTTAATTATTAAATAAAATATGGGACAAATATGTGTAGATACTCTAGTAACTAATTTCTAATTAATGATGGGTTGATTAGAAATTAGGGTTATGGTCTCCAAATTACACATAAGATAACTTTTCTAATATCCTATCTTTAGAAAAGAGAGGGTCATCTTCTTTAAATTTCTTGTGTGCTAATTTGGAAGATAAAAAACCCAAGATCTATAGATTTCAAGAAATCGATGAATTTTTGTTCTTGATGATTTGACATGATAGATCCTGATTTATAGTTTTGAGTTTATACCTGATTTTGTTTTACGGTTCTAACATAAATGTATTTATCAATATGAGAATTTTTATGTGCCACTAATATTATATAAGTGATTAACAATGGTTATTGTTTTAGTATACTGAGTAGAATGTTTAGGTCGCAATTGGTATGTTAATAGGGATTAGCTTCCACGCTTATGAATAAAGGCAATAATATTGAATGGAACGGGTAATTTGATACCTTAATAGCATAGCACATAAGTGCATAGTGTTGGGCCCATAAATTTTTATATTTAGTGTAATGGTTGGGTGCACTATTAGTTAATATATGTTTGATGTGTTTGGTTGAATAAATAATAAGTGTTCTGACTTTCATTTTACTTATGTTTATTAAAGGTTAAGAAAATAAAGATGGTGATACTAATTAATCGAGTAATTAAATTATGAGAATATGAAGTGAGAACATAGCATTAAATTCTTACGTGCATAATGGGAAAAGAGAACTAGAGTAATGCAACTATGAATTGTTGCAAGAATTATGGTATTAGATTGATGGAGTAAGAATGAATTGAAGCTATGGATCTAAAGATGGACTGGCTTGATTTGGGATGCTCAACCAATGAGTAGTGGATAATAAATCATAATTGCTAGTGAAATGGGATGGAATGAATGAATAATTGTAATGAACTAGGATCAGAAGCATTGTTGTTGTGTTGTAATTAATAAGTGAAAAGAAATTAAATGCTTATATGTATGTGCATAGTATAATTTAGAGTTGTATTCCTTATATCATAAAAGACTCACCTCACACTTGAGATATAGGTAAGGTAATGATTTTCTTAAATACTTATTAAGTTTATGGAGCTTAACATGTTAATTATTTAAACACATAAGTGAAAGACTCATTTGAGGAAAGTATTGAGGAGTTGGTTACTTCAATCACAACACTCTCTCTCAAGAATTAAGCTCAAACTTTTGGTATAATTTATGAAATCTAGAATGGCAAGTACATAGGTTTTAAGTACATATAGTAAGTATTGTATTAAGTGATTCTTTAAGTTCTTTGCAAAGTGTCTTGATTGAACTTATGATGCTTTGGATAATAATTTGAGGTTATTTAAGTGTTTAAAAATGTTTTATTTTGAGGTCCACTACATCAATTCTCAATTCTCGAGAAGGCTCTTTTGGTTTCAAGACATTAAAGTCAATACCTAAATTATGCTACATGTATGTGTCGAGATATACAATTTTTATGCTTAAAACTTATGTTTTTTGTGCCTCGAAAAAGGTTTGGATAGGTTCTAAATATAGTTGCTTCGTAATAGAGCTTTAGAAATTATTTGTAAAGTGATATAAGAGCTAGATAATAAACGAATAAAAGTGTAAAGTGACTTTGATGATAAGTAAGGTTTCTGTTCTTTATTTACAAAATGATTTGTGTTTTAAAGTCGATGCAACCAGAAGTTTGCTTTATGTATTTGTTCTTAGAGCACCTAGAAAATATTTTCATATGCTATTACAATCTTTGAAAATGTTGAAATTTCCTTATGGGATTTTGTTAAGCCGAGCAAATGTTGATTTTGATAATAAAATTTTTTTAGTTAAAAATATATTTTTTATTAAAACAAACCGTTGATTAGTTGTGATATCACCTATCAGCAACAATCGTTTGATTAGGTAAGAGATGTCACCAGATACAACATGTTAGCTTCCATGAGTTACATTAGTTATCAAATTCGTCAACTACGAGACCTAGTTAATTGTTTTCTTTGTCAAATGCTCAAAATTTTTATGTGCTTAATTGATTATTGATTTTTTTACAGCTGTTTTTTACCTTAAAGGTACATTATACAACATCCCGGAACACCAAGGTTAGAAAGGTAGAAAAACAAAAGACAAAAAGAAAAGGTCGAAAAATTTCTACAAATAAACAGATTTCTTTGAGCATATTTGATCTTCTGCTGTAAGTGAAGTTCCTCCGGCATTTGAAACATCATGTGTTGAGTTTGCAATGACAAAAAATCTTGTAACTCATTCAAATCCCATATCCCAAATTGAAGTTACTCCTTGATCATCATCCATGTTCTCTCGCAATACTATGAACGTATTTAAGCCCATGTCTCCTCTTTGAATTTGAAGTTCTTCAGGCAATTGTAGATACTCAATTGTACCACTCAAATAGTCTAAATAATCTTGCAAAGTTAAGCTAGATATATCCGCATTCGCAACTTCATTCATTTGCTCACCAGCCTTTGTGAGTTCCATATTGTGCCGATCAATCCCAAAAAGTAGATTCTGAGCATCATCCTTGGTATTTATCTGCGATATGGTCTGAAGACTAAATGAGTAATGACCATATGGAATGAGATTATTGTCATATAGATCAGATTCAGGATTGGTTTCTTCACTACTATCGTAGGAACTACTAGATTCATGATCAGTCCTCGAGCTCTTGTTTAAGAAGCCTAATCTAAATTCACTGCAATATCCCTCAAAAGTTTTAGCACACTTCCTTTTTTCTCCAGAGCTGGCAATCCGCTTACCATGCCTGCGGTTATCAGCTGGTGGACTATGCTGTGAATCGTCTTCTTCTCTATCATCTTTGGAAGGTGAGATTTTGAGACACTTGTCAGTGAGTTTTGAAAGGGCCTCTTCATTGTTGACCACTTTGGACCAAGTTGCAGTCTCGTGGGCTGTCATCTTATGTTGCAAACACTTGGATTGTCTCACCAGCCTCCTTATCTTATCCAAATTTGGGGACATGTGCTTGATGACTGCTGCCAACACGCTGACTTTCCAAGCCTTTTTAAGGTCATGGGGCTTTCTGTATGGAGGAGGGCCATATTGTTGGGATACCCCTTGTTCACCCCACCAAAGCTCGTTCCCTGTTGGCCACCAAGGAGGGGCCTGACCCCTCTCTAGTGGAAATCTCCTTTGTGGAGGCACGCAATGTTGCATAAGAGCAGAAAGAAGTGATCCAAGAGTAGTATCCTGCAATTCGTGAAGAAGATGCATACAAGAAATAGGGTCCAATTCACTTCGTTCAATAATTGCTGGAAGGAATTCAGCAATCGCCAGAGGAGAATCTTTGTCAAAGTGAACCTTCTCTTTCCACCACTTGCGTAGACTGTCAGATGAACCAGTAATTGGCTTACCCTTCTCTGTAACTATCCCATAAACGAACCCTTTACCCTTGCAAATTTCCATGATTTTCATCATGTATTTGAGGATGGCATCTTGTGCTCTAGACATCTTCTTACGCCGAGATGCTTCTTGCTTGGCCTCTGACAACTTATCAGGCTCCTCATTCCTACGCCTCTCCTGCATCTTTTGCAGCCTTATACGATCCTTCCACATCCGCTTTTTCAGCTCCTCATAGCTGATTTCCTCCTCGTATTCTTCTTCATCCTCCAGCGCCTCCATTTCGTTAATTTCCTCATCAGGACTAGGAGAATCACTCTCACCAAAAAATTTAACCATATCTGAATTCCTCTTCAAATCAACCCACGCTTTCTTCCTTTGATTCTCTATTAATATTTTTCTTTTTTGGGAACGCAAAATGTCGCAAGTTCGTCTCCCAATAGAGAGTTAAACATATATATGGGAAATGAATGGCGGTGTAAAGTAGGCAGGCATAAAAACAAGATAACCCTAATATTAATGACTTTGTTAGTTTAACTAAAAGTTTGGATCTTTTTGGAGACTCGGTTGGTAAAAGAGGTGGTGTGAAGATAAGAGGAAATTGAGGAGAATGCTACAAGTATTCAGAAGTTGATGCAACTTTGGCTTGCAAGCAACTCACAGCCAAATATTATTTCATGCAAACTAGCAGGCCAACCTATATACGTAATCATTCATATCTGTATATGCTTATCCAAGCATTTGGGTGTGATTTATTGAAATATAAATATTACAATATTTTATAATAAAAAATTATTATGAAACTTCAAAAATATAATCAATAATTGACTAAGTTATTTAAAAAAAATTATATTTTGAATATAAATATAGTTTCAATTAAGTATCCTACAGTTGAAGATATATATAAAAATATATCATTTTTACTTAACTAATAAGTTATGTAAATTTTATTGTTATAATAATCATAAAAGTTATTATTATATTCTATTATCAATACACTTTTTAATGTTATACATTGTTTTTATTTTATTTTATCTGTAATACTTTGTACTTGTGGCTCACAAGTTATATTTATTAGTATGTCATGAGGTGTTTGCTATGTAACATTATTAAATGGTTTATATGGAGAATAAGGATTCAAATTATGTAACTTTTTTTATATAGGTATCTAAAGTTTTTGGGTCAAAGTAGGTAGTTAAAGTTTTATTTTGTTACCACTTCAGGTATCAACTGTTAACTCCAGTTAAAAAGCCTACGAATCAATCAAATTATGATACGGGTCAATTTTTTAATTAAATAAAAATATTTAAAACGTTAACTCTGGTTAACAAACCCTTTGAACCAATAAATTTATGACACGTGTTGTAACTCCCAGACCAGCAGAGTTGGTTTGACCCGAATCCGACGTGCCACATTAGCCACCGAAGTGACTCTCCATTAACTGCCAACCTAACCTCCAACACTCCATGGATTTCCAGCATAAAAATGTGCTAAGTTATCATAATTGCAGCGAAATGTCATAATAATATGAATGGATTATAAAATATGCAAGCATATAAAGTCTACGTAAAGACGTAGGGTTCACAAGTCAACAAACAATAAAGACTTTAGGGTTCGCATAGAGATTTTTAGGGTTCACATATTTGAATAATAATACACATGAACTTAGAACTTAATATTAATATTCGTACATCAACAAAGGTTTGCATACTTTATGCAATCATAGGTTCGCATAGTATCATGGATTCACATAATAATATAGGTTCGCAGAATAACATGAGTTCAAAACAAGAAGGGTCACACATTCTAGGGTTTCACATACCTTAACTAGCCTCGTAAACAAGTATGACTTTCATTAATAAGGGTTCACATCAAGAGTTAAGTCATACTTTGTCAAAATTAAAAGAACACCACATGTCACGCACAAAAGGAAGGACAATGAAACATAGAATATTATTCAAACTGTAAGGAAGTCAACAGTAATTAAGAAAAAAATATTTAACTACATGGTTCACAAAATTCAAAATGAAATAAACTTTGAGGAAAATAAACTGAGTTCTATAATGGCTGTAACAACTTATTTTTAGTGAAATCAGAACAGTGGTTTCGAGACCACAAATCTAAAGTCAAAAAAATTATTTTATTATTATTTTATTACCTACAGTATGATAGTAGTACCGTATAAAAATTTTGTTAAGAAATTTTACTTTTTAAATGCTCAATTCGATAAAAAGGACTAAATCGCGTAAAGTGTAAAAGTTGAGTTCTAATAGCTAAAGGTATTAAATAGCTATAGAACTTTAAAATTTGAGTCCTTATATGGTAATAAGACCACTAATGAAGATAGTGGAATGTGATGGCTTGGCATTTGTGAAATTAATAATGTTTTTAAAGGTTAATTATGTAATTTGGTAATTAAATGATAAATATAATAAAAATAAGCCTTCATTTTTAAACTTTGTTTTCAATAAAAAAATTAGAGAGAAAAGAAGCCATTGTTGAGCTAGGGTTCGGCCATTCTTGTTTTATTGATTGGTAAGTGATTTTTTTCATTTTTAACGATTTCTTTGTTTTTGGGATCGTTGTAGCTTAATCTAGCTAGCCCGGGGACTAATTTGTGAAATTGTTAAACTATTAGGGTTTTACCATTAATGAATATACATGAGTTTTGATGTTTGATGATAGAAAATGGATAGTTTTTGTTAGATAAACAACTTTTGTTAGGTGATTTTTTGGTGAAATTGTCAAATAAGGATTAAATTGAAAAATAGAAAATTATACATGGTGAAATTGTAAAGTAAATGAAATATAGGGCTTTCTAGGGACCTATTTGTTATTCAACCATAATGGGTTGTGGTGAAATTTAATGAATTTCCATTTTTATGAGCTATGGACTAAATTGCAAGAAATTAAAAGTATAGGGGTAAAATGGTAATTTTTCAAAAATATGATTTTGAGTTAAATTGAATGAAATATATACTAAATTGAGCTAAATTTATCTGTATAGATCAAGATATGCCTCGTACGACTTTAGATCAGGGCAAAGAGAAAGTCCCGGATTAATCGCCTTTACATCTACGTATACTCGTTGAGGTAAGTTCATGTAATTAAAGCGAGTTTATATGCTTCTAATTGAATTATACATGTGTTGTGAAATGTCATACATATATATTTAATACATATCCAACGACGTACGACGATTACCGACCCTCATTTGAACCTTAGAAATTCGTAGGATAAAAATGACATGTCATTAGGGTTTATATGATTCGGGTGCTGGTCCTGAATGTCCTACCGATGGCTAAGGTCCAGCATGTGTTGATAGATACTCCACAGCTCATGTGAGCAAGCCCATTTTTACAGATCGTGTGGGCATACATGTATAGGATTTGACGGAGTACCGTTATATGATTTAGCACACTATGTGTGAGATATCCCGAGTATCCAGCGGTATTCTAAATAGTTCAACGGGCATTATTCTGAAATGAAATGGTAAGGGTTCATTACGGACTATTACAGGGGTACATATGAAATAAATGAAAATGTTGTTACATGGTATATAGAAACTTGAATTGGATGATACATGTATATGAAATTTAATCAATTGTTCAGTTCGTCCATGATTATTTGTTTGTATATGTATTTACATTGCTAACATGGTTGGTGTATATGTGCTTAGGCATTTGGCCAAATTATGTTGGGATATACTATGTTTATCTTACCTATCTTATGATTAAATGGTAAGTTATGTTTTAAGTTATATGAACTTACTAAGCTTAAATGCTTACTCTGTGTCATTTTTTGTGTTTTATAGTGTATTCGAAGCTCGTTTGGGTTGGAAGTTTGTCAGAGATATATCACACTATCCATCGAGTCTTTTGGTACTTTCAGTTGTTTAATTTTGGTTATAATGACATGTATAGGTATTTTGGCTAATGTTGGCCTATGTGTTTTGGTTGTTGAAATAGCCAATTGGTTTGGCTTGTGTTATGGCATTTTGGTGATAAAATGAACTTAGTTTTGGCTTAATATGATGTTTGGGATGTAAATGATAGCCTTAATATGGATGATGTTTGGCTTGATATGCTTGAATTATGGATGATAAAGTTATGGTTTAAATATGCATATTATATGTGGCTTGTAATTTGTTGGAAATGTTGAGAATTTTTACTTTCTTTGAATGGTTTATATGGTTATTGATGTTATTTGTTGAATGGTATGTTTGGCACCATTTGGTAAGTTTTTGGTTAGTAAATTCAATGGTATTTATAGATACAAATATGCCTAAAAGTTAGTTGAGTATTTTGGTCAAATAGAGTACATGACTATACATGTTTTTATGTTGTTATTTGAGGTGCCTAAGGGCATATTCGCTGTATGTGAGTATACCATATGTGTGAAGCTAAAATATGCATGATTTTGGTGCCTTGTTATGGCTTGTAATTGTGCGCAAATATGCTTATAGGTACATGCTAGTTTGGGTTAGAAATATGGCTTGAAAAAAGCATATTTTTCATCCACACGGGCAGAGACACGGGTGTGTATCTAAGTCATGTGTGATACACAGCCAGGCGACACGGTCTTGTATCCCTTGTAGCTTTCAAAGGGTTACAAGTCAAGTTGTTACAAGCCTAGCACACGGCCTGGCTGTGTGACCCAAGTTAGTGAGTTACACGGGCAGTGGCACAGGTTTGGACATGACTGTGTGTCCTTACTTTGAATGCCCACACGGCTTGGCCACATGGCCATGTGGCCCCTGCAGTGTTGAAAATTTTCACTAATTTCTGAAAACCTCTCTAAGTTTCTGTTTTAGTCCCAACTTGTTGTTAACATGTTTTTAAGGCCTCGAGGGCTTGTTTAAGGGACAATATGTATGTTTTGGATTAGTTTTACTATGATTATTGATATCATTTGAAATGTTTGAAATTTATGTTTGTTTGATTTGAAAACTTCGGTAATACCTAGTAACCCTGTTCTAGCAATGGATACGGGTTAGGAGTGTTACCTTTATTGGTATCGGAGCCAGGTTTAGTTGATTCTTGAACTAAACGTAGCATATATGAGTCTAGCTATACATGTCATTATATAACCTGTGATAATGTGGTATCTCCTGACTGTTTTAAACCATGTTTTCTTATAACAATGACATCGAATTGAGCTCAACAACCTCCACCCCCTCCTGTTCCCCAACCAGTCCCCGTTATTCCTCAAGGTATGGAACCATTATGTGCTAGTAAGCCACCTGTTGATAAGATTCATAAGTATGGGGTTAAGGAATTTAGAGCTACTGCTGAAGATGATCCCGAGAGAGTACAATTCTGGTTAGAGAAAACAATCAGGGTTTTTGATGAATTTTCTTGTTCACCGGCTAGGTGTGTCAATTGTGCGGTATCGTTATTGAAAGATTCGGCTTACCTGTGGTGGAACACTTAATTTTTGTAGTGCCGAGAGAGCAGATCACATGGGATTTCTTCCAATCTGAGTTTCAAAAGAAATACATTAGTCAGAGATTTCTGGATAAAAAATGTAAGGAATTTCTTGAACTCAAACAGGGTCGTATGTTTGTGTTAGAGTACGAGCGGGAGTTTATCAGACTTAATAAATATGCTCAAGAATACATCCCAATTGAGACCACCATGTGTAAGATATTCGAGGAATGGGGCATGCTTCAGGTGTGGTTTCTTCAACCACTATATTAGAGATTGTCTGGAGAAATTTGAGAAAGAGAAAGCTCAGACTACGAGGCCGAGCAATATTACTGCGAGAGGTAGACCACCTCGTAATCCTAAAAATGTGAGTGGTAGTTGTGGGATAATGAAAGACTCCGCAGTGAGATCTGAGGCACAAACACCAGCTAGGGCTTATGCTATTTGCACGCGAGATGATGCTTCTGCACCAGATGTTATTACCGGTACTTTCTCTATTTTTAATATTGATGTTAGTACTTTGATTGATCCGGGATCAACTCATTGTAATGTATGCAGGAGTTTAGTAACTAATAAAAATTACCTGTTGAGTCCACTGAATTCTTGGTTAAAGTGTCGAACCTCCTTGGTTAGTATGTGCTAGTTGATAAAGTTTTCAAGAACTAACCTTTGATGATTCGGGGTTAAAGTTATTCGACTAATTTGATGCTATTACTGTTTGATAAACTTGATGTGATTTTGGGCATGGATTGGTTAACTCTACACGACGCTATTGTGAATTGTAGACGAAAGCATATTGTTTTGAAATGTCAGAATGGTGAAATGCTTCAATTGAATCAGATAATGTGAGTGGGCTGTCTGTTGTTATATCTGCTATGTTAGCATAGAAATATGTGAGAAAAGGTTGCAATGCTTACCTTGCTTATGTATTGGATACTAAAGTTTTTGAATCGAAGTTTGAATTAGTGCCAGTAGTTTGTGAGTATCTTGATGTATTTCTAGAGGAGTTACCTAGATTACTGTCGATCAGAGAGGTTATGTTTGCGATTGAACTAGTACCTAGGACATCACCGATATTGATAGCACCTTATAGAATGGCTTCTATCGATAGCACCATCACAGTTGCAAGAATTGACAGATAGGGGTTTTGCCAGACCTGGTTTCTCACCTTGTGGTGAACCAGTTTTGTTTGTTAAGAAAAAAGACTGATCGATAAGATTATGTATTGATTACCATCAGCTCAACAAGGTTACAATTAAGAAAAAAAATATCCATTGCCTCGTATTGATGATTTGTTTGATTAGTTGAAAGGTGCCACAGTATTTTCGAAGATTGTCCTTCGTTCTGGCTACTATCAGTTACGAGTTAAATATTCAAATGTACCGAAACCTGCATTCAGAACCAGGTACAGACATTATGAATTTCTTGTGATGCTATTTGGTTTAACTAATGCACCTGTAGTATTTATGGATTTGATGAACAAAATCTTCAGACTGTTTTTAGACAGATTTATTATGGCTTTATTGACGACATTCTGATATATTCACGAGACGAGACAGAGCATGTTGGACTCTTGAAAATTGTGTTGCAAACTCTGCGAGGGAAACAACTTTTTACTAAATTTAGCACATGTGAGTTTTGGCTCCGAGAAGTTAGTTTTCTGGGACATATAGTATCAGCTAAAAGCATCAAAGTTGATCCTAGTAAAATTTTAGCAATTTTTTATTGGAAACCACCAGTAAATGTATCGGAAGTTAGAAGTTTTTTGGGATTAGCTAGTTATTGCCAAAGTTCATCAAAGGGTTCTCGATGATAGCTACACTGATGACGTGATTATTATAAAAAGATGTGTAGTTTGAATGGTCTGAGAAGTGTCAGCAAAGTTTGAATCAGTTGAAAGCACTGTAAACTGAGGTACCAGTTCTGGTTCAGCCAGAATCGGGTAAAGAGTTTGTGATTTTCAGTGATGCATCTTTAAATGGTTTAGGTTGTGTTTTGATGTAAGAAGGCAAAGTGATAGCTTATGCTTCCAGAAAGTTAAAGCTGCACGAAAGGAATTATCCGACGCATGATTTAGAGTTGGCAGCTATTGTGTTTGCATTGAAAATTCAGTGACACCATTTGTTCGGTGAAAAATGTCATATATTTAATGATCATAAGAGTTTTGAAGTATCTAATGTCGCAGAAAGATTTGAATCTGAGACAGTACAGATGGCTCACACTGTTAAAAGATTATGAGTTGATCATTGATTATCATCTAGGAAAAGCAAATGTGGTTGCTGATGCCTTGACTAGAAAGTCTTTATTTTCTCTACGAGCGATGAATACACAACTGATATTATTTGATGATGGCTCGATATTAGTCGATTTAAGAGCTAGACCGATGTTTTTATAGTAGATCTGTGAAGCTCAAAAAAGTGATGGCAAGTTGTTAGCAAAGCAGGCATAGTGTGAGTCGATTTCTGATTCAGAATTTTAGTTTCGACCTGATGATTATTTTTTGTTTAGAGGTAGAATTTGTGTACCGAAAAATCCAAAGCTCATTTGGAGAATCTTGCATGAAGCTCATACTGGTACCTTATCTGTTCATCCGGGAAGTAATAAAATGTACAGTGATTTAAAACAGATGTATTGGTGGCTGAGAATGAAATGTGAGATTTTTGACTTTATATCTAAATGTTTAGTATGTCAGCAAGTTAAAGCTGGACATCAGGTACCTTATAGATTATTACAACTAGTGATGATACCCGAGTGGAAATAGGATCGAGTTACTATAGATTTCGTATTGGGTTTACTCCTATCTTCTAGAAAGAAAGATGCCATTTGAGTTTTCATTGATTGTTTGATGAAGTCAGCACTTTTTATTCCAGTATGTACAGATTTCTCCCTTGAGAGATTAGCTGAATTATATGTTTCTGAGATTGTTAGATTACACGGGGCGCCAATTTCCATCATCTCGGATAGAGATCTGCGGCTTACATCATGATTCTGGAAAAAGGTACAGAAAGCTCTAGGTACAGGATTGCAATTTAGCACCGTATTTCATCCTCAAACCATTGGTCAGTCCGAGTGAGTGATTCAGAATCTCAAAGATATGCTTCGTTGTTTTGTATTAGAGTTCGAAAGCAACTAGGAGAAATATTTACCTTTGGTTGAATTGTGTATAACAACAGTTTTCAGTCGAGCATAAAGATGACACCATATGAGGCTTTGTATGGTCGTAAATGTTGAACTTCGTTATACTGGACCAAGCTCAGTGAGAAAAAGACAGGGTTGACTCGATTTGTGAGACTGAAGAAAAAGTAAAAGTGATCCGAGATAATTTAAAATCAGCTTCAGATCGTCAGAAATCATATGCGGATCATAAACGTATAGACATAAAATTTAAAGTCGGCGATAGAGTATTCTTGAAATTATTGTCCTGGAAGAAAATTCTTTGGTCCGGTCACAAAGGAAAATTAAGTTCGTGATTTATCGTACCGTAATTAGATTATTGAAAGAGTCAGACGTGTTGCGTATCGATTAGCTTTACTATCAACATTAGAAAAGATTCATGATGTCTTTCACATGTCTATGTTACGACGGTACTGATCTGACCCTTCACATGTTATCTCCCCGATGGATGTTGAGATTCAACCTGATATATTGTACAATGAAGAATCAATAAGAATTCTGGCACGAGCGGTGAAAGAGTTAAGAAATAAGAACATAGCTGTAGTAAAAGTTCTCTGGCAACGACACAAAATAGAAGAAGCCACCTAGGAACCTGAGAAAGCTATGAGAAAGCAATATCCGAACCTCTTTTCTGGTAAGATTTTCAGGGACAAAAATTCCTTTAGGGGGGAGAGTTGTAACAACTCGTTTTCAGTGAAATCAGAATAGTGGTTTTAGGACCACAAATTCGAAGTCAAAAAAATTATTTTCTTATTATTTTATTGCCTACTGCATGATAGTAGTACCGTATAAAAATTTTGTTAAGAAATTTTACCATTTACATGCTCAATTCGATAAAAAGGACTAAATTGTGTAAAGTGCAAAAGTTGAGTTCTAATAGCTAAAGGTATTAAATAGCTATAGAACTTTAAAGTTTGAGTTCTTGTATTGTAATTAGACCACTAATGAAGATAGTGGAATGTGATGGCTTGACATTTGTGAAATTAATAATGTTTTAAAAGGTTAATTATGTAATTTGGTCATTAAATCATAAGTTAAACATTGTCTTCAACTGAAAATTAGAGAGAAAAGAAGCCATTGTTGAGCTAGGGTTCGGCCATTCTTGTTTTCTTTATTGGTATGTATTTTTATTCCATTTTTAATGATTTCTATGTTTTTGGGATTGTTGTAGCTTAATCTAGCTATCCCGGGGACTAATTTGTGAAACTGTTAAACTATTAGGGTTTTACCATTAATGAATATACATGAGTTTTGATGTTTGATGATAGAACATGGATAGTTGTGTTTAGATAAACAACTTTTGTTAAGTAATTTTTTGGTAAAATTGTCAAATAAGGATTAAATTGAAAAATAGAAAATATACATAGTGAAATTGTGAAATAAATGAAATATAAGGCTTGCTAGGGACCTATTTGATATTCTGCCATAGCGGGTTGTGGTGAAATTTAATGAATTTCTTTTTTTATGAGCTAGGGACTAAATTACAAGAAATTAAAAGTATAAAGGTGAAATGGTAATTTTGGAAAAATATGATTTTGAGTCAAATTGAATGAAATATATATTAAATAGACCTAAATTTATCCGTATAGATCAAGAAAAACCTCATACAGCTTTAGATCGGGGCAAAGAGAATGTCTCGGATTAATTGCCTTCATACCTACATATACTAATCAAGGTAAGTTCGTGTAATTAAATCGAGTTTATATGTTTTTAATTGAATTATACATGTGTTGTGAAATGTCATACATATATACCGAATACATATCCAATGACGTACGATGATTATCAAGCCCCATTTGAACCTTAGGAATTCATAGAATACAAATGACATGCCATTAGGATTTACATTATTTGAGTGCTGGTCTTGAACATCCTACCGATGGCTGAGGTTCAACATGTGTTGTGGATACTCCACAGCTCGTGTGAGCAGCATCATGTAGCTACGTTCCGACCCACAGCTCGTGTGAGCTGTCCCATTTTTATACCTCTAGTGAGCATACATGTACAAGATTTGATGGATTACAGTTATATGATTCAGCATACTATGTGTGAGGTATCTCGGGTATCCAATAGTATTCTAAATGGTTCAACGGGCATTATTCTGATATTAAATGGTAAGGGTTCATTACAGACTATTATAGCGGTACATATGAATTATATGGAAATGTTGTTACATGGTATATGGAAAGTTGAATTGGATGATACATGTAAATGAGACTTAATCAATTGTTTTGCTCGTCCATGATTATTGGTTTGTATATGTATTTACATTGCTAACATGGTTGGTGTATATGTGCTTAGGCATTTGGCCAAATTATGTTGGGATATGCTATGTTTATCTTACCTATTTTGTGATTAAATGGTAAGTTATGTTTTAAGTTATATGAACTTACTAAGCTGAAATGCTTACTCTGTGTCAGTTTCGGCTCTTTTGGTACTTTCGGTTGTTTAATTTTGGTTTCAATGGCATGTATAGGTATTTTGACTAAGGTTGGCCTATGTGTTTTGGTTGTTGAAATAGCCAATTGGTTTGGCTTGTGTTATGACATTTTGGTGATAAAATGAACTTAGTTTTGGCATGTAAATGATAGCCTTGATATGGATGATGTTTAGCTTGATATGCTTGAATTATGGAAGATGAAGTTATAGTTTAAATATGCATATTATATATGGCTTGTAATTTGTTGGAAATGTTGAGAATTTGTACTTTGTTTGAATAGCTTATATGGTTATTGATGTTATTAGTTGAATGGTATATTTGACACCATTTGGTAAGTTTTTAGTTAGTAAATTCAATGGTATGTATTGATACAAATATGCCTAAAGGTTAGTTGAGTATTTTTGTCAAATAGAGTACATGATTATACATGTTTACATTCTATCATTTGAGGAGCCTAAGGGCATATTAGCTGTATATGAGTATACCATATGTGTGAAGCTAGAATATGCATGATTTTGGTGCCTTGTTATGGCTTGTAATTGTGTGCAAATATTCTTGTAGGAACATGCTAGTTTGGGTTAGAAAAAAGGCTTGAAAATAGCCTATTTTTTGTCTACACAGGTGGAGATACGGGCGTGTGTCTTAGCCATGTGTGGTACACGGCCAGACGATACGATCGTTTATCCTTGTAGCTTTCAAAAGGTTGCAAGTCAGGCTGTTACACGGCCTGGCACATGGGCGTGTGGCTTGGATATGTGACACAACTCAGTGAGTTACACAGGCACGGATACGAGCTGAGATTCGGCTGTGTGATCCCTGCAATGTTGAAAATTTTCACTAATTTTTAAAAAATTCTTTGAGTTTTCATTTTAGTCCCGACTTGTTGCTGACGTGTTATTAAGGCCTCGAGGGCTCGTTTAAGGGACAATATGTATGTTTGGCTTGGTTTTACTATGATTATTGATATGACTTGAAATGTTTGAAATCTATGTTCGTTTGATTTGAAAACTCTAGGAATACTCGGTAACCCTATTCCGATGATGGATACGGGTTAGAGGTGTTACATTTATTAGTATGAGAGCCATGTTTAGTCAATTCTCAGACTGAACATAGCATATTTGAGTCTAACTATACATGCCATTATATAATCTGTGATAGTGTTATATCTCCTGACCGTTTTAAAACATGTTTTCTAATAGCAATGACATCCAATTGAGCTGACTTTGATGAAGTAGAAAGCAACGCTGAAGCCTCCATTCACGGAGTAGCATCGAGCGGTACAAGGCCCGTAGCTCAAGGTTGGGGAGGAGAGGCTAAGGAAGCCTTCTTCCAAATGATGAGTGAATGGTTCAAGGTATGGAACTATTACGTGTTAGTAAGCCACCTGTTGATATGATCCATAAGTATAGGGCTGAGAAATTCAGAGCTACTGTTGAAGATGATCCCGTGAGAGCAGAATTTTGGTTAGAGAATACAATCAAGGTTTTCGATGCATTGTCTTGTTCACTGGCCGGTGTGTCAAATGTGCGGTATCTTTATTGAAAGATTCAACTTACCAGTGGTTGAACATGTTGATTTCTGTAGTGCTGAGAGAGCAGATCACCTGGGAATTCTTCCAAATCGAGTTTCGAAAGACATACATAACTCAGAGATTTCTGGATCAAAAAAGTAAGGAATTTCTTGAACTCAAACAGGGTCGTAACCCTATTTCAGTGATGGAAACGGGTTAGGGGTGTTACAATGGCAAAGTCATTTAAATTAATAGTTCTAAACCCAAGCAATTAACCACATCGCCTTTCACCAAGGTTTGGTAGTACCTATCCTGCTTAGCCTTGCATGGATCAATCACCTCGCCACTTCCTTTCACGAACTACTTACCTACGAAGTAAGAGACGAGTGGGTGAGTTCATTAAGACTTGAGTAATATACAGAAACATCATAGTATTTATAAAATACAAAGTTAAAGCAAATCTTAGTCTGAAAACCATATCACGAGCTTGGCTCACTGTAAAGGTACGAGACCCATTCCCAGTTACCTGCTTGTCAGAAAAAAATGTAAGTTTCTAAAATAGTTTCACATGTACTTGTTGAAAATCAAACTTAAAAACTTGGCTTGTCTTTTTAAGAAAACATAAAACGTATTCATGTACTTGACATGTCTTTGTGCTTGTTCTTGTTCTTATACTGAACATATAACATGTTCTTATGTTTGTAATATCTTATTGTTGGATAATAGAATCTTCTTATAGTGCCTCACTTGTGACTCAGAGAGTCCTTAACATGTCCCATGAATGGAGCATAAAGCTAAACACTCTCCTGCACTCCAATATATCCCTTTCAACAGAGCATAGCTCAACATTCCCTCTTCTCTCCGCATGTCCCAAGGCCTCAATGCCTGAATTATAGAACCTGTAGGTGAGTACTCACAATCCTTTTGTATACTAATATATCATCACAACGCTCACATAAAGAGCTCACATAAAATATTTATCAGATAGAGCTTGTATAGAAGCTCACAAACACAGTTTATAAAATCATGTTTCTAAAACATATCTTAAAACATTTAACAGATAAGCTCATCTGGAAGCACACATGAAACATATCTTTAAAACATAACTTGAACAAAAAAGTTTATAGAAAAAGTTACCCTTAGAACTTAGTTTTAAAAACCTTAAACTTCTGAAAAACACAATGGTTCGCACACAATGGCCATCCTTGAACACTCACTAATTGCCTAAGAATTAAACAAAGTTTTATTGTTCCTTTGGCCACATTGGTAGATGGTCCAGCTAGTTCGCAACATGCATAAACATAGAAACTTAACAAAGGACAAAAATAATTCAAAAAAAATGAGCGAACCTAGTTCCTAGACAATTAACCCTAGCAAGACAGAGACTTATCTTGGTTTTTAAGAACTTTGGTTCAGTACAGAGACTTGACAAAATGAATAATCGATGAGAGAACTCTCTATGAGAATGTCTTAATTTATAGGCACTGAGTGTTTTAGTACTCCCAATAGACCCTACTTGACTTAGGAAAAGGTTACGCACATGGATGATTTTCTAAATTGGAAAACAAGTAAATTTCTTGATTCAAGTGTAACTTGACTTATACTAGTGAACCCCAGTTCGCCAAATCAATTGGCGAACAGCTCGCCAAACAATTTGGCGAATCCTCCTTACCATGTCCTTAGGTTCACACTGCTCATCGATCTTGCTAGCAAACTTTGTTCAAAGTATTTTGGAAGATACTAGTTCACCGTACCACTGGTGGACCCCCTACTTGCAAAGTTAAAACTTTTAGACCCTATCTCGGGATGTACAACTCTCCCCTACTTAAGGCATTTCATCCTCGAAATGTTCATTTCTAAATAGTTATAGATATTGCTGTCTCATTGCTTCTTCTGTTTCCCATATAGCTTCGCTAGTCCTGTGTTTTCACCATAATACCTTGCTAAAGGAATCTTTTTGTTTCGTAGAACTTTCTTTTCGCGATCCACAATCTTCACTTGTTCCTCATCATATTTTAGATTAGGTCACACCTCAATTTCATCTGCTGAAACAATATGGGATAGGTCTGTGATACTTCTTTAATATTGAAACATAGAACACATCATGAATTCAATTAAGTTCGCGGGGTAACTTAAGTCGATAAGCTATTAGATCGATCGTTTCAACCACTTCATAGGGACCAATGAAACTTGGACTTAGTTTTCCTTTGTGCCCAAACCTTAGGACTTTCTTCCATGGTGAAACCTTAAGAAACACTTGTTCACCCACTTGCTACTCAACATCTCTCTGTTTGAAATCAGCATAAGATGTTTTTTTATCTGATCTAGCCTTCAGCCTTTCACATATCAGCTTCACTTTGTCCTCTGTCTCACGAACCAACTCATATCCACCCACTTGCTTCTCATCCAACTCAGTCCAACACAAAGGTTTTTGACACTTCCTTCAATATGATATTCGAAGGGTTCCATCTAAATAGTTGCTTGACAGCTATTGTTAGCTTTCTAGCTTTTTGCGAACTCTAACACACAGCTTCGCAACATATCTTCCAGTAGCTATATCACTCGCTCAGATTGGCCATATTGTTGAGAATGATATGCAGTGCTAAAATTAAGCTTCGATTCCAAAGCTTCTTGCAAACTCTTCCAAAATCTTGAAGTGAATCGAGGATCTCGATCGAAAATAATAGAAACTGGTACGTTGTGAAGTTTTACTATCTCACCAATGTATATCTATTTAAGGCTTTGCAATGTATAACTTGTGCGAACAACTAAGAAATGTGCAATCTTGGTAAGGCGATCCACAATCACCCAAATAACATCTTTCTTTGTCAAAGTTAATGGAAAACCTAACACAAAATCCATGATGATTCTTTCCCAATTCTATTCTAGAATCTTGAGTGGTTGAAGAAATCCTAAAGGATAATGATGCTATGCTTTCAACTTTGACAAATTAAACACTTAGCCGCAAAGTCTGGAATAACTCACTCCAAACTAGGCCACCAATACAGTTTACAAAGGTCACGATACATCTTATTACTTTCATGCTGCATTGCACAAGGACTATTGTGAGCCTCATTAAGAATAACATTTTGAAGCTCCTTATCTTTTGGCATACAAAGTCTTTCACAAAAATAGTGTACTCCTTCATCATTTAGTGTGAAGTCCCCTCGCACTCCTTGTTCCATTTGGCGAGCCCTCTTCGTCAACTCTTCATCTGTGGGTTGTTTCTCTTTGTTTTGTTGCGATAAGGTTGGCCTTACTTGCAGTTCTGCGATTAGTCCTCCATCACTCATTATACTTAGCTATTGGAATAGAGTTTGTAGCTCATATACTGACTTCCTACTTAGTGCATTAACTACTACGTTCACCATGTTAGGGTGATACTCTATCGCACAACTGTAGTCCTTCAGCAACTTAATTCACCTTTTCTATCGTGAGTTTAGCTCCTTTTGAGTGGGCAAATACTTGAGGCTCATATGGTCTGTGTAAATAGTACATCACCTGTTGTACAAGTAGTGTCGCCAAATCTTAAGATCAAACACCAGTACTGCTAACTCCAGATTGTGGGTTGGATAGTTTCACTCATGGATCTTCAGTTGCTTGGAAGCATAGGCTACCACCTTCCCTTCCTACATTAGCATGCATCCTAGCCCTGTGTGCTAGGAATCACTATAGAGCATAAAATACTTTCTTGGTTCTGGTGAGTATTGCCTTAAGTTTTCGAAGCTCTTGCCTTTATTCAGTCTATGCGAACTTTCATTTTTATGGACTAACTTTGTTAAGGGTGCTATTGCGATGGCAAACCCCTCAACAAACATATGATAGTACTTTACGAGCCCCAGAAAGCTTCATATTTCAATAACACTATTTAGAGATCTCCATTCTACAATAGCTTTGATCTTTTTTTGTGTTTACGCGAACCCCTTCTGCTCAGACCACGTGCCCCAAAACTGTAACTTCCTTGAGCAAAAATGCACAGTTGCCAAACTTCGCGAACATTTGTTTCTCTCGTAGAATTTACAACACAGCTCGCAGATGAGCATCATGTTCCTTCTCAGTTCATGAATACACCAAAATATCATCTATGAAGACCACCACGCATCGATCCAAATATTCTTGGAACACTCGATTCATCAAGTCCATAAATGCAGTAGGGGCATTTGTCAACCCAAATGGCATAACTAGAAACTCATAGTGTCTATACCACGTTCTAAATGTTATCTTTAACACATCTGGCTCCTTCACTTTGAGTTGGTAGTAACCAGATCACAGATCTATCTTTGAAAATATCATAGCACCTCTCAATTGGTCAAAGAAATCATTAAATTATGGCAAAGGGTACTTGTTCCTTACAGTCAATTTATTCGACTACTTGTAGTCAATTGACATTCTTAATCTTTAATCCTTTTTGTTCACGAATAGAACTGGTGATCCTCATAGCAATATGCTTGGTCTAATGAAACCTCTTTAAGTAACTCTTGAAGTTGAACCTTTAGTTCCTTAAACTCAATGGTGAACTCCATTTCACAGTCTGGTGGTAAACCGAGTAGCTTGTCAGGAAACACGTTTGGAAAGTCCTTCACAGTACATATATAGTGAACCTCTATCGAATTGTCCTGTGAACCCATCACAAATTCAAGATAGGTTTTGCATCCCTTACCCAACACCTTTTCAACCTTTATTGCCAACACCATATTAGACATAAATAGAACTTGCTCACCAACCAGAACAGTTTCCTTGTCTTCATTACTTCTTAAAGTGACTCTTTTTAGTTCGAAGACAATATTAGCTTTATGCTCAATCAACAAATCCATCTCCAAGATAACGTCGAACTCATAAAATTACAACTCCGTCAACTTTGCATAGAAAACTTGCCCTTGGATCACTAACGAATACCTATGGTACACTCTATTGACCAATATAATATCCCTAAATGAACTACTAATACTCATGCCATTATCTATGATTTCTATTGGAATTCCCAACTCACAGGCTAGTTCGCTCAAAACATACGAGTACGTGAAACAGGAGTCAATAAAGGAAAACAACAGAATAGTTCGTAGAGTAAAGGTACATCTGATAACATCGGTTGAACCTTTTTCTTATGGTCCCCTTACAACACAGACTCATTGGAGGCCTCCTGACTCATCTTGGATAGCAACGGTGTGAGCTAAAGTTCACTGCCCAGCTTGCCTTGTATCGCTGCCACTTCTTCGTCCGCATCCACGAGTACTAGCTTGCACATGGGTGGGGCTTGCATTCTGTACATGTAATCTCTCTTGTTGTTCTAGGCAATGTTTTAACAGATGGTCCATAGTGTTGGATCACCGACACCCCTACGGCGCAGTAGAAAAATTAAAAATTCGGCGATCCTAACCACGGATCCATGTGTGAGAAATGAATTGGGGTGATAAAGGTTACGAAATTACCGAATGTTTATTCTGAGTAGACAGTAACGCCTCAGCAACGAGTAGTCTGACCTACTATCAAACCAAGCTGCAATCTATCATGACCCCGGCCTCTACGTAATCCACCCAATTCATAATGAACAGAGGAATCCCCAAAACAATTTTGGAAAAGAATTTTCTTTGACGGCTGCTAGACCCCAAGCAAAGAAAAAACGAGATTCTTATATCTATTTTTAGGGTTTCTAGAAATTAAATAAATATAATAATATTTTAAACCAAAAATTATAATATAATTTCGGTAAACTATATGTTTATTTGAATTTATATACTAACCAAATTCATGTTCTCATTATGCGTACAACAACCTTGTACATAATGTGTTCGATATTTGATTAATCAATTAAATTAATTCTATAATTAATTTAATTCAAGTGACAACCAAACACAATACCAATTATGTTTTATTCCGTTCATTTCAACTATAGGGTGTGACCCTGTAGGTTCTTGTAACGTTAGCAATAATACTAGAACAATTCCGATGTTACAAACAATGAGTGGCATCTAGCAATGCATCATTGCTACCTAAGTCACAAGAAATCATGATTCGACATAACCTTTTTATGATTAACCTTTTATGCAATAATCCTTAAGTCCTTTATCTCTGGATTGGACACAAGTCATGGAATAGTCACACTTGCATAGTCCATTCCATGTTCCTTGATATCTTAAGCAGACTACGATATACAAATAAGTATGACATCTCATATCAACTTATTTGAGCATGGCCATGCATTTCTAGTCTCACTCAATCAAGTGGCCTAAGATATTACTCCCATTATGTAGGAGGGGCTTTTCCTATCTCGATCAACCATATCCCTCTACATAGATCGTGGTATATCCAACATCAGCCTTTATAGAACAACCAGTTACTGTGTACGTTTGACTGTATCAAAATATACAACTCACGATGTTGGGATTATGATGATCTCAAGTCTGAGGATCATATACATATTAATCACTATGAGCAATGTTGTGACAATTACATAATAATCCAAGAAACATACTCATAACGGGCCAGTCCAATATGTTGTTCTCTAACACACATATTCATGCATCGATTTTGACATTCCATATCAATGACAACTCTTTATCATCAATCAACTACATGTTAGTCTTAATGCATTATTGTTGTCCTATCCAACATTAATACTTGACTAAGGACCTTTTAAGAATAATCATATTATTCTCAAGACATTATTATAAAATAGTTTATTTATACACACAGAAAAGAAACTGAAATAATAATGGTAACGCCTTATATTAATAAACATGATAAATCAAGTATGTTATAACAACCATCTCATGATTGATCTTTGGGCATACTCTAACACATAGATCCAAACTTAAAGCATTCTCTAGTCCTTTTACGACATTCATCATGATGTCTTTCCCACATTGTTCACAAAATGGCCAGCTCGTAGACTTATGCAAACTCTTTTTCCCGTCCTAAGTGTTGTTCTGTTGTTACGAGTGATCTATTCTAAAGCTTCACTTAATATTTCTATCGAAGTTTCGTGAGTCATGATCCCTCTTGAATGCTCACCTAGACACTTGCTTACTAGCTCCAACTTTAGTTCGTGGAGCCTTGATCTCTTCAATAGCTTTTGCCTTATGAACCAACTCATCAAAGCTCATTGTATCGTGAGTTACTAGATAGAGTTATATGTCACGATGCAACCCAAAACAAAACCTTTGACAGTGATCCTTTTTCTTATGAAACCATCTCAATTGTGTATTGAGTCAGTCACACGAATTCTGCCTCATACTCAGCCACAAATAGCTCGCCTTGCACTAGATTGATAAACTCTTGCTTTCGAGCTTCCATATACTGTTCACCCATGAATTTCGTTTTAAAGTTTCTAAAGAAGAAATCCCACATTGAACAGTTTGCAGCAGTCCCTTGCTTCACATTGTTCCACCAGCAATGGGCTTTGTGGATGAGTAAGGAAACAATGCATCCCAACTTCTCTTTATTAGTACACGCCATCTGCTCAAGGATTTTCTCAACACGTTCAAGTCAATACTCTGCCTTTGTAGGATTAGACCTTCTAACACCACTAAACACTTTACAACCAAGAGTTTGCAGATGCTCTAATGGCAATCCTCTACTAGAAGGAGTAGTGTTGGCACTAGTAGCTCATTAGAAAGCCCCTATCATACCTTGCACTAGAGGATCCATACAATCTTCCAAAACATTTGCCCTGTGAGGTCGCTCATGTGTTGCCAAAGTCATGTCATCTTCAGAGGGATTGGCAGCTTCGTTCACACGATTCACATTAACTCTTTAAGGAGGCATTCTCACTAACGTTAAGTGTACACGAGATACTAGATTAGATAAGACATTAAACACAAACAATTGGGCATCTCAAACTTATTAGACAAACTTGTGAACCCAGGTCACACTGAACAGACATACTTGTAAACATAGTTCGCCGAAACAACACTACTTACTAGAATGGCGAATGGTAGAGAGATGATTCGAAGCATAAACCTATTAAGGATACAACTGAACCACGGTAATGTTGTTCCCAGTCCTATCCCAAAGAAATAATCACACATACATAGCACTTCAAATTCATTCACAACTCAGCGATCTTACCTTATTAACTCTGGAGAGCCTACTTCGCCAAATCTGGTGAACAGCTTCGCCATTCTGGTGAACTTACCTGTTCGATAATCAGCTTGATGAACCTAGCTAGCTCTGATACCAACCAATGTAATACCCCAGACTCGACAAAGTTGGTTAGACCTAAATCCGACGTGCTGTACTAGCCATCAAAGTGACTCTCCGTTAACTCCCAACCTAACTTGTAACACACTATGTATTTACAACATAAAAATGTGCTCAATTGTCATAATTGCAACGGAATGTCATAATAATATGTATAGAATATAAAACATGTAAGCATATAAAGTCTACGTAAAAAGGTAGGGTTCTCATGTCAACAAACAAGAAAGACTTCAAAGTTCACACAAAGATTATCAGGGTTCATGTAATGCCCTCAACCTGACACAACCTACCGGATTCGAATATCAATTGTTATGTCCTTCTTACAGATATGAATTAAAATCTTTCTTACTTATTCATAGTTATTAACGTCTCTATGAGTGTAACAAAATCTCAAATTATGTTACTTTGTATGGTTAAATTTACATTTCACATTTCACCTATGTACAAACTACTATCTATGGCTACTACAAAGTTTCTTGTAAAAATACAATGTATGGTTACTATTTCGACATAGTAAAATTTTAGACTTTCCTACTGTATCTTTTAGTTTACTGGATATACTTTGGAATACTACTTAATGAACTTCAGTGCAATCTTGTAGACACCATTTGACTTCCTCTGTATGTATAATAGCCTAATGCGTCACTCCCTTAGCGTAGTACAGGCCTCTTCACTCTGCACATATTCCTTTACAGACTTGAAAAAATAAAGAACCTTTATAAGTTCATAAGAACTTAGTGAGCTAAACCATAGAATACTTTTTATCATTCATTCTACATTGCATATGTTATTTCTCACATACTTGGGGTATTTCTTGACCTTTCTTCTTTCTTGGAGGATACAATACTGAGATTATCATCTTTCTTCCTTCAGAACCATTTTACCCTCTCTTGAGCGTACTATACTTAACATTTGTTCACTTTCTATATCCTTTCTTAAATCTTACCTTATTATCACACTTAGTAGCTTTTTCCATACTTGCTAGTCTTATCATTTTCTTCAGGTGGGGTAAACTATGCCCGATATTTAACTCATAATTCACCTAGATCTTTCTTACTCTAGTGCAATCTTTATACATACTTTCAACACATAACTTTGCCTCGCTGCGTATTCTAGCGCACACTAGCCTAATCTTTTGTAACTATATGGATTTCGCCATTCATTCGATGTTCGCCCAAAGACGTTGTCTTCAGATGGTCATTATAAGAGCCGTTCTTCAAATTTTTCCATGAAGGTGTTCTTTTCCAAAGATAGCCACAAAGGTTTTCCTTTAAGAGGCTTACCACAAAAGCACCCTTTTAACAAAGTTTTCCACAAGGCATTCATTTAACTGAGATGGCCACAATGGCGTCCTTTTAACTAAGATAGCCACAAAGACATTCTTTGAACTAAGATAGCCAAAAAGGCTTCCTTTTAATAGAGATAGCCATAAAGGCTTTTTGTAACACCCTATACCTAATCTAGTCACCGATCCGAGCTATAAGGTATTACAGTTACAAAACTTTAACATTATTCATATTTTAATCAAACACAACAAAAATAATTCATATTCAATCATTTCCAAGCTACTCAATCAAATCGGGACCAAATTCGAGCTTACAAAATATTTAAAATAAATGGCAACAATTTTGGGTAAAAATGAAACTATTACAAATTGTTGAGTAAAAATTGTAAATAGGGGTCGCACGGCTGTGTGGCTCAAGGACATGGCTGTGTGGTCAAAGTGTGTAAAATTCAAAAATAGGGTCACACGGTCGTGTCATAGACTATAAGTGATTTAAAATAGGGTCACACGACCGTGTTGCCAAGTCGTGTAACAACCTATGGACATGTCAGAAAAACCTGGACAAAAATTAAAGAATCACACAGTCGTGTCACACGACTGTGTGGTAGCCTGTGTGTGCCCAAAATTTCCTTCAAAATCTAGCTAACTCACAATAAAATGCTTGGTGTCCAAGCAATGCAATAACCATCAATCAAACCTATCCAAAATCTTCCTAAAAGACTTAAAACATACCAATTTACAATCAACCTAGGTGCCTACCTAATATGCCCTCAATGGCACCACAATTTGAAACCCTAATGGCATGTCATTCGTATCCTACGAATTACTAAGGTTCAAATGGGGCTCGATAATCGTTGTACATCGTCGGGTATGTGATCAATGTTCATATATGATGATTACACAAATCAGAAACATATAATTCAATTTAAAACATATAAATGTATAATTTAATTACACGAACTTACCTTGACGAGTGTACGTAGATACGGAGGCGACTACTCCGAGATTCTCTTTGCCTCAGTTTAACTCCATACGAGGTTTTGCAGGATCTATACGAATGAATTTAACTCTATTCAATATAATTCATATTAAATTTAGTCCAACACATATTTTTGGAAAAATTACCATTTTGCCCCTATACTTCTAAAAGAGTCAAAACATACGAATTCTCATAAAAATAGAAATTTACTAAATTCCACCACCACCCTTGATAGCCAAATATGAATCTAGTCCCTAAAAAGCCCTATATTTAATTTATTTAACAATTTCACCACATAATATTTTCTATTTTTCAATTTAGTCCCTATTTGACAATTTCACTAAAAATTCCTTTACAAAAGTTGTTTATCTTAGAACAACCATTCATTTTATATCATAAAACTTTAAAACTAATGCATTTTTATCAACAAAAAACCCTAATACTTTAACAATTTTACAAATTAGTCCCTGGGCTAGCTAGATTAAGCTACAACGATCCCAAAAACGTAGAAATAATTAAAAACGAGACAAAAATCATACCTAATTGGGCAATATAAGTTTGGTTGAATGTTTCTCAACAAAAATGGCTTCTTTCCTTATGAAATAATTGGTGGAAGAAGATGATAGAAAATGATAATATATTTGTTTTGTTTTAATTTATCATTTATTACCTATTTACTAAATTAACCTTAAAAACTAATCAAAATTTCAATAATAACAAACAATGCTCATCCACTAACAACTTTAATGGGTTAATTACCATATAAGGATTTCCACTTTAATGTTCTATAGCTATTTAATACGTTTAGCTTATAGAACACAACTTTTGCACTTTACGCGATTTTATCCTTTTTATCAAATTGAGCATGCAAATGGTAAAATTTCTTAACAAAATTTTTATACGGTAGTGCTATCATGCAGTAGACCATAAAATAATAATAAAATAAGTTTTTAGTGCCTTGTTTTTTAATGTAAAACCATCCTTCATCCACAAAATGTTACAAGCCGAAAAGTCTTATATGACTTAGGCAACTCTATTCGTGGATGAAAATTAGACTAAGTATGTGAGATTATGATTACCAATATTCGTCACACATAAATGTGATACTTGTGTAAGCATTTTGACGGAGTAATATACTCAATGATCTTTGCACTTGTTTACTTTGTAATTTAATGACTAACCTATTAAGAATTGTTAGTCATTTATATATCATGTTGAAATTGTTTTTAACTATGTTTCGAATTAATTGCTTTTAAGAAACATGCTCAAGGGCCTTTTTTATTTGTCTTTTCTTTCTCTCATTTTGCATGTGTATGTTTAGTTTTCTTGAGCACAAGCAAAAAGTTAAGTGTGGGGAAGTTTGATCTGCCACAATTCATTGTGGTGAATTAGGTTCTATTTAACACTTAATGAGCTTTATTCTAAGAAATTTTGTATTGTTTTAGTTCATTTTCCATTTTAGTATGCCTTTAGTTACAATTAATAAAAGGAGTAGTGTTTTAGAGTGTTTTATGACCTTCTAGGGAAATTCGGGCCTAAGTGAAGACTAACATGTTGAGTAAGTGTGCAGGACATCAGCTCAGGCCAAGGAGTTAGTGGATTGCCTTCGATGTTGCAACACCCAAATTGGATGTCATAAAATCCACTCCAGAATACCCAAAATAGCATTCAACTGTCGACTTCGCGACACCAACCTTACAATAACGTGACAATAAAAACCTGGACGTGGAGAGGGACCATTTTCCTTGTGACATCGTGATACCAACCTTAAGATGTTGCGACATGCGACGAGCCCAATTAAGCTACCAAGGGTATTGTCATCTACACAACTTTAACTATTCATGTTTTGTCAATCATATTAGGTCTAATTGAGTCATCTAACATAACTCCTATATATAGTAATGCTCAAGACTGATTTAGGGCAAATTGTCATTGGTTTTCAAGTTCTATTCACAGATTAGGGTTTGAGATTTGAGAATTTTTTATACAATTTATTTTCTTGTAATTTAGTTTAAGTTTTTATTTGAACTCAGTAATTATTCGTGTTTCATTTGTTTCTAATATCAATTAATTCATATTTAATATCATATCGAAGGGTTTCTGATTCAAAATGTCATAAAATATAATAGATCCAAGTTTCTTTTTCTTTTTCTTCTTTTAACTATTTTTTGAATGTCTAAGAGTGGATTAGGGATGTTTTCATTTAGATACATGTCTAAGAGTGGATTAAGGATGTTTTCATTTAGATACATGACAAACTAAAATCCTAGAGAGATCAATGAGCGAATTTGGGAGTAATTAATGAAAGTGTTAGAGTTTGTTTTAGAATTAGTTGGATCGAAAACTCTAAGATTGAATATCGTAGGAACTTATCTAGGTAAATGAGGTGGAAAGAATAGTTTACCTTGCACCGCTTAGCCTATCCTAGTTTAGATTGTGAGGTTGAAAGATAAGTAGTCTCTGCCGACTAGTTAAGTTAGTTAGAGGATGAAAGGTAATAACTAGGTTAATTACTACCTAATTAATTAGAACCCTCACTCTGAAGTTAATTATGAACACTGGAATGAGTCGATCTTTTACTTGCATAAATTGAGTGTTTTCGGTTGTTTATTTTGTTATCATATTTTAATGTTATTTCTCAGCATCTTAGTAGTATTGATATGTTGTACTATGATTTCGATTGAGTACTATATAAACTTCTTTGTAACACCCCATACCCGACCTGATCATCGGGTTCAGATTATAGGATGTCACAACCCAAATTACCCTCTGAGTATTACTTTTAATTTATTATTCGCAATAAAGAAAGTGTACAAACAAATAACATAATTGATACTGCTAGTACGTAAATTCTATATTTTAAATGAATCGACACCATTATTTAATCTTAAATTGATTATACAAACATTTCAACAAGTAAAACTTAAAAAATGACCACTTAATAATTTGACTATCTAACTATATCTAAAACAACAACCTTGAGACTTCGCCCCTTAGTCATGATCTGTCGTAATTTGGTGTAGCAGATTAAACTAGTTTTTGCATTTAAGGAGCTTGAATACAAGCATTTTTGTTTTGTTTTAGTTAAGTTTTCTTAGTTTTATTTACATTCAATAAAATGTGCAAATTAAGTCTTTTATTGACCTTCGGGCTGAATGAGTCCCAACGGTGATATAACGCACTTTGTGAGTGTGCTGGAGACGATTAGAAGGTGTATTAAATGAATATTGGTCACTATGTCACAAAACAGATGACTCAATGTTGCAATATAGGGAACAAAATGGAGAAAGCTCAAGTCTACCTTTCATGTCTCGATACAGACTGATGGTGTCGCGACATACCACTGAACAGAGCTGAAGAGAAGTAAACTTATTGCTATGTCGCGACACATGTCCTGTTGTGTCGCAACAATGACTCCATGATAGAAATTAAATACGAAGTAGGGGCATTTTGGTCTACACAATCAAGTCTAAAGCTCGGGAACGTTGATAGTGCTAGAAAGAACATATGTTTTCTCCTTACTTATTGGTTAGTTTGTCCCCATTTAGTTATCTTTAGCACATATTTTAGCATTTTCAGTTTAGTAAATTGCATTTTATAACTTAGTGGATCTTAGCCTATTTATCCTTAATTTTGTCATGTTTTCGTACCGATGTCGCTGCATGAGTATTTCCAGATTGCCCCTAGAATTGTCACCGCATCGGACAGCTGTCTAGATAAGAACAAAATTATGTTAGCTATCCAATCTGGTATAACCAACTTGAACGTACAGAGGCAACATGATTCTAATGAAAGGACACCTATGCTATTTGGAAGAATATAAATATTCATGTAAAAAGGAAAAAAAAATGAGGCTTTTTGGGGGATATTATATTCTTCAACCTATCTTTTGAAGCTTTTTGGCTATGAGGACTTAAGTCTCCTATGGGTGAACCGACATGAAAGGAACACAGATCAGCTCTTGATGAGGAGCCCTGAGTGCAACACAAGGGGGAATGGAGAGATTCAAGTCAAGATTGTTTAGGAATAGTATTCTCCACTTGTTTCTTTTATATTTCTTTTCTAAAAGATGGTGATTACTTTCTATTTCATGTTTGTATGGAAGTACTCATGATTTTTGGGTTAAATGTTATTTTATTGAATCTTGCTTCTATTGTTTAATCTTTGGGTTTGAATGTTTTTAGCATGGAAGTCTTATTGCGGTCACTGACACTGGAAAGTGCAGGGATAGTTCAAGCTAACACGCATGACAACGGAAGTTGTTTGAGGATTAGAGGAATTTAATCCACTTGTTCTTAATAGTGCTCCATTGCCATCATTAGAAGGTGTGGTTAATGTGCATGTTTAAGTCTTAGATTAAATATAGAAGTTAAGCTTGGTAAGATATTCATTGTAATTTAATTCATCGACAATCACCTATCCTTTTATACCTTGTGAGCGCTTAGTTTTTTGTTGAATATTCACGTTAGGGATCCAAGTTTGTCATTATCATTTTTTATCTTATTATTTTCAAGTTATTTTTTGACAACTACTCTCACAATTTATCTCGTTTGTATCTATTTATTGCACTGACATTAGTAGACAAAAGACAACCATCCTCGTGGGATCGATATTTGACAGATTCATATCTATCTACTATACTTGCATCGATAGTGTACGCTTGCAAATTATTGCTGTGATGTTCAACAGCCGATCAAGTTTTGGTGTCTTTGCTGGGGATGGCGTTTGTTTGATATTTTTTTTTTCACTTTGTTTTTTATTATATAATATTTAGTTGTCACTAACTTATTTTCTTTTTGTCACTATTTTCACGTTTTATTTTAGGTGTTTAATGAACCAAAGCAATTTAGAGTTTTTTTTTCGATTTTGAACTAGAAATTGAAAGAACTATTCGGAGGAGACTAAGAACAAAGGAGTATGGCTTTACCAAGAAACAATAAATCCATACCCTAAGTGCAGCACCAAAATGCTAGTGACCCACAGTTGGTGCAAGACGCTCAAATATGAAATAGGACTATGGGTCTGTTTGTTTGTCAGTAGTTGATTTTCCAGAAAACATTTTCCTTCTTTTATCGTGTTTGTTTGACCTCCAAAATTCATTTTCGGGAATTCATTTTCAAAAACACGGGAAAATGTCCCCTTTTTTATGTAAAATGTCTTACAAATTTTGTTTCTGTAAGACATTTTCCATTCCTTCACGCTCATCACAAAGTAGTCCTTCTCATTTCCTCTCCATCCATCAATGTCAGCCTCTCCTCCTTATCTTAGGTGTGCTTGTTATCAACAGGTTCTGTTCTCCTTTTCTCTATCTATTATTTCGAATGATCGTGATTTGTTCTTAGGTGTGCCTCTCCTCATTTTTTCTCTCTATTGTTTTTTTCTTCTTGGGCGAAATTTGGATGATCGAGATCTTGTTTTGAATGACTAAGTCTTAAGCTTTTAAAAAAATTAGAAGCCCAGAATCTTTAGTGCAAAATTTCTCGTTTTTCTGGATTTTTGATCGAGGTTTTTTTCAAGTGATGAAAAATTCAAGTGGTGGAAAAGGATCCATGTCGACTGCTAGTTTAATTACTACTTGGAAAGTAAGAGATGTAGTTCCAATTCCTGATCAGTTTCCTACTGGTTGGCGTGTGCTTGTTGTTGATGATGATCCAACATGTCTCATATTCTTGGAAAAAATGCTAAGAAATTGTTCATATGATGGTACAATCACAATTTCCTTCCTTGGGTTTTCTTTAATTCTTCATTTTGATCACTAATTTTAGTGTTTAAGATAGTAATTTTGTTGTTTCTGTTTTAGGTTTTCAATAAATTTTTTTTTGCTTGTATCGATTTTGTTTGTGGGTATATATAGTGGGGTGAAAAGGAATTGATCTTTGTTTCTTGGATTTTGGGAAATTATGACACTTTATAATGCTTTCTGCTAATTTTCTTGAAGTGTTTCATTAAAGGCCCGTTTTGCTTTGATTTGTGCATATATATATGTAAAACATAGGGAGTTCCTTTGGAGATAAGAGGTTGATATTATAGTAATTTGATGGATGATTGGTTTATTCATGATTGTTCATTTTCCAGTTACCAAATGCAATCGAGTCAAGACCGTATTGTCGAAGCTACGCGAGAACAAAAACGGGTTCGATATCATTACCAACAATGTCTATATGCCAGACATGGATGGATTCAAACTTCTTGAGCGTATTGGTTTGGATATTGATCTCCCTATCATCAGTACACACTCTTTATCATAAATGTTTGTCATGGATTTACTCACCGTGAATTAACGATTTACTCGGGTTTGGCTTTCGTTATGGCCTCATGTTCGACTTGTATTTTCTGCAGTGATGTCGGCGAATGATGGAAAAGAGGTTGTTATGAAAGGTGTTACACATGGTGCCTTTGATTACCTAATCAAACCAGTTCGAATTGAGGCACTGAAGAACATATGGCAACATGTGGTTCGGAAGAGGAAGAATGAGTGGAAAGACTTGGAGCAGTCAGGAAGTGTAGAAGAAGGAGATTGGCACCCAAAACAATCTGAAGACACAGATTACTCATCCTCGGTTAATGAAGGAAATTGGAAAAGCTTGAAAAAAGGAAAGATAATGAAGACGAAACTGAGGATAAAGATGATACATCCACGCTAAAGACACCGAGGGTTGTTTGGTCCGTTGAGCTCCATCAACAGGTCGTTGCAGCTGTTAATCAACTAGGCATTGACAGTATGAGCCTTTTACCCATTTCGTTTATTAAATTACTATATATGTTAATACCTTATCGACATAATTTTATTTTCCAAAAACTGGTGAAACTCCCTTGTGCTTTTACACTATGTTATTCAGTCTCGGGTTTGAGTGTCAGATTCAGTTATGGTTAGTTTACAACAGACCAAAGATGCAATTACTGGAGGTCTTAAAAAATCCAAGAAAGCTTTAGGATGGTCAATTGCAGATATCAAAGGAATTAGCCCAACAATTTGCATGCACAAAATAATACTTGAAGATTACCATGACAAATCTATTGAATAGCAAAGGAGACTGAATCCTATCATGAAGGAAGTAGTAAAGAAGGAAATTATCAAATGGTTGGATGCTAGAATTCTATACCCGATTTCTGATAGTTCTTGGGTGAGCCCAGACTTGTAACTATTAATATTTGGTAGAAACACTCTTGATTTTTAATTTAGAAAATGTACTAAAAGTTTGTAAAAGTTATGATTTAGCCCCTAATAATAAAACTTGAATTAGACAGTAAATGAACTCGAATTAAGAAAAATTTTTAGGGCTTGCATAATTTGACTAAAAGAACCAAACTTTAAACATAAATCCACCTATACATGTTAATATTGTCATTTTCCATACATACTGACCTAGCTCAAATATGAACTAAAACATGTCACAAGTATCCATTTCCAAACAATCATCAATATGCCAAGATATTCATATCAACAAGTACTTTAAAGAACAAAAATCACATAATTTGATAAGGCATCAAGGTGTACCAAACCAACATAGCTTTCCAAAGCTTATACATACTAAAATACCATTAACACATGCATGATAATACCATTGCAAATCACCCTATACATACAATTATAACATTGACCAAATTACTCAATATCTACTAAATTGCCCACTGGATAGTGTGATAGATCTCCGACAAACTTCCAACCGATCGAGCTTCCGATAATCTATAAAGTAAAGGAAAATAACTACGTAAGTAATGATTGCTTACTAAGCTCGTAAAAACTTTAAACATAATATTCCATTTCAATACTAAACTTTATAGAATAAATATAAACCTATACCAATGCCATAAGATTCATAAAACTACATAACCATAAACTCACAAATGGGTAAGTCTCTCAAAATAGGATTTTGATAAGTTGTATTACATAATCATCAACCTTTTATAAGACTATGAACCATTACATTTACTTACTTAGCATTCCACTCTAACTGCTTAGCATAAGTCTAAACAACATTATCAATTCACGAGTTAGTGTACTTACCCACGATTAGTGTACTTATCCATGATATAGGTAAATTCGTCCATAACATAAGTAGATTTCTCACATATAAGTACATTATTTAATTTATCAATCTCTTTTTACATATAACATCATGTTACATATATGATCATCCATAATATGTGAAATTTACCATATATCAACGTAACATTTAATTCATTAAAATTATGTTATCATCATATTATACCCAATTATGAACTTACCGTTTCATTCCCTTATCTTGCCCGTTTCATTTGCATAGTACAAAGCATAAGCATAAACATTAACCATAGCCACAAGCTTGACACAAGCTTAAACATCATCACCATTACACAAGTTAGTGCATTTATACAATACTCTTTTGGGTCCAATCACATGACAAGCCAATTCATGAGAAAATACATCATTTGATTCATACAACCTTTTCATGAGCATAAGCATATTTCTATTGAACTTTACCATTTCAATCCTTTTCATTATTAATACATTATATAGTTCATTTGAACACTTATCGTTCATTTCCTTTTCATTAATGCATGATATAGTTCATATAAGTGAAATCAGGGGTACCAAAGTACAAACGGGGCACATAAGTGTAATCATGGGTACCGAAGTACAAACAGGGGCACGTAAGTGCAATCAGGGGTACCAAAGTACAAACAGGGGCACATAAGTGCAATAAGGGGTATCGAAGTACAAACGGGGCACATAAGTGCAATCAGGGTACCAAAGTACAAACGGGGCACATAAGTGCAATCATTAAGTAATTAACTATAAACATTTAATTAAAGAACTATATTAAAAAAATGCAAGTAGTAATTTTTTTATGTATTGAAACACTATGAACTTACCTGGCTAAATTGCAACAATGACTAAGTACTAGGGCTATTTGGTAATTTTCTCTTCTCTCTCGATTTTCCACTCGTACTTGATCTAAATTAATAATTTCATTCAATTCATTAATTTAGATAGTAAAACCAATTCATTTTATGCAATTTATTCTTTTTGCATTTTTACAAAATTACCCTCAACTTTTCATTTTTATTCAATTTAGTCCCTATGCTCTAATCATGCAAATAAACCAAATTTATTGAAAATTTATACTAGTTGAATGTTAATAGCATCCATTATAGCCCACATTAATCCCTAATCATTAAATTCATCGAAATCACTTAACAAATTATTTATAAATAAAAATAATACTTCAAATTCATCATTTAACATCTAAAATCAGAAAGATTCATCAATGGCAACAATCAAAATCTTTAACAATTTCAAAAATGAAGGTACGGGCTAGCTGAACCTAGTTGAAACGATCTCCAAAATATAAAATTTATAATAAAAACTGATAAATAAATCACTTACATGCATCCATTTTTATTTGGCCGAACCTCAAGCTATTTTAATGGAGGTTATTCACTTCAACATTTCGGTGCTAAAGAATAATGAAGATGATGTCTTTTGATTTTATTTTTTTAACTTATTTTATTATTAAATCAATTTTATATTAAAATAGTTTTTCAACTAACTGAACATACTACCGTCCACTCTACACTAAAAAGGTCTAATTACCTTTTAAATCCTCCAACAATATTTAATTATGCATTTTAACTAATAATAATCAGTAGTGATTAACTTTAACGTCTTTTACGATTTAGTCCCTTTTCATTAATTAACCATCCAAACGTTAAAATTTCTTAACGAAACTTTAATATAACCTTAATAACACTCCATAAATATTTATAAAAATATTTATAGCTCGGTTTATAGAAACGAGGTCCTGATGCATCATTTTCTAAAACTACTTGACTTTAGGGTCATACCACTTGAACCTAATTAATCATTCATATAACATAAATTACCATATCAAAAACCTTTTTAAAACCATATTTGACTCGTAATATTAAATAATAATATTTACGAACTTACTCGTTGGATTTGTGGCCCTGAAACCACTATAAAACGGGCTGTTACAACTTGGATGCAGCATATAGATGACTCTCTCGGAATCAATTTTTAATAAAATACATCTTAAACTATTTGGTTTTGTTTTTTTTCTTGGACTTTGAACTTTGGACTATTTTTGGGTTATTTATACTTTTGATATAATAACTGCTTTGCATGCATAATCGATGAACTTATAAATGTTTTAATTATTGTTTCTAGAACTTAAATGGTTTTATCTAATCTTAAATAAGTTTTAAACTTAAAAGTTTTCTATGTTTTGTTCAAAAAAAGTCTACTGTAGATGATTTACATTTAGATCATATATAAGCAACGTTCAACATAGATGTTGCAAATTTCCTATTTAAATGGTTTAAGATGATAATTTGATTTATTTAGTGAATATTTCCAAAATAAACATGTTTTACTAAATATTTTACAACAATATAAAATTATTTGGAAAAATATTTCTAGGTTTTCATAGAAACGATATAAACTTAATTTTTTTTAATAAGAAATTTTTTTTCAATGAAATTAATGTGGCGTTCAAAATTTAGCCATAATGTCTAGGCCCGATTTGGGGGGTTACATGGTGAGCTAACTAGCTTATTGTGAGTCTAAGAATAAGAACATTCAAACATTTATTCAAACATCAATCAGTAAATTAATACAACATACCACATAGCATAAAACATTATCTTTCGAGTATGCCATGGACATAATGTAATGCATAAAGAATCCTACCCAATCATCCACTACACACCACGAGTTCCCCAGAACCTGTCTGCCAAAAATCCAAATATTTTGAGCTATACTCGGTGTGGTTAAACCACCATTATACGTAATGCAGTTATACAACCATTTAACATAAATGCAATATAATCGTCATTCTTCTCATACCCTTAGTGCCATGCAATGAAAACAGATATGCAGACCGTCATTACTCCATAAAACTCTTCTTTTTTCCACATAATCCCACCCCATGCACATGCGATATGTCATACAAATTTAAATCAATATCATGTTTCTATTACATTCCAATTTCAATAGCATGTTTTACATGCTTTCATAATAGCATTCACTTTCGTTCGATAAAAACACTTATGAATCATTCAATTTCACCATCAATACTGTGACATTCCAACATGTCATAATTTCATTATCATTCATAAGCAATTTTCTAGTGAATGTGTAGCAGTCTTTCATTCAGTAAGTTAGGGTACGATCTTCTCGAATCTAAACACGAAATGTCATTTTTTTAGAATAAATTTTGTTACATCGAGTAAAATAAAACACGAAGTCGTAGTAAAAACGTGAAAGCAAATTACATTATTATGCATGTCAAAACCATGATGAATACAAAAGTATAAAAATAATACGGGCAATAATACTAAAATAAAATAGAGAAAAAGAACAAATCGATAACATGCGAAATAATAAACCGTAACATATAAATAAAATGCGTAAATACGTATAAATATTATATAAATATATATATATAATACATATAAAAATGTGCATGTGAGATATAAAAAAATAAAATAAGATAAATATATATATGTATAGATATAAAAGAAGCCATATAAAAAATATATAAATATGTATACATATATTCGTGAGAAAAAAAGAAAAAAAAGTTATATAGATATATAAAAAGATATTTATATATATTAGATAAGTCTTTTGAAAAAGAAATAATAATAATATTATACATGTATGTATATCTAAACTATCATATAATAATAATATGATGAATAAAAATGATATAAATAATAATAATAGAAATAATAATCATAATAATAAATGATAATGCATTAAAATAATGAAGAAAATAATGAAAATGCTAAAAAGGGGACTAAATCGAAGTATAGTCTCAAATACAGGGCGGAATCGAAATAAAACAAAACAAAAAGGACTAAATTGTGTCGCGCGCCGAAAGAGGGGGACCAAAATGGTAAATACCCCAAAGCCCCAAAACGCAGCGTTGAAACGGATTAAATTGAAGCAAAAACAAAATTATGGGGCTAAATTAAAAATAAAAGAAAATAATGAAAAAGGGCCAAATTGCAACACGCCGCAAAATAGGAGGGACTGCGCGCGCTAATAGCCCAAAAATTAAAAACACGCGGATCCTCCGGGTTAGGTCGGGTCGACGCACGGATCCCCCTTACCCAAAACGGCACCGTTTTAAATTTAATATAAATACTAAAAAAACACTAAAAAATAGTTTCAACATCAGTTTTTTAAAAAAACAGAGAGAAAAGTTCTCTCTCCCTCACTCTCTCGGTCCAGAAATCGACTGAGGTCTGTCCAAAAAACCGGTCGTCGGTCGCCGTCCATCGGCCACCGCACACGGTGGTCGGAGGCACAAAATCAAACCTTTTTGGTCCCTTTTTGAAGCCGGTCACCTCTAAGACACGGATCCAGGGCCGAATCTCGCAAAAGGCAAACCAAAAAATGCGAAAACAGAGGTGAAACTGCTTGGCTTCCCCCTTCCTCCGGCACGGTTTTTGTAAGAAAGGTAACCCCTTTTTCTTTTTTTTATTCTCCTCTTTTATTTATGTATGTAAAACGAAAAGAAAAAGAAAAAAGGATGAAAAACGAGTCCAAAAAAAACTAAAAAATCACCTTGAATCTTTTTTTTGTATTTCTCTGCTAATGTTTTTGTTACAAAAGATGAACTAAAAAAAAAACCCCCCAAAATAACATTTTCCTCGACTTTTTATAGCCGAATCTACTTTTTTTTCTTTTCTTTGCTTTGTTTCTTCTTTGCAGGTGACGGCGCAAGTGGGGGTGGCCGAAGTGACGTTGGCGGCGGCGACGTGATGTTGGTGGCGATGGTAGAGGGCCAAAAGTCAAGGGGCGGCGCCTAGCTAGGCCAAGAGTCAGAGCATGCGGCGCTAGGGTTTCAGAGACTGAAACCCTAGTCTGAATTTGGCATTTGGGCCTGAGTCTGTTGGGCCGTTCGGGTTTCGGGCTTAATTGTAAAAAAGGTTTTGGGTTCTGGGCTCTGTAATGGGCTTTGAGTAGATTTTGTTTTGTTTGTTGGGCCCGGGCAAATGGGCTTGTACAGACATAAAGCAACATTCATATGGAAAGAAAACAAGATAGTGCAGGGCACCGTGATAAAGGCTTATAGACATATATCTCTTAAGGCAAGGTAACTTGAGGTCTTGTTCTCAAAAGAAGCAAACCATTTTAGAACTCTTCAAAGCAGTAGATTGAGTATGGTTTTGCCGAGGCATTACTATCAGTATGGGCAGATTCTTAGTAATCTCGACCTTCCAAATCAACATTGTAGACCCTCTATCCTTGGCTATAGTATCTTCGGTGTAGCATTTTTAGTGTTTACTTGTTCATTTGCATATTATTCGTGTAATTATTCTCGAATTTTCCGTTGCATTCTTACTCGTGTCTTGCCATAGCATTTTCCATTACTTATCAGTTACACATATTGCACACAATATTATTCCTTTAAATTACCACTCCATTCTTATCATTATTTTTGTCATTACATTAATCTTACCTTACTTTCATAACTCGACCAAATTATACTGTTCTAATACTTGTGGAGACAATCTCACTAATCACTTTATTACTTGTTCGACTTGTGTACTTGTACAATTCGCATATCATATTCACAAGCGAAACTTCACGGCGGACCCAACTTTCAACATGATTTTTAGACTAAGTCTGATTGCTATTTTAAACTTTGTATTTTAAAGATACTCTACCGATTCCTAATTATTCACTAAGTTCTCAGTGAACTCACCCCCTCTTTTTTTTTACTTCAAAGGTAAGTAGGTCATGGATGGTAGTAGTGAGGTAGTTGACTTAGCGAGGCTCATCCTTGAACAGATACTAGCAAACCTAGGAATTAGGCGATGGGGTTTATTATTTTATGTGGTTTTAGATTTATCATAAGTTGACTCTATTATTGAAATAAATTCTTTTGAAGTTTAAGTTTATTTATCTTTGCAAACCATGTCTTAAAATATTAAATTTTATTAGAAGTAAAGTGTTCATGAATGAGTGTTACGTGTGTTTCCTTTTGTCATAATACGCGAGTTAGATTCATTGATAAGTACTATTTGTTGTGACCTCGTAAATTACACGTGTACCCTGGTAGAGATAGCCTTTTGATTTAGCAAACCTAGGCAAATTGTGTGAGCCCATATAGGTATGCGAACTCATGTATTTACGTGAACATTATCAATGTATGAGAACCCATGCATGCATGACTACTTTGTTAGCCTACTTTGTTGTTAGCTCGAAAGGATCAACTTGATAACACTGATAGGAAAGTTGAATTGGCCTTTGAGCTGTTGTGGTCGAAGCAATGAAAATTGTACAACAAGGAACACAAGGATTTATAGTGGTTCGGCCCTAACTACCTACTCCACTACCTTAGCTTACCACAACTAAGGATTTCCCAAATTTTGATAATTTGACAACCTTTGAGGACAAGGTTTAACTTTACAATCTCTCTTATGATTTATGCCCCAAAATATTAAGATGCAACTCCCTTATGGTTTCTACCCAAACCTTAAGAATTTACCCTTATGGTATTTATGCCCTCTAATTGATTTCGAACCGTTGTGGTTGTTGTAGAACTGAGTATAGCCGTTAAGGATGAAATACCAGGTCATTAACTTCACCTGCAACAACGAGTATATGTACCTACTAAAAGGGTATCGATATTTTTTGTAATTAATGTTGATTTCAATGACCGTTCGAGTAGGAATATCGATACCTTAGGAAATATATTGATACCTTAAGAAATGTATCAATACTGACTTGATACCTACTAGGGTTTAGAAATGGCAAAATGTCAATTTGGTATCGATTATCAGAGGGTATCAATATCTTATAAAATATCGATACTAGATAAAAGGTATCGATGCTTTTTGTCCTGGAGCAATTTTACCTTGTTTGAAAATGATTAAAACATATTTGAAAATGTTTCCCTCAATTGAAACCATTTCAACATGATTTTATGAAATTTCTCAACTTTACTTTTATTCAAAAACACTTTAATTTGTTATATCAAAACATATTATCAATAAGTCTTAGTTTAACAATCTCCCCCTTATTGATAACAAAACATTTTTTAAATTTTGTTTTTTGAATAGATTGCTCCCCCTTAATAAAAGTCATTTTTAATTTTAGCTCCCCCTATATAAAAATCATTTTTAATTGAAGGCACAAAGATTTGGAGCATAAAAAAATTGAAATAAGCTCAAATTTGGCATTCACTTTGCTTTGAAAAATAGTCACTAAGCAATCAATCAACCATAAGTCCTTCCTTCGTTTGAAATTCTCTTCCTTTGTTTGACCTTATGAATCTTCTAGCAAACATCTCCATCTTTTTATCTTCATCCACCTCTTCACTTGATTCACTATCGTTATTAGTGGTGGATTTTAGAGCTTTACCAATATTCTTCTTCATAACTCTTTCTTCTTCACTCCCTTTGTTAAGCCTCGTCTCATGTGTAAGTAAAAACTCGATGAGCTCATCCAATGGAAAAGTTTCTAAATTATTTTCTTCTTCAAATTCCAGTCACATTGGCTTCCCATGATGTAGGTAAGCTGTGAAGCACCTTCCTTACCACCTCTTCATTCGGATAAGTCTTCCCATAAGACTTCAATCCATTTATGATTATTGTAAACCAATCAGACATCTCCTTGATATCTTCTTTGGGCTTCATCTTGAAAGTTTCGTTGTTAAGAGTAAGGATTCCAAGTTTAGACTTCTTCCCTTTGCTAGTGCCTTCATGGGTGACTTCAAACTTGTCTGATATCTCCTTAGCATTTGAACAAGACAAAAATCTACTATACTCATCCAGACCAAGTGCACAAAATAGAGTAGGCAATGCCTTGGCATCTTGTTGCATATTCTTCCTATCTTCCTCATTCCATTCATTCTTCCTCTTTGAAGCAAAGATCTCTCCTTCTTTCTTTTTAGGTATGGTTGGACCATCCGTGATGATGTCCCACACGACATAATCATTGGCTTGTATAAACAAGGTCATTCTAGTCTTTTAATAAGAATAATTTGCACCATTGAAATAAAGAGATCTATTGATAGATTCAGATTCTCCAAGAAATATTGACCTGGAAGTAGATATCATTGTTGTTGAATGAGTTGATGATCGTTTTGAGCTTCTCTAAGGATCTTTTCTTGGTTGTTAAACAGTCTTTAAAGACTAACTCTGGTACCAATTCTTAGCTCGGAAGGATTAACTCGGTAACAACGATAGGGAAGTTGAATTAGCCTTTGAGATGTTGTGATGGAAGCAATGAAAATTATGCAATAAAGAATACAAGGATTTATAGTGGTTTAGCCCCAGTTGCCTACTCTACTACCTTAGCTTACCACAACTAAGGATTTCCCAAAATTCACTAATTTGGCAACCTTTGAGAACAAGGTTTAACCTTACAATCTCTTTTAATATTTATCCCTTAAAATCGTAAGATACAACTCCCTTCAAGTTTCTACCAAAACTTTAATAATTAACCCTCTCTCAAAGAGAAACAAATAAGAAAACAAAGAAACAATCCTTACAAGATTAGGATGTTTGTCAATTGAGCAAAAATACAAAGAAGAACACTTGAGCTAAATTAATACAATGAAAGCTCACAAGTGTTTACAAGAAAAGGTATGAAAGAATTAAGCTCTAAGTTGTTTTGATTGATCTTTAAGTTTTGCACATGCCTTTTGTTATTGCTAAACCTTTGGAAGATGGTGTTTATACCCTGCAATTTATTTCCAACCGTTGTGATTCTTGTTGAAATGGTTTGACAGGCGAACCTTTAAGTCTTGTCAAACAATTTAAAGTGTTTTTGGGTAAAAGTAAAGTTGAGCAATTTTATAAAATCAAGTTGAAATGGTTTCAATTGAGTCATACATTTTCAAATATGTTTTAATCATTTTCAAACAAGTTATCGATACCACTCTAATAACCGATACCAAATTGACATTCTACCATTTTCAATCCATGGTAGGTATTGATCAAGCATCGATCATTTTCTTAAGGTATCGATATATTTCCTAAGGTATCGATATTCTTGCTTCAATGGTCACTGAAATTAGCATTAATTACAAAAAATGGTACCCTTTTAGTAGATATCGATACTCGTTGCTACTGGTGAAGTTAATGACTTGATATTTCATCCCCCAACGATTATATTCACTTCTACAAGAATCACCAAGAAAAGGTTCGCCTGTCAAACACTTCAAATTATTATTACTAAGGTTTGCAACATATTATCAATAAGGCTTAGTTTAACATTTGTTTATGTGTGAATCTATGATATGGTGCAAACCTTAGTAATAATTTCTATATACTTGTATAAATGTATGATTGTGCGAACCCTAAGACAATTATGTTCGTAACTTTCTTGCGAACCTTTAAATCTTTCTATTGTTTGACAGGCGAACCTTTCCTTTATTTATTTTGTAGGCTTGCATGTTTTATATATTATGTATAGGTTTATTGTAATAGCTCGTTTTTCTGTGGTGTCGAAAATAGTGCTTACAGGGCCACCAAATCTGACGAGATTATTATTTAATATTTATAAGTCAAGTATGGTTTTTTAAAAGGTTTTTGATTTGATAAATTATGATTTATAATTGAATTATTAAGTTCAAGTGGTATGACCCTAAGATCAAGCGATTTTAGAAAATGAGGTATCGGGACCTCATTTCTATAAATCGAGCCATAAATATTTTTATAAATATTTACGGAGTGTCATTAAGGTGATATTAAAGTTTCGTTGAAAATTTTTAACATTTCGATGGTTAATTAATTAAAAAGGACTATATTGTAAAAGATGTAAATTTTAATCACTAATTGAATAAAGGAAAAGGGACTTAACTGGTAATTAGACCATTCAAGGTGTTAGTGGACAATAATGGACATGAATTTGATGTTTTATTTAATTATTAACTAAGGTTAACATAGTAATTTGATAATTATATTAAATTCAAATAAAACAAAAGGTTAATTGGTTATCATGTTTTTAGTTTTCTTCCTTATCAACCAAACCTCCATGGATGTTTGAGATGAAGCTTTCAACCATGGACAAATTACTTGCATGGTATGTGATTTTGGCTCCAATGTTAATAATTTTCATGTTTTCGAGATCACTGCAACTAGTTCCAGCTAGCTCGTACCTTCGATTTTGAAACTGTTAAAGATTTTGAATATTGCCATTGATGAACCTTTTGTAATTTTAGATGTTAAATGATGAATTTGAGATATTAGTTGTTATTTAAAAGTATTTTATTAAGTGATTTTTGATGAATTTTTTTATTATGGACTAAATTATTAAAATGGTAAAAATGCAAGGATTTAATGTGAAATTGTTGCATTAATGGGCTATTTTAGATACCTTGTGTATTCTGCTAGACTCAAATTTGGGTAAAAATGGTTAATTTGCATGTTTTGGGCTTAGGGATGAAATTGAATAAAAGTAAAGGTTTAGGGGAAATTTTATAAAAATGTGAAAAATGACTCAATTTTGGGTACCTTGAGTATTCGGGTAGACTCAATTTTGGGTAAAAATGGTTAATTTGCATGGTTTGGGCTTAGGGATTAAATTAAATAAAAGTAAAACTTTAGGGGCAATTTTGTAAAAATATAAAAATGACTAGATTGCATAAAATGAAATTTTTTATTGACTAAATTAATATATTGAATGAAATTATTAATTTTGATCAAGATCGGGTGGATCGAGGAAAATGGAAAATTATCAAAATGCCCCTAAACTTTGGTATTTCTGTAATTTAGCCAGGTAAGTTCGTATGAACTGTATAATGTATAATTTTGATTAAATTTGAATGTTAATATGTGATTATATTGTAATTAAATCAATATATATTAGTATGCAATTTACCGTGTTATGAAACGACATAAATCTAATGACGTACGATGACTATCGAGCCCCGTTTGGACCTTAGGAATTCGTAGGATACAAATAACATGTCATTAGGGTTTACATGATTCGGGTGCTAGTCCTGAATGTCCTATCAGTGGCTGAGGTCCGTCATGTGTTGCGGATACTCTACAACTCGTGTGAGCAGCATCGTGTAGCTCCATTTTGACCCACAACTCGTGTGAGCAGGCCCATTTTCACAGCTCGTGTGAGCATTCTGATTCACAGTTCGTGTGAGTATACATGTACAGGAATTTACTAATTACACTTATATGACTTAGCACACTATGTGTGAGCTATCCCGGGTACCTAATGATACTCTAAACGGTTCAACGGGCATGATTTGAAAGGAAATGGTAAGAGTTCGATACGAACTAAGACATGTTCACATATGAATTGTATTAAATTGGTGATACATGGATAAATTTAAGTTGAGATGGATGATATATTCATATGTGACATGTTTAAATGTTGTGACCATCCATGAGTAAATTGCCTATGTCTTATGCTTATATTGCCAACAAGTTTGGTGTGAATGCTTAGGCTTTGGCCAAGCTATTGGATGGATTGTATTATGCTTACTTATAAGTTATGCATTAAAATGGTAAGTGCCCAAATGGAAATATGCTTGTGTTCATGAAAGAGTAGTAAGGTTTAAATTATGTAATTTCTTATGAAATGGTTTATCATGTGGTTAATTTCAAAAGAATTATGCTTAAATGCACTAGCTTGTGGCTATGGTTGATGATATGCTTATGTCTTGTGTGTTAAGCATATGAAACGGGTGTGGAATGGTAATGAAATAGTAAGTTCATACTTGAAGTGTAAAATGATGAAAAAGGGAATGATGAGTTGAATTGATGTTGTTATTTAAGTTAAAGAAAGTAAATGCAATGGAAAGTAATGAAATGCAAATAAAAATAAGAAAATTTGAAAGAATTTAAAAGTTTTATAAAATCCTACTATGCTAAGGATGATATTTATATGTGATGTTGTGGATTTATTCACTTGGTGAGTTGTTGAATATGGTTTCATGAATCTTGCGGTATTAGTATAGAATTATTCTTGATATGTATAAATTTCATATTTGAAATGGATTGATATGACTAATGTTTATACTAGCTTACTAAGCATTCATTGCTTACGTAGTGGTCGTTCCTTTACTTTTTAGATTATCAGAAGCTTGATCAGGTTGGAAGCTGATCAGAGATCTATCACACTATCCAGCAGTTATATCAGTAGTTTTCGATGTCTTGGTTAAGGTTATAATGGCATGTATAGGTGGACTTATGGTTGATGCTAGTTGAAAGTTAATAATGAGTTTGGCATGTATATATCATTTTGGGTGATGTAGCCTTGGTACATTTGGTGCCTTGTTGATATGTGATAATTTGATAATGTGCTAAAGCATGTTTAAATTGTTAAAGTGATATATGATGAATTGACCTCAACATGGTAAAGATATGGGATGCTTTTGAAAGGTTTTGAACTAGATCTGGCATGAATCTAATATGGTGTGGTGATTATGTAGCAATTATGTTATGTTTTGGCATGGAAACAAGTTAATTGGTCATTGGATACACATGTATAGGTGTTTTTGGTTGATGTTTTAGCCATTATGTTTTGGCTTGTAACTTTGGTATTTCGAATGATTGAAATGGTTGAGTATGTGGATATATGTATGTGACCTTTTGATGGATGACTTTATTGTCTTTATGATGCTTATGATGCTAAATTTTAAATGGTAAAATAAGTACATATGAGTGTGGATTTGATATGTGTACAAAATGGTAAGTTTTGGCTAAACTATGCATTTGTTATACATGTTTAATTGTTGTGATTGAGGTGCCTTTTGGGCATATTGTTCGTATGAATATGTACCTATTTGGATAGCTTGTTGTTGTATGGTTTGATGTACTTTAGGATGCTTGATCACATGTGGCAAATTGGTTAGAGGTGTGTGCATGAATGGGTGAGAAAAATGGCTTGGAAATGGCCTATTTTTCGTCCACATGGTCAAAGACACGGGCGTGTCTCAGTCGTGTGTGACACACGGCCAGGTGACACAACCGTGTGTCCCCTGTAGGTTTTTAAAAGGTTGCATTTTAAGAGTTACACAGCCTGGCACACGTGCGTGTGGCTTGGCTGTGTGACCCAAGTTAAAGAGTTACACGGGCACGAACACGGGCTGAGACACGGTTGTGTATCCCTACTTCGAATGTCTGAGACACGGGTGTGTCTCTCAGCCCTGTGAGTCACACGACTGTGTGATCGCTGTAGTTTTGAAAATTTTCACTTTTTCCTGAAAAATTCTATATGTTTTCGATTTAGTCCCGACTTGTTTCTAATGTGTTTTTAGGGCCTCGAGGGCTCATATAAGGGACGACATGAATGTTATTTATTCATTTCGCTATGATTGATGTAGTGAATTGAATGTTTAAATTTTTTTGATACATTTGAAATGTAAACTCTGGTAATGCTACGTAACCCTATTTCGGCGACGGATACGAGTTAGGGGTGCTACATTTATTCCACTGCTATGTGATAACTTAGCATATTTCATGTTGTAATCAAGTGGTGTGTTTGAGGATAGCTTGGGAGTTAACAGAGAGTCACTTTGTTGGCAAATGTGGCACGCCAAATTAGGGTCGAACCTACTCGGCCGGGTTTAGGGTGTTACAAAGACCCCTTGGAATTGCTAGAATTAAAAAAAAAACTGATATGAAGCCTATTGAGTCATTAGTGGGGCTACCACTGATGAGAGAGGTGGGTTGTGCGTCAGACTTTGAGCGAAAAGTAGTGATGCAAACTGGGCAATTGGAACAAGCAAATGCGACGAGCGAGGTACATCTTAAAAACTCTTTTAGTGTTTTTCATTATGACTTATCGTTGGATTTGCAAACACATAGAGGCTCTTTTAGAGTTTTGAAACGAGTAAGTTGAAGGGCTTACACACTGGAGTTGGTGGGAATACTCGAGGTTAACCAATGTTCAATGTAAGCATGTCAAAGCCTATTTGTGTGGATCAAGGGGATCCCGATCGAGGCAAGTACATTGGGTTATAGATATGGCACAAACTTGAGTTGAAGTACATTGGTTTAATCTTTGAGAAACATGTGCTAGTATTTCTCTTAAATACAATGTTCTTAATAAATTTTTTGAAAGAAACCTTGTTTAATATTTGTAAAACAACTAGATGATATTTAAATTCAAATTCGATTAATTGAGATTGCGAAATGATTTTATTAAGAAAATACCAAATTATTTAATCCATAATAAAAGTCCATGCAAATTACTTGATGTCCATAGTTTAAAAATCCCATGCAACAATTCTATAGTCTATCCCAAAATAAAATCCCAAAAAGAAGTCATAAAGTCCATAAAAGTCCAAATCATATGAAAAATCCACAATCGTAAAAGAAACATTTCTGAGAGCATCACCGATGATCAAATCCGAGTCCTAACCATTAGGATTATCTAAAACACATAAGTTATATGGGTGAGCTTTAAAAGGCCCAGTGTGAAATCAACACAAATATATTAACATACATATCAAGGTATTTCAAGCACGACATATCAAACATCATAATATTCATAAGTTATAACACTGATACTCATGCATGGTCATATTAATACATATTTGAAAACGATGCACAATTTATAAAATTTTCTACCTATCTCCACTACAAACCTCATATCCAATTCCCCTGAACTCGTCCATCCAAAATACCATATGTAGACAAGCCACCACTGGTTTGCAGATAAACTGCCACTGATAACACTTTGTGGACAAGCCACCACTGATATGTAGATATACTGGCACTGATAACACTTTGTAGAAAAGCCACCACTAATATGCAGATATACTGCCACTTACTTCCTACTTTCATAAAATCCCACCCCATGCATGTGACATGGAAATTTCACTATTAAACACATGTGAATCACTTTAACACTTAGGCATGTGGGCTGACATATTTATATTTTACTTAGTTATCACTTAAACTTGTTTTAATCATGCTTGACACATTAGATCATAGATCCCAATATTTACATACTCATATATAAAAATGACACATTTGAATCATCAAACTTATCACATAAGCCATGCAACACATGTCATGAGAATGAGATCTACACATACATCATTAACATAGCAATAATCACATCATATTTCATGTAATTCATAAAATATACTCGGTTAGAGTCACTTAATTGGGTCCTTTGTAATGAGATTTTCAACTCCTCTTTGATTACATAGTGTACGCACAATTGGTTGTAATTAACTTAATTATATAAAAAAATTTAACTATATCACATACAACAAGTGGAATTGATCCCACACCTTCTATCGTAGATCCAAAATGCCACAATCCTTAGTATTGATTTCGCTATGATCAAACTTGAAAGACGTATCTAACACACAAGTAATGTTTATTGTTAATATCTGTTGAAGGAAATTTGTCACTAATAAACCGGTTACTAATAGCCTTACCAATAGTTACTCCACGGTTTTGGACACTCGATTTGATGATTTTCGATGCGAAATTAAAGATCTCCCCTATGATTTTTGTTTAGATCTTCAAAAGGGTAAGGGATGGAGTTACTCATAAATAATAAATAAATAAATGAGTAAACATAATTCTTATGGCCCTTATACCATTCGACCAAGATAGGGAAACACTTAAGAGGGAAAATGAATGATCAAGTAATCAACACTTACACACTTGATTAAAATCGAGATAGGCGATGGATTAAAAAAGACACTAGATCATAGAGTTGAGCTATCTAAAAGAATCAATAAAGTAAGATTATATAAGATTAATCAAAATAAAAGGTTGATAATGAAACGAGGAAGAAAAGAGAATAAATTCGACCACTGACGGTAGCAGTTTGACGATGGTTGGATGTGGAAAAAAGAGAAGGGGTGTCGTGGTGGCAAAAAAGTGTGGTGCTAGAAGGTGCTCAGGTCAGTCACGATGGAGAAAGGGTGCAAAAAATGAAAAGAGAAAAGGCGGTGGCTAGATAAGAGAGAAAATAAGTGAAAATGGAGAGAAAAAGAGAATATGTGGAGGAGATGGAGGAAGGGACAACAATGTAAGGTTGGGAGACTGGGTATAAGTTGGTCAACTAGGTTTAGGTTCAATGAACCTCTTCTATGGCAAGGATGAGAAGTTTTGGCAAGGGAGGAAGACATGGAGTGAAAAGGGGGACCATGCACCCTCAACTTAAGGTAAGTTTGACTCTTAATGGAGGAAAGGAATCCTCCTAAATATGGTGACTATGGGGTGGATGAAAACTCATAAGGCACATGGGAAAAATATGTAAAAATTTAATAAAAAGAATATGAACATGGGGGTTTGAACTAAGAACCGTTAGCATAGTTAATGATTATTTAAACCACTAAACCAAACACTTCCTTGTTCTCAAACTTGCACCACTAATAATAAAAATATAGGATGTGACAACTCTACTATAACACCCGTAACCCGTATTCGTCACTAAATTAGGGTTACAGAGAATTACCGTACAAATAGAACATTAGAATATACATTTCATACATTATTATAAACATAATATAAAAAATGATTCACATGCATATTGTCCATAAATCGAGCCCTTGAGGCCCTAACAATATCTTATAAACGATTCGGGACTAAATTGGAAACATTTGGAAAAACTAAGATAAAGTTAGAAAAATTTGAATACAGTGGTCACACGGCCGTGTGCCTCACACGACTGAGACAAACGCCCATGTCTCAGGCCATGTAATGTGCAAACCAGGGACACACGGTTGTGTCCTCACTCTTGTAACTCTCTGAGTAGGGTCATACGCCCGTGTGCGAGGTCGTGTGCTAGGTCGTGTAACTAACTGACTTGCATGCAAAGAAACCTACAGTGGACACACGGTCGTGTCGTCAGGCTGTGTGTCACAGACGGCTGAGTCACACTCCCGTGTCTTAGGGCGTGTAGACATGAATTTGCCCAAAATCAAGCCATTTCCAACACCAACTCATGCATACAACTATAGGTCTTTTGTGCACATTATCAAGACCTCAAAACCTTACTAAAACATGCATATAATAACCAATTCAATAGTCCTAAATCAATCAACCAATATGCCATTCATGGCACCTCAAATGCAAACATTAAAACTTACCTAAACATGCATACTTTATTACTTTTCATTCATCAACTACTAGCTTCAAAAAAACTTACCAAATAATCCATTCCAAAACATGCATAAGATACCTATAATATCATAGTTTGGAAGCATCAAAAGGTATCATCCAAAACAACTTGCACACGTTATACATGCCAAAACATCCAATAATCATTAAGTTAATCACCATTACAAGTCCACCATTACATGTCATTATAAACTTGGCCAAAACATGAAAAACTATTGATATTTATGCTGGATAGTGTGATAGATCTCTGACGAACTTCCAAACTGATCGAGCTTCTAATAATCTATAAAACATAGGAAAGAAAACTATGTAAGCACATAATGCTTAGTAAGTTCGTATAACATAAACTCAACTTACAAATCATTTGCATAATGTAAATAGCATAATTAAAGCATCAACTAATACGACAAACTTGGCACAATGCCTATACAACATAAACAAATACACAAGTTAGTGCATTTATACATGGTTCAAGTCTTTGTTCATACCATTTAAATTACCATTTCCTTTTCATAAGTACATGATATATTTCATTTGAACACTTACCATTTCATTTCCTTTTCATGCCCGTTGAACCAACTAGAATATCATCGGATACTCGGGAAAGCTCACACGAAGTGTGCTTAAACATATAACCGTAACCTTTCTTTTACATCATTGCTCACACGAGCTGTGACATGGGCCTGCTCACACAAGCTATGGGTTGAAATGTAAGCTACATGATGCTGCTCACACTAGTTCTAGAGTACCCACAACAAATGCAAGACCTCAGCATCAGTAGGACATTCAAGACCAGCACCCGAAACATAAAATCCCTAATGACATGTCATTTGTAGCCTACGAATTCCTAAGGTTCAACCAAGACTCAATAACCATCATGGCATTTCTTTGGATATATATATTGATTAACAGCATTATAAATACATAATAACATACAATTGAATAACATGAATATAGTAATCCATACATACGAACTTACCTCGACAACTAGGGCGTAAAAACGTAATTGACTAATCCGAGGCTTTAGCTTTTCCCCGATCTAGATCCGTATGTGGTATATCTTGATCTAAATAGAAAAATTCAATCCATTTAATATCTCTAGTATTCAATTTAGTCCGCATTTCATATTTATGCAAAATTATTATTTTGCCCCTAATATTTTAACTTTCACAATTTAATCCTTAAGCTCATAAATTGAAATATAAACATTTTAATCCTCTTTTCAAGCTGGCCGATTTCTCTAGGGACCTAATCCAACCCATATAAGCCATCATCATAAATTTAACATGAACTTTTACTATTTTTACAAACAAGTCCCTAAATACAATTTTCATCAAAAATCACTTTACAAAACTTGTTTATTAATCAATAATGACTCGCAATCTATCATTAAACATCAAGAATCACACAAAGGCATTCATGGCATAACCCTCAATCTTTAATAGTTTTACAAATTGATCTCCAGGCTAGCTAGATTAATCTAACACGACTTCAAAAACATAAAAATCATTAAAAACGTGACATTGAATCATACTATGCAAGCAAGGGCCTTGGCTGAATCTTAATACCTCAACAGTGGAGTTTTCTAACCCTATTTTTGGTGGAGAAATAATCTAAAGAAGATGATATATCTTTTCTTTACTTTAATTTTAGGTTAATTTCTTAATTTACTATTTTGACCTTAGTTTTTAACTTAAAAATCACTTAAATTGTGCCCATAAAAGTCCACTAACATTTTGAATGGTCTAATTGCCAATTAAGTCCATTCACTTTAGAGTTTCATAGCCATTTGATAACTTTAACCAATAGAACTCTACTTTTGTACTTTTTACGATTTAGTCCTTTTCACTTAATTAATCAAGCAAATATCAAAATTTCTTAACGAAATTTTAATACGACCGTACTAACATCCCATACAAATTAAAATAATAATAAAATAAAAATTTACTCATCGCATTTGTGGTCCCGAAACTACTGTTCAGATTTCACTGAAAATGGGTTGTTACATTTACCCTCCTCAAAAACAAATTTTGTCCTGGAAATTTTCCTGATGGAAAAGGTGAGGATATTGTTGTCACATCAAATCTTCAAGGTCCCAAGTGGCCTCATTAGTGCCGTGATTCCTCCACAAAACTTTCGCTAGTGGAATCTACTTCCTTCGCAAAACTTTTACCTTACGATCAAGGATCTGTATCGGTTCCTCAAAAATTGAAAAATCTGGAAGAACCTCGATCTCCTCAATCGAAACTATATGAGAAAGGTCAGATCAATGTCACCTCTACATGGACTTGTGAAAAATGTCGTGGATACGATCCAACTTTGGAGGTAAGTCTAGCTAATATGCCACTGGTCCAACTTTCTTAACGATGATATAGGGTCATATGAACCTTGGACTCAATTTTCCCTTGTGGCCTTACCTCAACACTTTATTCAAAGGTGCAACCTTCAAGAAGACTCGATCACCAACACTGAATTCTATATCCTTCCTCTTCAAATTAGAATATGACTTATGTCAATTTGATGCCATTCTCATACGATCCCGAAAAATCTTCACAATATTCTCAGTCTCTTGCAATAAATCTGGTCCTGACAATTTCTTCTTCCCAACTTAGTCCAACATAGTGGTGTCCTACACTTGCGTCCATATAGAGCTTCGAAAGGAGCCATCTAGATGCTCAACTGAAAGTTATTATCATATGTGAATTAAGTAAGGGGCAGATGTTCCTCCCAACTGCATCAAAAATCAATCACGCAACCTCTCAACATATCTTTGAGAATATGGATAACCCTCTCAGACTGCCTATTAGGTTCCGAATGAAAAGTTGTACTGAAGTTCAACCTTGTACCAAGAGCTTCATGCAACTTCTCCCAAAATCGAGACATGAAACAAGAATCTCGATCAAAAATTATAGAAACTGGTACCCTATGAAGTCTTACAATTTTAGAAATATACAATTTTGACAACCTCTGTAATGAATAATCGGTATGCACTGGCTCTTATAGGCAGACTTAGTTAATCAGTCAACAATCACCCAAATAGAATCTTTCTTCAAATGCGTTAAAGGTAGCCCACTAACAAAATCCATGGTGACATGCTCCCATTTCCACTTAGGAATCTAAATAGATTGGAGTAACCTAGAAGGAAATTGGTGCTCAACCTTGACTTGTTGGCATGTCAAACATCTTGCCATAAAGTCAATCATATCATGTTTATGTCCCGGCTACTAATACTACACATGAAGATCCCGATACATCTTACTCCTTCCGGAATGCATAGCGTAAGAACTATTATGCGCTTTCCTAATAATAGACTGCTTTAACTCTAAATCTGAAGGTACACAATATCTCCCACGGTAGAACAAAACTCCCTCAAAATTAAAAGAAAAATTTGAAGTTTTACCCTCCTTGACAGTTTTACTTGAGGTTCTAAAGATGTATCCGATAAAAATTTCAAATTAATCTCCTACAACATAGTAGGTCGCACTTTTAACTCAATAAGTAAGCCTTCATCCTCAAACAAACTCATCCTAGCAAACATTACTCTTAACTCACCCGTCATTTTTCTACTTAATGCATCGGCCACGACATTAGCCATATTCGAATGGTACTCAATAGTGCAATCGTAGTATTTTAGTAGCTCTATCCAATGCCTCTGTCTTAATTCCAACTCCTTCTGGGTAAGGAGATACTTAAGACTCTCATGATCTGTGTAGATGATACACCTCTCCCCACAAAGGTAGTGCCTTCATAACTTAAGAGTGAAAACCATTGCAACCAATTCAAGATCATGCGTAGGTTAGTTACACTCATGAAGTTTGAGCTACCTCAAAGCATAAGACACTACTTTCCCATCTTGCATCAATACACACCCAAGACCCGTATGAGAAGTGTCACTATAAACCACATAATCCTTACCAAACTCGAGTTGGATCAATACAGGGGCCTGACTTAACACTGCCTTGAGCTTTTCAAAACTGGCATGTTGTTCATCAGTCCACTTAAACGGCGCACTCTTTATCAATAGCTTTGTCATCGGTGCAGCAATCAAGGAAAATCTTTCTGCAAACCACTGATAATATTGAGCAAGTCTAAGAAAACTCTGAAACTCACTAACAGTCTTAGGCTACTTCCAATCCAGAATAGCCTCGATCTTCTTGGGGTCAACACGGATACCCTCAGAAGATACCACATGTCCCAAAAACATCACTTCACAAAGCCAGAACTCACACTTGCTAAGTTTCGCATACAACTTTTTCTCACATAAGGTTTGAATAACTAAACTTCAGTGTTCTTCATGCTCCAACTCAGACTTGGAGTAGATCAAGATGTAATGATAAATACCACTATAAACTAATTAAGATAAAGTTGGAAGACTTTGTTCATGAGGTCCATGAAAGTGGCAGGATCATTTGAAAGCCCGAAAGGCATTACTAAGAATTCATAGTGCCCATACCGAGTCCAGAAAGCTATTTTCAATATATCCACTTCTCTCAGTTGTAACAGATAGTAACCTGACCTCAGATCAATCTTGGAGAAAATGGTGGCACCCCTAAATTGTTAAAAAAGGTCGTAAATTCTTGGTAAAGGGTACTTATTCTTCACAGTCAGTTTGTTCAATTAACGATAATCAATACAAAGCCTCATCAACCCATCCTTCTTCTTCACAAATAACACTAGAGCTCCCACGATGATATACTTGGCCTTATGAAGCAACAATCAAGTAACTCTTGTAACTGCACTTTGAGCTCTTTAAGTTGTTTAGGTGTCATGCCATAAGGTGCAATGGACATCGGTGCTATCCCAGGTAATAACTCAATTCTGAATTCGACCTCACGTTCTGGAGGTAAACCGGGCAACTCTTCTGGAAAGACATCTAAAAACTCTTTCACCACTTGAATGTTCTCCAACACTAAACCATCCAGATTCGTATCCAAGATATACACTAGATAAGCCTCGCATCCATTACGAATTAGATTATCCACTACCAAGGTAGAAATCACATTCGATAAATAATTCTAATGCTCTCAAATCAACATTATCTCATTCCCATCCAGAGTCCCTAAGGTAACCCATTTCGTATCACGGTCAAGGCTAACCCGATGTTCATTTAACCAATCCATGCCCAATATGAGATCAAATTCTCCAAAAGGTAATTCCATTAAATCTACAGGAAATACATCACCTTGGACTTACAATGGACATCCCCTATATATCTTGTTCACATACATAAATTGTCCTAAGGGACTAAGGACAGTTACATCACTTATAGTCTCATCTACCCGAATTCACAATTTATCACCCATTTCACAGTACTCATACGAGTGGATAGATCCAATATCAATTAATGCAAAGTATGGAATACCATTAATGGTAAAATTACCTGCTATTATGTTTACGACATCACGATCACCTCTGCGTCAAATTGTATACACAAGTGCTGGATACCTCGCATCTGCCCGATTAGCACCCTAACCCAGTGCTCGCTACCTCTGTATGGCATTTTTGCCTCTATTTTGACATTGATCTCTCTGGGCTACTGTTCAACTCTCTGGTTTAGGGCTCGATTCTGTCCTCGGATCAACTTCAGTAGTCTCAGATTTTTATTTTTTTTAAAAAAAATACCATTTTTATAATACATGAAGTTTTTTAAAAATACTTTACTCATAGTTCAAGTTTTGAACCGGGCTCTCATACCACTAAATGTAAACCCTTAAATCGGGCCAATATGTTACGGCCCAATATAAATGATTACATGGGCCATAGATATGGTTAAAACTTGAGTTGAAGTACGTTAGTTTAATCTTTGAAAAACACGTGCTAGTATTTCTCTTAAATACGATGTTTTTAACAAAATTTTTAAAAGAAACCATGTTTATTATTTGTAAAATAACTTGATGATATTTAAATTAAAATTTTATAAATTGAGTTTATGAAAAATGATTTTATTAAGAAAATACCAAATTATTTAATCCATAATAAAAGTCCATGCAAATTATCTGATGTTTAAAGTTTAAAAATCCCACGCCACAGTTCAATAGTCTATCCCAAAATAAAATCCAAGTAAGAGGTCATAAAGTCCATAAAATTCCAAATCTTAAAAAAAATCCACAATTGTAAAAGAAACATTTCTGAGAGCATCACTAATGATCGAGTCTAAGTCCTAAACACGAAGATTATCTGAAACACATACATAATGTGGGTGAGCTTTAAAAGGCCCAGTCTAAAATCAACACAAATATATTCACATACATATCAAGGTATTTCAAGCAAGAATTATCAAACATCATAATATTCATAAGTACATCATAATATTCATAAGTTCTAACACTGATACTCATGCATGGTCATATCAATGCATATTTGAAAATGATGCACATTTTAAAAAGTTCCTATCCATCTCTGCTACACATCTCTATCGAGTTCCCTAGAACTCATCCATCTAAAGCACCATTTGTGGACAAACCAACACTAGTTTCTAGATAAACTGCCACTAATAACACTTTGTGGATAAGCCACCATTGATATGCAAATATACTGCCACTTACTTCTTCCATTCACAAAATCCCACCCCATGCATCTAACATGACAATTTCACTATTAAACACATGTGAATCACTTTAACACTTAGGCATGTGGACATGCTCACATATTTATATTCCACTAACTTATCACTTAAACATGTTTTAATCATGCTTGACACATTAGATCATAGATCCCAATATTCACATACTCATATATAAATATCACATATTTGAATTATCAAACATATCACATAAGCCATGCAACACATGGCATGAGAATGAGACCTACACATACATCATTAACATAGCAATAATCACATCCTATTTCACGCATTTCATAAAATATACTCGGTTAGTTTTTCAACTCCTCTTTGATTACTTAGTGTACTCACAATTTGTTGCAATTAATTTTTTATATAAAAAAACTATATCACATTCAACAAGTAGAATTGATCCCACACTTTTTATCGTAGATCCAAAATGCCACAATCCTTAGTATCGATTTCGTTTTAATCAAACTAAAAAGATGTATCGAACACTCGAGTAGTGTTTGTTTTTAATAACCATTGAAGGTAATTTGTCACTAATAAATGGTTACTAATAATCTCATCAATATTTACTCCATAGTTTTGGACACTCAATTTGATGATTTCTGATGCAAAATTAAGGATCTCCCCTATGATTTTTGTTTGGACCTTCAAGAGGGTAAGGGATGTAGTTACTCATAAATAATAAATAAATGAGTAAACATAAATCTTATAGCCCCTCTACCATTCAGCTAAGAGAGGAAAACACTTGAGATGGAAAATGGATGATCAAGTAATCCATACTTACACACTTGATTAAATCGAGACTTGAGTGATCTAAAAAAATTAATAAAGTAAGAATATATAAGATTAATCAAAATAAAAGGTTGACAATGAAACAAGGAAGAAAAGAGAAGAATATCAACCACCAATGACAGCGACGGTCTAGCAGCGATTTGACGATGATTCGATGGTGATTCAGTGGCGATCTAGCGACGATTTGGCAACGGTTGGAGGTGGAAAATGGAGAAGGGTGGTGTGGTGGTGGCAAAAAGGTACAGTGCTAGGAGGTGCTCAAGTCAGTCACGATGGAGAAAGGGAGCAAAAGAAATGAAAAGAGAAAAGGTGGTGGCTAGATAAGAGAGAAAATAAGTTAAAATGGAGAAAAAAAGAGAAAATGTGGAGGAGAGAGAGGAGGGAACGGCAATGTAAGGTTGGAAGAGTGGGAATAGACTAGTCAACTAGGTATAGGTTCAATGAACCTCTTCTATGGCAAGGATGAGAAGTTTTGGCAAGGGAGAGAGACATGGAGTGAAAAGGGGGATCATGCACCCTAAACTTAAGGTAAGTTTGACTCTTAATGGAAGAAAGGAATCCTCCTAAACATGGTGACTAGGGGTGGACGAAAACTCATAAAGCACATGGGAAAAATCTGTAAAAATTTAATAAAAAATGTGACATGGGGACTTAAACTTAGGACCACTAGAATAGTTAAAGAGCATTTAAACCAGTAAACCAAACACTTCATTGTTATCAAACTTGCGCCACTAATAATAAAAATATAGGATGTTGCAGAAGCCCATCTACTTGAAGCCTTAGTGGCCCAATGAAGCACTTAAGGAAAATTAGGGCCACCTTGGTAAATATGGAAAGTAATTTTACAATATTTGTAATCTGATATTATTTGATTTTTTAATTTTAGAGGATTGAATCAATCCATTAAGAATCTCAAATTGTAAATTTGTTTATTCTCAATCATCGATATAAAGTAAATTGTACCGTTGGATCTGAGGAGCTCAACTATAAATAGAGGTTTTCCCATAATTTGTAATCATTCAGTTGTGTTTCATTCAAACTTAGTGAATACACTTTTAGAGCATTTACTCAAATACTTTGTGAACATTGCTTTCTTGTTGCTGGACCTGTCCATGGATCGGGCCACCCGACTTGTCACATCCAATTTTCTTAATTAATTTTAATTTAGTAAAGAGGGTGAAACTGCTAGCTCTTATGTCTTAAAATTATTCACGTATTATTAAACATAAGGAAGTGTAGTGATCAAGTGGTTAAGTGCTCCTTAGATATCCTTCAAGTCCCTATTTTGAACCCCTATGTGCTCATTATTTTTATTTAATTTTTTCACCTTATTAGCTTGTTCATTCAGGCCTTTGTCGTCCACCTATGTTGCCATATAGGAAGGATTCTTTTCCTCTATTAGCAAGTCAAACTTGTCTTTTTAAGTTAAACACATCCCCCTTATTGATCTTATGTTCCCTTACCTTTTCCATTCCTCACCCTTACCAAAAGTGCAAGTGTTCACCACCAAAAACACCCTAGCCGTCCATACACCCCCATTTGCACAATTTTATTCTTTTTCTTTCTCCTCTCCAGCCTACTTTTCTCTCTTTTGAAAACCACCACCACCACTCTTTTTCTTTTCTCCACCATAAGCCTATTTGCACCACCACATCACCACCGTCCACAACCAACCTTTACTTCCCTTTTCCATTTGCTCCCCCTCCCTTCTTCTACCGTACGCCACCGTGAGCCATCGTGGTCACCTCCGTAACCACCGTGGACCATCTCTTCCTCCACTATTTTCTTTTATTTTCACTCTTTTATCTTTTCTTTCAATTGAAAGTGACGGAACCCTCCTCCCTAATTGTACTTTTTGCACCACCATCGGACCACTGCACCACACCACCGAACTGTCTTTGTCGCCGCCACCGATGACTAATTTCTTCCTTTTTTATTTCTCTTTCTTTTATCGACTACCCTAGTGACTAAAACACATATTTTCTTTTATTTTATTCAATTATTTTAGATTATCCAACTATCAATTTCGCTCCATTTTTGTTCCTTTAGTCATGTAGTAATGAAACAACCATAAGTGAAGTTTTGGGATTGATAACCTGTCGTCCTAGAATTATTTTGACATGGTTGAATGGTATAGGGCCTAGAAATTTTGTATTTAATTTTATTATATCAAAAATATTAAGTACTAACATGATCTCGGGTCAACGTGAAGGGCCAAACAATAATCTTCCAAGAAACAAATAGTGTGACATCGCAAGAGTGACAAATTCAAGCATTCAAATTTCTCATTATATCTTATATTAAAATTTTTGTTTTTCAATTATTTCAAGACTAAAATGGGTTAATCGTGTGAATAGATTTACGATTGGGACTAGATCCAAACGAGACTCCTACAAAGAAGCGTAAAGTTTAGATCTGTTTAAGGTGTAGGACCTAACTCTCATTTTAAGAAAAATATAATGTTATTTACTTTAATAAAATGCTGTTTAATTAATTAAGTTCTGAGTTCATTCAGTACTCGAGTGGAGTTGAAAAACTCAATCAAAGAGGAATACAAGTGTCCTAAACTATTAAGTGTTGTGAAAATCCATGATATGTGATATGTGATATATGTTATGTTGATCTGAACTCTTTGTTATGTGATTTATGGCTAGATTGATATGCGATGATCTAAATATGTGATATATGTATGAGTATATTAAGATCCATGTTTTAATATACATATGTATATTAAAGCATGCTAAAGTGAAAACTATGTGATATGTGAAAATGTGAGCATGATACATGCAAATGTGTAGAAAGTAAGAAATATGAGTTATGAACATGAATATGTGAAAAGTGAAACATATGTGTTAAAATGGCCATATCACATGCATAGGGTGGAATTGTGAAAGGAGGAAGCTATGTGGCAATTTAATTGCGATTATGTGGTAGGTATCGATAATAAATGTTTTAGTGATTATTAGTCGCTGCAAATTTGTGATTTAAAAACTAAGTTACAATACGAATATTTTTAATTAAAAAGGAACAAATAAATTTTTATTGAAAGGAACACAATGTTTTAAAAATGACACATTTTCAAGACAATTGATTTTTTCTTATAAAAACATTTTGGCCGTCTCCATGGCCCATGTAATTACTCAAATTGAGCTGCAACGTCTAGTCCCATTTTGAGGGGTTACATTTAGTGGTATCAGAGTCCGGTTCAGAACACGAACTATGGGTAAAAAAATATTTTTCGAAAAATTTCATGCATCATAAAACATGCTACATGTGCTTTGTTATTAAGAAATCCAAGACCTCCTGAAGCCGATACGAGGTAAGTTTTGTTTAGATGTGAAATTATAGACTTTGAAAGTATAGAATTATGAAAACTATAGATTGTGACACTATAAGAAACTATAGAAATCTTTTAGACTGAGACAACTTTAGATTGTGAAAGCAATAAATAAGTGAAATTCGTATAAAAGCGATAAACAAAATTTCGATTGAAAAATCTTTGAGTGATAGCGATAAACTGATCTCTTTTGACAACATAAAACTTTAAAATAAGTACTAGCGGTATTGAACTAGAGGAATGACAATAATGGGGAATCGAGTCAAGGAACCCAAATCGACTCATCTGCGTCTTAGGTGCAAACCGTTGAGCCTATTGCAAATTATGTGGAGTGAGCACCTACCATTAACGAGAGTTAGCAAGAGCCTACAAATGAGGTTATATCGTAGGCCATGTTACGAGTTTTGGAATGAGTGGCAGGTGTCCAATCTGGTGCTAACAGCCATGGCACTATTGTTGAGAGGCTCCAATCAAGTAGGGTTGAACTGTTTAGGGGCATTGCTAGGACGACCACCGCTGTAGCTGAGTATTGGTTAGAGGCTACAGAAAGGATCCTTGATGATATGAAGTGTACCCCTGAATAGAAGCTTAAAAGGACTGTGTCATTTCTACGTGGTGAGGCCTATTGCCTGTGGCAGGCCATCGTGAGGGGCACCCAAACCGATTGCTTGACGTGGGATTATTTTCTGGACGCCTTCTAGAATAAATATGTGGGAGTGAGATCCGTTGAGCTAGGAGAATTGAGTTTATCGAGCTGAGGCTAGGTAGTATGTTTGTGGCTGATTACAAGGCAGAGTTCCTGAGGCTTAACCGTTATGCTCCAAGAATGGTGGCTAATAAGCAAGATAAGTGCGCCCGATTTTAGTTAGGACTTAGATCAGATTTAATGATGCAGGTGGCTCCTCTGCAAGAGAGAGTCTTCGAAGCTTTGGTAGAGAAGACTAAGATTTGTGAAGAGGTTAGGTGCATTAAGCGTGAATGGAAGGAACAAGTGAGAGCTCCAACTAAGAGAGATTTCGGTCCTAGTGGACAAGCTCCATGTGTAGTTAAGTGAGCCAGAGATGATGACCCTACAAGAACTATGTTGCAGGGAGAGATCAGATTTAGAAATGTGCCACATGTGGCAAGAGACATTCAAGTGAGTGTTCGCGAGGTATGGGTGCATGCCTGAAGTGTGGATCTCTGAACCATAAGATCCGAGAATGTCCTCAACTGAATGAGAAGATGCATGTACAAAGTTAGAATCGTGCATCGAATCAGAGAGATGGTTAGCAACCACAACGAGCTCAAGGGCAGAATAGAGGAGGGAATTCATATCAGAGACAGTGAGCAGCAGGACAAGATGCTAAACGAGTTTATGTAAGGCAACCAACACTTGTGTATGTGGCCAGACGCCGAGAGGATCGTGATGCTACTAATGTGATAGTAGGTACCTTTCTATTTCTGACATTCCTTATTTGGCGTTGATAGATAATGGTTTTACCCATTCGTATGTATCTTGTATGATGGTTGCGAAACTGGGTATTCAAATAGAGGAAACAGTTAGTGATGTAATAGTACTTAGTCCCTGAGGATAATCTATGCGAATAAAAAAATCTATAGGCGATGTCCTTTACAAGTGCAAGGTGATACAAAATGAAGGCGGAGGAAGGGGGAGAAAGATTGAATTCAAGTTGTTAAACTCGAAAAGGAAAGATTTAGATCTGATCTGAAAAGAAAAAATAAATAAACTTAGTAATAAAGAAGTCAAAAACAATAAAAGAAGAAATTTAAGAAAAAAGAACAAATAATAATATATAAATAAATAAATAGATGAAATTAAAAAGTGGAGGATGGATTGAATATATCGATGGCTACAATGGATAGAAGGATAAATGTCCAATTGAACCCTTTGAGATATAATTCCCAACAAATTCAATTAAACGACTCTTATCAACCCTCCAAGAAATAATCCTTGGCAAATTGAAGGGTGAATAATGAATTCCCACGACTCATTGAAGAAAATCGAGAAAAAAAACTACTTTTAAAAATCACAAGAAATAAATATTGCACAAATACCAAACCCCCAGAGTTGAAAATTTTATTAATGAAAACAATTGTGTCATTAATGAACAATGAAGAAGCCTTTATATAGGCTAGCTAGGTACATCCAAATAAAACTCTAAAGTATACTAAAACTCTAATTAATCTAAACAAGAAGTAATTTTAAACAAAACTTTCTTGTTAACATAAAACTCCTAAATAACTTAAAATACTTAATAATTACAAAAGCTTCGTAATAAATAAATAAAAAATAATAAGAGATAATAAATACAATATTAGGCTCATGTATAATAAAAATTAAGCCTAGGACCTGAACCCGATATGAAACCCCTAAGCTTGTAGGATTGACTAGGGTCCCTGAAATTAAACGCTTACCCCACAACACTTTCCAAAAGTGGCTTAGGAACTTTACGTCTTTGTCAGATACAATGGTGTGAGGTATCCCATGTAGGCGCACCACCTCTCTAAAGAATAAGTTAGCCACATGTGTAGCATCATCCGTTTTTTGACAAGAAATAAAGTGAACCAATTTTGAAAACCTATCAACCACAACAAAGATACTATCTCGACCGTTTTTTGTTCGTGGCAAACCAAGAACGAAATCCATGGATAAGTCTACCCATGGTGAAGAAGGAATCGAAAAAGGAGTATAGATCCCATGAGGCATTACCTTTGATTTTGCTTATTTATAAGCAATGCATTTAGAACATATCTTTTCAACATCGTTCTTTATGTGCAACCAATAAAAATGTTCTTGTAGAATATCTAGTGTTTTGGCCACACCAAAGTGTCCTATTAATCCTCCACTATGTGCCTTGCAAATTAATAACTTTCTCATGCAACATTGTCAAACATATAACCTGTTTAAGTGAAAACGAAACCAATTTACGAGATAAAACTTGTTAAAGGCACCATTCCCACAATTGGAAAAAATATTTGTAAAATCAACATCATTTAAGTATAAATCTTTTATATGATCAAACCCTAAGACTTTAGCATTTAATGTAGTTATCGAAGAATATCTATGAGATAAGGCATTGGCAACTATATTTTCTCCACCTGTTTTGTATTTAATTACATATGGGAATATCTCTATAAGTTCTACCCATCGAGCATGTCTCTTACTCAAATTACCTTATCCCTGTAACCATTTTAGGGCTTCATGATCTGTATGCATAATGAATTCATGTGGCAGCAATTAATGTTGCCAAACTTGTAGAGCTCGAACTAATGTAAGCAACTCATTGTTGTAAGTTGAGTAGTTTAATTGCGCCCCATTCAGTTTTTCACTAAAATATGCGATTGGAATTTTTTCTTGCATCAACACGGCACCGATTCAAATACCTGAAGCATCACATTCAAGTTCAAAAGTATTAGAAAAATTAGGTAATTTAAGAACTAAAGCAAAACATAATTTATCCTTTATGGCTTGAAAAGCCTTTCCTAAGCTTCTCTATACGTAAAACCCACAAACTTTTTAATAACCTCAGTTAATGGGGCGGCAATAGTGGAGAAATCCTTTACAAAACATCTATAAAAACTTGCTAAACCATGGAAAGATCTCACCTCGATAATTGATTTAGGAGTGGGTCACTACCTAATTGCCTTTACTTTGTCCTTATCGACATGAATACCTTGAGCACTTATTATAAAACCTAAAAAGATTAGTTTATCAAAACAAAAAGTGCATTTATCAAGGTTGGAAAATAACTTTTCAGTTCTTAAAATGTCCAAAATATATTTAACATGGAAACCATGATCATCTAAAGAAGTTGAGTAAATTAGAATATCATTAAAATATACTACCACAAATTTACCCAAATAAGGCCTTAAAACATGATTCATTAATCTCTTGAAAGTACTAGCTACATTAGTTAGACCGAAAGGCATAACAAGCCACTCATATAATCCAAACTTGGTTAAAGGTTGTTTTCCATTCGTCCCCTTCCCTCATGCGAATTTAGTGATAACCACTTTTTAAATCAATTTTAGAAAAAATTATTGAACCATGTAACTCATAAAGCATGTCATCAAGTCTAGGGATTGGATGTCTATACTTTATAGTTATTTTGTTGATTAGGTGACAATCAACACACATTCAGAATGAACCATCCTTCTTAGGCACCTATAGGACAGGGACGACACAAGGGCTCAAACTTTCCCTAATGTACCCCTTTTGTAATAGCTCTTCCACTTGCCTTTGTAACTCCTTTGTCTTCTCTGGATTACTTCGGTAAGCTGGACGGTTTGGAATTGTTGCACTGGGTACTAAGTCAATTTGGTGCTCTATGCCTTGCAAAGGTGGTAAACCTTCAGGTGCCTTATTGAAAACGTCCTTATAATCCTGCAAAAGAGATGTAAAGACACTATGCAAAAAAATTGTTAAGGTTAGCTAAAGATAAATAATTTTGCCTAAACCTCACAAGGGTGCAAGGTTATTTGTGGCATAGGGTTCTCCTCACATCTTTTTTACTTGCAAATAAATTTCGCACTCTGTTTTTACCATTAGAGGGTTCACTCACCATTGGATCGTTTGTATTTTTACTTTTATCACTAATGGCCTCTTTTCTCTCTGCCTTTTCAATTATATCTTTCTTCCCTATAACCCCATCACAAAACTTTTTCATCTTCAGTTGATCATTATGTACATCTTTTGGATCCAAAAGGGCTAGAGTAAATTTCTTTCCTTTAAACACAAGGGAGTAACGGTTCAATTTACCATAGTGCACCACATCACGATCATATTGCCATAGTTTACCAAGACGCAAATGGGCGACATGCATGAGTACTACATCACACCAAATCTCGTCAGAGTAATTTTCAATTTTGACTGCAATTAAGGACTATATAACTACATTAACTTCAATCCATTTAATACTTCTATTATTCGATTCAATCCACAATTCATGTTTATGCAAAATAATCATTTTTTGCTTACCTTTTAACTTTTCACAATTTAGTCCTTCAGCTCATAAATTAAAATCTAAGCATTTTCATCCCCCATTCAAGCTAACCAATTTTATTAGGTACCTATATCAACCCATACAAACCATCATTTCATAAATTTAATGTGAACTTTTACTAATTTTACAAACAAGTCCCTAAATGTAATTTTCATCAAAAATCACTTTACAAAACTTGTTTCTTTATCAACAAGGACTCAAAATCTATCATTAAACATCAAGAATCACACCAAATCTTTCATGGCATAATCCTCAATCTTTAACAGTTTTACAAATCGGTCCTTGGGCTAGCTAGATTAAGTTACAACGATCCCGAAAACATAAAAATCATTAAAAACTAACCTTAAAACACCAACTTGCAAGAGCTAGACTTAGTAAAATCTTCAAAGCATCAAAATGGTGTTTTTTTTAACCCTAAAAATCAGTGGAGAAGACAACTAATGGATGATACCATCTTTTTATTTTCTTTTAGTTTAATTTTTTATTAAATTACCATTTTAACCTTTTTTAATAACCATACAAAACATTAAAATCATGCCCATATTTGTCCACTATAAACTTAAATGGTTTACTTACCATTTAAGTCCTTTAATTTAAAATTCCATAGTCATTTGACCCTTTTAAATAGTAGAACTCTACTTTTACACTTTTTACGATTTAGTCTTTTTCACGTAATTAATCATGCAAACATAAAAATTTCCTAACAAAATTTTAATATGACCTTACTAACATCCCATAGATATTGAAATAATAAAATAATAATTTAATCATCATATTTGTGGTCCCAAAATCATTATTCTGATTTCACTAAAAGCAGGCTGTTATAGGCACAACTACCACTATCAACAATAAGAGAACACAACTTTCCTTGAATCAAGTAGCTCGAGTGGAATATGTTAGTCTATTTCACTTCGTCAAAATCATCCTTTACTTGAATACTAAGGGTTGTCACACTACAAGACAATGGGACTTAAGCAAATCCTCCCCATTAGTGGTGTAACAGCCTCTTTTTAGTAAAATCGAAACAGTGGTTTTGGGACTACAAATTTGACTTCAAAAATTTATTTTAACATTATTTTAATTTTTACATCATATTAGTAGTGTTGCATAAAAATTTTGTGAAGAAATTTTATTGTTTGCATGTTTAATTTGATAAAAATGACTAAATCGCGTAAAATGTAAAATTTGGGTTCTATTAGAAAAAGGTGTCAATTTGCTATGAAATTGAAGTATGAGTGGCTTTAAAAGGTAATTATACCATTATAATTAGTGCACAAATTTGGACATTATTTTAGTATGTTTAAAGGTTTATAAATAAGGTTAATTTTGTAATTAATAAAACAAACTAACATTAAAATAAAAAACAGGAAAGGTACCATCTTTCTTCTTCATTCTTCAACCAAAAATTAACCTAGGAAGAAATTAAAGACCATCCAAGCATTCGGCCAACCTTTATTCTTATGCATGTAAGTAGTTTTCATATCGTTTTTAATGATTTCTATGTTTTTGGAGTCGTTGTAGCTTAATATAGCTAGCCCGAGAACTAATTTGCAAATCTATTAAAAGTCTAAGGTTTTACAATCAATTTATATTAGTTTTTTTTTTCATGGATGAAAATGAATGTTTGATGATAGTTGAGCAACTTTTGTAAATGAATTTTTGATGAATTTGTCATTTAGGGATTTAATGAAAAAATAGAAAATTTACATGGTAAAAATGTGAAATAAATGGAAAATAGGGCTTGCTAGGGACTTCATGGATATTCGGCTAGTATGGGTTGGCACTAAATTGCATGAATTTTTATTTTTATGAGCTAGACACTAAATTGTAATTAATTTAAAATTTTAGGGGCGAAAGAGTAAATTTTCTAAAATAAGATTTTGGATTAATTTGAATGAGCTAACTTTGATTATATAGATCAAAAAAAGCAACGTACAAATTTAGATTGGGGAAAAGAAAAAGTATTGGATTAATCGATCGTATTTCTTTGTCCATGTTTGAGGTAAGTTCCTTAATTTAGATACCATTCAATTATGTTTGATTTAAATGCTTCCATGTTATATATTTTTATATTATGACTCTACGAAAATATCCAATGAAGTTCCGACGAATTTCGGATCCCGTTTGAACCTTAGGAATATATAGGATACAAATGACATGTCATTAAGGGTTACAATGTTTTGAGTGCTGGTCTTGTACGTCCTACCGGTGGTTGAGTTACCAGCATGTGTTACGATTACTTTATAGCTTGTGTGAGCAACACCGTGTAGCTATGTCCTAACTGATAGATTGTGTGAGCAAACCCACTTATGGCTCAAGAGACAGCATTTATATGAGATATGAGATAGTAGTGGTTTCGACCACATGTTAGCACATAATGTGCGAGATTCCTGAGTATTCGATATTATTCTAGTGGTTCAACGGGTATGAAAAAGGGAAGGTTGCACAAATGCTTTAATAAGTGGTGCTATGAAAGTATAAAAAGGTATGAGTTGATGAGGTTTGAAAAATCCTTAGCCATATGCTTAAAAATGTGAATGCTTATAAGTAGTGTGTATAAAAGCTATGATGTTTTGAGATGATTTGCTAAGCTATGTGATTATCTAACTTGAAAGGTTGTTGTTGCTTAGGCTAATGCCAAGTCATATTGGATTATCTCAAATTGTTTTTATGCTTATAAATTGAAATGGTAAGCTTTGTTTATGAATTACGAACTTACTAAGCATTACATGCTTACTTTGTGTTATTCCTTTTGTGTTTCTAGATAATCGAAAGCTCGTCTGGGTTGGCAGGTTGTCAGAGATCCATCACACTATCCATCGGCTAAATCGGTAGATTTTAATGATTTTGAGTCATGGTTATAATGCCATGTATAGGTGTCTTCTTTAATGAACTGAGCCATTATATGTGACTTGTATATATGATTGTATAGTTGTTGATATCGGTTGGTATGAGACACTTCCGATTGAATCAGATGAGTCGAGCGAGTTGCCTATTGTTATTCCAGCTATTTCTGCACAGAAATACTTGAGAAAGGGTTACGATGTGTACCTTGCCTATGTTTTGGATTCTAAAGTGCCTGCGTTGAAACTTGAATCAATACATGTGGTTTGTGAATATCCCAATGTATTTCTGAGAGAGTTACCCATATTATCACCGATCAGAGAGGTCGAATTTGCTATTGGATTAGTATCGGGAACATGACCGATATCGATAGCTCTGTATAGAATGGCTCCTATAGAGTTGAAAGAGTTGAAAGCTCAGTTGCAAGAGTTAACAGATAGAGGTTTTGCACGACCCAGTTTCTCGCCTTGGGGTGCACCGATTCTGTTCGTTAAGAAAAAGGACGGGTCAATTAGAATGTCTATCGATTATCGATAGCTCAACAAAGGACGGGTTAATTAGAAAGGTGCAACGGTATTCTTAAAGATTGATCTACGTTCTGGTTATTACGAGTTGTGGGTTAAAGATTTAGATGGGCCAAAAATTACATTCAGGCCCAGGTATAGACATTATGAGTTCCTTGTAATGTCGTTTGGTTTAATCAACGCACCTGCAGTATTTATGGTTTTGATGAATAGAATTTTCAAACCGTATTTAGACAGATTTGTCATGGTTTTTATTGATGACACTCTAATGTATTTCTGAAACGAGATGAAACATGTTGAGCACTTGAGAGTTGTATGTAAACGTTGCTGATAAAAAAACTGTTTGCCAAATTTAGCATATGTGAGTTTTGGCTTTGAGAAGTCAATTTTTTAGGACATATAGTATCAGCTGAAGGCATTACCATTGATCCGAGCAAAATTTCAGCAGTTGTTGACTAGAAACCTCCGAGAAATGTATCGAAAGTTAGAAGTTTTCTAGGATTAGCTGGTTATTACAGAAGATTCATTAAAGGATTCTCGATTGTAGCTACTCCCATGATACGACTTTACAGAAAGATGTGAAGTTCGAATGGTTAGAAAAATGTCAGTAAAGTTTCAATCAGTTGAAAGCACTGTTGACTGAGGCACCAGTTTTATTACAGCCAGAATCGGGTAAAGAATTTGTGATTTTCAGTGATGCATCTTTAAATGGTTTAGGCTGTGTGTTGATGTAGGAAGGTAAACTAATTTCCAGACAATTAAAGCTGCATGAAAAAAATTATCTGACACATGATTTAGAGTTGGCAACAATTATGTTTGCGTTAAAGATTTGGTGACACCATTTATATGGCAAAAAATGTCACATTTATACCAACCATAAGAGTTTGAAGTATTTAATGTCATAGAAAGATGGCTCGAGTTATTGAAAGACTATGATTTGATTATTGATTATCATCCGAGCAAAGTAAATGTAGTAGTTAGTGCTCTGAGTAGAAAATCTTTATTTGCTTTATGAGCATTTAATACGCGATTGACATTGTCTGTTGATGGTTCGATTTTAGCTGAGTTAAAAGCTAAATCATTGTTCTTACAAAAGATTTGCGAAGCTCAGAAATGCGATGATACGTTGATAGTTAAACAAAAATTTGTGAGTCGACTCCTGATTCAGACTTTCAGATTGGGTCCGATGATTGCTTACTTTTTAGAGGAAGAGTTTGTGTACCGAGGTATTCGGAGTTAATTCGGAAGATTTTGTATGAAGCTCATTTTAGTAGATTGTCTGTTCATCCTGGTAGTACTAAAATGTTCAATGATTTAAAACAGATGTATTAGTGGCCGGGAATACATTGAATTTCAAATCGGCGATAGAGTATTTCTGAGAGTATCGCCTTGGAAGAGAGTTCTTCGTTTTGGTCGCAAAGGGAAGCTTAGCCCGTGATTTATCATACCGTATGAGTTCACTGAAAGAATAGGGATAGTGGCATATCGACTAGCTTTACCGTCAGAGTTGGAAAAGATTCATAATGTGTTTCATGTATCTATGTTATGACGGTACCAATCAGATCCTTCGCATATCATTTCACAGACAGATGTTGAAATTAGGCCTGATATGCCGTACAGTGAAGAACTGATCAGAATTTTCGAACGAGGGGTTAAAGAGCTAAGAAACAAAAACATATCTTTAGTAAAGGTTCTTTGGCAATGTCACGGGATGGATGAAGCCACCTGGGAACTCGAGGAAGCTATGAGAAAGCAATATCCTAATCAATTTTCTGGTAAGATTTTTGGGGACAATAATTTCTTAGGGAGGAGAGTTGTAACGACCAATTTTCAGTGAAATTGGAACAATGGTTTCGGGACCGCAATTCGACATTAAAAAATTTCTTTTAATATTATTTTAATTTTTACATCATGTTAGTACTGTTGCATAAAACCTTCGTGAAGAAATTTTATTGTTTGCATGCTTAATTTGATTAAAAGGACTAAATCGCATAAAGTGCAAAATTTGACTTCTATTAGAAAACGGCGTTAATTTGCTATGAAAATGAAACATGACTGGCTTTAAATGGTAATTAGACCATTAATATAATTAGTGGACAAATTTGGATATTATTTTAGTATGTTCAAAGGTTTATAAGTAAGGTTAGTTTTTTAATTAATAAAATAAACTAACATTACAACAAGAAAAAGGAAAGCTACCATCTTTGTTCTTCATTCTTCAAGTGAAAATTAACCTAGAAAGCCATTAAAGACCATCCAAGCATTTGGACAACCTTTATTCTTATGCATGTAAGTTTTATTCATCCCGTTTTTATTGATTTCTTTGTTTTTGGAGTCGTTGTAGCTTAATCTAGCAAGCCCGGGGACTAATTTGCAAAACTGTTAAAAGTATAAGGTTTTGCCATCAATGTATATTAGTTTTTTTTATGGTTGATGGATGAAAATGAATGTTTGATGATAGTTGAGCAACTTTTGTAAAGGAATTTTTGATGAATTTGTCATTTAGTGTTTTAATTGAAAATTAGATAATGTTCATGGTAAAAATACGAAATAAATGGAAAATAGGGCTTGCTAGGAACTTAATGGATATTCGGCTAGCATGGGTTGGTACTAAATTCCATGAATTTTCATTTTTATGAGTTAGGAACTAAATTGTAATGAATTCAAAATTTTAGGGCGAAAGCGTAACTTTTCCAAAACATTATTTTTGGATTAAATTGAATAGAATGAAATTTAAATGAGCTAAATCTGATTATATACATCAAGAAAAGCAACGTACGAATTTAGATCGGGGAAAAGAAAAAGTATTGGATTAATCGATCATATTTCTTCGTTCGTTTTTTAGGTAAGTTCATTAATTTAGATAGCATTGAATTATGTTCGATTTAAATTCTTCCATGTTATATATTTTGATGTTATGACTCTATGGAAATACCCAACGAAGTTTCGACAACTTTTGGATCCCGATTAAACCTTAGAAATATATAGGATACAAATGACATGTCATTAGAGCTTACCATGTTTCGGGTGCTGGTCTTGTATGTCCTACAAGTGGCTGAGTTACCAGCATGTGTTCTGGTTACTTGACAGCTTGTGTGAGCTGACCCACTTATGGCCTGAGAGTGAGTATTTATAGGAGATATGAGATAGTAGTAGTTTCGACCACATGTTAGCACATAGTGTACGAGATTCTCGAGTATTCGATATTATTCTAGTGGTTCAACGGGTATGAAAAAGGGAAGGTTCATCAAATGCTTCAATAAGTGGTACTATGAAAGTATAAAAAAGGTGTGAGTAGATAAGGTTTGAAAAATGCTTAGCCATATGCTTAAAAATATGAATGCTTATAAGTAGTGTGTATAAAAGCTATGATGTTTTAAGATGATTTGCTAAGCTATGTGATTATCAAACTTGAAAGGTTGTTGTTGCTTTGGCTAATGCCAACTCATGTTGGATTATCTCAAATTGTTTTTATGCTTATAAATTGAAATGGTAACCTTTGTTTATGAATTACGAACTTACTAAGCATAACATGCTTACTTCGTGTTATTCTTTTTGTGTTTCTACATAATCGGGAGCTCGTTCGGGTTGGAAGGTTGTCGGAGATCCATCGGCTAAATCGGTAGATTTTGATGATTTTGAGTCATGGTTACCATGGCATGTATAGGTGTCTTGTTTAATGAATTGAGCCATTATGTGTGACTTGTATAGATGATTGTATTGTTGTTGATCTAGGTTGGTATGATGTTATGAATATTTGGTGATTTGTTTGATAGTTGTCTTGTTGTGGTGGTAATTAAAATGATGGAAATGAGATGAGGTTTGTTGTGGTCGTTTATGAATTGTTAGTTGTTATGGATTGAGGTAGTAAATTATATGGTTAACGGTTAAATTTGATGGCTTGGGTGTGGTTGGCTTTAAGTCAAATTGGTATGGTACATGTTATTTGTGAAAATGATCTTTTTGTACTGGTTGTGCATGCATTTTTGTACATGAACATATGGATAAATGCAGCATTGAAATTGTTCAATTGATAGTTTAATTGATGAATGAAATGGTTAGTTGTTTAAGTAAATGGTTAGTTGTTTAGGTAAGTGTTATTGTTGCAATTAAGGTGTCATTTTGGCATTTTTGTTGAATGGATAGTTTCTATGTTATGTAAGCTTGAATATGCATATGTAAAGTGTGTTTGAATGCTTGATTATAGATACAATTGGCTTGTGCATAAGGTGTGAGATTGGGTGAGAAAAATGCCTTGGAAATGGCCTATTTTTCATCCACACGGGTAGAGACACGGGCGTGTGTCTCAGCCATGTGTGACACACGGCTAGGCAATACGGCCGTGTGTCCCTGGTAGCTTTAAAAGGGTTGCAAGTTAGACTGTTACACAACTTAGCACACGGCCTAGTACACGGGTGTGTGGGGTTATTTCAAAGGGTACACGACCTGGCACACAGGCGAGTGGCTTGGTCGTGTGACCTAAGTTAGTGAGTTACACGGTACAGACAAGGGCTAGGACACGAACGTGTGTCCCTAATTCGAATACCCACACGACCGTGTGACCCCTGCAATTTGAAAAATTCTAACTTTTTTTGAAAAAATTCATATGTTTTTTATTTAGTCCCGATTAGTTTCAAATATCCTTTTAAGGCCTCGAAGGCTCGTAATAGGGACCGAATGTATTTTTTTTTGTTTATGTTGCTATGATTTACGATGTGATTTGTTTATGTTAATAAAATGTTCTTTATGTGATATTCTGCTCCGATAATACTCCATAGCCCTAATCCAGTGACAGATACAGGTTAGGGGTGTTACATTTATTGGTATCAGAGCTACGATTTAGCCGATTCTCAGACTGAACGTAGCGTATGTGAGTCTAGATATACATGCCATTATATAACCTGTGATAGTGTGATATCTCTTGACCGTTTTAAAATATATTTTCATTTAGTAATGGATACCAACCGAGCTGACTCCGATGATGTAGAGAGTAACGAGCAAGCCTTCATTTACGGACAGCGTCGTCTGGTTCGAGGCCCGTATCTGAGGGCCGAGGAGGAAAGGCTAAAGAAGCCTTCTTCCGAATGATGAACGAGTGGTTCACAGAGTTTGTCTGAACAAATCCGACTACTTAACAACCTCCACCCCTACCTGTTCCCCAACCAATTCCCGTGGTACCTCAAGGTTTGGAACCTTTACGCGTGAGTAAGCCGCCTGTTGATAAAATCTGCAAATATGGGGCCGAAACATTTAGGGCTACAATTGATGATGATCTTGAGAGAGTTGAGTTTTGGTTAGAGAATATGATCAGAGTCTTTGATGAGTTATCATGTTTACTAACCTAATCTGTTAAATGTGTTGTATTTCTATCGAAAGATTTAGCCTATCAATGGTGGAATATGTTGAGTTCTGTGATTTTGAGAGCGCGGGTAGATTGGGAATTTTTCCAAACCGAGTTCAGGAAGAGATATATAAGTCAAAGGTTTCTCTATCACAAGCGCAAAGAATTTCTTGAGCTTAAACAGGGTTGTATGACAGTATCTGAATATGAAAGACAATTCGTTAGATTGAGCAAGTATGCCCGAGAATGCATTCCAACCGAAGTGTCTATGTGTAAACGATTTGAAGGCGGATTGAACAAGGATATAAAACTTCTAGTCAGGATTCTCGAACTGAAAGAATTCGTCATTTTTGTTGATAGAGCACATAAAGCCGAGGAGCTTAGTAAAGAGAAAACAACAACCGATTTTGAAGCTAGAGATTCAAGAAAGAGATCAACTAGGAATTCGTATCATTCATCATTGAAAAGATTGAAAGATTACCATAATCGTTCGATCGCTTCAGTGGGATATCCTAGTAGAGATTGTGGTAAGCAACACTTAAGTTCTAAAGCTCAAGCTACATCAATAGCAAGTGTTGGCAGTGTGAAAGCCAACAAACCTGATTGTCAGCGATGTGGACAACGACATTTTGGTAAATGCTGGATGAAAGGCGGAGCTTGTTTCAGATATGGTTTGCAGTAAAATTTTATTCGGGATTGTCCAGAGTTACATGAAAAAGACAAGATTTAGACTGTTCAACTGAGTAATATAGTTGCAAGAGGGAGACCGCTGAGGAACCCTAGGAATGTGGATAATAGCCGTAGTGTGACTAAGGACTCTGGTTTGAGGTTCGAGGCATGAGCACTAGTAAGAGCCTATGTGATCCGTGCGCGTGAAGAAGCTTCTGCTCCAAATATTATTACTGGTACATTTTCTATCTCTGACACAAAAGTTACTGCTCTGATTGATCCTGGATCAATAATATAAATATGTATATTAAAGTATGCTAAAATGAAAACTATGTGATATGTGAAAATGCGAGTATGATACATGCATATGTGTAAAAACTGAGAAATATGAGTTACGAGCATGAATATGCAAAAAATGTAAAAAGTGAAACATATGTGTTAAAATGGCCATATCACGTGCATAGGACGGGATTATGAAAGAAGGAAGCTATGTGGCAGTTTAATTGCGATTATGTGGTCGTTATCGGCAATTATGTGGTGCCTTGTCCATGATGTGTTATGTGACTGTTTATTGGTATTTATATGGTGGCTTGTCCACAAATAGTGTGTTATCGGATGGACGAGTTCTGGGGAACTCGATATTGGAGTGTAACGAAGATGGGTAGGAAATCTTCTGAAATGTGCATTATTACATAAGTATAACTTGTTATGTTCATTAAATCTGATGATATGTGAATTTTGTGAAAGTTATATTTATGATGATTAGGATGTGTTATGCTACGTGTTGAAATATATGTTTGTGACGATCTCACACTGAGCTTTTTAAAGCTCACCCATGTTATGTGTGTATCTCAAGTAATCCTCGTAATTAGGCTCAGATTTGGATCTTCAGGGGGGCTCTCGAATTAATGATCTCTTGGTCATGGGTACTTTTTTTAATAATGTGGGGCTTTTACTAACTATATGAGTTCATTTTGGATTTCTATTATGGACTTTATTTTTAAATTCTGAAGTATGGCATGGATTTCTATTTTGATATTTTGGGATAATATTCAATGAATTGTTTTTATATAATTTTTAAACAAATAATAAACATTTTAGTAATTATTAGCCGCTGCAAATTTGTGATTTAAAAATTAAGTTACAATATGAATATTTTTAATTAAAAAGGAACAAATAAATTTTTATTGAAAGGAACAAGTGAGTTTTTCTTATAAAAACGTTTTGGCCATCTCTATGGCCCATGTAATTACTCAGATTGGGCTGTAGCGTCTAGGCCCGATCTGAGGGGTTAAACAGCTCGACCCGAAGGTCCACCTGAAAAGTGGAAGGGTTTGGGTAAAAAAATAAGGCCCATTTAGAAAACTAGCCTCGGGAAAGGTTTTTTTGGCCTAACCCGAATATGCAAAAAAAATTGCTATTTTTTTTTACTATTTTTATTGTTTTGTTGTTATTTTATTGTTTTTTTTCGCTATTTTGCTACAATTTGACTATTATGTTACTGTTATTTTGTTATTATTGTTTAAATATTATATAACTCTTATTTTATTATTAATTTCGTTACTATTTTTGAGGCATTTGCTTGTCAAGTTGCACTTATCTTAGTGTTATTTAAGCATATTTATTTTTTTAATTTATTTTCAATTTGTTGGGAAATATTTATTTTAATATTTTTAGTATTTTTGATGTATTATATATTTTTTAAAAGTATATAAAAAATTAATACGAGCGGGTCGGGTCGGACTCAAGTTTTAGTATTTTTATCCGGGCTGGACTTAGGCAAAATTTTAGGCTCATTTTTCAAGTTGGGCCTGGGCCTAAAGTTTTGGTTGGGCCTAACCTAGTCCGGCCCATGGACACCTCTACTTGTGGCTATTCTGTTCTTTCGTTGTTCTTTTGTCTTTGAGTTGCTTTTGATTTATTTTCGGTGCTATGGAGAATTTTTATTGTGAATTGTCACTTTTGGAGAGCTAAGCTGACTTAGACGGATTTGAAATAAAAAATTATCTAAAGTCGCACGAATTGCGAGACTAAAATTCTATCCTTGCCACACTAATTAATCTATAAATTTTAAAAATTTCCTATTGTTTTTTAGTGCAAATGTTTGGGATCAGGTTTGCTCAAAGGTTCTTCGTATTTTAAATGTGCGGGCACTTATGAATCCGAAGTATTAAGTCTACCAATTATGGTTTGGGAGAAATAAGTAGTGTTTCTAGGGCCTTTGCAATAGAATCAAACGGAGAAAATCAAGGGTTGGTGTAATCGTTACTTATCTCAAGGGGATGTGAGGTTTTAATTAAATCTATATTACTTGAGACTGCATTTTCATTATGTGATAAAAATGACTTTAATTATAAACTTTTATTGGTGGCAGGGCCCTAACAAGCGTGGCATCCACTGGGTACAATGGCAACAATTGTGTGCCAAGCCCAGTGGAGGACAAGGTTTTTGTGGTCTGACCAAGTTCAATATATCCAGTTTTAAGGTTAAATATTTTTCTAATTGTGATTTTTTACGGAATAATCTGCCCTTATCCTGCCATTCCTTTCGGAGTGCAAAAGGATTATTGCAAAATGGTATTCGTTGGGTCTTTTCTAGTTTTGTTACCATTGCTTGTTACTTGCAATCAGGAAGTCTTACTTGATTCATGCTCTTTTTTAAACTATAACACTGAAAAATGACATGCATCAAGTAAATCTAACATAGGTTGCTATTCTTTTATTCAAGAAAAGAAAAATATGTATGGTTCATAATATAGTTACAAACAAATCAGAGTTCAAGCTTCAGCATATTGTTCTTTCAAGTTTCACGTATTGTTCTTTCCAAACCTAGGCTATCAACCTGGGTTTCAACAACTGCATTAACCTTAACCCTTTATTTAATCTGGCAAAAGAATCAAATATATTAAAAAATTCTATCTAATTGTGGGAACCACTTGTTTGTTCCTCCTATTTTTGGGTCTCAATTAGAACCCCACAAGCTGTGTGTACTGAGAATATGCTTCTGACTGCATTGCGATCGGGGCCCTTAAAATATAAGGCGGAAGATCAAATGCATCAATAAATTCCCCGGCAATATTTCGAACTTGGAAACTCAAGTACTGTGTGAGCTTGTTGATTGCCTGAGTGGAGGAAAAAAATGTAATGAAACCTCACAAAAATTGTATCTATAGCAAGTCTAATAACTCGAATATACACAAATATTAGGACGTGTTATAACCGTGCATGAGATGTTTATAGTCATTCCTGTTCTCCAGGGATGGTAACAATATAAAAAGAGCCCCTTTTATATCTTATAAAGTCTAAACTGTTCTGAATAACACTATACCTTAGCTTTGTTTGGTGCAACATAATCAACATTACGGTATGTTCCTATGTCTTTCCAGATCCGATCCAGGGCATACAGATCGCATAAAAGTTTTAGAGCAGCTTGACTGCTTGCATCAGGACAGCTGAAAATTACATTTAAAACAATTAAGAAACTCAAATTTATATATGTGGCAAGTAGAAAGAAAAGGAATGAATTTGGTGGCTGAGTTTGGGAAGTACTTCTGAACAGCTTCAATAAACTTTGCAAGGATGACAGATTCAATATGAGACTCTGCAAGTGTGAGAAGGTGATTCAGACACCTATTCCAAGCACCAAAGCTGCCAAGAGTTTTGGTGTGCTTTTGAAGTCGTGCTGCTACACTTTGAAGAAGTCTTGACGTTCGGTACTGCATACCAAAATTGTAAAAGATTGTGTTACTTGCAGTTTAAACTGACAAAACACTGAATTACAATAATGAAGAAAACACTCACCCGGAAAGCATCCAACTGAAATTTAGGGTCTCGCAAGTGATCTTCACTTTCCCAACGGGCAGTTACAGGATTTGGCTGAGACAAGTATGTGTTCATAGATTCTCTCAAGTAGTTCCATGTGACAGAAAGAGCACCACCTTGGAACTTGTCCTTGTATTGCTTCAATAAATCTGCAGCTACCTACATCCCAGTAAAAGGTTCTTATGAAGTTTATCAATGTTAAGACCAGACTACAATACATATGAGGTTCCGATGAAGGAAAACAATCCAAAGGCCCTTGCATACAGAACTGATACTAATGACTGATGAGAAGATTGGTGTCATCGGTAAAAGACAGTTGTTAACAAACTAAACCCCCCCCCCCCCCCGAACCACATTTCCAGTCCCCGAAAAAAGAATAGAACACTTCAGAATAACAAAGTCAACAAATTTCCCTATTGCCTTAAATAAACATAACAAAAAAAATCTAATCAGACCCAAGGAGTCCATGTAAAAGGATCAACAACAAGGTTCTATAACACATTTTAAAAAAATGCAGGTCATAGCGACAAAAGAGCTTCTATATGTCAGGAGAAGAAATGAAGAGGAATAAAAGAAAGCATAAGCGGTGACCATATTTGAAGAATCATGATGAATGAATGTAGAAGGCATGAAAAGATTGGCAATCTAATTTCTAAGTGGTTCATAACTGAATAGAGATTTGAAGAAAAGCTCAGTTAGGCAGTGTACCTAAAGGCTTGGAGTAAAGATGACATTAAACACAAAAGCCATCTAAAGGGGTCACTCCTGATCCTTTTATATACTGTATATCTAACATATTTCTAGACACTTAATTCTTTATACCAAAACTAACATTGTAAATTCTCATGCAAGGTTGTGATATAAAGGGGTTTGTTTTATACCTGTTGCAGAAGTACTGTATTGTCTCCTTCAAATGTCTGGAAAATGTCATGATCATTCCTCAAGGTACCAAACCGGTTGACAGCAGCATACCCATGACCTCCACAGGCTTCCCTGCAGGTACTCAATGACTTTGCTGTAAATGATGTCACATAGGACTTCAGGCCTGCAGAAAGAGCATGCACATCTCCAACCAGTTGTTCATCATGTGTCTTCTTCATCTCTGAATATTTCTCTACCAAATACTGAGTGGCAAAATGAAATGCATAAGTTGAAGCCAACATTGGCATGAGCTTGTGCTGCTGAGATTGATAATCAAGAATGCTGACTTCAGGCTGTTTTGGAGGACCAAACTGCTGACGTAGTAAGGAGTATCGTACTGCAATAGTGACAGCAATCTTGAGGATACCAACTGAAGAATGTGCAAGGCCAACCCTCCCACCTACAAGTTCACCAAGAGTAGCAGCAAAACGTTTGTTTATTGTAGGGAGACTACTTGTGTATTTTCCATCTCGGGTGACATCCCCAAATCGATTAAGAAGATTATCTCGGGGAATTCTAACTGAACGGAATCTCAGTGCTCCATTATCCACCCCATTCAGGCCAATTTTGTGGCCACAATCATTTATTTCAATTCCGGGAAGTGGCTGGTGAGTTTTTAGATCCCTTATTGGCACAATGAAGGCATGGACTCCCATATCAGAAACTCCTTTAGAGTCATGAGTTGGTAAAACCAACCTAGCAAAAACTGTTGCAAACTTGCCATGAACCGCAGCATTGCCAATCCACCATTTAATAGCCCCATCGTTTGGTGTGTCAATTATAAATTCATCTGTAATTGGATCAAATGTTGCAACGGTTTGAAGACCTTGAACATTTGAGCCTTTGAGCAAAAATTTGACAGTTTAGTTTGGCATGCAAGCTTGGCAGATTATGAACAAAAAAAAATCACTTTAAGGCAGAAACATGGGGGCACTTTGCAATATTAGAATGATGCTCTAACATGAAAAGCACAGTAACCACTCACACCATATCATCACAAATATTTTCTTCAGCATAAATTGTCTTCTTTAACTTACTTTATTAATAATATAATTACATATTTAATTCACACTCTGTTGCATGCCATGATGAGTTCTAGTGCAGAACAGTAGAAGGATAATTTCAAAGGAAGCACAACAATATACATCTAAGAAACAGAAGAGGGAATAAAATGTAAATAAATAAAGAACAGACGGCTCACCATGATGTAGTTCTGTCATAGCGAAGCAACCAAGATAATCCAAATTGTCAATACCATCAAAATACTTATCTCGGTGCTTTTTAGTGCCTAAGTTCAACACAGAACCTCCCCAAAGACTGCATAATAAAGCATTCAACATCAACTAACGATATAAATCTAGAAACTCTACAAGCTATATCACGTCGGTTAGCATCATGCATCTATATCAATGAATTTTCATCCATGATACACTTCATTCCATCAACACATTCAATACTTTAACTAACAGTATTTTACCAAGAATAAACTCAGATGCAGTATTCGGTCCACATGAACAATAAAAACATTACCCAAAACAAACCGACCTCCCAAACTCAATCTCCAAGCATTTGTATCCAAAACCTACATACCTAAAACTCAAATTTAACCCCAACCCCCCACCCTCAAAAGATTTCCAAGACTAAACCTTTAATGGCAAAAGAGACAGAAAAGCAACAACATATTTACCTATACTGGACACCAAATTTGATACCAAGTGATATATCAATACTCCCAACCGCCTCAGAAATAGCAAAATACTTAGCAGGATCTTCAACAACATATCTAAAAGGCTTGATCTTTCCTTCTCTAACCAACCCCAAAAGCTGTCTCAAACAAAGCTCCCTATGTTCTTTCATTGAAATCTCAGTCGGGGTTTGCAAATCAGGCCTTGAGTTAAAAAAATCAAAAATCCTCTCTTGAATTTCCCTATGCTTCCCTCTCATGTAGCTTGAAAGGGAGGCTACGTCGACCTCCTGCTTATTGGCCTTGGCGCAGGTCAGCATGTCGAGATGAGGTGAACATTGGAGGGGCGGAAGTGGGATCAGGTGAAGGGACAAGCGTTGGATACGACGGGTCACGGTGGCGATGGATGGTTGTGATTCATCCTCGACCGTCTGACTCGGTTCCATAATTTTCTTTAGCCAAAAGAAAACTTAAAACAATGGGGAGGGGAAGTAAAGGGTTTTTTATTTTCCTTTTCTTTTCGTTTCTTTTCTTTCCTTTTCGCTTTTTCCGGGACGGAATGAGACTGCGAAGAGGGGGGAGATTGAGTAATTTAAAAGAAAAGGTGCTGATGACGTGTCATTTTGTCGGTTAGTACGTGGCAATCGACGATTGGATAAGTGGAAGGTAGTTATTTGGCTCGCTTTTCAATGTGGAGAATGGATAAATTGATATCGTGGATGATATGGGCAGATGATAGGGTATAATGATGGTATACTATCCCCCACCTTTGAATGATTAATGGCTGCCAAATATAATATTACGTTTACTTTAAAAAGAATTGGATAAGTAGGCCAATTTACCAATAAAAGTTTTTTTTTTTATAAATTTATCGAAATAGTCTTGGTATTCTATTATTTATCGGAATGGGTCATTTTTCGGTAAATCGCGTCCACGTCAGCGCGATGTTAGGGGACGTGCCAGGAAATCGTAGCCACGTCAGCGCGCTTTGCTGACGTGGTAACAAATCGCGTTCAGGAGGGGGCGATTTGTTGCCACGTCAGCAAAGCGCGCTGACGTAGCCGCGATTTCCTGACGTAGCGTGTTACGGGGGACGCGATTTGCCTTTTTTCCCACGTTAGGTTTTTAGATTTTAGGGTTTAAGGTTTAGGGTTTTTAGGGTTTCTAGGGTTTTGGAGAAAAAGTAAACAAATAAGTCGCGCCCACGTGTACGCGCTTTTGCTACAGTAGGTCCTGAAAAAATAATTTCGAGTTGACGTTTCTGAGCAAATAGTATAAAATCGCTTCTAGTAGGATGCAGTTTGATAAGAATTTGTGAAATCGCGCCCTCGTGGACGCGCTTTTGCTACAGTAGGTCCTGGAAGAAATAATTTCGAGTTGACGTTTCTGAGCAAATAGTATAAAATCGCTTTTAGCAGGATGCTATTTGAGAAGAATTTATGAAATCGCGCCCTCGTGGACGCGCTTTTACTACAGTAGCATGTTTGGGCTGAGGCTATAAATTAGGCAGAAAATGTTCTCAGAATGCATAAGTCACAGCAGAAACAATTTAGAGAGGCTAAGAAGGTTAGAGTTTCAAATATGAGTGAACGTATTAGTGCTGTTATTTACTACGATGGTGAGGTTTGCCACACCGAGAATGGTGTTGTTTTTTTGTCGGAGAATACGGTGCGACTAGTTTTTAACCAGAACATAGATTTGACAGAACTTCGTAAAAGAATTAGGCGTAAAATTTTCGGAACGATGCCAATGAAAGTTCTGTCTATTATGTATCGATTCTGTTCTTCTGTTGATCTGGTGACATATGACTCGTTCGACATAAAAGGTGCTCGTAGCTTGGAGGCAATGGTGCAGACTCATCTTGCTAGTGAAGCACCTTATATTGAGTTATATGTACAATTTACATCGCCAAGTGATGTACTTGCAACCGGTGTTCGAGATGTATACACGACCCCTGGCCGACATTCAATTAGCAGGTTACAAAACACGGAACAGCATATGTTTGGTAGCGGTGTTGAATGCATATCCCCTGCAAGACACTCTGTCGGTGGATGGGACATGTACGTCGGTGGCTCGATGTTTGATGCTAGAAATACGTACTAGGGAACGACATCAAGTTCTAGTGGTTGGCAATCTACATCCAATTGGGGATGTTATGAAATACCCAGAAGAAGGGATGATGTACTCCCTACGACGTCAACCGGTGAGGGGACCTCGTACGCTGCAGATGATTGTATGTTAGAAGATGACTCCAATGTGGATCCACCTCGAGAGTCCGGGCCCGATGGTGCAGAAGTTGGCTTATTTTCTGAACCGGAGTCTATTCCAATAGAACCTGAAGATGCTAAAGGAGTTCAGATGAAGAAGAAAATCCACGATTCAGAGCATACTCACCTCCAGCCCATATGCATAATGTCGATCTGTCTGTAGATGATGCGTTAAAGTTTCCAGATCTACCACACCAGTTGTGTGATCGTACAAGTTCAGGGCTAGATTCAGGTGAATTTGAAGTTGGTAATCAGTTTACCAACAATGATAGTTTTATTGGTGCTTTGAAACAACATGGCATCAAAATGGCGTTAACTACCACATTGTTAAATCAAATCTGATAAGTTTGAGACGAAGTGTGCGGTGCAAGACGGCACGTGTTCATGGAAAATCTACGCCTTGTTAAGGAAAAGGACAGGGTTGTGGGAGATTAAAAAGTACAAAGGTCCACATACATGTGCTGCATGTACAGTATTGACGGTTTCTGGGTAATAATTTTATTATGTAATGTTGCATTATTTAATGTACTCCATTTATAGGTGTTTTACAAGATCATCCCAAGATGGATTCAGCTATGTTAGCTAGCTTGATACTGCCCACGGTAAAAGCAGATCCCAGGACTTCAGTGCCGGTGTTAATTGCCAATATCCGTAACCAAATGAGGTACACGCCCTCTTACCGCAAGGCTTGGATAGCTAAGCAAAAGGCGTTGGAGAAGATGCATAGTGCGTAGGACGCCTCATATAATGAAATATGGCAGTGGTGTCAAGTGCTAGAGAGATACGTCCCAGGTGCCATCACAGACCTTGAAACTGAACATGCGTACTACAACGGCCGATTGCTACGTGGATGCCAAGTGTTCAAATGCTTTTTTTGGACCTTTAAGCAATGCCGAGACGCATTTCCTCACTACAAGCCATTGGTACAAATTGACAGTACCTTTATGTTTGGTAGGTATACTCATCGGCTATTACTTGCAGTGGCACAGGATGGCGGTGGGAGAATTCTTCCAATTGCATTTGCAATAACACCGGGGGAGTCGTCTGATGACTGGGATTTCTTTCTCTCTAGGTTAAGGAGGCATGTGTACCCCCAACCTGATATCTGTGTTATTTCAGATCGGGGCACCGGTATACTAGCTGCATTTGATCGACAGGGAAGCTTATGGCAGCGCACACACCATCGATATTGCCTAAGACACATTGCTTCGAACTACTACAGGTAATATCCATCTAAGAGCGAACGACGACAAGTGACCAACATGGGTATTTAGTCCATATCTGTGTTATTTCGCTTGTCAATTTGAATTAGTTTTATTGGTAGAAGTGGTATGTAATATTCGCTATGAACTTATATTGGCAGGGTATGAAATAAATAAAGACCGTTTTCACGAGATGTTGGTAATTTTACGTTCAATTAACAGAGAAGGGGCGGACTGCCTTTGTAACATACATTTCAAACAGTGGGCACAAGCATACGACGGCGGCCTATGATATGGCCATATGACGTCAAACCTGGCTGAATGCATAAATTCTGTTCTTAAAGAAACGCTTCATCTACCGATAACATCGGTTGTACGAGAGACATATTTTCGTTTGGTGGCGCTATTTCCAAAGCGAGCAGCAAGTTATGCATGCCAGATGCAGGGAGACAATGTATGGTGCAGTAAGGTAGTTCAAGAAATTAACAAGGCCAAGGCGCAGGCAAACACCATGCACACAGTGTGTCACGATCGAGACAACTTATGGTTTCGCGTGACAGAGTTTGATAGACCGCACCAAGGTGTTGTTGGTGGGCAATATCGTGTACACTTGTGAAATAAGACTTGCGACTGTGGGATGTTTGATGCACTTCGTTATCCAAGCGTTCATGTTATTGCAGCTTGTCAGAATCTCCGTCTGGATCCGATGAGTTATGTGGACGAAGTGTACAAATTAGAAAACATGTACAAAGTTTGGAGACACGTTTTCCCACCGGTCCCAGATGAACTTAAGTGGCCGCTTGTATCTCTTGCTCCTTTTAAGCTGTTACCGGATAGAGAATTACATCGCAAACCAAAGGGTCAACCTTGCTCGACTAGAATACGCAACAATATGGATATCCGAGAAACGGCCAGTCAACAGAAGTTGTGCGGATGGTGTAGGAATCTAGGCCATACCAGTCGATCATGCCTTAATCGTAATAGTTGAATGTAATTGTAAAAAAATTATATATGTAAAATTATTAATTGATAAATTGTATTAATGGTTAGTAAAATTATCAAATTATATCAAATTATTAATTGTTAGTACCAATCAAAATAGTTTTCCAAATCTAACATTATGTGAATGTAAAATTATTAACTGATAATTGTATTAATGGTTAGTAAAATTATCAAATTAATTGTATTAAGGGTTTTTAAGTTAAAGGTTAGGGTTTTTAAGTTAAGGTTTTAGGGTTTTTAAGTTAAGGTTTAGGGTTTTTAATTTAAGGGTTTATGGTTTTTAAGTTAAGGTTTAGGGTTTTTAATTTAAGGGTTAGGGTTTTTAAGTTAAGGGTTAGGGTTTCTAATTTAAAGGTTAAGGTTTTTAAGTTAAGGGTTAGGGTTTCTAAGTTAAGGGTTAAGGTTTTTAAGTTAAGGGTTAGGGTTTCTAAGTTAAGGGTTAGGGTTTTAAGTTAAGGGTTTAGGATTTTTAATTTAAGGTTTAGGGTTTTTAATTTAAGGGTTAGGGTTTTAAGTTAAGGGTTTATGGTTTTTAATTTAAGGGTTAGGGTTTTTAATTTAAGGGTTAGGGTTTTTAATTTAAGGCTTAGGGTTTTTAATTTAAGGTTTAGGGTTTTTAATTTAAGGCTTAGGGTTTTTAATTTAAGGGTTAGGATTTTTAAGTTAATGTTTAGGGTTTTTAAGTTAAGGGTTTATGGTTTTTAATTTAAGGGTTTAGGGTTTTTAAGTTAAGGGTTAGGGTTTTTAAGATAAGGGTTAGGGTTTAGGGTTTAAAGTTTTTAAGTTAAAGGTTTAGGGTTTTTAATTTAAGGGTTAGGGTTAAGGTTTTTTTGTTAAGGGTTTAAGGTTTGTCAATTAAATTATATATTTAATTATAAATTATAAATTTATAAATTTTTAATAAGTTAAGGGTGTAGGGTTTTTAAGTAATAACTTAAAAAAATTTCTATTTTATTACATCAAAAAATATCAAAATATTCAAAATATTTGTACAAATATATTTAAATACAAAAATCAATGTCTGTGCCCGCGGGATTTAGTGCCACATGGCGGCCGTCGACGGTTACGCGCTGGATTCCTCCTTTGTCCAACTTCTGGCGGCGGTTGTGGTTCTTTCGGTGGGGATTCTGGTTCTTCCAGTAAGGCATCTGGTTGTCGGAGTTGGGACGATGAGCCACCTTGATAGAATTGTGAATGTGGAGGTGTTTGCATCACCAACGGCGATGGTGTTTGAAACCCATACGGTGGTAGAGATTGGTAAAAAGAAGAGCTCCCTGACAACCCCTCTTGCGATCCCTCGTGCGTCACTGGCCTATACATCGGCGGTCCACTCGGCGTAATAGGAAATTGAGCTAAACCGGGCCATTGGCTCCAACCTGCCATAGGACTCGAAAAAGGAAACATATAAGGGTTAGGATACATAAAAGGGCTAGGAAACGCACTTGGCATCATCTAAAAAGGCGGTTGTGTGGGTATCATCAGTTGAACTGCTGGGTCGGGTGACTGTTCTGTGCTCCAGCTGAGCCTGGTGATTCTATGGGCGCTGATGATGGGCTGGGCGAATTTCTGGGCATAGTTGATGGGCCTGCGTCGTCGTCCCTTCTTCTTGGACTTAAAGGGCCACGTTGTTCCCTTTGGTTACGTAATTGCCGCTGCCTCTCCTCTGGCGATAGTAAATACGGCTTGCCATGGATCCTAAACCATGGCATGTACTCCGGCACGCACGTTAACTCTGGAATGATGATCGGTTCCCTATTAGGTATATAAGCATACCGATCTTCCCACATTTCGATGAACTCAGACCAGAATCTCGTCCAATCCGTATTCAATTGCCGAAGGTCGATTTTGTGGTGATTGTCAAACACCTCAGGTTCTACGGGAATCGGTTGTCTATATTCCAAATTACCGTAACACCCTGTCTGACTGGTGCATCTCCACGGTCGCGTAGTTGATCAACGCGACTTTCGCATGCCAAGCGTTCGGATTGTGTAAGAACTCTTCCGAAATTACTGCCCGAATTGCCGAATCCTTGTATGGTGTCCATTGAAACTATATGAACATGATAGAAATATTAGTTATATACATAATACTAAATACTAAATACTAAATACCAATCAACTAGTGAATGATGGAAATATCAATTTTATTTAATACTTACATGTGCTTCCGATTGTTGGTCTAATAGAAGCCATATATCTTCAAGAGAGGTAGGTCATCGAGCATGACTTGCTGGATGGTTCCACCTAATTAAATAAATTTTTAGCATATTTTTATTTTTAAAAATCTACATAATAATTGTAAAATCTAATATAAAATTTACCTCGTTATGAGTGGGAATGTATATGGGTGGTCCACTAGAGGACGTAGAAATGGAAAGTGAAACCGTGCCCATGACTACAGTAGTGACAGGCAACCTCCAATTTTTGCTCTCGTTGGTCGCGTCGCCCCGCACATCTTCCGATATAACGTTGCCAAGATGGCAGACCCCCAACTCAATTCACTAGCTGCTCTAAAATCAATGAGTTTCAGCAGCCATCTTAGATGTATGTGGCTCTGTGACAAGTTGGGCATCAGATAACCTCCAATTGATTGAAGAATGTATGCTCGAGCATATCGGATTCTTTCAATTTCGGTTGAATCTTCATCCGGATCAGGGAATGTGTCACGTAACCAGCCCATTTCGATCTTACCTCCGTCCATTTTCTCCGGAATAGAGCCCAAAAGCTCGTAGCACACCGCTCCCCAATTGCTAGATTGGGCAGACCCAGTGACTGGGTACTCGTCCACCGGTAATCCCAATTGCAGAATGACATCTTCCAGAGTGATAGTGCACTCTCCACATGGAAGATGGAATGTGTGCGTCTCGGGTCTCCACCTCTCGATCAACGCACTAATTAGTTTTGAGTCCACCTTGCATCCCCGGCCTACCGTCGCCATGTGCCAAAAACCCGCTTCCCACAGGTAGTTCTCTACCAATGGTGATGGAGGAGCATGCATATTCCGGATATTACATTCCAATACCCGATTTACAGACTTTTATAACAAATAATAAATTAATAATTATCTAAAAATGCATAAATAAAAAATTCTTAAATAATATTTTAAAATTAAATTTAACGCTTACCATTTTCATTTGTTCCACCGATATGTGATGCTTATCAAGACGAGTCAATTCTCCGGCCATTGCTGAAATCGTACAAATTTTTACGGTTTAAAAAAATTAAAAAAACAATTTCTAAAAATTATTTAAAAAAAGGGATTTAAGAGAAATTTAAGAGGAACTTGAGAGCAAATTAAGATTAAATATGGATTTGAGAGAAATTTGGAAGGAATTTGAGAGGAAATTGAGAGGAAATTGAGAGGAAATTGAGAGGAAATTTGAGAGAGGTTTAGTTTGTGAAAAAAAAAAAGGGTGGGGGTATTTATAGTTTTTTTTGGGGACCGTTGGGGGGCAACGGTCAAATTTTTGACCGTTGCACTGTTCACGCGCGGGGGAAATCGCGTCCACGTCAGCGCGCTTTGCTGACGTGGCAACAAATCGCTCCCTCGTGGACGCAATTTGTTGCCACGTCAGCAAAGCGCGCTGAGGTGGCTGCGATTTCCTGGCACGTCCCCTGACATCGCGCTGACGTGGACGCGATTTGCCGAAAAAGGCCCATTCCGGTAAATAATAAAATACCGGGCCCATTTCGGTAATTTTTAAAAAAATAGGCTTTTTTTGGTAAATTACCCGAATAAGTAAGCATTTAATAATATTGAGATTATATAATACTTTCAACGTTTGACATTTTGGAAGAAATGGGGTTTGGCGTGTATTAAAAATAGATATGAATTTTTGTAAATTTAGTTATTAATTTTTATACTTTTTATATTTTTAATTTGATTTTTATTTTTTTAGTTAAATATGGCCACTAACCATAAAAAAATAAAATTTAACTATTAATTCTTTGAAAAGATAGTCGAAATTTTTTTTAATGAGAACACTAACTAAACCGTTAATTTTTTAAACATAATGGTCTACATAGCAATCCATGTCTACTCCATAGTTTTTTATTTGAATTTTTATGAACTTTTATATTTTTTAATTTTAATTTTAATTTTAATTTTATAATTTTTAAATTATTTGTTGACATGGCGTATAAAACAAATTATGTTATGTTAGCATAATCTGCACATAGATTGTCATGCGAGTTGCCACGTTAATTATAATACTCTAATTTTTTTATTTCTAAAAAAATAATAGAAAAATTAAGTATGTGAAAGGTGAATTAATTATTTGAAAATGAAGTGTGAATGGTGGGAAGTCGTAACAAATAAATTGATTTTTTCTTAAGTTGGAAGAAATTAAAAGAAAAAGAGAGAAAAGAAAGGAATTTTTTTTATGCATTTTTCTTGAGTTTTTTCTTAAACCATAGTCAAATTTCATTTCCTAGAGGGCTATGGAAATTTTTTCTACCATGAAAACTACTTAGTTGAAGAAGGAAGTGAAGGAAAATCTTTGGAAAGTGAAGAGAAAGTAAAAGTGAATATTTTTCTTAAGGTTTTCATGTTTTTTCTAATATGAAATCATGAAAAGATTATGTTGGATGCAAGATAATGGTTATGTTTTATATATGTATGCATGGAGAGGAAAGAAAAAGATGAAGGGAAGGTGATCAAAGTAAAGGAAAGCTTTGAATAGAAAAGAGACGGGTTAAGTTCAAGTAAAGAGAATAGGTATACTTAATTGAATTTATGTTTGCTTACCTTAATTTAGATGTTTGAGTATTTAAGTTTAATATGAAATAACTAAGATATTAATTTGAAAGTATACTATGATTAATGAAGTTTAGAAATTATGTGATTAAGTTAAATTATTATAAGATTTATGTTTAAATAGAAGTAAGTCATGAATGCCAAATTTACAAGTGAGTAAGTATGATAATTGAATATATTTATGAAATAGAATATGATTATGATTATTGAGTATGGGTATTGAATTTAATAGTGAATATATACACATATAAGCATGTTAGTAAAATAAAAGAGAAATGAATTTGCAGGTGCATGTGTATCAAAAGGAAAATAAATAAAAGTTAGTATAAGGTTTAAGAATTAATACAAGTTAAATAATAGTTTGAATGATAAACAAGTATGATATATGATATGTAATATGCTTTTTGGTGTAATGAGGGGCCAAGGATTGGTTGGGAAAAAGGTTGGTGGATCAGGGTATCAGCGGGTTGAGAGACTTCTAGAGTTTTGTTTATGCTTATGTTTTTTGGAATATGGTGTGTTGATTGAAATCTAGAGTTCTGTTATCAGAGTTCCGTTAGAGGTTAGGAATTTTATTTTGACCTAGGACTCTAGGAGTTCTGTTACTGAAATTTTGATTATGATTACAATTTGTTAATGATACATTTAACATTTGTGAACATGTATGAAATTATATAATCAAATGATAGAATGAATAATGAATTTAGTTAAATTATTTATGAATTGACTGGTGAAATGTATGAATTAAGTAAGATAATGTTATTAGATAGTATAAGTAACTTATTAAATTATTTTTATTGAAATTATTTAATTATGTTTAAATGAATGCATGATAAGTCATTAAATTCAATTAGTTATTTACTAAGCTATTCATGTAACTAAACACATTTGTTTTAAATGCATACGTCAAAAACAAAAGTAGTAAAGATTTTAAGATTTCTGCATCAATTTGGATCACATCACTTCTCAAGCTTGAAGTTTTGCATGTACTTAGACTTATTATTAATAGTGTGAATTATGTATGTGATAATGTTTTGTGTCATAAACTACATCGATTGTAATGAAATATGAATAAGTTTAAGTGGTGAATTTAGTGTTTAAATATAGCATCTCTTACTCAAATCAGGTGAGGAAGCTTACACCAACAATGTTAAAAATTAATGTTTTAGTTATTATTTCTGATAAAAAAAATTTATTTGACTCTGTTTTTAATGGTTAAGTTCAAATTTAGCTAAAAAAATATAATGACCGAATTAAAAATAAATATAAATACTAAAGATCTTTTTTACTTATAAATGTGATATTTCAACGATAATAAAAAGAGTTAGATTTGATGTCATATAAGAATCAACGTTATTAGATTAAAAATTGGAAACCCCCAGCAATTACAAAGTAAATTATTATAATGTAAATGAGTTAAAGAATGGAAATAGTCCAAAATGATATTAACTAATTAACTAATTAAATTAAAATTTTCAAATCACAATAGCATATGATGAGACTTAAAGATCTACATATATAATAATTTGGGTACTCAATATTAAGATCTTTATTTTTACTGATCGAGTTAAAATCAGAGGCATAGCTAGGGGGCTGGCAGAGCCCCGACCCCTTGCAATAAAGAAATTTTTTATTTAGACTCTTAAATTTTTAAAAATTTTAAATTAGTAAAGATAAAAGTATACTTTAGCCCTCCTAAAAATGATAAATTTTAATTTAATCCTTTAAAAACTAAAAAAATATAGACTATTAAAATGATAAAATTATATTTTTACTATCATAAAAATTATAATTTAATTTCAACCCTAAAACATTTTCTGACTTCCTCCCTTAGTTAAAACCTTATTCACATGTAACATAGGTATAATTAATTATCCCGTTAGTTGTTTTATCAATTTGTGGCAAAACAATACATTTAATACAATTTTTTTTTTTTGATGGTCAATACATTTAATACAATTAATATAAAAATGTCGGGGACAAATTTGGTATATATATTTAAATGCCTGAGCTCTGACTAGAATTTAAACACGATACACAGGAGACAAATTCATGGTCGAGATGTTAGGCGACCATAAAATTTAATATAGTTTTTCATTAAAAAAGGAAATCTAATATAGCAAGTAATAATAATATGAATTTGATGCGTTAGGAAATGAAACACTTCAATTATTTCCAGCTTGGTCGTTAGACTTCAATGAAAATTGAAGGACACACGCTCACTTTTTCATATATATATATATAACGAATACAAGAGTATCGTTTATTTTTCAAGCTATTACTAAATTCATTTTTAAAAATAATTAAAATTAAAATTAAAATTAAAATTATTAATTATGAAAATTGAGTTACTAAAATTATTATTTGAACAATATTAGAGTTAATTATTACTAAAATATTTTAATTATGACTTAACTAATATTAGAGTTAATTATGTTAATTAATTATTATTTTAGATAATATTATTTTACATTAATTACATAAGTACAACTATATTATATGTTTGATGTGTAAAATTTTTTTAATTATTATTTGAAAATTTTTAATTATAATACTTGAATTAATAAACTAATATATCTTAATTATATTTAATAATTCAAATAAGAATTATTATTTTATATTAATTATTGTAATTAAAAATATAATATTTAAATATCAATTCAATATTAAACATTTAAAATAAAAAACAACACATATAACTTTAGAAGTTAGTATATATGAAAAGGACACACGCTTATAAGTACCGGTGTCCATGCCCTGAACGGGCTAGATGAAGATTGATTTTAAAATATTTTAAAGTTTGGATTTCAACCTTCTCAATTTGATTAGTGTAAAATATTTGTTTAAAAAATATTAAAAAAATATGATTTTATATAAATATTTATATTTTTTTATTAAATTCAAATAAAAAAAAGTTTATTTGAATTCAACCAAATTCGGTAGGTCAGTAGACAAAATTCATTATCAAAGTCTAATCCAAACCGGAAAAAACCAGTTGGACTAGACAACTTTACTTATAAGCAAAAATATATTTATGAAAGAAAAAAACAATGCTTATACTTAAAAAAAATAGAAATGTTTATATAATAGTTTACGTAAATATTTTCTTGTCATAGCATAGAAGACAATATATTTTAAGTTTAAGTCACATTTTATGTAAATTATTTGTAATTTTAAAAAATATTTTAATTTAAGTCTTATTATATGTGGATTTTGTTCGAATCTATAGTCACTAATTGCTCAGAAACAGTTGTTTAAATGGAAGTATCTGATTATAGTGGCCACTTCGGTTGTCACTGTGAAAAATAAATAAATAAAGTAAACAAGGAACACATAAGATTGTTTATACAGTTTGGTTTCCCTACATCTTTGAAGTCCATCTTAGTGAGTAATTCCTCTATATTTAATCTACAATACAACAAGTCAATCAAACTCTAAAGTATATAGACCTCACTTTTGTACCTAAAGACTAGAACACTTGCGCCTAAATTCTCCCTTTGAGAATTTAGGTTGTAAACACAATTTTCACTTCAAATGCACTCACGAAATAAATTCCTTAATGAACAATAGAATGCTCTCTAGGCTCTCATACAAAATCTATACAAGTCTCTTAATATATACAAATTTTTGAAACTTGCTAATATGCTAGAGGCTAATTACAATCCAACCCTTTAATAGTTGCAACTACAAAATAGTAAAAACATTATACTAATAAAAATCCAATATAAAGTGAACTAATAGAGATTCATTCTTCAAAGAAGTCTTTAAAGTGGTCTTAATTAGTTCTCCACAATCCAAGGGGATTAATTATTTGATACGAGCTAATACATCTTCAATGATAGTTACTTTAAATGGATTGGTCTTTAAAACCTAGCTTTCATATATCTACAACATCAACACAATTCAAAGCCCAAGGATTTTGTTTTAATAAATTGCTAACTCTAAATATGGCAAGTTGCTAGACTACTGTAGGGTTTAGGGGCCGAATGAGGCCTAAGGGTGAGCTAACGCAGTTCGTGACTGTGTAGGAAACCATTAGAAGGTGCACTAAATGGATATTGGTTTCTATGTCACAACACGGATGACACGATGTCGCAACATAGGAAGCAGAATGGAGAAAAATCAAGACTGCCTTCGATGTCGTGACATACCCCTAAAGATAGCTGCAGAGGAGTATATTGATTGCTATGTCGCGACATAGGTCCTGATGTGTCGTGACATCGACTCTGTGACGGAAACAACACATGAAGTAGGGGCGTTTTGGTCGGCACAATCAAACTTTAAGCTCGAGAACGTCAACTAACCTAGGTTTAAGGACGACGACCACCTGAAGGTTATAAATAGGCTTATTTGTCACTTGTTATGGACATCAATCCTTTAGCCTAGATTCTCTCTTGTAAATTTGGTTTAGCTTTCTTTCTTTCTTAGGGTTTTAGATCTATTTCAATTGTTCTTGTTGATTTCAAGATATTTGAATTGTGGAAGCATTCAAACTTTATGGATTCATTAATTTCAGTACAATCAAACTCTTTCATTTACTTTATCTTGTCGATTTAATTAGCACGCTTTCTCTTTACATTGATTATATATTGTCTATGGAAGCCATGAGGAACTAATCTTTCTACGGGGGATTAGTGAGTGGAGGTATGATCTGTTAACTGTTTTCTAGGGTTACTTAACGTATCAGCTATTTGGGAAAGGAAAAGCCTAAAACAAACCCTCGGCTTGACAACCCCGAGAAGTCATCAAGGTGAGAATTAACCTAAAATTGGTGTTGCCCATTCGTGAACACCCTAACTCCAAACCAGTTTGAACTGTGAGGTCAAAAGATAAGTAGTTCTTGTTGACTCATTATGTTATTGGAAGATTGGAAGATCATGCTAGGGTAGCAACTAGTTGATTGACAAGGAACTCAGAATGACAATTGATAGAGATTACCGAAGCGAGCTAATCACCCATAATCGGATTTGATTTATTCTTTTTTTTAATCTCTTGGATTTTCTCTTTTTATGTTATTTTGTTTTTATTACTATTATTATAAAACCCAAAAAATCCTTTATTTTATATTTTTCGTACTATAACTGATTTAAAAGTATTAATTAGATCTTTTAGTGTTTAGGTTAGAATTGATCTGGCACTCGCCTCCCTTGGGTATAATCCTCGAAATACTCACCTTTTTCGTTGTAAAACTATATTACAACTCGACTTGTATACTTGCGGATATCACCTTGTCTTTATATATTTTATTGCAGTATTCACACTCTGGACGTTAGTACGTCCGAAGGTAATCAAGTTGTTGGCCCCGTTGCCAGGGAGGCAATGTCACTAGGTTAATTTTAATTTTACATGTAAAAGAATAATTAGGAAATTTCTCAGTTATAGATACGATTTTTTTATTGTTACTAATCTCTTCTTTCTGAGTTAGTGTATGACTTGCAGTAGGGGCGTGCCTATTGTAGTAGCTACAGATCCAAAAAGAATAATCTGAAGAAATTACCGTCAGCAACAACAATAGCAACAACAGATGAAAGATCCACCACTACCTCCTACAGGTAACGTACGACGAGAAAATCCATTGTTAGGTGATGTTGATGATAATGTTTTAGGAAATCCACCAATACCACAGTTACCTGCAAATGGACATATGGCTCGAACCAAGAGAACCTTAAGGGATTATGCCTTACTAGGCCTGGACATGGTTTAGGAAAGTATAGCAAGGCTGACAATTACAACTAATAATTTCGAGATAAAATCGGCAATGATTTAGATGATTCAAAATAATCTATAGTTAAGGGAACTATGACAGAGAACCCTAATCAGCTTTTAAAACGAGTTCCTCAACTCTGTGATACTTTTAAGTATAACGGGGTCACTGATAACACTATTCGTCTTCGATTGTTCCCCTTTTCTTTAACTGATAACATCTTTTCTTGACTCGACTCGTTGGCACTAGGGTCTATCATGACATGAGATGAACTAGCTGGTAAGTTCTTATAGAAGTTCTTACTGATTAGTAAAGCAGTACAACTAAGAAAAGAGGTTGTTGTTTTTAGATAGATGGAGGGAAAAAGTTTCTATGAGGCATAGGAATGTTTCAAAATGTTGATTAAAAAATGCCCGCACAACAGATTTCCTGAGTGGATGCGACTGCAGGTATTTTATAATGGGTTGGATGCAAATGCACGATCTAGATTAGACAGAGCAGTAAGAGGAGCCCTTATGAACATAACGTACAATGATGCATACGAAATCATTGAGAATATAAGACTAAACTCCTGTCAGTGGCCAATTGAGTGATTCACATATGGTCAGAAACCCCCCACGGTAAAAGCTATCCAAAAAGATGACAAGTATCAACTGTTAGTGGATAGATTTAACCATATCGAATATGCTTCTACGCTGTTTATGCATGGGGGAGACAAACTACTCTTCCACTATATAAACAATCCTACCGAGGATATAAATTACATTGGGAATAGGGGTGGAAACCCTTATTCGAATACATATAATCCCAACTGGAGAGATCACCCGAATCTGAGATGCGAAGGGAATCAAGGAGCAGGTAATAATTCAAATTAGGCTAAAAACACTAATTACCAACATCTTTATTTGTAGAAACCCGAGGATAGGGCTAATCCAAATGACTATACTGCATGTGGTTAATGTTTGAATAGAATTGAGGGAGAGATGCAGTCAATGAGAACGGATGTCAACCAGGTGTAGTCTGAGTGCACCAATTCAACAAGAACATTGGCTAAACTCGAGGATTAAATGAGCCAATTGATGAGCATGGTGGGTGACATCAAAAGATAAATTAGCATAGGTATTCCTAGCAACACGGAAGATAATGCACAGAGAGAAGGTAAAGAGCAAGTGAAAGCAATTGCGTTCTGATCGGGCAGAGTATTGAGAAGCTCAGAAGCCACTACTCTAGAAACAATTACAGAGAATAATAAAGATCCTCAAGAGGTATCCTTAGAAGTAGAAGATGACCCAGAATAAGAGGAGGTAATCACATCGGCAGCAGAGATAGAGAAGGAAATAACTAAAGATTCTGTCGGTGCAAAAAATCCCATTCCCTTCAAGACTAGACGGTGAATTTGTAAGTTTCGTAAACATGTTTAAAGCATTAGGTGTTAACCTCCCTTTAATTAAGTTAATTGAAAACATTCCTAAGTGCACTAAGTTTTTAAAGAAGATGATGGCTATGTAAGAAAATTAAGGTAGAAGAACAAGTTAATTTAAATGCTTCCTATAGTGTGATTATTTGAAGACAGGTACCTTGGAAATTGAAAGACCCTGAGAGCTTTACTATACCCATAGAGATAGGGAGTATTCATTTTAATAGAGCTCTATGTAATTTAGGAGCTAGTATTATTTTGATGCCTCTATCAATTTTTGAAAAACTCGAGTTAGGGGATCTTAAAGCTACTCAGATAATATTACAGTTGGCGGACAGGTCTTCAATACATCCGAAAGGGGTATTGAAAGATGTGTTAGTTAAGGTACGAAGTTTCATTATCCATGTAGATTTTGTGGTGCTTGATTTCGAAGAAGATCGTGAGATACTGATCTTATTAAGAAGACCCTTTTTGGCTACTTCTAGGTCTACCATTGATTTAGAAAGGAACGAATTAACCATGAAAATCAATGGTGAGACAAAAATATTTAAATGCGGCCATTAATTTAGTGAAGAGGAAAGTCAGAAAAAGTTAGGAGAATAGTGTAAAAAAGTACATATTTCTAACGTTCCTAGATCAAGGGACACAGTTCCTTTTATGCATACAGACAGAATAAACAGGTTCAAGGAAAAAGACAAGCGAAAGAAGGTGGAATGGCATGGTGGACAATGGATCAATACTAATAGAACGAGAAGATCGTCCATCTATGAACCGACAATACTGTTGGATGAATCTGGCAGTAAAAATAAAAATTATTTGAATTGCTTACATTTTTTTTGTAAATTATTGTGTAACTAACCCCATAGTTTAGATTCTCACTTTTTGATACATGTTTATTGTTAGACCAAAATATCCTCAAGATGGAAATTTGGGGTTGAAATAGAGTCGGTGTCGCAACACGACAACCATGTCTCAAGACACTACGCGCAGAATACGAAAATTGATGAAAAGCATATCGATGTCACGACATGGCACCAACGTGTCACGACATAGTAGACAAGATTCCCAACATCTCCAAATTGACAAATGTGTCATGACACATAACCCTTGTGTCGCTATTGCATGTAAAATGAAATGCGGATTGTGCAAGTATACACGTCGAATCAACTAATAAAGTGATAAGTGAGATTGTCTCCATAGGGATCGAATTAAGTATAGAAGTGGTTAAGTTATTATAATGGATTATGATTAATGTTATGGCAAAACCAAGTTAAGTGCATAGTGGTAAATTAAAATAGTAAGGATGTGTGCAAAATGTATATTGACTAATACTGGTAAATACTAAGGCAAAGCAAGAGTAAAAGTGCAATGACAATTAAGAGAATAACCACGTGAATAATACGCGAGCGAATAAATAAATAACTAAGGGCAAAGATACTGTAACAAAGGATAAGGGTCTATGATGCTGAATTGGATGGTTGAGATTACTAAGAATCTGTCCTTACTTTCAGTAATGCCTTAGGAAAATTGTACTCAATCTACTACTCATAAGAGACTGAAAGTGACCTGCTTCTTTCGAGAGCAAAATCTCAAGTTTCCTGGCCTATGTCTATAGGCCTTAGCACGGTAACTTGCACTATTTTATCTTCATTCTATTGAAACGCTACTCTATGTCTAGAGTCTGCTGCAACTATTTGGTCAAATATCTGTTTGTATCATTCAATTTCAGTCCAACTAATCCAACCTTTTCAGAATTAGATTCAGTTTATTGGCATGCTTCAAACTCATCTATGTCTAGAGAATATACGCATACAATTGGGAAATAAAAACAATTGAATGAAATAGTAGATTAAATCAAATATATGCTTCAACCATTAAAGAAAATAAAAGTCTCATCATGTAATCCCAACCCTATGAGATTTAGCTCATGGGTTGGTAATTAAAATTCAAGATCATAATAACACCCAACATCGTTTCGATCAAATCAATTCAAGGGAGAACAAATAAGAAATACTAGAAGGACTTAGAAAGATGGCTGTCTCCAAACCAATCCATAATCCAACAGCATATTGTCCTATGGTGGTTGAGAGGGACTACCTCCGAATCTCTACTTTCCATCTCTACTCAGCCGCTACCCTCTATTGTTGCCTTCGGATCTCCACACCCTTTAGGATTTTCTCTTAGATTTTTATAATATTTTCTTCCTCGAGTAACACCAGCAGCCCACGATATCTTCTCCTCATTTCTAGGTAGATTTTTTTGGTACAAGTAGAGCTGGGCTGAAATTGGTATGCGTTGAGTGTTGACTTGGTCATCTCTCTGAAATTGCCACGATATTCATGTTGGCAAACTGTCCAACCTTTTTCCACGACAAACCTTCATTCCTTTATTTCTTTCTCCACATCTTGCACATGCCAAACCACCAAACACAATCCTTCCACACGAAATTAAAAGTATCTAGCATGAAAACACAGCCCAAGCTCCTAATGCAATGATAAAATGCTAATGAAATGACCTAAAATGCCACTAACTGTACACAAGTACAGTCAATTAGCTAGGTCTAAAGGCATAAAATATAACTCTTTTCAAGAGTTATCACACCCACAAACCTGAGTTATTTCTTGTCCTCAAGCAAAATATGCATGAGTGCATGTATGTAGCAATATTGCTAGCGTATGTACCTATCTTGTACTGTCACTCTATTCAAAGACCCATCTATACATTAGTTCTCAACCATCTTCATGCTACAAAAACTTGTTCAAGTTTCAAAGGTTTAATTTAACAAAGGTAGTGTAGAAAATTGCTCCCTAAAAACAAGATTTTCTAAGTGCCATGTATGTTCTTGCCAAAGCAAATATCTCCTTATGTACTCAGTTCATTTGTTACCTAAACTTAAGTTACTCTTGCTCTAAAATAACTTGAAATGTATAAACCATGTACATTTGTGTTTTTTTTTATGTTAGTATATTAGGTGATTTAGCATGTTACAAAATTCTTTGACTTGATAATCACAATGGAGCATACACCAAATTACCTAGTACTTAATCATCTCACAATTTAAATATAAATCATCTTGAAGCTAAGGCTTTTGACATAGAAGATGGATGAAGCAAACAACTACATCCTTAGCTACTAAGCCCGTTACTATAGCGGAGTGCCCCTAATTTATTTATTTTCTATTACACACTCTTACTTAAACTCACCGTTCTAGTCAATAATACGATGGAGCAAACAAAGTGGTGCTGACTTACTTTGCATTTCTAAGAATTAGAGTGCCTACTGTCCACTGTCCTTTATTTAATAATGCCAAGGCAATATGACTGAATTTGGCTTCAAAAGTCCTTAAGTTCATTAGAAGGTACTCATTGCAACCTGAAAAACTAGGTATTGGACATCTCATTTTTAGAAATTAAATTTCAAGCAACCAATCCTATGCTAAATTCACCTAATGCACTGTCACATGTTCTATGTGTATTGAAGAATCTAAGCTCATCATTGAACATCCTAAGTACAAATTGTACTCCTCATAGGCAAACAATACTTAATAATTACATTGCAACAACAAAACAAATTTAACGATACTAAAATGACTATACTAAAATGATCATACATACTAAATATAAAATGCAGCCTAAATGCACAACACCCCCAAACCTAAGGGATGCATTGTCCTCAATGCATAACTAGATGTAGAATAAAACAACAAATGAATAAATTTATACCACAAATGCCATGGCAAAAAAAATGGAATGCAAGAAGCATGAAAGAACAAAAAAAACCTAACTGGCTTAGACTAGCTTATAGATACTTCATTCTGCCCAATGAGTGGATTTTCGGGTACTAACTTTACACCGTCACTTCCTCTTTTGGGGATCCATTTCTTCCCCCACCTTGTCAGTTTCCATTAACTTATCGATCAGACGATTAATGTCATGGTCTTATGCAGTTACGGGGGCTGGTGGCGATGGTGGAATAGGATCCTTACCTTTGGTGGTGGCAGTGTCATCTTTTTCTTCTTCATCATCCTTCTTAATATGTATGGATGCATTATTTTCAAGCTTTTAAGTAGCAAACTAAGTGGTCTCCTCGGCAACAGGTTGAGTGGGCTCCTTAGTAGCATCAGAAAATAGAGCAAAGTGGCGAGGAATATAGGAAATTTTGGCATTGGCTTTGTAAAATTATTTTCTATAGATCTCCTAAGAGCCAAATCCCTACTCCTCACATAGGCCCAATATTCAGCTTACCACAGCTGGGCCTGGACTGTTTCCTTAGCTAGGTGAAACTGTTGGATTTCAAAGAGGGACATCCTCTGCTCCTACTACTTTAAGGAGTGCAATATTTACTATTTGAGAAAGATACGAGAAACTGAAGGTGCTGTCGTGGGAGAATACACAGTAGAGGAAGTGGTGGCGTGACTATGCTGAGTGATCACTCTTGAAAAGAATTATATTTCAGGCCTTTAACTGAAGTATTTGCTTGTAATTAGGAAAATATGTTTGCATTTTAGACTTATTACTAGAGCATTACATACTAAAGCTTAGATTGTGTTCTAATTGTAAATTTATGTTCGTTTTAATTGCTAAAAAGAGGTTTGGTGGTGTTTGGTAGTAGGTGTAGGTAGGACGAAAGAGGCAAGAAGAAGGAAAAGAGGAATAGGAAAAGAGAATAAAGGAGGTGAAACATTGCCACGGCAAATGGTGGGATAGATTACCAATAGAAATGTCATGGAAATTCTAGGAAGATGAAGCAGCACTCAATCCACGTCAATTTTAGCCAGCTGTACGTGTACCAGATAAATCACCATGAAAAAAAGGAGCAAAATATGTGTGCTGAGAGGGACATATCTACCCTATAAAAGGAGGAGGGAGAAAAGAAGAAGAACACACTAATTGTGATGAGAAAAGAAAAGAAAGAGAGCAATTGTCTCTCTGCAACAGAATCTTGTGGAGTAATTGCATGAAAAATTTAGAAGAGAAGAAGAGGGTGGCAGCTAAAAAGAGGAGATCATAGATGCGAAGAAGGTGAAGAGAAATCTGCCTTAAGTTTTGCGTAAAATCTTGAGAAGAAGCTAGAGTGTAGTGAGAACTTCCTGTAGTTCTGCCTTTGTTTTGTTTTTCTTGTTTTTAATTTCTGTGATTCGTAAAACTTGAAGAATGTTGATGAATGATTTAATTTCAGATTTCATTGCCCAATCCATGAGCTAATTATCTTTGGGTTGGAATTATTTTTGTGAATATTGAATTAGCTATAATGCCCATGACATGATTTTGATTGAAATTACTATTTCATTCGATTTATGCTTATTTTGAATGCATGCATGCAAGCTCTAGACATAGTTGACTGTATGTTATGTTTTTAGATGGATTTGAATCTGAAAGGATTAAATACATCAGATTATTAGTTAAATTTGCAATAATACTTTACCAATTATAACCAATTTCCAATCCCTGTGGAGACGATACTCATTCATCATTATATTACTTGAATTAACATGTACACTTGCACATTTGCATTACATATTTACATGCAATAAGTTTTTGGTGCCGTTGCCGGGGATCAACAACATTGGTGAAAATTGGTTTGTTATTATCTGTTTAGTTTCTGTTAGTTTAGTTTAATTAGTTGTTTTGATTTTTCTTTTTCAGGTCTGTGCTAGTGCATGCATAGAAATATTCTGGAGAATACAGAGTACTGTTTTGATCCAGAGATTGAGAGAACCTTAAGGCGAAGGGGAAAAGAGTTGTGACAGATGGAAAGAATTAGAAAGGATCATGTTAGAGAAGAGCCATTACATTAGGAAAGAAGGGATACTGATATTCCTTGAATTGTAGATGATAGAGAAAGACTCATTAGAGAACTTGTAGTGCTAATATTAGATGATTTAAATCCAGGAATTTTCAGGCTGTATATTCAGGCTCAGCATTTTGAATTAAAGCTAGTGATGATTCAAAAGCTGCAAACAGTGGGGCAATTTAGTGGGTTGCCTACTGAGGTTCCAAGGTTGCACCTATGACTCTTTTTGGAAGTCTGGAATTCATTTAGGTAGCAAGGTGTTCCTGAAGATGCCATGTGACTGAAGTTATTCCCTTACTCATTACGAGATCGTGCTAAAGCATGGTTAAATGCATTGTCGTTAGGTACAGTGGCATCGTGGAATGAACTATGTTAAAGGTTTCTGTGAAGATATAATCCTCCTAACATAAATGCCAAGTTGAGGAATGACATTACATCGTTTAGACAATATGAGGATGAAACATTATATGAAGCATGAGAGCGATTCAATGAGCTATTGAGAAAATGCTTGATGCATGGCTTTCAGCATTGGACGCAAATGGAAATGTTTTACAATGGATTGAATGCTCATACAAGAATAGTTGTCGACGCATCTGCCAATGGGACTTTACTTGATAAATCATACAACAAGGATTATAGAATTCTTGAAAGGATAACAAATAACGATTATCAATACCCCCTGCCAAAGTTGGAACTAGAAGAAGAATTGCAAAGCAATGGAGCTTGATGCAATTACATCTCTAACCGTTCAGGTATCATCTTTAACAAATATGATTAAAACACTGAAAGGCCATCTGTAGTGCAGGAAATGAAAGTAGCTGAGTTAGAATGTGTTTACTATAGAAAATATCATGTCTTTGATGAATGCCCATCGAACCCAACCTCAATTTTTTACATGGGAATTTTAATCGCAAAAATAACCCATACTCCAACACATATAATTCGGGGTGGAAACAACATCCTAATTTCAGTTAGAGTAATCAAGGGATGGGAAATGCCAGTAATGCCATTCAATAGAATGCTGTGAGTGTACCACCTGGGTACAATCACTCTTTGCCATGGTAAAATGCCCAGCAAAATTAAACTTCAAGTTCTTCATATATGGAAGCTTTATTGAAAAGTATATGGCCAAGAATGTTGCTATCATTCAGAGCTAGGCTGCATCTTTAAGAGCTTTGGAAAACCAAGTAGGGCAAATTGCCACTGCATTGAATTCCAGACATTAAGGAGCATTACATAGTGACATTGAGAGTTCTCGATCTCCAGGGAAGGAACAGTGCAAAACTATAACACTTCGAAGTGGTACTCAACTACCAGGAGTTGTGAATGACACCATTACTAAAGAAATAATTTTAACTTTTTCAAATGAAAAGAATTTCGAATCAGTATGGAAGCAAGCTACAAAGGAAAAGAGCAACCAGGAAAATGCTGAAGTAGAGGTAACTTTTACTGCTAATAAAAATGCCATGGCAAAATAATTTAGACAAATAGAAGGAAGGCCACCACCACCTTTTCCTCAGCGGTTCCAAAAATCCAAGCAAGATGTTCAATTCAAGAAATTTTTGGAGGTTTTGAAACAATTACATATTAATATATCATTGGTGGAAGCATTAGAGCAAATGCCCAACTACGTGAAATTCATGAAAGATATTTTATCAAAAAAGTAAAGGTTAGGTGAATTTGAAACTGTTGCTCTCACTAAATGGTGCACAACAATGCTCAGAAACAAATTGCCACCAAAACTGAAGGATCCAGGGAGTTTTACTATACCTTTCTCATTGGCAATCACTATGTAGGCAAAGCATTATGTGATTTTGGTGCAAGTATAAACAAATGTCTATGATTTTTTTAGGAAGCTTGGAAAAGGAAAGATGAGACCCACAACTATCACACTGTAGTTAGCTGATAGATCCTATGCACATCCAGAAGGTAAAATCAAAGATGTCCTAGTAAGAGTTGATAAATTTATTTTTCTAGTATATTTTATTATTTTGGAATGTGAGGCTGATAAAGAGGTACCAATCATACTTGGGAGACGTTTCTTAGAAATAGGTATAACATTAATTGATGTCCAAAAAGGTGAATTAACTATGAGAGTCAATGATTAACAGTTAATTTTTAATGTCTTTGATGCTATGAAGTGCGTAGATATTGATGAAGAATGCCATGCTATTGAGATTGTTGATACAACAATATAAGAAAAAATTAAAGATTTTTGTTCTAAAAATTTAGAAAATGATGCAGATGTATATAAGTTAACTGACGCGGACATGATTATAGATATTGACAAATTGATGGAAGTTCAGCAAATTGAAAATGGATCAAGGAGAAGTTTCGAATCATTAAATCTATCTGATCGTTCTTTTAAACCTCTTCGACCATTCATAGAGGACCCTCTTAGGTTGGAATTGAAGCTATTGCCAATACATTTGAAGTACGTGTCTCTGGGAGGTAACAACACATTACCAGTAGTTTTCTCTATCGAGTTAACAACAGATCATGAGGCTCAATTATTGGAAGTTTTAAGGAAATCTAAGAAAGCTTGGGGGATGAATTGCAGATGTCAAGGGAATCAGTCCAACAATTTGTATGCACAAGATAATACTGGAAGATTGCCATGGAAAATCTATTAAGTAGCAGAGGAGACTGAATCCCATCCCAATTTCTGATAGTTCTTGGGTGAGCACTATTTAGTGTGTACCTAGAAAAGGGGGTGTCACTGTGGTAAGCAACGATGGCAACGAACTTATTCCCACTTATACTGTCACGGGATGAAGGGTTTGCATGGATTATCGAAAACTTGTAATGTTGGATAGATTAGTAGGGAATGTCTTCTATTACTTTCTGGATGGATACTCAGGGTACAATCAAATTGCCATAGCTCTTGCTGATTAAGAGAAGGCCATATTCACATGTCCGTATGGAACTTTTACATTTTGAATAATGCCATTTGGATTATGCAATGCCCCTGCAACTTTTTAGCATTGCATGATGGCAATACTTTTAGACATGGTGGAGAAATTCTTAGAAGTATTTGTGGATGATTTATCGATGTTTGGAGATCCATTTGAAGACTATTTGCAAAATTTGGAGTTAGTTCTTTGTCGATGTCAATAAACCAATCTTATGCTGAATTGGGAAAAATGCCACTTCATGGTTTGTGAGGGAATTATTTTGGGACATAAGATTTCACAGTAAGGAAATGCCATTGACAAAGAAAAAATTGAGGTTATTGAGAAATTGCGACCGCCCACTTCAGTAAAAGGTATTCGAAGCTTCCTCGGTTACGTAGGATTCTATCGTAGAATTATCAAAGACTTTCCCAAAATATCCACACCTCATTGCATATTATTGGAACAAAACATATCTTTTAATTTTGATTGGCCAAGCTTGCAAGCATTTGAGGAATTGAAGAAGCGATTGATTACAACACCAATAGTCACTGCAGCAGACTGGACTTTACCGTTCAGATTGATGTGTGATGCAAGTGAATTTGCCATATGAGCGATCCTGGGACAAAGAAAAGTGAAGCTATTTCATGCTATATACTAAGCCAGCCATACGTTGACAGATTCATATCTCAATTACATTACCACTAAGAAAGAGCTATTAGTTATAGTATTTGCCTTCGACAAATTCAAAGCTTATCTCATGGGCACTAAAGTCATAGTGTATACGGACCACTCTACTATTAAGTACTTGGTGACCAAAAAAGATGCCAAACCCAGATTAATTCGATAGATATTGCTGCTGCAAGAATTTTATCTGGAGATTAGAGATAGGAATGGTATAGAAAATCAAGTGGTTTATCATTTATCATGCGAAGCAGGGAATGAAGATGGTAATATTCAAATTATTCAAGATGAATTCCCTGATGAGTAGTTTCTGGTTGCCATGACATTACCATGGTATGCTGATATTGTTAATTTTCTGGTTAGTGGATTGTTGTCACTTGAGCTCTCTAGTCAAGGAAAAAGGAAATTCCTCCACAATGTTAAGCAGTACTACTGAGATGAGCAATTCTTATTCAAGCAGTATGTAGACCAAATCATTTGAAGATGTATTTCAGATGATGAAATTCAGAGCGTTCTGTACCACTATCATTCAACACCATATGAAGGCCACTTTGGGGGTATGCAAACTGTTGCAAAAGTTCTCCAGTTTGGTTTTTATTGGCCAGTAATGTTTAAAGACGCTCATGAATTCTGTAAGGTCTGTGATCGTTGTCAAAGAATTGGAAATCTATCTAGTAGATATGAAATTCCCTTGCAAAATAATTTAGAAGTGGAACTATTTGATGTTTGGGGAATTGATTTTATGGGGCCGTTTCCACCCTCTTGGGGCAAATCTATATACTGGTAGCTATTGATTACATCTCCAAGTGGGTTGAAGCTACTGCTCTACAAACAAATGATGCCAAATCAGTACTGGAATTTCTTCATAAAATTAATTTTACGTGGTTTGGTACCTCTCGTGCTCTAATCAGTGACGAAGGTTCACCCTTTGATTACAAGTTAGTTGCCAATGCTCTTAACAGATTTGGAGTGCGACTTAAAATTGCCACGGCATATCATCCCTAGATGAATGGACAAGCAGAAATCTCTAATAGAGAGATTAAAGAAATTCTAGAGAAGGTAGTTAATCCCAACTGAAAAGATTGGTCAGCAAGAGTAGATGAAGTTTTTTGGGCATATCAAACAGCTTTCAAGATACCAATAGGTATGTCACCTTTCCAGCTTGTTTATGGTAAACCATGCCACTTGCTTGCTGAACTGGAAACAAGGCATTTTGGGCAATCATGAAACTGCATATGGGCAGGAAATCTACTAGAAATATTTGCTTATTGGAGTTGAATGAGATGGACAAATTTCAAACTCAAGCCTATGAAAATGCCAATCTGTACAAAGAAAAGACAAAACGATGACATGATAACAAATTTTTTCCACGACATATTTCCTGGACAACAAGGCTTGCTTTTTAATTCTAGGCTTAAATTGTTTCTTGGCAAATTAAAGTCTCGGTGGTCGGGTTCATTTGAAGTTGTTCAGGTATATCCTCATGGAGCTGTAGATGTCAAAGACAAACAAAATGAGTCTACTTTCAAAGTCAATGATCAACGGTTAAAGTAGTACTTTAGAGCTCCTATAATTCGTGCTAAAAATTCCATCAATTTTCAAACTAATTAATATTTCTCTCTGGCGCTGTTTATTCAATTATTTTATTTTTAATTTCTTTGTTTCAGTTGAATCAATAAATTTATTTAACTTTTATTTTTTTATTTATAGGTACGTTGCGTCCTAGGTCTGTAGGCCTCAGCCCACTCATTTTATTAACCAGTTTTTAGTTTAATAAATCTACTTAGTATTTCATTTTTCCCGCTTAAATATTTACTGTTACATTTATCAGACCATGATTAAGGCCCAATCTTATCACCCATGTCACGGATTCTTTCCCCTCAAGCTTTTGCCTTAGCCGATTAAGTTTCCTCTTCACCGTTACCTTCACTTTATCCCAAACTTTTAAAGGTTTCATCTTTTTCACTCTTACAGTTATCATCTTCTTGGCAATGGCTCGTCAAACACCATCTACTTCTACTACTGCACAACTGCGTACATTTTTCAGTAAGATAGCATAAACCAAATACCACGAAAACATCTCCAAACGCCCTCTGTGCATGGAAAAAGGATTTTTTGTCTCCATCCTGACGGTGTTTTCCCTAAATTAGTAAAGGAGTTCTACGCTCACCTTACTTCCCCTAAAAATGCTTTTAGTTATGTGCGGGGTGCTTCAATATTATTTGATGCCGACTCGATAAATGCACAATACGGGGTTGTTTGATGTTCTCGATAAACATGCTGATTTTGTCAAGACAATGATAGGAGAAAGATTAAACCACGTGCATACTGATGTCTGTGTTGAGGGCATAAAATAGACAGTCTCAAGGAATGATTGCTACACCATTGACAAGGTAACTTTGAAGCCCTACTATAGGGTTTGGTATCATTTCCTAAAAAATCGTCTTATTCCATCCACCCACATTCTACAATCTCGAAGGAGTATTTGGTACTACTCCATTCGGTTATTTTGGGATGAAAGATAAATGTTAGGAACATTATCTTTCGAGAGGTCCACCGCTGTGCTTAGAAAAATACCGGTACCTTAAACTTTCTGTGCCTTATCACTGCGCTTTGCCAGAAGGTCAACGTTCCTCTTCAAGCCAATGAAGACCGAATCCCTAATAAAGGTGATATCACTAAGCACATTGCTTTGAAATTTTCTGGCCAGGAAATGCCATGGCATTCGGATCCTTCCCCGACATTTTCTCCACCCAGGCTTAATGATGCTGCTCCATCAACCACTAAGAATGCATTTGAGCAGAAGGTGGTCAATACTTTAGAGGTCTTACAACAACAATTTTAGAAATTGGAGAAACACCAACAAAGGTTTGCCACTGATTTAGGTCATGCTCAAGAGGAAATGGCTATCTTTTGGGGGTATATCTAGTGAAGGGATAAGGCCCTGAAGAAATCTCTTCAGAAGAATTGTACAAGACCCATGCCTCCGTTCCCTGATTTTCCTAAGGAGTTGTTGCTGGAGTCTAAGGAGGATGATGATGAAGGTGAAGATCTTACTGTGGAGAAATAGACCACCAAACAAGAAGAAGAAATAGAGAAAATCAAATTTGTCCAAGTTGAATCTGAGAAGGAAGATGGTGATGTGACTCAAGCTACTGCACCTATAGACACTACCACTGCCACCACACCAAGATTGAAAGCACCTATGACCACACAAGAACGTACAGTTCATCAACTGATTGATGAACTCACGAAATCAAATTCTGATGATGAATAAAAGGTGCCTATTAATCAGCTTAAAAGGAAGCATTACAAGAAAGCTATTGGAAGAGTGGTTCAGCTAATAGTGGTGAAACAAAGAGGCAGTAGCGTTACAAACGTGCAGCCAAGAAGTCAACCAAACCAAATTAAGAGTAACAAATATTCTGTCCAAGCTTTTATTTGTAATTCATGCATTATTTTTTGTTTGTCATTGCATTTCCATATTTGTAAATATGTATTTTGTTTTCTGACATTTTTCATTATTTTATGCATTGAAGGCAATGCATCCCTTAGGTTTGGGGGTCTATTGTGCATATAGGTTGCATTAGATATGTATGTTAATGTTTATTGTTTTGCCATTTATTTTGCCATGACATACAATTGCCAAATAATTGCTAGGCTTTGCTAAGTATATTTTTGTCTATGATGATGAGGATAATAACTCTTTGATAAATTTAAAAAATTGTTCAAGTAATTAGGTCTGCTTAGCTTAGGATAACTCTTTGAAAATTGATTCCTAAAAGTAGAACAACTTAAGTATCAATGCAATTAAGTATATATTAGGATTCTTTTAATGCATCTAAATTTCTTAATCCTAAATTCAATAATTTGGTTATGAATGATAAGGAATACCTTAGCAATAGTTTTACACTCCAATGTTTGAAATTATTGAGTAGGTTAGTAATGCTTTGTTTGCTCCATCGTATTATTGGTCAAAAAAATGAGTTCAAATAAGAGTGATGAAAAAGGAAGTAGGGACACTCCACTGTAGTGTTAGCCTAAGTAGCTAAGGAGGTAGTAGTCTGTTCCATCCATCTTTTTAGTTAAAAGCCTTAGCTCATGAGTGAATTCCATTCAAATTGAGGCATGATGTAATATCTTGCAATATAGTGTTTGCTCAATTAAGGTTGTCAAGTATAGAAATCATGTGACAAGATGAATTCCCTAGAAAAAAATTTAAAATATGCAATGACATAATAATTATGAGAAGTGAAATTGAGTTTAGAGGAAAGATATTTTAAATATATTAGGAGAGGTCTGCTATAGCCAAAATTGCATAGTTATTTAGGAACTTTTATTTTTAGGAAACATTTTATGCACTTCATTACCTAAACAAACCTATAAAATTTGAACCAATTATCTGAAAACAAGATTGCTGAGAATGAAGGTATAAAATATATTTCAGATAGTCCAGTGATATATTAGGTAATTGTAATGTTTTGGCAAACTCATGCATACCTGCATTCATAAATACTCATGCATATTTGCTTGAGGACAAGTAATAATTCATGTTTGGGGGTGTGATAATTCATGCTTGGATTATGTTCTAACTGTAAATTTATGTTACTTTGAATTGCTGGAAAGAGGTTTGGTAGTCTTTGGTAGTAGGTGCAGGTAGGATGAAAGAGGAAAGAAGAAGGAAAAGATAACGAAGGAGGTGAAACATTGCCACGACAAATGGTGGGATAGATTGCCAATAGAAATGTCATGGCAATTCCAGGAAGATGACACAACACTCAATCCACAGTACTCTCAGCCAGCTGTATGTGTACCAAATAAATCACCCTAAAAAAAGGAGCGAAATATGTGTGCTGAGAGGGACATATCTACCCTATAAAAGAAGGAGAGAGAAGAGAGGAAGAACACACAAATTGTGAGGAGAAAAGAAAAGAAAGAGAGGAGTTACTCTCTCTACAATAGAATCATGTGGAGTAATTGTATGAAAAAAATTAAAAAAGAAGAAGAGGGTAGCAACTAAAAAGAGGAGATCACAGACGCGAAGAAGGGGAAGAGAAATCTATCCTGAGTTTTGCGTAAAATCTTGAGAAGAAGCTGGAGTGTAGCGAGAACTTCCTGCAGTTCTGCCTTTGTTCTATTTTTCTTGGTTTTAATTTTTGTGACTCGTAAAACTTGAAGAATGTTGATGCATGATTTAATTTCAGATTTCATTTCCCACCCATGAGCTAATTATCTTTGGGTTGGAATTATTTGGGTGAATATTGAATTAGCTGTAATGCCTATGATATGATTTTGATTGAAAACACTGTTTCATTCGATTTATGCTTAGTTTGGATGCATGCATGCAAGCTCTAAACATAGCTGACTATATGTTATGTTCTTAGATGGATTTGAAACTGAAAGGATTAAATACATCAGATTATTAATTGATTGATACAGGCAAGTATTCGAAAGAATTGCAAGTATTCGAAAGAATAATTGCAGCACTCTAAACATAGAAGTTGTGATCTATACAGGTGAAGATCGTTAGTGTGGTTATCATTCGTGAGTCTTGTAGACATACACAGGCTCAAGATAATAACTAATGTCTTACTTTCGAAAGAAGTAGACTGTAGTAGAAATTCTCTGGGCAGTAGTTAGTCAAAATTTTGCCTTGGCATTATTATGTTACGAAAATATTCCCTGAGTTATTCCAACCTTTATCATTCAACAACAGAAATACTATCTACTTATTCTTTGTGAATTGCCATGACATTTAGATTGCTTTGTCATTTTTTTAGTTATAATTGATATAATTAGTTCATTCGTTTATTCCCTTAATCAATTTATATTCTGTTTCTTTTGCATAGCTTAATTAGTTAAATCTGCAGTAATACTTTACCAATTGCAATCAATTCTGATCCCTGTGGAGACTCACTCACTCATCATTACATTACTTGAATCAACGTGTACACTTGCACATTTGCATTACATAGTTACACGTAACACTTAGTTGCCTTGGCAGCATCAGTGCCTTGGATCTTGGCAGAAATGGTCTTCGTCAGTCCACCCTTTTTAGGGGGTGATATCCTCATCCGCATTGAGAGGGACTTCAATGATTCGACATAGAGCTGTAACAAGTGAGACCGGCATTCTTCTCAGCACATCAGTGTACTTCCTGAAAAATGATCCTACCGACATTAATTGTTCTCCCTTTTATGATTGTAACACCCCTTACCCGAAACCTTTGCCGGAGTCGAGCATGAGGTGTTACTTGACTTAACTTAAAAGTTCGGGGCATAAAATTTTACATTTGAAATTAATTTAGTATTCACAACAAATCTGTCCACCTGCGCAGCAGTTACTCAATTAATTATAACTCGAGCTACAAAACTTGAAATTTAGATCTGTAAATTTTCCCTAAAACTAGACTCATATATCTTTTAACCATAAATTTGTTGGAATTTTTGGTTAAGCCAATTAGTACAGTTTATTAGTTAAAGTCTCCCCTGTTTCACTGATCGACTGTCCTGACCTCTTGTCACTAAAATTTAATTATCTCATTGTACTAACTTCATATGGTGTTCTCACCTATTTTTACAGAAAATAGACTCAATAAAAAATCTAAAAATATAAATTACAACTCATAACTATTTTTTTACAATTTTTAATGATTTTCCAAAGTCAGAACAGGGGATTCCGAAAACCACTTTGACCTTGTCTAACTAAGATGCAAATATCTCAGAATACATAATTCCTTTGTCTACACTGTTATTTTTCTGTGAAAATAGACTCAATGAGATTTAATTCTATATCTCATCCACCCTCTAATTCATTTTCTACTATCCTTGGTGATTTTTCAAAATCACGTCACTACTGTTGTCTCAAAACTGATTCACTACCAATTTTTACTTTTTCATGATTTCTAGGCATAATTTATCACCTTGACTTTTATAACAACAAACACCTTCATACTTAGCCATTTTAATAACTATTCATCATCAAATATTTACATATCATCTTTTGGTCATAATTTAAGAATATACAATCGAAATGACTAAGTCCCTATACATGCCATAGCTCGAAACATTTATCGTTTTGAAATACCGAGTTGTGGTGGTTGATTGTGTGAACGCTCTCCGACGTCTTCAAGATCCCGACTATGCTTGATAATACTATATGAAAGAAAAAGAAATAAAAGAAGTAAGCATAAAGCTTAGTAAGTTTACAAGTAAATAAATAACAACATTTATCATAAACCATCATACTCATAAATTTTCGTTAAGCACTAGGATCTTTACTTTCTTCTTTACTTACTCACTTACTTGTTTACTTACTTGCTTGCTTAAATAACTCACGATTATAACTTACTCTTCACTTACTGAAATTCTTTTTCTCAACTGATAACTGAGATATTTTCAATCCTTTATAACTCACCTGAATCTAGTTATCATGCTTTTGCTTGAACTTTCATGTAACTTAATTCATTTTCTAGCCCGTTGAATCACTTGGAATACTAAGGATACTCGGGTCTCTTGTCTGAATATAACATGCCAAAGCTATGTCCCAGACATAGTCTTACATGGGATGCTTCTTGTAATGCCAATGCCATATCCCAGATATGGTCTTACATGGGAGTTCTCATATCGGTGCCCATGACATGTCCCAAACATGGTCTTACATGGGATCTCATCACCCAAATGTCATGACATTTGTATCCGATACATTCCAAAAGTTTCAACGGGACTTTTTAATACTAATTCTCTATCGTATCATACTTGAGTCAACATTAAATAAATTCATGAAATAAATATATAATTGCTGGAAAATAATAGTATTAATAATAATTATCAAAATATTGCATTTATTTACTGTAAACTTACGTCGGTACAAAATTTGACCAAATCTAGCAACTTAGTCCTCTATTTTTTTCTTTCCCCCGTCTAACTCCAAATTTCGTTCTTCTTGATTATGAGCTTGAGGAAGTGAAGAAACCCTAGCTATGGCTTCCTTCAAGTTTTGGCAGCAAGCAAGGATGATGAACACAATTTTTACATCTTTTTCCCTTTTAATTCTATCTATTTACTAAATGACTAAAATGCCCTTACTTAAAAAAAAAATCCTATTTCACTTATCTCATGTCCATTTTTGTCCATCACTAACTAATGGTCTAATTACCATATAAGGACCCCTAATTTATAGTTCCATAACTATTAAATACCTTTAACTTATAAAACTCAACTTTTGCACTTTTTACAATTTAGTAATTTTGACTAAATTGAGTGCCCAAACGTCAAAATTTTTGAATGAAATTTTCACAAAATCATTCCGTGAAATCGTAGACCATAAAAATATAAGAAAAAGAAAATTTTCCTCATCAGATTTGTGGTCCCAAAACCACTGTTCCGACTAGGCCTAAAACCAGGATGTTACATTTCTCCCCCTTTTAGGGATTTTCGTCCCCGAAAATCTTACCTGTGAAGAGATTTGGGTACTATTTTAGTATAGCCTCTTCGGGCTCCCATGTAGCCTCATCAACCCCATGCTTATTCCATAACACTTTCACAAGTGCAATACTCTTGTTCTTTAGTTGTTTGATCTCTCTATCTAGAATTTTTACCGGTTCTTCAACATAAGTCATGTCTGGCTGAATCTCAACCTCTGTCGGTGAGATCACATGTGACGGATCGAAACGGTAACGACGTAACATAGACACATGGAATACATTATGAATCTTCTCTATCTCAGTTGGCAAAGCTAACCAATATGCAAGGGCCCAATTCTTTCAGTCACCTCGAACGGTCCAATGAAACGTGGACTTAGTTTGCCTTTCTTGCCAAATCTGAAAATTTTCTTCCACGGGGATACTTTCAAAAATACCCTGTCACCAACCTGAAACTCAATCTCTTTTCTTTTCAAATTTGCATAAGATTTCTGTTTATCTGAAGCTGCTTTCAAGCAATCCCTAATGACTTTTACTTTCTCTTCTGTTTCTTTGACTAGATCAACCCATATTGCATCTTTCTTTCTCGGTGTCAACGGCAACCCTATTACAAAATCCATGGTAACTTGGTCCCATTTCCATTCAGGAACTAACACAGGCTGCAATAAACTTGAAGGTACCTGATGTTCGACCTTTACCTGCTGACAAATCAAGCATCTAGAAACAAATTCTGAAATATCTTTTTTCATTCCTACCCACCAATACATTTTCTTCAAATCATTATACATCTTTGTACTACCTGGGTGAATATACAAAGAACTGCTATGTGCTTCTTGTAAAATCTTTCGAACAAGCTCATCATTCTTCGGTACACATATCCGATTCCAATTTTTGAACATAAAAAAACCATCAAAACCGATCTGAAAATCAGACTCTACACTTGTCTCACACTGAGCTCTTTTAGCTTGTAACTGACTATCATCTTTTTGAGCTTTACAGATTTCTTCAAGAAACATCAGTTTAGCTCTCAACTTAGCTAAAATAGAACCGTCATATTATAAAGCCAAACTAGTATTCAAAGCTCTCAATGTAAATAAAGACTTTCTACTCAAGGCATCAGCAACAACATTTGCCTTACCCGGGTGATAATCGATCACTAGCTCATAATCTTTAATCAACTCTAGCCATCTTCTTTGCCTCAAGTTCAAATCTTTCTGAGTCATCAAGTATTTCAAACTTTTATGGTCAGTAAATATTCGGCCCTTTTCACCGTACAAGTGATGTCTCCAAATCTTCAACGCAAATACAATGGCAGCTAGCTCTAAATCATGCGTCGGGTACTTTTTCTCATGTAGCTTTAACTATATGGAAGCATATGCTATTACTTTACCTTCACGCATAAGTACACAACCCAATCCATTCAAGGATGCATTACTGTAAATCACAAATTCTTTACCCGGTTCTAACTGTACTAAAACAGGAGCTTCAGTAACAATGCCATTAACTTGTCAAAACTCTGCTGACACTTCCCAGTCCATTCAAACTTGACATCTTTCTGCAACAATCTTGTCAATGGGGTAACTATCATGGAAAATCCCTTTACAAACCGTCTGTAATAACCAGCTAATCCAAGAAAACTTCTAACCTCTGATACATTCCTGGGTGGTTTCCACTCAACAATTGCTGAAATTTTACTCGGATCAACTTTAATACCATCACTTGAGACAATGTGCCCAAGGAATACGACTTCTCGAAGCCAGAACTCACTTTTGATAAACTTGGCATACAACTCCCTCAAAATCTGTAAAACTGTTCTCAAATGTTCGGTATGTTCAGTCTCATCAGGAGAATAAATCAGAATATCATCAATAAAGACAACTACAAACTTGTCCAAGTACAGTCGAAAGATTCAGTTCATTAAATCCATGAATATGGCAGGAGCATTAGTCAAACCAAATGGCATAACAAGAAACTCATAGTGACCATACCTAGTCCAGAAAGTAGTATTCGAAACATCTGTTCTTTAACCCGCAACTGATAGTAACTGGATCTCAAATCTATCTTGGAGAACACTGTGGCTCCCTTTAATTGGTCAAACAGATCATCAATTCCAGGCAGTGGATATTTATTTTTTTATTGTCACTTTGTTTAGCCACCGATAATCTATACACAACCTCATTGAACCATCTTTCTTTTTCACAAAAAGCACTAGTGCATCCCACGAAGAACAACTAGGCCTTACAAAACCTTTATCAGTTAATTCCTACAACTGAGCTTTCAATTCTTTCAATTCCATCAGAGCCATTCTATAAGGAGCAATAGAAATAGGAGTGGTACCTGGAATCAACTCAATACCAAACTCAACTTCTCTAATAGGAGACAAACCTGGCAATTCTTCCGGAAACACATTGGAAAACTCTTTTATCTTTAGAACACCAACTGACAGTCAGATATCATCATTGAGCCCATCCTCAAATCTTTTACACATAATAGCTTCTATAGATACACACTCTCGAGCATACTTGCAGAGTCTGACAAATTCACGTTCATACTCAGTAACAGTCATCTTACCCTGCTTTAACTCAAGGAACTCTTTTCTTTTCTAGTCAATAAACCTCTGACTGATATACTTTTTACGGAACTCCTCCTGAAAGAAATCCCAAATAACTCTCTCACTCAGTACAATTGACACAAGAGTCTTCCACCAATGATAGGCAGAATCTCTAAGGAGTGAGACAACACACTTCAACATTTCTCAGGTGTACAGGATAACTCATCAAATACTCTGATAGTATTCTCAAGCCAAAATTTTGCTCTCTCTGCATCATCATCTTTAGTAGCCCGAAACTCTTCAGCTCCTTGTTTTCTGATCTTATCAATTGGTGGCCTTTCTTCTATAACTGTACATGTAATTGGGGGAGCTACATGGGAAATCTGAAAATCATGAGGGGGTGGAGGTCTAACAGTCGGATTCGTATGAACGAACTTAGTAAACCATTCATCCATAGCTTGGAAGAAGGCTTTTCGAGCCCTTCCTCCCTGACTAACTGTAACGGGCCTTTCACTACCATCTGGTGGCACCGTCCCTTCTGCGGGAGTGGGCGCATTACTTTCTACCTCACCTGTACCAGCTCTTTCGGGATCCATAACTATAAAAGAAAAATATTTTAAAATCATCAGGAGTCGTCACACTATCAAAATACAAGTATGGCATGTATAGCTAGACTCTTTTTCATACTGAATATTTTAAGAACTGGCTAAACATGCTCTGATACCAAAAAATGTAACACCCCTTACCCGAGACCATTACCGGAGTCGAGCATGAGGCGTTACTTGACTTAACTTAAAAGTTCGGGGCATAAAACTTTACTTTTGAAATTAATTTCACTGTTCACAACAAATCTGTCCACCTGTGCAATAGTTACTAAATTAATTATAACTAGAGCTACGAAACACAAAATTTAGATCCATAAATTTTCCCTGAAACTAGACTCATATATATTTTTACCATAAATGTTTTAGAATTTTTGGTTTAGCCAATTAGTACAGTTTATTAGTTAAATTCTCCCCTATTTCACTGATTGACTATCCTGACCTCTTGTCACTAAAATTTAATTATCTTATTGTACAGACTTCATATAGTGTTCTCACTAGTCTCTATAGAAAATAGGCTCAATAAGAAATCTATACATATAAATTACAACTCATAACTATTTTTTTAAAATTTTTAATGATTTTCCAAAGTCAGAACAAGGGATTACGAAAACCACTTTGACCTTGTCTAACTAACAAGCAAATATCTCAGAATACATAATTCCTTTGTCTACACTGTTATTTTTCTATGAAAATAGACTCAATAAGATTTAATTCCATATCTCGTCCACCTTCTAATTCATTTTCTACTATCCTTGGTGATTTTTCAAAATCACATCACTGCTGCTATCTCAAAACTGATTCACTACCAATTTTTACTTTTTCATGATTTCTAGGCATAATTTATCACCTAGACTTTTATAACAACAAACACCTTCATACTTAGCCATTTTAATAACTATTCATCATCAAATATTTACATATCATCTTTTGGTCATAATTTAAGAATATACAATCGAAATGACTAAGTCCCTATACATGCCATAGCTCGAAACATTTATCGTTTTAAAATACAGAATTGTGGTGGTTGATTGTGTGAACGCTCTCCAACGTCTTCAAGATCCCGACTATGCTTGATAATACTATATGAAAGAAAAAGAAATAAAAGAAGTAAGCATAAAGCTTAGTAAGTTTACAAGTAAATAAATAACAGCATTTATCATAAACCATCATACTCATAAATTTTCATCAAGCACTAGGATCTTTACTTTCTTCTTTACTTACTCACTTACTTGTTTACTTACTTGCTTGCTTAAATAACTCACGATTATAACTTACTCTTCACTTACAGAAATTCTTTTTCTCAACTGATAACTGAGATATTTTCAATCCTTTATAACTCACCTGAATCTAGTTATCATGCTTTTGCTTGAAATTTCATGTAAATTAATTCATTTTCTAGCCCGTTGAATCACTTGGAATACTAAGGATACTTGGGTCTCTTGTCTGAATATAACATGCCAAAGCTATGTCCCAGACATAGTCTTAAATGGGATGATTCCTGTAATGCCAATGCCATATCCCAGATATGGTCTTACATGGGAGTTCTCGTATCGGTGCCTATGCCATGCCCCAGACATGGTCTTACGGGAGACCTCTCATCTCGGTGCCATTACATGGGGCCTCTCATAGTCTCAATGATGCCAATGCCATGTCCCAGACATGGTCTTACATGGGATCTCATCACCCAAATGTCATGACATTTGTATCGGATACATTCCAAAAGTTTCAACTGGACTTTTTAATACTAATTCCTATCGTATTATACTTGAGTCAACATTAAATAAATTCATGAAATAAATATATAATCGCTGGAAAATAACAGTATTAATAATAATTATCAAAATATTGCATTTATTTACCGTAAAATTACCTCGGTACAAAATTTGACCAAATCTAGCAACTTAGTCCTCTAACTTTTTCTTTCCCCGGTCTAACTTCGAATTTCGTTCTTCTTGATTATGAGCTTGAGAAAGTGAAGAAACCCTAGCTATGGCTTCCTTCAAGTTTTGGTAGCAAGCAAGGATGATGAACACAATTTTTACATCTTTTTCCCTTTTAATTCTATTTATTTACTAAATGACTAAAATGCCCTTACTTAAAAAAAGTCTATTTCACTTATCTCATGTCCATTTTTATCCATCACTAACTAATGGTCTAATTATCATATAAGGACCCCTAATTTATAGTTCCATAACTATTAAATACCTTTAAGATATAAAACTCAACTTTTGCACTTTTTACAATTTAGTCCTTTTGACAAATTGAGTGCCCAAACGTCAAAATTTTTGAACGAAATTTTCACAAAATCATTTCATGAAATCGTAGACCATAAAAATATAAGAAAAATAAATTTTTCCTCATCGAATTTGTGGTCCCGAAACCACTGTTCCGACTAGGCCCAAAATCTGGATGTTACAATGATCGAGTGCACTAAAAGCATTCTTTCTTTTGAAACAATTGTATTGTGTGTAGACAACATAAGTCGACTCCTACCATACTTTACCAATAGGTTTCAAAAAATCCTTATAAATAATATAACATTATTGACTATACACAATCCATCGTGTTCCTTCAATACATAAATCATCCAATAGCTAGGCTAAACCCTCAGCAACGATACTTTCAGCAAACAGTGTGTGTTCGTCTTGGACACCTAAAAGACCAAATTGTGCATTAATATGGTCTTCACAAAAGGAACGGAAGTGCCCTTTACATATATAAAAGGGGAATCTGGAGAATTGGCATGGGCATAAAATTCTCGAACAATTTTACCTAAAACGTCCTCGGGGTGCAAACAGAAAATATTTCACCCATGCTTTTCTACTATGGAGGATACAAATTCATCGTATCCCATGTATGGTTCACCTTTAAACAAGAACCCTTGCTCAAAACAGAAAGGGCACTTCGCGATGTTGTTATTGTATCTCGTGGCTGTGACACTGTTAAAGAATGTCTTTGACTGAGTAGCACCAGCCCTTGATGGTTTAGCAGTTTTGGAGGCAGTTTTGATGCTAGCCATTGGGGAAAACTATAGAAATATTGGAGAACATAGTGGAAGAAAAGATAAGAGAGATTGAAGAGAAAGAGTAATAAAAATGAAAACTTTAGGAGAAACTTAAGAGACGTGGGCAGTTGAGAAGAGGAAAATAAGGGAGATAGTGATGACAGTTCAGTAAAAATGAAACGTGCTAGGGAAGTTGCGTGACATGGTAGAGGAAAGAAGAAAATTAAGAGGATTTTGAGGGGGGAAATGTGAAGTGCCCTAATCCTTAAACTAAAAGTTTAACTTGTCTTCCATGGGCTCGCCAAGTAACAAAAGTGACCTAGCTAAAAAAATGCATATCTCCCGTTGGACGTATCTGCCCAGTCATCCTCATTTTATCCATTTGCCCAATTTGCCACAATGCTACAACAAACTCCTCTTGATATCACAACTGCTCAGTTCACATTTTTATTCTATCTCTGGAAATCATAAAAAAACACTATTAAAAAATAAAAACAGAAATGAAAATAGTATTAAATAAGTACTAAAAATAAAATTAAAGTAAAGAAATTAAAGAAAAAAAGATAAAAGAAATTGTTAGCTCAAACATCTCGGAGGTTAATGGAGTGCTTGTCTCGATCCACATGGGCAGCCTAGTAGTGCTTTAAGCGTTACTCATTAACTTTAAATGTGACCCCCATTTTTAAGTCTTTGATATTAATAGCTCAATGAGAATACACTTGGGCTACTTCAAAAGGACCTGACCAGTGAGATTTTAATTTACCAGGAAATAATTTGAGCCTAGAGTTGAATAACAACACCTATTGTCCTGGTTTAAATAGCGGCGACATGATTCTTTTATCGTGCCAACGCTAGGTTTTTTCCTTGTACAGCTTAGCATTCTCATATGCTTGTGCTTAGAACTCCTCTATTTCATTCAAATTTAACAACCTCTTATGGCTAGTAGCGCCTTAATCCATGCTCATCTTCTTAATAGCCCAAAATGCTTTGTGCTCTAGTTCAAGAGAAAGGTGACATGGCTTGCCGTAGACAAGCTTAAAGGGTGACATCCTGACGGAGTTTTGTATGCGATACGATACACCCATAAAGCTTCATCCAATTTGGTAGACCAGTCCTTACGAGTAGGGTTCCCTACTTTCTCTAAATTTTTTATTTTCTTTGTTAGAAATTTTAACTTATCCATTTCTTTGGGGGTGATATGTTCTGACAATCTTATGTGTCACCCCATATCGATGCAAAGCATTTGCTACCAACTTGCAATCAAAATGAGTCCCCTCATCACTAATAATGACTCTAGAAGTACCGAATCTTGTAAAAATGCTCTTGTGTAAAAACTTTATCACTGACCTTGCATCATTAGTAGGAAGGGCAACAACCTCAACCCACTTAGAGATATAGCCCACTACTAACAGTATGTACAATTTGCCTATTGACGGTGGAAATGGACCCATAAAGTCTATTCCCCATACATCAAACAACTCAATGTCTAGTATTCTTTGCAAGGGCATTTCGTGTCTCCTAGATAGATTTCCTATTCTCTGACAACGGTCTCATGACTGATAGAGTTCATGAGCATCATTGAATAGACTTGGCCAATAAAATCCTTATTAAAGTACTTTGGCAACAGTTTTCATCCCTCCAAATTGTCCTCCATACGGAGATGAATGATAATGCTACAGAATGCTATGTATTTCATCATCAGGAACACATTTCCTAATTATTTGATGAGCACAATGTTTAAACAAGAAAGGTTCATCCCAATAATAGTGCTTGGCATCATGAAAAAATTCTCGTCTTTTTTGAATGTTAAGATCAAGTGGCAACACACCACTCACTAAATAGTTCACTATGTTGGCATACCAAGGTAATGCCGTGACAACTAACAGATGTTCATCTGGAAATTCTTCTTTCAAAAGTGTGTGATGATCATCTTCACTTCCATATTCTAATCTTGACAAGTGATCAGCCACTTGATTCTCAGTCCCTTTTCGATCTCTAATTTCCAAGTTAAGCTCCTGCAGCAAAAGTATCCACCTATTCAACCGCTTAGCATCCTTTTTTCTCATTAGATACTTAATAGGAGAGTGATTTGTGTAGGCTATGACCTTTATACTGACTAGATAAGAACGAAATTTATCGAACGCAAACACCACAACCAATAACTCTTTTTCCGTGCTGGTGTAGTTAAGCTGCGCTTCTGATAAAGTTCTACTAGCATAATATATTGCTCGTAGTGTTTTGTCTTTTCTTTGACCCAACATGGCTCGCATAGCATAATCACTAGCATCACACATGAGTTCAAAAGGCAGTGTCCATTCTGGAGCTACTGCAATTGGTGTTGCTATAAGTTTTTGCTTTAACTCTACAAAGGCTACTGAACAATGTTAAACAAAATTGAAATGTCTATTTTGCTCTAACAAAGTGCACAAGGGTTTAGATATCATCAAAAAATCCTTAATAAATCTTCTACAAAAACCTCCATGACCTACAAAACTTCTAATACCCTTGACATTGGTGGGAGGTGGTAATTTTCTATCACTTCAATTTTTGCTCTGTCCACTTCAATTCCTCTTTGTGAAATCTTTTTCCCTAGGACAATTCCTTCATGAACCATGAAGTGACATTTTTCCCAATTTAAAAGGAGATTCATTTCTTCACAATGGCACAAAACCAACTTTAGATTTTTCAAACAATCCTCAAAATCATTCCCGAACATAGAAAAACCATCCATGAAGACTTCAATAAAATTTTCCACTATGTCAGAGAATATTGGCATCATACAATGTTGAAAAGTTGCTGAGGCATTTCATAACCCGAAGGACATCTGTCTGAACACAAAAGTACCATATGGACATGTGAAAGTTATATTCTCTTGGTCATTAGGGGCTATCGCAATCTGATTATATCCTAAATAACCATTTAAAAAATAGTAGAAAGTGTTACGAACTAATCTGTCCAACATCTGATCAATGAATGGTAGGGGAAAATGGTCTTTCCTAGTTGCCATGTTAAGCTTGTGGTAATCCATACATACTTTCCATCTTGTGAAAGTGCAACTTGTATGAGCTCATTGTTATCATTACTTACCACTGTGACCCCTCCTTTCTTGGGTACACATTGTACACGACTCACCCGTGAACTGCTTGAAATCGGTAAATGATGCCAACTTCAAGCCACTTAATAATCTCTTTCTTGATAACTTTTTTCATGATCGATTCAGTCTTCGCTGTTGTTCAATAGAATTGGTAGGGTAATCCCCAACAAAATTTTATGCATGCAGAATGCAAGGCTAATTCTCTTTATATTAGCCAGGGTCCATCCCAATGCCTTTTTAAATTGCCGAAGAACTTCTAACAAACTTGCCTCTTGCTCGGGTGTCAACTTCGTAGAAATTGCTACCGGTAAAGTACTGTTGTCGCCCAAATATGCATACTTCAAATGCTGCAGCAAAAATTTTAACTTTAGTGTAGGAGATTCCTCTATAGAAGGTTTAGGAGGATTGGAAGATCGATTTGCTAAACCCAAGGATTCAAACTTCTTCCCTAGTCTATCCACTTCTGCTTGGCTTCCAATAATTCACCAAATTCTTCAAAACTTACTGTATCACTCTACTCAAGTGAGTCTTCGTCACTATCAGAATTACTATGTCAAAATTTGGTGAACTCCTTTAACGCTGTTTCTATCAACCCCATGGTGTGGCATTCATCATTAACATTAGCACATTTCAAAGAATTAAATACATTGAAGGTAACCTACTGATCATTTACCTTCATGGTTAGCTCACCTTTTTGTACATCAATTAAAGTCCTACCAGTAGTAAGAAAAGGTCTTCCAAGAATAATTGGCACATCTTGGTCAGCTTCACATTCTAAAATAAGGAAATTAGCATGAAATATAAATTTATCTACTCTTACCAACACATATTCAATTTTACCTTCTGGATGCACGTAGGATCGATCAGCCAATTTGAACGTAACTATAGTAGGTCTAGCTTTTCCAATTCCTAGCTTCCTGAAAATAGACATAGGCGTTAGATTTATACTGGCTCCTAGATCACATAACGCCTTACCAACATAATGATTTCTAATTGAACAAAGGATAGTGAAACTCCCTAGGTCTTTCAACTTTAAAGGTAATTTATTTGTCAACATTACTGTGCACCCTTAAGTGAGAGCTACAGTCTTAAATTCTCCCAATCTACGCTTTTTTGACAATATATCTTTAATAAATTTCACATAATTGGGCATTTGCTCCAAAGCTTCAACCAGTGGTATGTTGATGTGGCGTTGCTTCAATACATCCAAAAAAATTTTGAACTGAATGTCCTGCTTAGAATTATGAAATCGCTGAGGAAAAGGTAAAGGTGGTTGTCCTTCAGGTTGCTGATATTATTTTGCTGTGGCATTATTGTTGACAACATGATCTAATTCTGCCATAACATTTTGCTACTTACCCTTTTTAGTTTCAATATGTTTTTCAAATGACTCTAGGATCTTTACCTGGTTGTTATTCGAGTTATCCTCTCCTGCCGTGGCATGTTAAGCAACATCATCAAGCTGAGTTCCACTTCTAAGAGTGATGGCCTTGCACTGTTCCTTCCCTTGTGTTCTTGAATTCTTGGTAAAGCATTCTTCCATGTTCTCACACAATCTCTTAAAGAATACAGAATAGTTTAAGCCGTAGAGCATCTTCAGGAACACCCTATTGTCTAAACAAGTCAGAGGCCTCTAGAAAAAGTCTTAAATGCAGTCTTCAATCTTCAGTGGGTAATCCACTAAACTGTCCTACTATTTGTAACATCAGAAACATTACTGGTTTCAACTCAAAATGCTAAGCTTGTATGTGCGGCTGACTATTATTGGATTCAAATCTTCTAAAATTGGAACAACGTGCTCTTGGATTGTCTGTTTCGATCATCTATCACCCTATGAACATGGAGATTAGCGTCCTAACCATTCAAATTATCATTGATACCAGCTACCACCCTATGAACATGAGGATTAACTTTTTGAGTATTCGGATTATCATAGAGACCAGGATCATTCCCATTCCTAGCCATTTTTCATAGTTCTTTCCGCCTTCTTCATAAAGTTCTTTCGATATCTTGGTCAAAATAATATTCCTTATTAACAGGAATGCCTCTTCTTATGCACTGATGAAAAACATGTAGAAATTAAAGTAAACTAAGTTAAATAAAACTTAATAGAATTAAGCAAAATAACCAAACCAAATTACACTAGTTTGCCGTTTCTCGGCAATAGTGCCAAAAACTTGTCGTGCGTGAAATGAAATGCGAATTGTGCAAGTATATACGTCAAATCAAGTAATAAAGTGATAAGTGAGATCGTCTCCATATGGATCGGATCAGGTATAAAAGTGGTCAATTTATTATAATAAATTATGACTAATGCTATGGCAAAACCAAGTTAAGTACATAGTGGTAAATTAAAATAGTAAGGATGTGTGCGAAATGTATACTGACTAATACTGGTAAATGCTAAGGCAAAGTAAGAGTAAAAGTGCAATGTCAGTTAAGAGAATAACTACGTGAATAATATGCGAGCAAATAAATAACTAAGAATGCTATGGAAAAGATACTACAACAAAGGATTAAGGGATTACTACGAATCTACCCTTAGTTTCAATAATGCCTTAGCAAAATCATACTCAATCTACTACTAAAGTGACCTAAAGTGACCTGCTTTTTTCGAGATCAAAATCTCAAGTTACTTGACCTGTGTGTATAGGCCTTAGCACGACAACCTGCACTATTTTATCTTCATTCTATGTAAACGTTGCTCTATGTCTAAATTCTGCTGCAAGTATTCAATCAAATATCCACTTGTATCATTCAATTTCAGTTTAATTAATCTAATCTTTTCAGAATTAGATCCAGTTTATGGGCACACTGCACACTTATCTATGTCTAGAGAATGTACACATACAATTGGGAAATAAAAACAATTGAATGAAATAGTAGATTAAATCAAATATATGCTTTAACCATTAAAGAAAATAAAAGTTTCATCATGTAATCCCAGCCCTATGAGATATAGCTCATGGGTTGGTAATTAAAATTCAAGTTCAAACTAACACCCAACATCATTTCGATCAAATCAATTTATAGGATAACATAATACAAAATAATAGAAGGACTTAGGAAGATGTTTGTCACCAAACTAATCTACAATCTAGCAGCATAGTGTCCTATGGTGGTTGAAAGGGATTGCCTCCGAATCTCCACTTTCTGTCTCTACTCAGCCACTACCATCTATTGTTGCCTCTGGATCTCCATTTTCCATCTCTACTCAGTCACTACCCTCTATTGTTGCCTCAGGATTTCCACACCCTTTAGGGTTTCCTGTTGGCTATTTATAAGCTTTTCTTCCTATGGTAACTCCAACAATCTACAATATCTTCTCCTCTTTTCTAGGTGGATTTTTTTGGTACTAGAGTTGGGTTGAAATTGGTATGCATTGAGTGTTGACTCGGTCATCTCCCTGAAATTGCCACGACATTTTTGTTGGCAAATTTGTCCAAATTTTTGCCACGACAAACCTTCATTCTTTTATTTTTTTCTCTGCATCCTACACATGCCAAAACACCAAACACAACCCTTCCACATGCAATTAAAAGTATCTAGCATGAAAACACAGTTCAAGCTCTTAATGCAATGATAAAAATGCTAATGAAATGTCCTAAAATGCCACTAAATGTACCTAAGTACAAGCAATTAGTTGGGTCTAAAGGCAAGAAATATAACTATTGTCAAGAGTTATCAGTCGCAACAATGATACACTGCCACAGATGTCGCAACATTGTTGTAATTTTTCTACAGGGTTGACCTAACTAAATTGCATAACCCGACAGCTAAAACTTAGTTTTACTCGACTTTTACCATTTAAAAAACCTATTCTTAACCCTAATACCCCTTATAAACATACTTAATATCTCCTTAACCTCTTAATCCTCTCAAATCTCCCAAAACTTTTCAAACCTAAAATACTAAATCCAAAATTCCTTGTAACTAGTAAGAATCCCTTATCATTCAAGATCTTTCGATGTAGCAAGCGAGGGAAGCACACAAAGGAACCATTTACCAACGCAAATGACAAGGACTTCAAGATTTCTTCGAGGTGACGGGTTCCTAACTCAAACTTTTTATTATTTTATTTGATATTGCATGATTTGGTTCTTTGTTTAAATATGCCTCCTAAAAAAGTTAGAAGAACAAATGAACTTGAACCATCGACGGGTCCAAGCCCCCTAATTTTGCAAACTCGGATATTGGAAAATATTTTACTGAACTAAAAGGGAAAACCTTTATCCAAGAAAAGGGATTTGACCCGTCAATGATCCTATGTAAGGAAATATGACCTTTAGTAAGATATCATAGGTGGGAACATTTTGGATGATCTTGAAAGAGAATGCTGTGGTCCCTATTATTCAGGAGTTTTATGCATCTTTATGGGACCAAGAGTCTAGAAATACTGAAGGCCATATGTGGGATATGGTACTTGTATGGGGGAAGGAAGTGCGAGTATCCCTTCAAATTATTTGCAGCATTTATAATGTTCTATACTATGACAATGATTTTATTGATGAAATTGATCTAGAATATTTCCGAGATATAGATATGGATAGTATTATAAACTTTTTGACTAGAAAGAGGGGTGAATGGAAATATCACGCAGGTACCAATATCACAGTATCTTTTCATCAAGCAATTATGTTTCTTGAGCCTAATATGTGGATTCAATTTGTGTGCACACAAATAGTACGTACTTTAAATGTTTCTAACATTAATACTTTTAGAGAAGTTTTACTCTATGCTATTTTGCAGAAAAGCGGGCCTGCATCGATAAATGGATCCACCAAAACATGAAGAGATGCATTAGTGGCCAGAAGGTGGAAGTTTTCTTTCCTCATCTAGTGACGGGTTTATGCAAAAAGGTGAGTGTACCTATGACATCCACTGAGCAGTCAATGAAACCTTCTAGAAGTATCATCAGGGACACCTTATTCTAACAATACATTAAGTTGTGAGCCAAACAGATAAAAGATTGGAACAAGTGACAACTACAAAGGCTTCATCCCAGAGGTTGACATAAACTCAACAAGAAGTTAGTGAGAGTAGTCATCCAAGACTAGATTGGATGATTCAGTGGATGTAAGAATTAAGACCATTTTTTCAAGAATTTGATAGGAGAAACAATATCTGGATCCCCAATTATACACCTGACATGTTTAGGCCAACAAATATGGAACAAGAAGAAGAGGGACAAGATAGCGATGAGGATGATGGAAGTAAGGAGATTGATTTTGAAGAGGATGATTGAACATTTTTATTTTTGGGAAAACTTTTATTAATTTTTGGGTACTTTTAATTTTAACCTTGTAGGAGTATGACTAATAGTAGTTTTTTTTCTTTTTTATTACATTTTGTTTATGTTTTCTATGTAGGAACACAACACGAAGGAGACACAAACAATTTGAGCTTAACACGATCGAAAGAGAAAGCACCCACCATTAACAGTTAGAGCGACCACGATCAATCAGGTAACTTCTTTCCTTATTGATCTATCGTAATTTAGTGTAGTAGATTAAACTAGTTTTCACACTTAAGGAGCTTGAATACAAGCATTTTTATTACATTTTAGTTAAGTTTCTTTATTTTTACTTACATTCAATAAAATGTGTAAATTGAGACTTTTATTGACCTTAAGGGCCGAATGAGGCCTAAGGGAGAGCTAACGTACTTTGTAAGTGTGCATGAGATCATTAGAAGGCATTTTAGTTCGATACTAGATGCTATGTCACAACACGGGATGTTTGATGTCGCAACATAGGGAACAAAATAAAAAAAACTCAAATCTGCCTTCGATGTCGCGACACAGACTGAGGGTGTCACGACATACCCTTGAAGATGGCTACAAAGGAGCATACTGGTTGCTATGTCACGACACAGGTCCTAGTGTGTCGTAACATCGACTCTATGACAGAAATGAAACACGAAGCAGGGGCATTTTTGTCTGCCCAATCAAAATTTAAAGCTCAGGAACCTCAGCTATCCTAGGGTTAAGGATGATAGCCACCTGAAGGCTATAAATAGGCTCATTTGTCACTTGTTAGGGGACACCATTCCATTAACCTAGATTCTCTCTTTAGATTTAATTTCGTTTTCTTTCTTTCTTAGGTTTTGTAGAGTTTAGTTTATTTGTTCGCTGTTTTCTTTCAAGAGATTTGATTTGTGAAGACGATCAACTTCTATGGATTCGTGTTATTATTTATATAAATCAGGATTTTCTTAAACTCTCCACTTCGATTCATTCACCATGTTTTATTCTTCTATTTATTCCATATTGTCTATGAAAGCCACAAGGAACTAATCCTTCGATGGGGGATTAGCGGGTGGAGGCACATTCTTTTAACTATTTTGTAGGGTTACTCAACGGATCAACTGTTTGGGGAAGGAAGAGCCTGAAACAAACCCTAGGCTTGACAATCCCAGGAAGTCATCAAGGTTGGAATTAACCCAAAATTGGCATTGCCCATACGTGAACACCTTCACCCCAAGCCAGTCTGGATTGTGAGGTCGAAAGATAAGTAGTCTTGACTAACTCGTTATGTTAGTGGAAGATTGAAAGGGCCTGCTAAGGTAACAACTAGTTGGTTGACGAGGAACTCAAAATGACGGTTGATTGGGATTGCTGAAGCAAGCTAATCACCCATCATCAGATTTGAGTCCTTCTACTTTTTCTATCTCTTGAAATATAGTTTTCTTTTATGTTATTTTGTTCTATTATTAGTATTATAAAAATCCTTACAAATCTCTTATTTACATTTTCATACTATAACTTAATTAAAATATTAATTAGATCTTTTAGTGTGTAGGTTAAAATTGATCCAGTCTTCGCCTCCTTTGGGTACGATCCCAAGAGTACTCACCCACTCCGTTGTAAAATTGTATTACAACTAAACTTGTATACTTACGGATACCATTATGTAATTTTATATTTTATTGTAGTATTCACACTTTAGACATTAGTACGTCCGGAGGCAGTCTAGTTGTTGTCGCAGTTGCCGAGGAGGCAACATCACCAGGTTAATTTTATTTTTTGCTCTTTAAAGGAATAATTAAGAAATTTGTAGGTTATAGAATCGATTTTATTCCATTTATTTTTACTAATCTCCTCTTTCTTGGTTTAGTGTATGACTCGCAGTAGGGGCACACCTACTATAGCATCTACAGTCTAGAGAGAATAATTCAAAGAAATCACCGACATCAATAGCAGCAATAGATGCAAGATCCACTACCACCAGCTGCAGGTTACGTACCACCTAAAAATTCACTATTTGACGATGCTGAAAGTAATGCCCTAGGAAACCTACCAGCACAATAGCTTCCTGTAAACAATCAAATGTAGCTCAAACAGAGTTATATCAACAATTTCAAGATAACAGGGAAATTTAAAATTATGAGTTTCGAAATTGCAAACACACAACAATCACATATGTCCAAGAGTTAATGAACCTAGAGCTCTGATACCACCAAATTTAACATCCCATACCCAGCCTGGTCACCAAGCTCGAATATCAAGGTGCCACACTACCGTCTCATGTCAAATACAATAAGTAAAAGCTCATTCTCAACAAAATGTCTTCCATTTTAACATTCATATAAGTTTTATGACGAACACATGATGATTGTTAATAGGACATGTTAATTATAGTTCAAATGAGCTTATAACATCAAATAATCATGTGGTATGTATCAATACTATGCATGTGGTATCGATAATTCTCTCAAGTGGTATCATACCGCATGGAAAATTGGTACCAAAATAGCTTACTATTTCTCAATCAAAAACCTAACTATCAGAAAATATCAGTACCACTAAACAAGAATCGATAATTTCACCCCGGGTATTGATACTCGGGACAAGGTATCTATACCAATTACCAAGACCGGCTTCCTGCACTTCAAAATTTTTAGAGGTACCATTTTTAACATGCGAATATGGATACCTCCACTGTAGACCAGAAAAATACAACATATGTGAGCATTCCAATCATCCATACTTATACCGAAACAATATGCAATGATTATAACTCCTAAAAATAATCATAACGACTATATAATCAGTTTTAAATGTCGAATCATATCTGTATGATTAATCAAGCACCAACTCTCATAAATCTTAAAAGCATTAACTCTAAAGTAACCACCATAATAACATAGCAAATATCAAGATATGTCCACCACATTGCCTTATTCCCCAAAACATAATCAATAATTAAACACCTACTAAAAGAAAAGACTTGCTAGGATCACCTCTCGGAAACCACATGCTCACACCAGGTCTCTACTAATCTACAAGGGTTTAAAAGGAGTGGGTGAGCTTAACAAGCTCAGTGAATGCTCAGAGTAACGACAACGTACACACAATATCAAAGGTCAATCAAGAGTTTACTACAACACATTTACAACCATATTCCATTCGAGTTAGAATTACATGTTCATGCTTCATTTATTCATTTAACATATTATTCACAATTAAAAGCGTCCATCTTTTGTCGTACTATCATAACATATAAGATCATGTTTAAACGATGAATTGGCATAACAACCACATCCTCATTTAGGCATACATCACATTACACTTATAAATATTTTAAGATAATTTGACACTTGAGGCTATGAAACATAAAGTGAGCTCTACCATCAGTCACTGAATACATGGATCTCCAACACACCAAATAGACCCATAAAGTCAAACATGACCCATAAATGAAGCATAAAGCTAAAACTCTCCAACACACCAAACATATCTTGTTGAATGGAGCTTAACTAAAATTCCCTTATCTCTCCAAACATGTCCCAAGGCCTCAATGCCCAAATTACTTAACTCATATAGGTGAGTACTCACGATCCTATGCCATGCCAACTATATCAAACAGACTCATAAGATCATAAGGCAAAAGTATCCACATCATAATTACAATTTGTTAATTACAGATTTAGTGCACATCATCTCTGTTCGTATTCGTCTATTCACATGACAAACTTATACTCAATGTGTGCTTATTGGATTCACATTTAATTGCACTTAAATTGCCACAATAATGCTCGTTGAGCCATCGTATATCCATCAACAAATGAGTGCATTAAAATCAGTTTATCACATACAAAAACCTATTACATTAGCATAATATTCCACAATGCAACACATATATACTTACCGGCTTTTGCACACTTTCACTACACATCTTTGTATCGCTAACACAACATCAATATTATCATTCGACATATTCAATATACCCTCAATACAATACAATTCACAATATTGCGTCATAATAATCAATTTATAGTTATTCAAATATTCGCATAATTTGCCAAAAATAAAACAAGGAAAATAGAAAGCTTACACTCAGAACTTAGGGTAGAGGTTTAGACCATTTTTAAGCTCGCAATCAACATTAAGAATCATGTCTACAAGTAGCAATTCCAAACACTCACCAATTATTCTTTCGTCGAAAAGTCGAAAGCTTAGACAAGCTTTTCTTTGCATTTGTCTTTACTCGTTGAAGGTCCTATTGACTCTAACAATTCATCAAGATAAACCACACAAATGTTCAATAAAATTTAGTCAATAACTTACCTAAAGCAGTCACAAACGTAAGCCTAAGCTACATTATCTTCTAACCGAAACCTTTGACATGGAAAAATTTAAATTCAAATATCTCAGCCTACACTTAATCTTTTTGCATGAAACAAATTCCGTTCATCTACATAATCATCTATGACTATTTCCCAACCTTTAAACTACACAAAATTACACAGTTGAAGGTATTAAAATTTTCGACGTGTTTATGGAAATTTTCATGAAAATTCATTAAATCCTTAACAAAACTTTAAAGTAAATTTATAAACCTCTTACTCATGTCAAAACTAATTGAAAAACACTTTGAAACCACATTTTCACTCAAAATCCTAAATTTCACCATTAACGACCCAATTTTTTGCTTTTATTTAAAACATGTGATTTAATAGCTAATAATTCAATTTTTAAAGATTAGATAACATTAAAAATCATAAGTAATCGAATCATTACCTTTGATGACAATAAATGGAGCGTTTGATTGAAAACACGAAAAACCCACAAGCTTGACAATGAAGGAAACTATGGTGTTTTGGGTGATTTTCTTGGTTTTTATAGAGGTTTATAACTTAAGAGATGATATAAATAAAAAGGAATTAGGATTTGGAGTTCAAAATTGATTGAAATAGCAAGAGAGAATCAAGGAATGACAAACACAAATTTTGAGTAGTTTTTGCGTGAAATAACTTAGAGAAGAGGTTTCTTAGCTTGAATTTTGAAATCTGGTAAATTAATTTATAAAAACTCTCAATTTTAACTCTTTTACAAATAAGTCCTATTTTCAAAATAAAAGGTATTTAAAACTCATTTTTAGAAACTGATTTAATTTTCTAAAAATCATAATTAAAAATATTACTGGTATGCCATGTTAAAAAATTCTGAACACTCTAATGCTAAAATTCCTAAAATACGCCTAAAACTCTTAGGCCCTATTTTAGGGTGTTACAATTTGATGGCTTAGAATGAAAGAACTTTAAGGGATTTTACCTTACTAAGTCTAGATATGGTTCAAGAAATTATAGAAAGGTCGGTGATTACAACTACTAATTTCAAGATAAAACTGGCTATGATTCAAATGATCTAGAACAATCTGCAGTTTAGGGGCACTATGACAGATGACCTTAATGAACATTTAAAACATTTTCTTCAACTATGTGATACTTTTAAGTATAATAGGGTCACTGATGGCATTATTGGTCTTCAGTTGTTCCGCTTCTCGTTGATTGATAACGCTTTTTATTGGTTAGACTCGCAAGCACCAAGATCTATCACGACATAGGATGAACTCGCTGGAAAGTTTTGACAGAAGTTTTCCCAATCAGTAAGGCAGTGCAATTAAGAAAGGAGATTGTTGTTTTTCGATAGATGGAGGTAGAAAGTTTGTATGAGGTATGGGAACAGTTCAAAATGTTGATTAAAAAATGCCCGCACCACAGATTCTTGAGTGGATGCGACTGTAGACATTTTATAATAGGTTAGATGCAAATGCACGATTTGGATTAGATGAAGCAACAAGAGGATGCGTACGAAATCACTGAAAACATGGGACTAAAATCTTAATAATGGCCAATTGAACGCTTCACATATGGCCAGAAACCTACTACGATCAAAGCTATCAAGGAGGATGATAAGTATCAGCAAATAGTGGACAGACTTAACAGTATTGAATCTGCTTCTACATCGTTTATGCATACAGGAGATAAGCCACTCTTCCATTATATCAATAATCATGCCAATGACATAAAACACATTGGGAATAGGGGTGGAAACCCTTATTTAATTACATACAATTCTGGCTGGAAGGATCACCGAAATCTAAGATAGGGAGGAAATTAAGGAAGAGGTAACAATTCAAATTAAATTAAAAATATTAATTACTTACATCTTTATTTGCAAAAACCCCAGGACAGGGTCAACCCAAATGATCATACTGTATGTGGTCAATGGCTGTACAGAATTGAGGGAGAAATGTAGTCAATGAGAACTGATGTCAAATAGGTGCAGTGTGAGTGCACCAATTCAACAAGAACATTGACTAAACTTGAGGATCAAATGAGCTAATTGATGAGCATGATGAGTGAAATCAATAGACAAATTGGCATAGATATTCCTAGCAACACAAAAGATTATCCATAGAGTGAAGATAAGGAGTATGTGAAATCAATTGCACTCCGACCAGGCATAGTATTGAGTATCCTAGAAACCACTACTCTAGAGACAATTGCAGAGAAGAATGATGAACCTCAAGAAGTACCCCTAGAAGCGAAAGATGAGCTAGAATCAGAGGAGGTAATCACACTGGCAGCAGAGGCAGAGAAGGAAATAACTAAAGATTCTGGTGGTAAAAAAATCCCTTTCCCTTCGAGACTAGAAGAAAAGAAAAAGTGGGATGATAACGAGTTTGTAAGTTTTGTAAAATTGTTTAAAACACTAAATTTTAACATACCTTTAATTGAGTTAATTGAAAAGTTTCCCAAATATGCTAATTTTTTTAAACGAGATGATAACTAGGCGTAAGAAAATTAAGGTAGTAGAACAAGTTACTTTAAATACCTTTTGTAGTGTGATTATTTCATGACAAGCACCTCAAAATTGAAAGACCCAGGAAGTTTTACTATTGCCATCGAGATAGGGAGCATTCATTTTAATAGAGCTCTATGCGATCTAGGAGCTAGTATTAATTTAATGCCTTTATCGATTTTTGAAAAACTCGGGTTAGGGGATCTGAAAACTACTCAAATAACATTACAGTTGTCTGGCAAGTCTTTGGTACATCCAAAAAGGATATTGGATGATGTGTTAATCAAAGTGCGAAGTTTTATTATCCCCGTAGATTTTGTGGTACTTGATTTTGACAAGAATCGTGACATACTAATCTTGAATAGAAGACCATTTTTAGCCACTTCTAGATCCACCATTAATTTAGAAAAGAATGAATTAACTATGAAAATTAATGGTAAGACTACAACTTTTAAATCTGGTGATCAATAAAATGATGAAGTTAGGAGGAAGTTAGGGGAACAACGTAAAAAATTATTTATTTCTAACATTCTCGAGTCAAGGGACATGCTTCCTTTTATGCATGCAGAAATAATAAAAAGGTTTAAGGAGAAGGACAAATAGGCACAGGTGGAATGGTACGGTGGAAGATGGACCAATACCGACAGAATAGGAAAATCTTCCATAGATGAATTGATGACAAAGTCGGATGAATCTGACAGTAAAACTTAAAAATTAGTTGAATTACTCCTTAAATTTTGTAAATTATTATATATTTAACTAATCACCTAGTTTACATTTTGACATTTATTTGATGTAGGTTCATCTCTAAATCGAAACATCCTTAAAACTGGAAGTTTTTAGTCGAAATAGACTCAGTGTTATGACATTGCCCCAATGAATCGTGACATAGCAAGCAGTTTCCTTCAAACTTCCAAACTGACGGACGTGTCGCAACATAAAACCCCTATGTTGCGACACCACTATAATTTTCTACAGGGTTGACCCGACCCATTTGCGCAACCCAGTGACTTACTCTTCATTTAACCCAATTTTTAACACTTTTAAACCCCATTTTATAACATAAAACCATATGTACTTCTAATTAGAACACCTCTTAACCCCTAATCCCTCAAACTCTCTCAAATCTCTCAAAACCTTCTAAACCTTAAACCCCTAATTTCTTAAAAATTTTATTTATTCTTCACAAACTCTTCAACCATATTAGAGTCAACAAGGAATGGGAACATTGCGGTAAATCAAGTAATTCAAACAAACTTTGACTATATATTAAAGGTTAAGGGTTTCTAAACTCAAACTTTTTATTATTCCATTAAATTGTTAACTTAGGATTGAAATATCATGACTCCTAGGAAAGTTAGGCGAACCATGGAAATGGACCATGGATGGTTCAAAATCCCTCTATTTTCCCAAAAACGATTGTTGAAAAATATTTTAATGAACTTTAAGGAAAAACATTCATCCAAGAGAGGGGATTTGATCCATCCATTATTTTGTGTAAGGAAATATCATCTTTAGTGCAATATCATTACTGGGAATTTTTTTGGTTGATCCCTAAGGAGAGTTTTGTAGTCCCCGTTGTTCAAGAATTTTATGTATCATTACGGGACCAAGAGTCTAGAAATGCTAAAGGTCATATGTGAGGTATGGTCCTTGTGCGGGAGAAAGAGGTTAGAGTAACCCCACGTATTATTTTCGACTTTTATAATCCTCCATACTATGAAAATGATTTTATTGATGAAACTGATCTGGAATATTTTTGAGAGATAAAGATGGATAACATTATAAACTTTTTGACTAAAGGTAGAGGCGAATAGAAATATCACGCAAATACCAATATCCAGTATCCTTTCATTAAGCGATCATGTTTCCTGAGGCCAAAATGTGGATCAAATTTGTATGCACAAGAATAGTACCTGCTTTAAATGTTTCTAAAGTTAATACTTTTATAACAGTGTTACTCTATGCTATTTTGCAAAAAAACCAGGTATGTACCAATAAATGGATTCATTAGAACATGAGAAGATGCATTGGTAGCCAACAGGTGGGAATCTTTCTTCCCCACCTTGTAACACCCTAAAATAATGCTTATAAGTTTTAGGGGTATTTTAGGAATCTTAGCCTTAGAGAGTTCGAAATTTTGTGACATGGTTTATCAATAATGTTTTTGGCTATGGGTTTTACAAAATTAAATCAATTTTTGAAAAATAGTTTTAAAGACCTTCAATTTTGGAAATTGGACTGGTTTGTAAAAGAGTGAAAATTATGAGTTTTTAATAGGAAGTTAAACCAAATTTTAAAAATCACCCTAATATGATCCCCCACTTATAAATTTCACGTTAGTATTCTTCATCTTCATGCTTTAGCCGTCCCTTCCTCCCAAAGCCCCTCTCTTCTAGTTTTTGTTCTTCAACCTTAATTCTTTTGATTTCTATCATCACCCAAGCCAAATATCTCCATAAAGTCCAAGAAAAAAACCAAAAATAGCATAGATTCCCCTTTTGTCAAGCTTATGAGTTTTTTGGGTTTTTGATCAAACGCTTAGTTTTTCATCGTCTAAGGTAACGATTTAACTACTAAATAGTTTTAAATGTTATCTACTCTTTAAAACCAAGTTTTTAGCCATTAAATAGCATATTTTGAATAAAAGATTAAAATTGAGTTGTTAATAGTGGATTTCAGGATTTTGACTAAAAATTAGTTTCAAAGTGTTTTTCAATTAGTTTTCACATGATTAACAGTTTTCTAAACTTACTTTGAAGATTCATTATAGATTTTTTAGTTTTAATGAAATTTGGGAAAATAGCCATAAAATATGTCAAAAAGTCAATACTATGAATTGAGTATTTTATTGTAGTTTAAAGGATGAGAATTAGTCATAGGTGAATAATTAGATAAATGGAACTGATTTTAGGCAAAAAGATTAAGTATAGCTCGAGATATTTGGATTTTAAGTTTGCTATGTTAAAGGTTTCGATCAAAAGAGAACCTAGCTTGGGCTCGTGTTTTTGGATTGTTTGATGTGAGTCTTTGAGCTGAATGTTGATTGTGTTATTGTACAATTTACTTTTTTGAAGTGTTGGAATTGATAGGACCTTCTACGAGTAGAGATAAATGCAAGGAAAAGTTAGTTTGAGCTTTCGGCTTTTCCACGAAAGTGTATTGGTGAGTGTTTAGAATAACTACTTGTGGACATGATTCAATGCATTATTTGGTAAGTTAGTAGTAGCCTAAGCTCTTACTCTATATTTTGAGTGTAAGCTTTCTCATACCTATGTTATCTTCTAAACAATGTGCTTATGTGTTTGTAAAAAATGTGAATTGAGATGAGATGCTATAACATGTGAGATGTGGTTATGATAACCATGGAGAAAGTGTAAATGTAAGCATGTTATACATGCTAGATGACAGTGATAATGTTGTGTTATAATGTGATATTTGCAATGAATAAGTGCAGTGAACGGTAAGTAATATGTGTGTGTTAACAATGAATATTTTGGCCTTGTGATCTTTAAGACCATTGAATATAGGTGGCATGCCATAGGATTGCGAGTACTTACCTATTTGTACAGGGATTTCGGGAGTTGAGGCCCTGGGACATGTTATGTGATTATATAACTATTGTGATATACGCTTGAATGTTATGAAATTATACGAGTATTGTGATATATGCTTAAACTATTATGTGATTATTTGAGTATTGTGATATATGCTTGTATGTTAGTTGGTTATATGTGTAATATGATATACGCTTAAAAGTGAATGAGATTACCAAGTAAATGAATTAGAAAATAATGCACGAGTAACTGTAATCTGACACTAGAGTTGGAACTATTGAGGTTATGCTATATGGTTGTTTCATTGATGCTTGATGAATTGTTTGCGTTGTGGTTATTCTGAGCATTCACTGAGCTTGTTAAGCTCACCCTCTCCTTTTAAACTATTCCAGATTAATTGTGTGCCGGTGTGAGTGGTGTGGTTTCCAAAAGGTGATCCAAGCAAGTCTATTTGTTATAACGTAGCTGTTCTATATGTTTTTACGTTTTCGGGAATAAGACAATGTGGTAGACTTTTTTATAGCCATGTTAACTTCTAGACATTTTGCTGGTTTTTGGTTCGGTTTATAAGGCTTACATGTTATTGTTATGCTTGGGTTCATGAACATGAGGATGGATTGATGTTACTTGCTCAAACATGGTTGTGATATTGAGCTATTAATTAGGCCATTGAATGATTATTTTTCGAAGTAATTGATGTATGATGTTTAGGAACAAAATTGGAATGGGTTAATTGCTTATGTATCCTGCATTTTTTAAGGTCTGGAGCAGAGGTATTGATAGTCAGGTTTTAAAATTGATACCTCTATGTTTTGAAATGTGTAGGGAGTTAGAATAGAGATTTGGTATCGATACCTTTACTCAAGTATCGATACTCGTGGTTAGAATATCGATATTTCCTGGTAGGTACCGATAATGTAACACCCCTAACCCGTATTCATCATTGGAATAGGATTACGGAGTATTACCAGAAACTTTTAACTTAAAACATTTGATTGCAATCATTCATAAAACATATCATATTCCATTCAAACACATGCATAATGTCCCTTTTTCGCGCCCTCGAGGCCTTAAAAACACTTTAGAAACTATTCGGGACTAAATCAAAAATATTTAGAACTTCATGAAAAAAGATAGAAAAATTCAAACTACAGGGGTCACACGACAGTGTGGCTAGGCCATGTGACTCACACGGTTGAGACACACACCCGTATCTCAGGCCTTATGAGTATTCAAAGTACGGACACACGACCGTGTCCCAGCCCGTGTCTGTGCCTGTATAACTCTCTGATTTGGTTCACACGGCCAAGCCACATACCCGTGTGCCAGGCCGTGTAACCCTCGAAATGTAACCTTTAAAAACCTACAGGGGACACATGGCCATGTTGCGTGGCCATGTGTCACACACGGTTGAGACATAGGCCCATGTCTTAGGCTGTGTGGACAAGAAATAGGCCAAAATCAAGCAATTTCCATCACCCTTTTCAAATTTGTACCTAAACACATTTTGCACATATGATCGATGCATGATAACATGTTCAAACATGCATAAAATGACCAATTTAAATAACCGAAGCAAACACATCACACACAACTAATAGTATTGAATCCACACCTTTTTTTGTAGATCCAAAATGCCATAATCCCCTAGTTTTGGTTCCGCTTGGATCTAAACTCGAAAGATGTATCCCACGGTTTGCACACTCGAATCTACGATCTCCGATCCAAAGTTAAGGATCTGTCCTATTATTATCAATTGCACACACTTGATCAATATGAGTTGAATGGTGGATTGATAAAGACATGAGATCGAAGAGTAGGGCGATCACCGGCAATGGCGACGACAGTTAGGCAGAAGAGACGACTGTCTGACAGCGACAACAGCGGTTGTAATGAATTGTAACGTGTTTACGCAAGTGTACATAGTCTTTCAAGTAATAAGTAAGTAAAAATGAGTTATCATCTCTACAGGTATTGTATAAGCTTAAACAATTAATTGCAAAATTAGAATTAACAATTTGATGTAAAAAACACAATAAATTTGGATAGTGAAGATTAGATTAGTTAAATGCAAGAGTGATCCCTAATGCAATTTCTAATCCAAATGTAGTTTACCTAAGTGCATGAATGAAGGCTTTAGCAAAAAAAACAATCAACATTAAATGGGCTAGGATAATTATATTAATCAAATCAACTTGCTTTCATCATTCTAACTTGTTCAGAAATACTTCCATGGCAACTCGATCTCTTATGGGTTTGGAAACCAAATTAAGTCTTCTTGGATCTTTTACTTAGTTAAATATGCATGTTACTAATCATATTAGACTAAGGGTTTCTTAGCATTTATGCAAGGTCACTGGGACATTTATTTTTGCAACAGTTTAATTACATTAATCTAAAAACCATGCAAGATAATAGAGCTAACTAAAGATATTATGAACCTTAACTTAGTCACTCTTAATGAACTAAATTAAGCATTGCACTTTTCAATTATGCGTTTACTAGCCGTCGTCTGGTTAGGATCGCTCAGCTAATCTGAGTGCACCCAATCACGCATGAATGAAATACATCATGATATTAATTGAAAACATAATTGACTGAGGCACAAAAATGTTAACATGAATTAAATAAATCTCATTAAATTAATATAATCATCCTAGTAGATAGAAATTAAAACTACATAGTTGATGTCAAAAACATAAAACATAAAGCAAACATGTTTAAAATAAATGATAAGAGGAAAGAGTTTGCTTAGTTCAATAGCCTTTCAGATATATTCTGACTAATGTGCTCAACTTTACTCAGTTCAGTAGCCTTTCAGATCTATTCTGACTGAAGTGCTCCTCTGTTCTAATTGAAGCTTTTTTTGCTAAGGGTTTAGAAAGTAGCCGGCTAAAGAGTGCTTTTGAGGCTAAAGATGGGAGAGGGGATGGACGGCTGTGCAAGGGAAAAAGGGAAAAGAAATTGAGAGAAAACTAATGTGAGTGAGAGAGGAATGCTAAGTGATGAGGGATTATGAAAAAGTGAGAAATGGCAAGGTATTTATAGGTGATGGTAAGGGTTTGAGTTTACTAAAAATAGGTTTAAATTTCCTTCATTCCCTCTCTCTTGTGACCGACCATGCTTCAAGGAAAATGGATGACCAAGTCTTCTCAATTTCAATTCGAATTTCAAGCTAAAAATAGCTATAGAGTGGACGGTTTCAATAGGGAAGTTGTTGTGTTGAATTCTGATTATTTTCCAACTGAAGGGACCTTCCATTAAATATCCTAAAACATATTTTGGGCAGCCATCTTCTATTGTCGAAATTGGGCTTTTAATTCCCCTTGTTGGATGATTTTCTTAGTCCAATAACTTAACATACATGTCTATCTTTTATCACCTTTCTTTACTGGGTCAAGTAGTCAACTTGATGCCCAAAATTGCATGGTCTTACGGTCCACATGTATAAATTGTGCATGGCCATCTTTTATTTATTTAAATCATGTCTCCAATAGCCTACCTTCATAGTGAAAAATACATACATTAACAAATTAACATGAATTAATATAAAATATGAATGAAAATAATATAATTAAGCATAATTTCACATACTTTCTAGATTCATGTCGAAAATCACTAATCAAGTAAAATTCACTTATTTCAATAATAATTACTCGAGATAAACATAATAATTAAGTAGAAATGTGGTAAAAACATATAGAAAAGCGCTATATAATTTCGAGTTTACACACTTCCAAACTTAAACCATTGCTCATCTCGAGTAATGTTCATGCACAACATAATTTTTTCTAAGGCAATTTTGCCAAATGATAACGCAGCATCAATCATTGCACGTAATCATGCTTCAATAAAATCATGCAAAAAATATTCTTTATTCATAACTAGCTCGAATACAAATTTTTTCCAAACTTTATACTAAGTACATCATAATGTCAACATGCATCATAGTTTGCATGCATTTTCAAAGTCATACATAACATTACCCAATCAATATGCTTCCTTTATCAACTAAACATAGCAATCCCAAGGTTTAATTAGTGTCTTCATATATTGAACTTAGTAATTCCTCTCCACTAATGTAGTCGGTATAATCATCTAATCAATAGGTCTTTTATTAGGTTGTAATTGGGCTAGGCTAAAGGTAGGGATAAAGAGAAGTGATTTTGAGGTTCAAAACATCTTAACCCTAACTTTGTCTTAGATCCTTTGGCGTCACAATTTTTATACAAATGGGTCTTTAGAATACCCCCAAACTTATTTCGAACTTATGCTCTACTTTTATTTTTTTGAACTTTGAGCAGACTTTGCTATTTATTTTTTAGACTTTGAACACTCCTTATTTGCTCTTATTTTTCTACACTTGAGAAAACTTTTCTTTGCTTCTTTATTAATTTTCTCTCTTTTTTTTTTAACATGTGAAGAGCATGTACATATTCTCATAATTTTCCTCTAACTTTGATCACCAAGTGGTATGAGCCAAGGAGGTGACACTCAAGGGGTTGTTTTTCCTTATGGTCCAATCACTCGAAGCAAGGCACGACAATTAAAATAAAAAATGAATGCTTTTGTCCAAGACTTTGTTGCTACAAATTTAAGTCATCATGTTCGTGACGTTGACAAATACGGGAATGCAATTCACTGGACCAATCTTGGAATAGTAAAAGCCCATAAATTGGTGGATTAATCTTTTATGTATCTTATTATTATTATTTACTTAATTGTCATTGGTTGGGACACATCACTTATGAGTTAAGTAATTTTATTGGTTAGGTTATTATTTATTTATTTTCTTAGATAATTTTAAAGAATTTTATTAGGATTCAATTACTCTTGAAAGAGTTTTATTAGGATTCAATTACTCTTGTAATTTGCCTATAAATAGGCTTGCTTTCTACACATTGAAGGACATAAAAAAAGAGAGTATTTGTTTTCTTCCAAATTTGTGTGAGGCAAATTTTTGAGAGTAGAGTGATTCTTCTCTTGCTATTTAATTTGGAGTTTGTTACTTTTGAGGGTATTTCGGGGTTACAAATATTCAAATTTCTTTCTCGTTCATCGGTGTTTCTAGAGGTTCTTCTTCTTCTAGGGGTTTCGTAGGGAGCCGCTCAATCATTGGCGTTTTTGGTTACAAGTTAACCAAGGGTTCCATAGAGCAAATCTATCCTTTTTATTATTATTATTATTATTATTATTTAAATAATTTTATTTATTCTCATTTTATTTCTAATTTGTGTTTCTCTTGTGTCTAGATCCGGGTTTCTGCATCAGTTGGTATCAGTTTCAGGCCATTCGGTGTTATTTTTGAAGCTAAAATCAAATCCGAAACGAGTCAAAATACCAAAAACACTTTTCATCGGTTTCGTCGATTCCCTTTTTTTTTTGAAGTTTGTTTTTATTCTCCTCTTATTCTTTAAAAAAAAAGAAAAAAAAGCAAAATGCGAAAAAAAGTTGCAAAAAGCGCAAAAAAAAAGTTGCCTACCTTTCATACGTAGGTTTCTTCTTTTCCTATTATTGTTATTATTTTTATTTTTATTTTTCCCAAAATTGAATTTCTTTTCCTTCTTCTTTTTTTGACTCAAGTATAATTAAAGCTTCAATTTTTGAAAATCTTAAGACACCAAATGTTTCCGAATTTTGTTTTTTTTTTAATTTGGGTAGAGTTTTCTTAAGTTTTCTTCTTATTAAAGCTTTTCTTTGACTCTAGAGTTAGGGATCGTTGCAGGTCTACTTTTTTTTTTTTTTCTCTTACGCTTTCTAATACTTTGTTTCTTCTTGTGTTAGCAGATATTAAAGGCACGCACAATTCCTTCATCTGTGTAGCCTCCATTACAAATTGCCTCGTCAAGTTTATTGGCCTCTTAGAGCAATTAGGGTCTTCATTGTTTCTTTGAAGTTTGCACCTCCGTTATTTGATCTTGATTAGTAACCCTCTCCAAACATATTTACAAGTTTTGAATTATTCAGAGAGTTATTCTTTTGAGAGCTAACGAGTGAGGTTATTATTGTTATTTTTTCTTTTCTTTCTTGTTCCTGTTTGTGTGATCTTTCATAGATACCATGCCAGTCACTAGATCCCAAACTAGTAAAAATGAAGAGGATGAACAAAAAAGAGAGAACGATCCTTTGGTCGAGTTGTTACAAAAAGAGATGAAAAAGTTACAAACTCAATTCGAACATCGCATGACCCAGATGTTACAAGAGCAAAGGGAGTATCTTGATACAAAACTTACAACTCAAGAGAGATATATTGCCGATAATTACTAGAAGTTAAACGAAGCCTTTATAAGCCGATCAAATTCGCGAGATCGAACTTTTAAATGAAGGGAGGACCATGTTTTTGATGATGACTTTGAGTCCGAGTATGTACCTAGAGAAAGGTTCGAACGAAGCAATGACACCCCCAAACCAAAATTTCCTTCTTTCTCAGGGAAGAATGATCCTGATGCTTACCTTGATTGGGAGGAAAAGATAGAAGCAGTCTTTGCTTGTTAGAATTACTCTGATGAGAAAAAGGTAACATACACTGTTGCTGAGTTCATTAATTATGCACTAACATGGTGGAATCAATTATGTAAAAGCAGGATTCTTTATAAAGAGCAACCTGTTACTACTTGGGTTGAAATGAAGCGCATCTTGCGAAAACGGTTTGTTCCACCATACTATTATCGAGAACTCCATCAAAGACTCCTACATCTTGTTCAAGGAGATAGATCTGTGGATGACTACTACAAAGAGATGGAGACTATTCAGATTAGAGCCAATCTTGTTGAAGAGGCTGAGGTGACTATGGCTAGATTCCTTGCCGGCCTAAAGCCTGAGATTCCAAATCGAGTTGAGTTACAACACTACATGGATGTTGAAGAGATGCTTTAAACCGCACTCACCATTGAAAAGCAATTACGAAAGCAAGGGACACTGAGGGGTGCTAGTTCAGTTTCTAATCCTGCTTGGAGAGGAAATTGGCAAAAACAAGATGATAGATTGTGGAATGGGAGAGATGCACGGTTCAAGCCAAATGAGCCTAGAACTTACTCCAAAGATAGAGGTATGCCTAATTCATTTAAAGGTTCTACTTCTACTAATCGAGCTCCATATTCTTTTTCTACTTCTCCTAGTGCCATTAAGCAGCCAAAAGATATTACCTGCTTCAAATACCAAGGAAGGGGTCACTATGCTCGAGAATGCCCTAATAAAAAGTCATTGGTGATTCGAGAAGATGGCGAGGTTGATTTTGAGTCTGATAACGAAGATGAGATGCCTCCTTTGGAAGATGCTGATGATGTGCATGCTCATGATGAGTATGAAGAATGCTTGGAGTATGGTGAGAAAGCACTTGTTGCTCGAAGGGCTTTAAATGTCCAGTTTAAAGAGGAAGGGCGCGAACAAAGAGATATCATTTTCCACATGAGATGTTTGATTGGTGGACAACCTAGTTCATTGATCATCGATAGTGGAAGTTGCACCAATGTGGTGAGTTCTTCCCTTGTTGAGAAACTTGGCCTACCTTGTGTGAAGCATCCAAGGCCATACCGCTTGCAATGGCTGAATGATAGTGGGGAGGTAAAAGTATCTAAACAATGCTTAGTTTCATTTTCCATTGGTAGATACTCTGATAATGTTTTGTGTGATGTTGTTCCAATGCAAGCTGGGCACATATTACTTGGACGGCCATGGCAGTTTGATCGACGAGTAAATCATGATGGTTTCCTTAACCAATATACCTTTGTGTTCCTTGGAAAGAAGTTTACTTTGGCTCCACTTCCTCCTCAAGAAATCTACAATGATCAACTCAAACTTTCTAGTGAGATGGGTAAGGGAAGTGAGGTAAAATCATTGAAAAAGGCTGAGAGTAAAGAGGCCCTTAGTGTTAAAAGCCAACTTAAAGGCCCAACATTGGTGAGTGATTGCACACATAAGTCACGAGATGAGAGAGTGAGTTTATTCGCTAGGTTTCAAGATATCAAATTTACTCTTTGTACAAAACAAACATTTGTAATTATTAGGTTTAGGGAAAACTTTGTTTTGACTAACCCTAATACACATTTGCCTAGATGTTTTGTTGATCTTTTGCAGGATTTTGAGGATGTATTTCCTTCTGAAATGCCTAAGGGATTACCTCCTTTACGAGGGATTGAACATCAAATTGACTTTGTGCCTCGGTCAAGTATTCCGAATAGACCAGTCTATCGAATCAATCCTGAAGAAACTAAGGAGTTGCAAAGGCAAGTTGAAGATCTCTTAGAGAAAGGGTTGATTTGTGAGAGTCTAAGCCCTTGTGCGGTCCCTGTACTTCTCGTCCCAAAAAAAGATGGTTCTTGGAGAATGTGTGTTGATTGTCGTGCTGTCAACAAGATTACGGTAAAGTATCGACATCCAATTCCTCGATTAGATGATATGTTGGATGAGCTTAGTGGTGCATGCATTTTCTCTAAAATTGACTTAAAAAGTGGTTACCATCAAATAAGAATGAAACAAGGTGATGAATGGAAAACTGCTTTTAAGACTAAGCATGGCCTGTATGAGTGGTTAGTCATGCCATTTAGCTTAACTAATGCTCTTAGTACATTCATGATATTAATGAACCACATACTTAGACCTTTTTTAGGAAAATTTGTCATTGTGTATTTTGATGACATACTGATTTATAGTAAAACTTTGAATGATCATGTTGGGCATGTTAAATTAGTATTGGATGTGTTAAGGCATGAACGACTGTTTGCTAATCTTGAAAAATGCACCTTTTGTATGGATAAGCTTATTTTTTGTTTTGTGATAAGTTCTACAGGAATCCATGTGGATGAAGAGAACGTAAAGGCAATTAAAGAATGGCCTATCCCTAAAACTGTTTTTGAAGTAAGGTCTTTCCTTGGGTTAGCCGGTTTCTACCACAGGTTTGTTCGTAACTTTTCCACAATTGCTTCGCCTTTGACTGCACTTATTAAAAAGGATGTATCTTTTCATTGGACAGATAAGCAAGAATTAGCATTTAATGAACTTAATGATAAATTGTGTAATGCTCCTATTCTTGTTTTACCTAATTTTGAAAAGACCTTTGAGATTGAATGTGATGCTTCTGGTGTAGGTATAGGTGCTGTCCTCATGCAAGATAGTAAACCACTAGCCTACTTTAGTGAGAAACTTGGTGGAGCACATTTGAACTATTCGACCTATGATAAAGAGTTGTATGCCTTGGTAAGGGCATTAGAAGTTTGGCAACATTACCTTTTACCAAAGGAGTTTGTGATTCACACTGACCATGAATCACTTAAGCACTTAAAGGGACAAGGTAAGTTGAACAAGCGACATGCGAGGTGGGTTGAATTCATTGAATCTTTTCCTTATGTTATAAGGTATAAGAAAGGTAAAGATAATATTGTGGCTGATGCTCTATCAAGGAGGTACACTTTACTTAGTGCTTTGCATACTAAGTTATTAGGTTTTGAGTATCTCAAAGATTTATATGCCACTGATTCTGATTTTGCAAGCATTTATGACGCATGTGAACATGGTGCATTTCATAAATTTTATAAGCATGATGGCTATCTTTTTCGAAATAATAGACTATGCTTACCAAAGTGTTCAATGCAAGAATTGTTGGTTCGAGAGGCTCATAGTGGTGGTCTTATGGGTCATTTTGGAGTCACTAAGACTTATGATGTTTTACATGAGCTTTTTTATTGGCCTAACATGTGAAAACTTGTTGAGAAAATTTGCTCTACTTGCATTACTTGTAAACAAGCTAAATCCACTGTGATGCCTCATGGTCTATATGCTCCTCTTCCTGTTCCTAGTTCACCTTGGACTGACATTTCAATGGATTTTGTAATAGGTTTACCAAGGACAAAGCGTGGACGAGATAGCATCTTTGTACTTGTGGATCGATTTTCTAAAATGGCTCATTTCATTCCATGTCACAAGACTGATGATGCAACCCATGTTGCCGATCTATTTTTCTGTGAAGTTGTGAGATTACATGGAATCCCAAGGACTATCGTTTTCGATAGAGATGCAAAATTTCTTAGTCACTTTTGGAAGGTGTTATGGGGTAAGTTAGGTACTAAACTACTTTACTCTACTACATGCCACCCTCAAACTGATGGTCAAACCGAGGTGGTAAATTGAGTTTTGGGATCTTTGCTTAGAGCCATAATAGGTAAGAATGTTAAATCTTGGGAAGAATGGATACCCTATGTTGAGTTTGCTTATAATCGTTCTGTTCATTCCTCCACAGGTTTTACTCCTTTTGAGATTGTATATGGCTTTAATCCACTTACTGTTTTAGATTTGCTTCCTTTACCTTTGAATGAGATTGCTAATTTAGATGGTGAAAGGAAAGCTGATTTAGTGAAAGAGATCCATGAGAAGGCTCATAAAGCCATTGAGAAAAAGAATGAGTCCAATGCACATCGAGCTAATAAAGGGCGAAAGCAAGTCTTGTTTGAACCTGGAGATTAGGTATGGGTGCATATGAGGAAGGAACGATTTCCTTCTAAAAGAAAGAATAAACTTGATGCACGAGGAGATGGACCATTCCAAGTACTCGTGAAAATAAATGACAATACTTATCGCATTGATCTTCCTGGTGAGTATAGTGTTAGTGCTACTTTCAATGTTTCTGATCTTTCTCCTTTTGAATTTGATGTAGATTCAGATTCAAGGACAAATCTTCTTGAAGAGGGGGAGAATGATACTAGCCAAGGAGGTGACACTCAAGGGGTTGTTTTTCCTTGTGGTCCAATCACTCGAAGCAAGGCACGACAATTAAAAAAAAAATGAATGCTTTTGTCCAAGACTTTGTTGCTACAAATTTAAGTCATCATGTTCGTGACATTGACAAATACGAGAATGCAATTCACTGGACCAATCTTGGAATAGTGAAAGCCCATAAATTGGTGGATTAATCTTTTATGTATATTATTATTATTATTATTTACTTAATTCTCATTGGTTGGGACACATCACTTATGAGTTAAGTAATTTTATTGGTTAGGTTATTATTTATTTATTTTCTTAGATAATTTTAAATAATTTTATTAGGATTCAATTACTCTTGAAAGAGTTTTATTAGGATTCAATTACTCTTGTAATTTGCCTATAAATAGGCTTGCTTTCTACACATTGAAGGACATAAAAAAAGAGAGTATTTATTTTCTTCCAAATTTGTGTGAGGCAAATTTTTGAGAGTAGAGTGATTCTTCTCTTGCTATTTAGTTTGGAGTTTGTTACTTTCGAGGGTATTTCGGGGTTACAAATATTCAAATTTCTTTCTCGTTCATCGGTGTTTCTAGAGGTTCTTCTTCTTCTAGGGGTTTCGTAGGGAGCCGCTCAATCATTGGCGTTTTTGGTTACAAGTTAACCAAGGGTTCCATAGGGCAAATCTATCCTTTTTATTATTATTATTATTATTTAACTAATTTTATTTATTCTCGTTTTATTTCTAATTTGTGTTTCTCTTGTGTTAGATCCGGGTTTCCGCATCACCAAGACAAATTATTTGGTTAAGATAGGTGCAAAAGAATAGGATAAAAATAAAAAAGATGTCAATGTGGCTTATAATGTAGGTAATTTTCAATAAATAGGCCATTAAGCTCAAAATTAAGTTTCAAGGGTTAAATTTTATAAGGTTAGCTTGAAAGGCTCAAACGATCCAAAGAAAGTGTGCCTATATCATATTAGAGTCTTATACCTCCTAGGATTTTGCCTTAAGAAAGTTACCGAGTCAATTCCAAAGACTTAAACCTTCTTACATGTCTATTTCTAAAGAAATTGTCTATTTCTAAAGGAATCAAATTTTCATGGCAAATCCTACATAAGTCTAAGATTATACAAGCATTTTATCATTCAAGATAACATACGAATAACTTAGATAAAATAAAAAATCATGTTTCCATTTGAACATACTTATGAACAAAAATTCTTTTTGAACATTCATTTATTTCAACATACTTAAGTAAAAATATTGAAACAGACTTTAAAATTTATATGAAATATACCTTACCCCCTTTAAAAAGAAGTAATATCCTCATAGTGAAAAAAAAAAAATAATGAATGAAAACTAAACACTAGGTAGGTTTGCAAGAAAAGAGAGGTGAGTCATAAAGATTGCTTAAGTACCAAGTCTTTCTCACAATCCAATCCTAGACATGTTCATTCCTATTGCCGCATCACTTTATTTTTCTATTGAGAGGCATTGCTTTTACTTTATTCATGCTTGCTAATTTATTATGTGAAAGCAAAATACTAACTATGAAATAAAAATAAACACCTAAAAAGAAATAAAATCTAAAGGAATAGAACTCCCCCCTTTTTCTTTATTTGACTTATCCTCCTCGTCTTCCTCTGATGCTTCGTCCTCACTTTCTTTATCATCTTCCTTCCATGAATTGAAGATATAATCTGGGAACTCAGGAATAAAACAGTTAGACATGCTTTTAAAAGTATAAGAAAAAAACATCTCTAACTTTTGCATATTTCCAATAAGCCTGTTGTTGGTTATGCATAAATTTCATCATATCCATCATTGTTGACAATTCTGATTTCTTCATAGTGTTTGAAGAAGTGGGCAATGGATTAGTCAACTTTGGATCAATACTTGGTTCAACTGGCTTATCGGGATTTGACTCATCTCTTGGTTTAGAAATTTCTAGTTCCTTTATCGGTTTAGACTCATTTGGTTCTTCCTCCGATTCTACCTTTTCTATTTCATCAACTGAGTCAGCTTCAGTTTCAGCTTGTTCAATGACTCATCAGTTTCTTGTCCTGTTTGCTCACTTGGTTCAATTGGATACACGATCGTGTCACAGGTCGTGTATTAGACTATGTGAAACCTCCATCTAAAAATAATAACGACACACGGCTGTGTGTGACACAGGGCCGAGTCACAGCTCGTGTCCTAGGAAGTGTGCACCTTAAAAATCTTGCATTTCAGGTCATTTTTTTCCACAAAAGCTTAGGAACCAAGTCGCACCATTATCGGCTACAAAACCATGCTCAAACACATTGAATCTCACTAAAAAACATGTTAGTTTGACCCAACCTATGCCTAACCAATATGCCATCATTTGGCACCACAACTTATATACCATATCAAATCAAATCAAATCAAAACTTATATACCATATCAAATCACAACCAAATGGTTTGCATTTAAGCTCAAAAACCATATATTAAATCATGTCAAAACTTACCATTACTCTCTTCATTCAACAACATTCATTTGTACCATAATTCAAAAACCTTTATAAAGTTTATAGCAAATGAACAATTAGCATAACAAGACCATAAACATACCAAGGTAGAAAACATGGTCACATATAAGCTATTACAAAACGTAAACATTATTTCATTAATCTAACCAATACCACATATAACACACAATCAAAACAAATACAAATTTCACCTATTACATGACAAGTTCCATACTATATTTGGATTTTATACCAAACTGTGAATGACCACATTATTAACTAAAGCATATATTTATCACACAACTTTAGAAAATAACACTTGTAATAAGTGCTTAAAAGATATACAAGACACTCCTATTACATGCCGCATATCCCAAAATTAATCTACCAAAAAGAATCTGGATAGGATGATATTCGCGTTAATCTAATCGCGTGATTCTGCAAAATGTTATCTACAAGGAAACGGGAAAATGACATGAGTAAGCTTTAATAAGCTTAGGAAGTTCTCAATTTAAAATGATAAAACTTTCCAAATAAACATAATAAATCATTTAATAACAATGGTAATAGACGTTAGTCCTGTCAACAATCAATAAATGGTGAGTTATATAGATATACATGTTGTATAATTAGTTCATTCATACGAAATCAATATCAAGTCGCACTATACTATTAGAAATCAAGAAAATAGTTTTATAATTCAATACGCAAGTCATTTAACCAATTTAAGTCTGCTCGATGAACGATATAACATATATGGATACACGGTTATCCATTGAAACACACCAAAATGCTCCAAGGAGCCAGATCAACCGAGAACACGCTTTGGCACTAAGTGCCTAGCCCATAGGCTACCATCCCTTCAAAACACACCTCAGCACCAAGGGCCAAGCCTGAAGGCTTTACATCTGCCCTTGGTAACATGCCAAAAACACAGTAAATATAACACAATAGTCTGCAACAAATGCTAGACTCTGATATATTCAGTGGATAGGAATAAATCAAGAATCATCATCTCATCTCAAGTCAGACTTGTACAGCATGCAATATAACCTATTGGCATGCCAATTGTATCCTATCCTATGTTCATTCAGGATCGATATAAGTAATCGCATAATATTTTACAAATCAATTACATTTCTCAACTTGAATTAACTTTATGGTTATAGCATTATATAAATATATAAATACTAATATTCAACAAATCATAACTCACAAGCCAATATAATGTTACAATTTGTTCAAATTTAAACCATACGAACAAACCTGGGCTAACCTGCAGCAATGATGAAGGTTTAAGGACTATTCAACAACTTTCCATTTCTTCTCGGTTATCTACTAGTTCTTCTTCTATAAAATATTTTATTTCAATTTATTAACCTCAATTTCATATACTATTCAATTTAATAAATATGACTTCTTATTTAAAATTTTACACTTTATTTAATTTTATCACTAAACCCAAAACAAGATTATTTTTCAAAATTAAACCCTACTCCCATAGAACTGAAATTTTTACTATACTAAATCAATTCACACATGCTCAAATTTCAAAAGAAAACCTTGCTTAATTTTTTTATTTTAAATTAAATCCTTAAACTTAAAATCATACAAAATTACTTAACATAATATATCTATTTAACACTTAGTATGGTAATTCTCCATTAAACTCCAAGAACACACTAAACACATCAATGGCATCTTCTAAAATATTTAATAATTTTATAAGTAATTCATGAGTTAACTAGATAAAGTTAAAATGATCTCAAAAGCATAAAGTCGTAGAAAACAGATGAAATATGGACTTACATGCAATGGAATGAGCAATGTCGAAATTTTTTCTTCCCTTAACAAAGGTTTTTCGGTTCAACTAAAACAAAATGAAAAAGAAGATTGCTTCTTAACATATTTCTTTTGTATAGTTATTATATTAAATTTCAAAAATGCCACCAACCGTTTAACTTTAACTAATGATTCAAACAACAAAAATTATCATGTCAAAATTCTATATAATATAATTTATGACTTGTAAATATTAAATAATAATATTTACGAACTCACTAGTCAGATTTGTGGTCCCGAAACTACAGTTTCTAACACCACTGGAAAATGTGTTGTTACAACTCTTCCTCCTTAGGAAATTTCGTCCTCGAAATTTTTACCTGATAATAAATTTGAGTATTATGACTTCATCAATACCTTAGTTTCCCACTTAACTTCTTCGATATTGTGTCGATGCCACAGATCTTTTACTAACGACACCTATTTATTATGAAATTCATTTACCCCATGAATTAAAATCATTAATGGCTCCTCTAAATAGGACAGATAATGATCCGATGACAGTCTTGAATAATGCAAACTTTATCTTCACTTTCTCTATTCAAGTCTGTCCCAACTATCTTGTTTTTGCTGAGTTCTAATCATTATAACGAGGTTCTATATTTTTATTTGTATAAAGATCCTAACGTTGTCCTTTCTATTCTGGACTGATAACTGTTATTATAGGTGAATTCCATCAATGATATTATAGGTGAATTATGTTTTAGTAAAGTCTAGTAAATTTAATAAAATGTGCAATTTGAGTCTTTTATTGACCTTAAGGGTCAAATAAGGCCTAAGACTGAGCTAATGGACTTTGTGAGTGTACAGGACACCATTAGAAGGCATGCTAAAGTGATACTAGTCTCTATGTCACAACACGAATGATTCTATGATGCAGCATAGGGAGCAGAATAGAGGAATTTCGAGATTACCTTTATTGTCACAACACAGCATGAGGGTGTCGCGACATACCCCTGAAGACACTTTCAAGAGGAGTATACTGACTTCTTTGTCGTGACATAGGTCCTGATGTGTTGCGACATCGGTTCTAGATGGGAATTAATGTGGGACAGGGGCATTTTGGTCCACACAATCCAACTTTAAGCTCAGGACCATCGGCTAACCTAGGGTTAAGGATAACGACCACCTCAAATCTATAAATAGGCTCATTTGACACATGTTATGGGGACCAATTACTTTGCTTAAAATCTTTCTTTTTAATTCTAGTTTAGTTTTTCTCTTTTCTTAGGTTTTAGATTTATTTTAGTTTGCTCTTTGTTTTATTTCGGAAATCTAGTTTATGGATACAAATCAGGCTTTCTCTTAAACTTCATATTTTTTATTCATTTATTATGTTTACGTTCTATACCAGCTTTATATTGTTTACGAAAACCATGAGGAACTAATCCTTCTATGGTGGAATAACGAGTGGAGGTATGATGGATTAACTATTTTAGAAGGTTGCTCAACGAATCAACTTTTCGAGATAGGGAGAACCTAAACCCTAGGCTTGATGACCCTAGGAAGTCATTAAGGTGTGAATTAACCCAAAACCAACATGGCCTATCCGTGAACACCGTAACCCCGAACCAGTTTAGACTATAAGGTCAAAAGACATCTAGTCTTTGCTGACCTATAATTTTAGTTGACGTATCAAAAGATCCTACTAAGGTATCGACTAGTTGATTGACGAGGAGCCCGAAGCGAGAGTTGGTCAAGATTACCAAAGCGAACTAATCACCCATAATCAAATCTGATCAATTTTACTTTTCAAATTTCGAATATTAATTGCTTTTAGTATTACTATTATTATAAAAAACCCCAAAAAATCCCTACTATTCATAATCTTTGTTTTATATCCGAAATCTAGTTTGTGGATACGATCAGGCTTTATGGATTCACTCTTATTCCTAATACAAATCAGGCATTTTCCTAAACTTTATATTTTCAGTTCATTTATTATAGAGGAGACAAACCGCTCTTCTATTTATCTATAATCCTACCAAGGATGTAAATTACATCGGGAATAGGGTTGGAAACCTTTATTTGAATACGTATAGTCCTGATTGGAGAGATCACCTAAACTTCAGATGGGGAGGAAATCAAGGAGGAGGTAATAATTCAAATCAAGTTAAAAATTCTAATTACCAACCTTCTCATTTGTAGAAACTTCAAGCTAGGGCCAACCCAAATGACCATACTATATCTGGTTAATGTCCGAATAGAATTGAAGAGGAAATGGAATCAATGAGAATAGAAGTAAAGTAGGAGAAATTGAGTGCACCAATTCAGCAAGAATATTGACTAAACTAGAAGACCAAATGAGCCAATTAATGAGTATGATGGAAATATTAAAAGGGAAATTGGGACTGACATACCCATCAATATTGAGAATAATCCTCGGAAAAAAGGAAAGGAGCAAGTAAAAGCAATCATGCTCCGGTCAGGAAAAATCTTGAGAAGCCCGACAACCTTGACACAAGAGGATGCAAAAGAGAATGCAGAAGGTCCACCAGAAAAACCCCAAGAAACTGATTAGGAACCAAAACCAGAGGAGGTCATCGAACTGATAACTGAACTAGAAGAAAGGGAAAAAGACGTGGCCAATAACATAAATGTACCATTCCCTTCCAGATTAGAAAAGAAACAGAAAGGGGATGAGGATGGGTTTGTAAGTTTTCTAAACTTGTTCAAAACGTTGAATGTCAACCTACCATTAATTGAATTAAGTAAGAAAGTCAAAAAATACACCAAATTTTTAAAAGAAATCATTTTTAGGTGTAGGAAAGTTAAGGTAGGAGAGCAAGTCAATGTAAATACGTCCTATAGTGCAGAAATACGTCCTATAGGAAAGATCAATGTGATATAGGAACTATAAGTTAGCCTAAAGTGCAGAAATAAAGAGAAATTCAAAAAGAAAATCAATATGAGTAGAAAAAGTACTTAAAAAGAAAAGGCATTTGTGAGTGAGATCCATTGAAAAAGAAAAAGGTGACATTCACAAAAATAAGAAAAACTCATTCATTAGTTCACAAAAAATTGTAAGCTAGATGTAGTTACTGTGTTATGCTGTGATTTCCTATTCGAAGAAATAAGAAAGGTGAGCGGGTAAGGGTCGCTAAGGGGGAAGAATAGAGATTGATACGATGTCCCAAACTATTTTCGTGTGTACAACCATTTTGATACTTACTATTTTTGAAATCTGTGCTTGTCCTAAGCCTTAGAACGCTACAAGTTGAAAAGTTTTATGTGATCCCGATATCCTTATGCATAAATGGACATTATACTAAACAAACCATATAAGGAACTATTTGTATTTTGCTAGGATAATCAAACTACTTGTATAATTTGTTGATCGATTCCTACATGTAAGACCCTTAATGTTTGTATACTTTGTAATGTAATGAACTTAGATGTTGACCTGTCGTAATTCAGTGTAGAAGATTAAACTAATTTTTGCACTTTAGGAGCTTTAAAAAAAGTGTTTTCCTTAGGTTTCAATTATATTTTAGTAAATGTTCTTAAAGACAATAAAATCTGCAAATTGAGTCTTTTATTGATCTTAAGGGCTAAATGAGGCCTAAAGGTGAGCTAATGAACTTTGTAAGTGTGCAGAAGACCATTTGAAGGCGTACTAAACCAATACTAGTCATTATGTCGTAACACAGAGTGATAAATGTCACAATATAGGGAGAAGAATGGAGAAATAATGAGACTACCTTCAATGTCACGACACAGCCTAAGGGTGTCACGACACACCCATGAAGACATCCAAAGAGGAGTACTTGTTTGTCGTGACACAGGTCCTGTTGTGTCGCGATATCGACTCTAGACGAGAATTAACACAAGCCAGAGGGCATTTTGGTTTGCAGAATCAAACTTAAAGCTCGAAAACTATAGCCAACCTAGGGTTAAGGATAATAACCGCCTGATATCTATAAATAGACTCATTTGTCAGACATTCAGGGGAGAGGATGGCGTTTAGAATTCTTCTTTTAACTTCTATTTAGTTTTTCTCTTTTCTTAGGTTTAGATTTACTTTCAATTGTTCTTTGTTTTATCTTGAGAGATCTGGTTTATGGAGACAACCAAGATTTATGGATTCGTGTTCATTCTTAATACGAATTAGACTTTTTCTTAATCTCTATACTGTCGATTCATTTAGGATGTTTACTCTTTATATTAATTTTATATTATTTATGAAAGCCATTAGAAGCTAATCCTTTTATGGGGGATTAGCAAGTGGAGGTATGATCTGTTAATTGTTTTATAGGGCTACTCAACAAATCAACTGTTTGGGAAAGGAAGAACCTAAACCCTAGGCCTGAAAACCCTAGGAAGTAATCAAGGTGGGAATTAACCCAAAATTGGTGTGGCCTATCCGTGAACACCTTCACCCCAAGCTAGTCTAGATTGTGAGTTCGGAAGATAAGTTATCCTTACTGACTCGTTATTTTAGTGGAAGATCAGGAGATCTTGTTGGGATAGCGAGTAGTTGATTAACGAGGAACCGAAAGCAACAGTTAATGAAGATTACCGAAGAGAACTAATCACCCATAATTAGATTTGATTAATACTACTTTTCAATCTCTTGATCTTTATTTCTTTATTAGATATTTATGTAACACTCTAACCTGTATCCGTCCCTAGGTTAGGGTTACAGAGCATTACCATAAAAATGGAACACTAAAACATACATTTCATACATCATTGAAAACATATCATAATACTTTCTTTCTTATACATATTGTCCCTAAATTGAGCCCCCGAGGCCTAGAAAAACATTAGAAACAATTTGGGACTAAATTGGAAACATTTGGAAAGTTCAAGAAAAAGTTAGAAAAATTTGACTGTAGGGTCACATGCCCATGTGGCCAGGCCGTGTGCCTCACATAGCTGAGGCACACGCCTATGTCTTAGGCTATCTAACAATCAAATTAGAGACACGCGGTCATATCCCAGCCCGTGTCCTCACATGTGAAACTCTCTGAGTAGGGTCACAATGCCAAGTCACACGCCTGTGTGCCAGGCCGTGTGTTAGGCCGTGTAACTACCTGACTTGCATGCAATAGAACCTACAGGGAACACATGGCCGTATCGTCAGGCCATGTGCTACACACGGGTGACTCACATGCCCTTGTCTCAGGCTGTGTGGACATTAATTTGCCCAAAATCAAGCCATTCAAGGTACCTCAATTTAAATCATCAAAACCTACCTAATCATGCAAATTTCACCACTTACCATTCATTAACTACTTGTTCCAAGAACTTACTAAACATACAACATAAGGTAGCTCAATGATTGAAACCATCAAATGATACTAATAAACCATTCTCATCCATTATCAAAAGTGACCAAAGGTACTTTCTAAAGCAAGCATTGTAACCTATTATGCATACATGACACCAAAACACAAACACATGTAGTTATTATTTACATATTCATCAAACACCACTTTAAAACATCCTAAATGCATTTCAACCACATATTCAACTACATAAGTTTATACATGCCACTACCCTAGGAGATACAAAAACTACCAATATCGATGGATAGTGTGAGTTGAAGGTTTAATCCGTGCAAAATGTCAGCAATAACGATTTACAAAAGAATCAACAAAAATGAATAAGCTTATAGTGCTTAGTAAGAACATAGTATATCATTTAATCTAACAATAAATTGAATATGATTCATATATTATTTGATTCAGAATTACCAAAGTCTAAAAAGGGTATAAAAGTGCACTCAGGGGTACCGAAGTATAAACAGGGGCACATATGTCCAATTCAGGGATACCGAAGTACAAACAGGGGCACGTATGTGCAATTCAACAATATTCTTCTAAAAACATAGTAATTAAAGCATCGTAATATAAGTACACAAATAGAAATTTGTTTACATATTAAAACACTACGAACTTACCTCGAAGACTAGGGTGTAAAAATAAGATCGACTAATCCGAGGCTTTAGCTTTTCCCTGATCTAGATTCGTACATGGTCTATCTTGATCTAAATACACAAATTTAATTCATTTAATATCTCTAACATTCAATTTAGTCCACATTTCATATTTTTGCAAAATTACTATTTTGCCCCTAACTTTTTAACTTTTCATAATTTAGTCTTTAAACTCATAAATTTAAATTTAAACATTTTAATCCTTTTCTCATGCTAGTTGAATTCTTTAAGGACCTAAATCAATCCATACAAACCATCATTTCATAAATTTACCATGAACTTTTATCATTTTTACAAATAAGTCCCTAAATACAATTTTCATCAAAAATCACTTTACAAAACTTATTTAACAACAAGGACTCATAATCTACCATTAGACATCAAGAATCACACAAGAGCATTCATGGCACAACCCCAAATCTTCAAAAATTTAGCAAATTGATCCTCAGGCTAACTAGATTAAGCTACAATGACTTCAAAAACATAGAAATCATTAAAAACGGGATCAAAATCACTTTTATGCAAGGTTATTTTGCTTGGCTGAAACTCTATCCCTTTCTCAAAAATGGTGGACGGTTCTTAGGGTTAAAAATGAGGAAGATGATATTTTATTTCATCTTTCATTATTTACATTAACTTATTTTATCAAATTACAAAATTAACCTTTATAACTTATTAAATTTTCATTAAAATCACATCATGGATATCCACTAACCACACTAATGGTCTAATTATCCTTTAAGTCCACTCACTTTAAAATTTCATAGCCATTAGACCCCTTTAACTAATAAAACTATACTTTTTATGATTTAGTCCTTTTCACATAATTAATCAAGTAAACGTAAAAATTTCTTAACAAAATTTTAATACAACCTTACTAATATTCCATAAACATTAAAATAATAAAATAATAAAATAATAAAATAATAAAAATTTACTCATCGAATTTGTGGTCCTAAAACCACTGTTCCGATTTCACTAAAAATGGGCTGTTACATTTTATTATTATAAAAATCTTAGAAACTCCTTTTATTTTTACTTTCGTACTATAACTAATTTTGAGTAATAATTAGATCTTTCAATGTTTAGGTTAAAATTAATCTAGCACTAGCCCCCCTTGGGTACGATCCTCAGAGACCTATTCCGTTGTAACTATATTACAATTGGACCCGCATACTTGTGGATACTGCCTCATATACATATCTTTTGTTGCAGTATTCACACTCTGGATGTTAGTACATTTGTAGGCAGTCAACTTGTTGGCGTCGTTGCTAAGGAGTCAACATCACTAGTTCGATTTTAATTTTTGCACTTCAACAAGAATAAAGTGGAAATTTCTAAGTTATAGATACAATTCATTTAAGCAATAAATAAACTACTAACATTATGTAGGTCTTAGGGACATTGTTTGATGTAGACTGGCTACGGTCTAGATTTACTCGTCCTGTCATTCATATTTCACATGTTGAATTAAATCCTTCTTTACTAACATGGACTTCTAATAATGTTTGATTCACCGGTCATAAAACTGAGGACCCTATAGCATTATTGAAGAGATTTTATCATATATGTAGTACTGTTGCTTACTCAGGCGTTCTGCCATATATAATCAAATTATTATTAATTCTGTTTGCATTGGATGGGAAGGTAAAAATTTGGTTAGAAGCTGTAACCCCTAAAATCGGGCCTAGACATTATGGCCAATCTAAGTGATCACATTGGCTTTAAAAATGGCCAAAACGCGAATTTGAAATAAACAGATTTAATTTTGAAACTACGTATTTAATATTTCTTTAGAATTCATTTGATTTGTTTTAAAATATATATAACTTGAGAAATAATCTTGTTTATCATTTGAAAGATGTTATAATTATTTTAAAAATTTAGATTCGATAAAATGAGTTTGCGAAAAATATATTTTATTAAAAAATGATAAAATATTCGTCCTTATTAAAAACCCATGCGAAATGTCCAATGTCTACAGTTTAAAACAAAGTATCCATGCCACAGTTCAATAGTAATCTAGAAAAAAATCCTAAAATAAAACTTAAAATCCACAAAGTCTCAAAAATATAAAATAGAAAATAACCATAAAAATGTTTAAATCTGATAGCCTCTCCGACATTCAAATCTGAGTCCTAGCCACGATGATTATCTGAAACACATAAGCAATGGGGGTGATTATAAAAAGGCTTAGTGTGAGATCAACACATAATAAATATACTTGCATACATATCAACTTACATATAACAATCACAATATAATCATACATCATCAAGATCATGGAATTTAACACTAATTACTATGCATGAACATATCAATGCATATTTAAAATCGATGCATATTTTATAAAATTCCTACCCATCTCTGGTACACACCAATATTGAGTTCCCAAGAACTTGTCCATCAAAACACCATTTTTGGACATGCCACCACTAATTTACAGATAAACTACCACTGATAACACTTATGTGCACAAGCCATCACAGATATGCAGATTTACTGTCACTGCCTCCACCTTTCACATTATCCCACCCCATGCATGTGACATGGCAATTACACTTTTAACACATGTGAATCACTTCAACACTTAGGCATATAAATATGCTCACAAAATCACATTTCACTAGTCATCACTTTTACATGTTTAATCATGCTTGTCACATTAGATCATAGATCTCAATATTCACATATTCATATATATAAATATATCACATACTTGAACCACCAAATATAACACATAAGCCATGCAACACATGTCATGAGAACGAGATTTACACATACATCATTATTATAATGATAGTCACATCATATCACATATCTCATACATTCCATAAAAAGTATGTCGGTTATAGTCACTTACTTGGTTCCTTTGTATTGAGTTTTTTAACAACTCCACTTCGAATACTTAATATACTCACCATTATTGATAATTTAATTACTAATATAATAAAAAATAATTAGGTTACACATAATGACTATAATCGATCCCACACATTAGATTGTAAATCCGATTTACCTCAACCCTTATTAATTGGTTTCACTCGATCTACCTTGCAAACCAATCTATCATATAATTAACACATAATAGTATGGATCTTTGAAAACATTTTGTCACTTTAGAGATCTATCACAATAGTCTCATCGCTTACCTTCGCGATCTAAGACTTTTGAAATGAGAATTTCCATTGTAAAGTGAGGGGTCTCCCTACGATTATTGTTTGGTCCTTCAAAATGATATGATGTAGCATTGGTATTATAGTACATAAATAGTTAATATTAACAAAATACCACTATGACTCATGGCATTGTACCATTCGCCATGTTAAGAAAATACTAGGAGAAGGATTTTTATGACTTAAAAATGGGTCATACTTATAATTGATCGATTCAAATCAAATGATGAATCGAGAAGGGGCAATTTCAAAGAATCGAGTTCTAGAGATAAAAGAATAAGTTTGATTAATTCAAAATGAGAATCAACATAAGGAGAGGAAAAGGAAGAGAAAAAAAAGTTTTGATCAGCGGTGACAATGGCTCGATGGAAGGCTGATGATGGTGATATTATGTTCGACGGTGTTCAACAGTAGTGGAGTTTGGAAGTTCAACTAAAGAGAGGAGAAGAAATAAGTAGGAGAAGAAAATAGAAGGAAAAATAAAGGAGGAAGTGCACTTACGGTGGCGCACGACGGCACTCATAGGGGCGATGGGAGGAGGGAGCTGAGAAAAGAGGACGAGTGACAGCCATAGGAGGTAGTGATCAGTGGAAGGTTGTTTGATTAATGGTGGAGAAGGAAAAGTGTTTAAGAGGAAAGGTGGTGGTTGTTTGCAAAAATAGAGAGAAAAATGGTGATAAAGAAATGAAAAATGGAAGAACGTAAGAGGGAGAGGAGGTATGGACGGAAAAAGCAAGGGAGGAGCTTTGTCAACTATGGCTAGGTTCAATGTATCAAGCTACAAGGTAAGAGGTGGGGTTATGGCAAGAGAGGGGGCCATGGAGCAAGACTGGGATCATGTACCCCCTTACTATGGCAAGTTTAACCATCAAATGGAGGAAACAAATCCTTCTAATTATGCTACACAAGGTGGACGACAAGCACATTAAACAAGGGGAAAATTGTCAAAAAATATAAATGTAAGAGTGCGAAAAATTAGGCTTGAACCTTGGACCACTAGGAAATACAATTAGTCTCTAAACCACTTGACTATTAATTCTTTTGTGTCCAATCTTGCGCATTTAATTTAAAACATAGGAGATGACAGTTTCACTTTTGTTTAACTAATCAAGAAAGGGGATGTGACAATTCTACCATCCTTAGAAGAAAATTTTGTCCTCGAAATTACCTAATCGGAAAAGGTGAGGATATTGCTATAGCATCGCGTCTTCCAGCTCCCAAGTGGCCTCACTAGAACCGTAATTTCTCCATAAAACTTTTACGAGTTGAATAAGCTTCCTTCATAAAACTTTGACCTTTCTATCAAGGATCTGTATCTGTAACCCCATAAACCCGGCCTAGATGTTATGACTGAATCTTGAAGATCACATTGGCCATATTGATGGCGTAGGAAATCATTTAGTTATTTTCTCTAAAAAAATCATCATTGCTAAAAACGTCCTTGTTGAGAAAACTGAATTTTGTTTGAAATTTTTTATATTTAGAAAACTCAAGTTTTGATATTTTTTCAGAAAATGTTGTACTTCAATTAAAACATCACAGCGGATAAATTGCATATCTAAAACTCGTTTGTCATTTTCAGAACATAGTTTTAATATATATATCATAAAATATTAATTTTATGAGCAGATAGTGTTGAGTTTTGAAAACAAAGTATTGAATTTTGAAAACACCCTTGTTGGGCCTTGTTTGACTTAGTTATGAAAAATCCATCATAAATTGTCAATTTCACAATTTTTTAAATGGTAATTTTAAAACCTAAATCAGGACAATAAATCGAAAATCAAAATAATCCAATGTCCAAAAGAAAATTAAAATCCCAAGCAAAAGTCCACAGTAACAAAAACACATCCCTAAAATATCGAGTACCAAAATAATATATTTTTCTAAAAATGACCGCGAGCACCTCTGTAAGCCGAGCTCGTCCTAACCTCGATTATTAGCCGAAAAGTCAGAATTAAAATAGGGGTGAGCTTTAAAAGCACAATGTGAGATCAACACAAATATAATCACATACATATCAAAATATTAATCCGATCATATCAATCATCGTAATAATCACAAGTTCTAATACTGATACTTATGCATGAACATGTCGATCCATACTTTAAAAATGGTGCACGTGTTATAAAATTTCCTATCCATCTTTATTACACACCATATATCTAGTTCCCCAGAACTCGTCCATACAGAACACCGTTTGTGGACAAGCCACCACTGATTTGCAGTTAAACTGCGACTGATTTACATATAAACTGTCACTGATTTACAGATAAACTGTCACTGATAACATTGATATGGACAAGCCACCACTTTATTGCAAATATAGTGCCACTGCTTCCTCCTTTTATAAAATCCCACCCCATGCATGTGATATTGCGATTTTCTCTTATAATACATATAGATCACTTATACACGTATGCATGTAAACATGCCCTCATAGTCACTTATCACATAATAATCACTTTTAACATACTTTTCACAATAGATCATAGATCTTGATTTTTCATACATATATACACATAAATCATACATTTTTTAAATCATTAGAACTAACACATGAGCTATACATGTTAAGTTCAATTTTGAGCTTAACTTATTCAATTAAATTATTTAAATTGTTGATTAATCTTTAGTCAATTAAGTTATAATTTAGCCTAAATTGATTTAGAACATTCCATGCCATAATAATTTAATTTCACTCCAATTCACCAATTTAATTGTATGTTTAGACATGTTGCAAGGTAGGCACGTAGGGATGGATCGAACAAATCCAAAGGAGGAGCTCACGGATTTAGAACATTCCATGCCATAATAATTTAATTTCGCTCCAATTCACCAATTTAATTGTATGTTTAGACATGTTGCAAGGTAGGCACGTAGGGATGGATCGAACAAATCCAAAGGAGGAGCTCACGGATAGAGTTGATGGAAGGGGGTTGAGCGACTGCTAAATTCACTTTTAATTGGCAACAAAAAGTCTTGACAGCAGGAGCAAAAAGTCAGTCCAATTAGAAACACAGCAGGCTGAATGTCCGACAAAATCAACAAGGGAATTAAATTGATTTCCTTCTAGCGGTGGCCGACTCTAATCACATTAGCCTTGAAGAGTTTAATTAAAATAAAACTCTACTAAGCTGAAGCTATTTTTATGTGACAGGTTCAGCTAGGATAAAGGGGGATAAGATCAAATTTTATTTGAATTATTAGAGGTTATTATCAACCCATAAATAGAGGTGACCAGCAGCTAAAAAAGGTGTGGAAAAAAAAAGCAGAGAAGAAAAGAGAGATAAGCATGAACTCGAGCAAACAAAATCTCTAATTAATTCAGCAAAAGTCGACCAAGCAGTGGAGTAGCAGCCCAAAAATTTCAGCTAATTGAGAGAAGGGAAGCTCGACGACTTTGGGATTTTTTTTCCTGTCCAAGATTAATTCTGTAATTCATGTTGTTTACAATTGATTTTGGTTTTGATTTACTTGCTATGAGTGGCTAAATTTCTTACGCTTAGTTAGACACTTATGAAACTGAGCACAAGTGATTTGAAGATTTATTTTGTTCTAAATTCAAATTCGGCATTCTTGAATTGTTTGTTTTTATTGCTCAAGGAATTTTTCTAAGTCAATTGGTTTGATCACCCTTTTCAATTTAGGAATTTTTCTTATAATCATCTATGTGCTAATTGAGAAATCGGATTTCTTAATAAAGCTTAGAATTAGTGATAATTAATTGGCCGCAGCTAATTAAGACAATTTCGGATTTAATTTTTGGAAGCCGCTGGTGGATTTTCTATGGTTAATGTCAGGCGAAGTCTCCAAAACACTCAAGGTACCTTTAATAAGTCGACACAGAGATAACTAAAGGTAGGTTTCAATTATGAATGTTCTCTAATTGAATAATTTATTAGGGATAGGAAGTCGCTTCATAAGTGATTTTTTAGCCTTGCTGCTGAATTAGTTTGATAACTTAAGGTCGCAAAGGACTTGTGTTAGGTGGATTAAGGCGTCGACAACTAAGCAATTTCTCTCTTTAATTTGATAATTTTCCAGCTTTTACAATTTTAGCAAAAATTTATTCATTACTTAATATTAGGAAATGCGGAAGCATAAACCCCCATTTATTTTCTTCTCGCATGCATTTTACATTATTTTATTTACAAATCTCTTCAAATAGATTTATTACAAGCTTCTTCGTGGGACGATTCTCTATTTACCCTATATTACCAGTTAGTGTTGGTTGAATAGCGGATTTAATTCGGTAGTCGTAATGACAGCTACCAAATTTTGGCGCCGTTGCCGGGGAAGCGACGTAGTCAAATCTATTTGATTTTCAGAACTTACTTTGTTTTCTTGTTTTTGTCTTTGCAAGTAGGTTAGCCCTTTTAGTATATGTTATTAAGGAGCAGACAACGGACATCGGTAGACTCTGTTAACATCACTGATCGGCAAGCTGAATATCCCAACTTCCACGAGCTTAACGTTTCAGAGGATATCAACATGGCCAACCAGACCTTAAAGCAATTGGCCGCACCTAACTTGGCTGCGCAACCACCATCTATCACTTATCCTGCCCTTGATAGGCCATTAAAGCTTAATTCTGGATTCTTGAACTTGTTGCCAAAATTTAATGGGTTACCAGGTGAGGACCCTTACCGACATATTAATGAATTTATAATAACTTATTCAACTATGCAGCCAGATGGCATTGAAGAGGAACAAATCAAGCTCCGAGCTTTTCCTTTCTCGTTAAAGGGTTGGCAAAGGACTGGTTATACTTCATGCCGCCGGGTTCTTTTACGACATGGACAGGGTTGCACAAAGCTTTTCTTGAGAAGTTTTTTCCAGCGTCAAGGATAGGGTCAATTAGGAAAGAAATTTATGGAATTAAGCAGCTGGTAGGTGAGTCATTATATGAGTACTGGGAAAGATTTAAATGGCTATGGGCGAGTTGTCCACAGCATCAGATTAGCGAGCAGCTTTTAGTGCAATATTTTTATGAAGGTCTGATGCCACAAGATCGAGGAATGATTGATACCGCGAGTGGAGGTGCATTGGTTGATAAAACACCTGAGCAAGCCCGAAATTTGATCGCTAATATGGCACAGAACACACAACAATTCAGTCTCAGGAGGACCGACTTGGGTAAACGAATGGATGAGGGCCAGTCGAGTATGATGGAGGCTCAATTACTAATTTAACGGCTATGGTAAGTAAGTTGATGGGTGGAGGTACTGCGATGGCTTCACTATGTGGCATTTGTTGTTTGGAAGGACATTCTATAGACATGTGTCCAATATTACATGAAGGGGATGCTAACACTGTTTTTCCAAATTAGAGAAGGTATGGCCCATACTCGGCTACTTATAATGAGGGATGGAGAGATCACCCTAATCTTAGGTACCAAAACCGAGCTACGCCTCCAGGATTTGAGCAGTAAAATTCTCGACCATATAATATGTCACAACCAAACCATCAAAACCTTAGTGCTGAAACCAAGACCCATACCATGCTTGAACAAATGATGAAGATGATGTCTGACCAAAAGAAGGAAACCGATGGTAGATTCCAAGCTTTAGAAACAGCCGTGAAGCAATTGCAAACTAGAGCCTCATCAACCGACGTTAACCTAGGGAATTTGCAAGCACAAGTGAATAACCGTTGCCTTCTCAGTCAGTGGCAAATCCAAGGGACAATGTTAGTGCCGTGACCTTGCGAAGTGGGAAGGAATTAAGACCTATACTGAAAAAGGTCCAAAACAGTAATGAGGAGAGTGAGACTGAGGTAAAAAGGGTTCGATTTGGTAATAGAACAGAGGATAATTTAGCCATGTCAAAGGCTGATTCACAATCATCACAAGTCACCCCAAGAAGGGCAGAAAAATCGCACCTACCACAGTCCATTTTTTTGCGCGATGCAGCAAATCTTGAGCAGGAAGCGCAAACCTTTGAGCCTCACATAGGAGGAAGTTTACACGCTAATGACCAGCAGCGATCTTTTGAGCTGAAGGCGCCGTTTCCACAGCGCTTGAAGAAGAAAAAATCAGACGACGTCAATGCCAAAATTCTAGAGACTTTCCGTAAGGTAAAAGTTAATATTCCATTGATTGATGCAATTAAACAGGTGCCTAGATATGCTAAGTTTTTAAAAGAATTATGCACATCTAAAAGGAAATTAATTGGAAATGAGAAGATTAGCTTAGGCGAAAATGTATTTGCGGTATTTCAAAAGAAACTTCCTACTAAATGTAAAGATCCTAGAATGTTTTCGATACCTTGCAAGATAGGAGACCTTAAACTTTATAGAGCTATGCTTGATTTAGGAGCTTCTATAAATGTCATGCCTAGGAGTATCTACGATAAAGTTCAATTAGGTGCGTTAAAAGACACAGGACTGATAATTCAACTTGCAGATAGAAGTAATGCCTACCCTGATGGTGTTTTAGAAGATGTTCTAGTGCAAGTAAATGAGTTTGTTTTTCCAGCTGATTTTTATGTTTTAGACATGGGAGCTAATGATAATTCAGTTGATGTACCCTTACTTTTAGGTAGACCCTTGCTTAAGACAGCTAGAACGAAAATTGATGTGCATAAAGGGAATTTAACAATGGAATTTGATGGTGAGATAATTAAATTTAACATATTTGATGCTATGAGATATCCCACTGATATTAATTTCGTGTTTACTCTTGATGTAATTTATAATTTTGTTCAAGATGTTTATGAGTTAGGGGATGAGGACGAGTTGAAAAGCGTTCTAACTAAAGGCATTTTTGATATCGATGAGCATGAATTTATCGTTTCTGATTCTTTAATTGACTCAGTTTGTGCATTAGACTCGCCAAAATTGACACGATTCAAGCCGATCCTCCCTAGCCTTACGGTGACTGGTAAGTAAATTCCTTCATTGATTTCGCCACCTAAATTAGAGTTAAAAGAGCTGCTCAAAAATTTAAAGTACATTTATTTAGGCGAAAATCAAACTTTACCATTGATAGTGTTGAATGCCTTGAATGAAACCCAAGAATCCAAGCTGATTAGAGTCCTTAGGGAACATAGAGAAGCCTTCAGTTGGACACTAGCCGATATTAAGGGACTTAGTACGACTTTATGCACTCACAAGATAGCCTTAGAACCAGATTCCGTCCCTAAAAGAGACCCCCAACGCCGATTGAATCCACCAATGATAGAGGTAGTTAAGGCTAAAATTTTAAAATGGTTGGAAACCGATGTTATCTATCCTATAGCCGATTCAGAATGGGTAAGTCCGATTCATGTTGTTCCTAAGAAAGGAGGAACTACAATAATTACCAACGAGGAAGGTTAGAGATTCCTACGAGAGTGCCGAATGCTTGGCGGGTTTGTATAGACTATAGGAAACTGAACAAAGCCACTAAAAAAGACCACTACCCCCTTCCATTCATGGATCAAATGTTAGAAAGGCTAGCTGGTCGCTCACATTTTTGTTTCTTAGATGGCTATTCAGGTTATTTACAGGTACCCATCACACCTGAGGATCAAGAGAAGACCAGTTTCACTTGCCCATTTGGGACTTATGCCTTCAAGAGAATGCCCTTCGGATTGTGCAATGCATTAGCCACGTTCCAACGAGGTATAACGAGTATTTCTTCAGATTTTATTTCACATTTAATGGAAGTGTTTATGGATGACTTTACCGTTTATGGTGATTCATTTGATCAGTGTTTGCATAATCTTGTGTTAGTTCTTAGGCGTTGCATTGAGACTAATCTGATTTTGAATTTTGAGAAATGTCATCTCATGGTTGAAAAGGGTGTAGTATTGGGGCATATCGTCTCAGCTAAAGGATTAGAAGTCGACCAAGCCAAAGTCGAGGTAATTAAAAATCTACCTTATCCAAGTACTGTGAAAGGAATTCGATCCTTCTTGGGACATGTAGGTTTTTACCGTCAGTTCATCAAGAATTTTTCGCAAATATCGTCATTTTTGTGTGCATTGCTAGGTAAGGATGTCGCATTTGAATTTAATGAGAGTTGTAAAAAATCTTTTGATGAATTGAAATTGAAATTGATCACGGCTCCTATCATTCAAGGACCGAATTATGCATTACCCTTTGAGATTTTATGCGATGCTAGTGATAGAGCTGTTGGTGCGGCACTTGGGCAAAAAAATGGTAGGGAGTCTTATATTATCAGGTATGCTAGCGAGCTATTGAACCCAGCTCAATGCAATTACACCACGACCGAGAAAGAGCTCTATGCCATAGTCTTTGCCTTAGAAAAATTTAGAGCATATTTGTTAGGAGTCAAAGTTGTTGTATTTTCTGAGCATAGTGCTCTTAAATACTTGTTGCATAAAAAAGAAGCCAAGCCTAGATTGATTAGATGGATTTTGTTGCTGCAGGAATTTGACCTAGAAATTAAAGATAAGAAAGGTAAATAGAACCTTGTGGCCGATCATTTGAGTAGGATAGAGACTGGAATTTTGAGGGATGAGCCGAGTGATTTATTTCCCAATGAGAGACTTTATAGTGTGTCTAGTGTTTTGCCATGGTATACCGACATAGTGAACTAGTTAGTGACTAAAGAGTTTCCTACGAATGCACCTAGACATTTAAGAGAAAAAATTAAAAGTCAAGCCCGATTTTACTTATGGGAAGAGCCATACCTTTGGCGATTTTGTAGCAACCAAATAACTAGGCGCTGTGTTGATAATAGTGAGTAGAATCTGTGCTTAATTTTTGTCATAGTCGAGAAGGTGGGGGACATTTTGGACCTAAGAGAACAGCTCATAAAATACTTGAGTGTGGGTTATTTTGGCCGACTATTCATAAAGATTCATATGCATTTTGTAAAACTTGTACATCATGTCAAAAAACCGGCAACTTAAGTAGCAGAAATCAAATGCCATTACATAATTTTTATGTTTGTGATATATTTGATGTATGGGGTATTGATTTTATGGGGCCTTTTCCTTCTTCTTTCGGTTATCTATACATTCTTGTTTGTGTTGATTACTTGTCAAAATGGGTAGAAGCATTTCCAACTAGGGCTGATGATGCTAAAACTGTGGTGAAGTGTCTTAAGACTAACATCTTAAATAGATACGGAGTACCCAGGGCTATAATCAGTGACAAGGGAACACATTTCTGTAATAGAACCTTGAAAGCCTTATTTGCACAATTTGGTGTCACCCACAAGGTGTCGACAGCTTATCACCCTCAAACCAATGGGCAAGCCGAGAGTAGTAACAAAGAAAGTAAGGGAATTTTAGAGAAAATTGTTAACCCCAATAGGAAAGATTGGAGTCAAAGGTTAGATGAAGCGTTGTGGGCTGTTCGAACGGCTTACAAAACGCCAATTGGGATGTCGTCTTACAGGGTTGTTTTTGGGAAGGCATGTCATCTTCCCATTGAGCTTGAGCATAGGTCATTCTGGGCTGTTAAGCAATGCAACTTGGATTATAGTTTGTCAGGTAAAGAACGCAAATTGAAGCTACAGGAGTTGGAGGAGCTGCGCTTGGAGGCATATGACAATTCAGTCATCTACAAAGGTAAGTCGAAGGCATTTCGTGACTCGAAGCTGATTCGCAAAGAATTTAAGGTAGGGGAAGAGGTACTATTATTTAATTCTAAGCTTAAACTGTTTCCCGGTAAGTTGAAATCAAGGTGGCTTGGACCGTTTATAATAACCAAGGTGCATCATCATGGGGCAATCGAAATTAGGAGCCTCGAAACTAATAAAATTTTTAAGGTGAATGGTCGCAGGTTGAAACATTTTCATGAAGGGGAGCAAGCGGCTTGGATGGAGGAGATCAATCTTGAGGATCCATGAGGAATTGCAATGTCGAGCCAATGACTTAAAACAAAAGCGCTTGTGGGAGGCAACCCACGGATTCAGGGAAGTTTTCTTTTATCTTTTCCATTATTTCTTTCCAGTCAGTAAATTTTAAATTTTAATTTTCTTTTACATTAGGGGCAATGCAAACATTAAGTATGGGGGAGAATCAATTCATTAATTTTCTAACATATTTTATGTTGTTCTAATTTAGCGACTTTCATAAATTTTGTTAAAATTCCTTACGTATTAAAATAAAGAATGAAGGTGTATTTTATGAATTCAAGATTGATTGTGATTGTTGTATGTCGATTGGTTGGGATTAATTTTGTTTTCAATTGACTGATTTTGGTTCTTGAAAAGAAAAGAAAACGGAAAAAAAAAAACTTGATTTTGTACTTTGAAGAGATTTTTAGTCTGCTTACTTGATCAATCATGAGGTCCTTGTGAGGAGTTTGAGCCTAGAGAGTAAGTTGGGACATCCATGCCAACTTGAGAAGTTATTATTTATTCATGTGTGATTATTGTATCAACTGTCAATTACTCTAGAACTTGGTTTAGATCTTACTAAGTCTAGTAATACATTTTATTTACATTCGTATGATTTAAGAGGCAATAGGAATTAAGCCACTATTACTTATAAAAGCCGACCTTGACATTATTCCAATTAGTTAGCCAATTTGAAGCCTTAATTTCCCAATTTTTATGTACCTCCAGAAATTGAGCCAAAAGCCTGAATTAACCTACCTTTTTAGGCTAGTTTGGAAGTTCATCATAATTTCGACATATGTTGGCCAATTTGGGGTGATGTTTAGTTGGAAATTAAAGGCTGATTTTCGTGAGAAAGAAGTAGCAAGTGCAGCCTTCCGAGTGAATTTAATGAATGAAGCGTTATGTGATCACAATGAGATGGATCGGTTGAATCAAGGGATATGGAAATGATGAAAGGCTGATTGATTTAGTTATCTTCTTGAATTGTTTAAAAGAAAAGAAGAAAAAAGAGAAATAAGAGAATTGATGACTTCCGGATGATTAACTAGTCTAAGAAAATTAGCTCCACCATCCAAATTAATCCCTCCCATCCTTAAAACATTACCTTAGCCCCATTACAACCTTAATTTGGCCTCAATTATATTTATGAAATTTTATGTATTATGTTAAGGTAAGATGGACAAGTAAGCCTATGGGGGTTAATTACGGTTGATTTCAATTTGAGAGTATTTTACTAGCCTAAACACAGTGAGTGATGAGTGTTACTAAATTCTCCGGTAAGGATTGATCAAAGAAGCTTTCATGAATTTCTTTTGTACGACATCTATTTTAAAAGCAGATTCTTCTTTTTACGAACCAGAATTCAAGATTGATGAATCCAAAATTTTCTCCAAGCATGAAAGATACAACAATTCATAAGTCGACTTGAGTTTGTTTTAGATTTTATCATGCTTTTATTTGCTTCGATTCTTGATTTTTTTTCTTTCAACTTAATTGCTCAGGGACGATCAACAACTTAAGTATGGGGCAGTTTGTTAAGTTCAATTTTGAGCTTAACTTATTTAATTAAATTATTTAAATTGTTGATTAATCTTTAGTCAATTAAGTTATAATTTAGCCTAAATTGATTTAGAACATTCCATGCCATAATAATTTAATTTCGCTCCAATTCACCAATTTAATTGTATGTTTAGACATGTTGCAAGGTAGGCACGTAGGGATGGATCGAACAAATCCAAAGGAGGAGCTCACGGATAGAGTTGATGGAAGGGGGTTGAGCGACTGCTGAATTCACTTTTAATTGGCAGCAAAAAGTCTTGACAGCAGGAGCAAAAAGTCGGTCCAATTAGAAAAACAGCAGGGTGAATTTGCGATAAAATCAGCAAGGGAATTAAATTGATTTCCTTCTAGCGGTGGCCGACTCTAATCACATCAGCCTTGAAGAGTTTAATTAAAATAAAACTCTACTAAGCTGAAGCTATTTTTATGTGACAGGTTCAGCTAGGATAAAGGGGGATAAGATCAAATTTTATTTGAATTATTGGAGGTTATTATCAGCCCATAAATAGAGGTGACCAGCAGCTAAAAAAGGTGTGGAAAAAAAGCAGAGAAGAACAGAGAGATAAGCGTGAACTCGAGCAAACAAAATCTCTAATTGATTAAGCAAAAGTCGACCAAGCAGTGGAGTAGCAGCCCAAAATTTTAAGCTAACTGAGAGAAGGGAAGCTCGACGACTGTGGGATTTTTTTTTTCCTGTCCAAGATTATTCATGTTGTTTACAATTGATTTTGGTTTTGATTTACTTGCTATGAGTGGCTAAATTTCTTACGCTTAGTTATACACTTATGAAACCAAGCACAAGTGATTTGAAGATTTATTTTGTTCTAAATTCAAATTCGGCATTCTTGAATTGTTTGTTTTTATTGCTCAAGGAATTTTTCTAAGTCAATTGGTTTGATCACCCTTTTCAATTTAGGAATTTTTCCTATAATCATCTATGTGCTAATTGAGAAATCAAATTTCTTAATAAAGCTTAGACTTAGTGATAATTAATTGGCCGCAACTAATTAAGACAATTTCGGATTTAATTTTTAGAAGCCGCTGGTGGATTTTCTATGGTTAATGCCAGGCGAAGTCTCCAAAACACTCAAGGTACCTTTAATAAGTCGACACAGAGATAATTAAAGGTAGGTTTCAATTATGAATGTTCTCTAATTGAATAATTTATTAGGGATAGGAAGTCACTTCGTAAGTGACTTTTTAGCCTTGCTGCTGAATTAGTTTGATAGAATAACTTAAGGTCGCAAAGGACTTGTGTTAGGTGGATTAAGGCGTCGACAACTAAGCAATTTCTCTCTTTAATTTGATAATTTTCCAGTTTTTACAATTTTAGTAAAAATTTATCCATTACTTAAGATTAGGAAACGCGGAAGCATAAACCCCCATTTATTTTCTTCTCGCATGCATTTTACATTATTTTATTTACAAATCTCTTCAAATAGATTTATTACAAGCTTCTTCGTGGGACGATTCTCTATTTACCCTATATTACCAGTTAGTGTTGGTTGAATAGCGAATTTAAATCGGTAGTCGTAACGACAGCTACCAATACATCATATATCATGAGCATGAGATCTATACAAATACCATAACCACAATCATAAGCATATCACTTGTCATGAAAATCATAGATCCACTTGATTAGAATACTTACTTGGCATCCATCTCGATAGGCTATACAACTCTTCACAAATATTTAGTATATTCATATATTTTAATATAATTAATTATTACTGTAATAAAATAACTATATCACACAAACAAATGGTAACGATCCCATACCTTATATCGTAGATCCAATTTACCACAATCCTTAATAACAATCTCACTCTGATCTAACTCGAAAGATGAATCCCACAGCTCTGGAATCTCAAAAAGAGGATTCCCAATTCTAAACTAGAGGTCTCCCTTACGATTATCGTTTGGTCCATCAAGATGGTAAGGAGTAGTATTAGTATGATAACAAATAAATGTTAATAAAATGTATCATTGTCCCTATGGCCACTATACTATTCGACCATGATATGAAACCACTAAGAGAAGGATTTTGTGATCCAAATAACCACACTTACAAATTGTTTCAATAAGGAATGGTCGATGAATCGAGAAAGGAATGAAGTCAATAAATCAAGTGATCTAAAAATATTGATAGAATGAAGGAAATATGTAGGTTTAATCAATTAAAGAGTCAAAAACTGAAAAAGGAGCAGAAAGGAAGAATTTTTGGTCACTAGCTGTGGTGGCGATGGTGGTCCGATGACGGTGGCTTGGCAGTGGTCCAGCAGTGTTGGAATGGTGGTTTGACGATAGAGGGCTATGGAGTTTTGTCAATATAAGGGAGCAGAAATAAGACCCACGGTGGCGTGCAGTAGTTATCATGATGGTGATGGGCGGAGAAAAAGAAGAGGAGAAGAGGTGCAGTGGTCATGAGGTGTGGTGAAAGGTGCTAGAGGGCTTGGTCACGGTGGAGGAAAGAAGCAAATATGAAAAGGAAAGGTGGTGGTTATTTTGCAAAATAAATGAGAATAGAAATGAAAAAGAGAGAAAATAGGAGTAAAAGGAGGAGGTAGGGATGGGAAAGTGAGGTTTGGAAAGTGGAATAGGTTGGTCAAATAGGTCTAGGTTCAATAAGCCTATTTTATATGGCAAGGATGAGAAGTTTTGGCAAGAGAGGAAGACATGGAGTAAAAAGGGGGATCATGCACCCTCAACATAAGGTACGTTTGACCTATATTGGAGGAAAACTTGTAAAAAAAATGTAAATAGAATAGTGTGAACGTTAAGACTTGAACCTTGGACCACTAAGATAGCTTAGGTGCACTTAACCACTTCACTTCCTTGTTCTCAAACTTGCGCAAATAAAAAAACATATGGGATGACATTTGGTAAGGGTTTGAAACAAATTTGCACCAAATAGTAATTAACGGGAGTGAAGGGATTCAATCTCAGATCATCAAGGACAACTCCACCATTACTCAATCACTATAATTGATATTTATTTATTACCAAATGACCAAAATATTATCTAAATAAAAATTCGGTAAGGACCACTATCGATTTATTAACCCATTTTCTACTAACCCATTTTTTGGGATGTAACAACTCTTCCCTTCTTAAAAAGAATTTTTTCCACGAAAATCCTATTGTCAAGCCAATTCACTTATCCATAAATTTCCTAAATTGTCTTTCTAAACCAACTATCATGCTTTCGCTGCGCAACTCTGATTCCAATGTAGTTCCAATACTTCACCATAAATCTCTAATGGATTTCCAATTTACTTACACAGATTGTCTTAAGGGACTATCTATAGAAATACCACTAACAATTTTCTCCTTCCCAAATTCTCAATTTCACAAATACACTATTAACAACAAACTTTTAGGTAAAACCAATCCTCAATCAATGCAAGGCATAATTAGAATGGATGGTAAAAATACCTTCATTGATTCCAGATGCTTCTCGATCCTCTCGACGCCTAGTAGCATAAACCAATCTCTAATTCAATTTTTGATTCAAATCTTGAATTTAACTTAAAGAATGACGCGAGCAATCTTTAACACGGTGCTCAACGGACCCACTTCTCAGGCATATTCCTGACTTTTCAAACACTTGCTCAAATGGCGTATATTATAATACTTACAAAAAAAAATTCTCGTTGATAGAACCTCTAATACTAGCTTTTACAACATTCTATGATGGTCTATCCTCTTTGGCCCGCTTCAAAGGTCGTGAATTTGGGCCAGTAGAACTAGACTTCCTCTTATTCCGTACTCTATTCTTTTCATTTCTCTCACGTTCCAACCACTTACTCCCTTCTAATATCTTGTTCTTCTCAACCGTAGTCTTAAAAACCCTTTCTAGAACTCCCTACATTGCTTGGGATATTGTATCATCCCTAGTTTACTAATTTCCTTCTTTAGTGGTAGACACATTAACGATGTAATTTGTCACAAGGTTAAAAATAGGTCCTTGAAAAGCTAGCAACTAATCTTGGGTCACTTGACATTGTGCTCCTTGAAAATCACATACTATGAGTTCACATACCTCAGGTTTTCATATCATTATCTTGAGTCTAAGGTTTTATATTAATTTATAGTTCATGTCACATACTAAAAATCAGGATAGTAGAAATTTGGTTAATGAACCGAGAGTGGTCACAACTAAATTTTTATTTAGATAATCTTTTGATCTTTTGATAATAAATAAATATGAATTATAGTGATTGAGTAGTGGTGGAGCTATCCTTGATGATTTGAGTTTGAATCCCTTCGCTCTCGTTAATTTCTATTTGGTGCAAATTTGTTTCAAACCCTTAGCAAAAGTCATCCCATATTTTTATTTTTGCAAGTTTGAGAACAAGGAAATGAGTAGTCTAGTGGTTTAGTAACTCTTTACCAATCATAGTGATCCAAGGTTCAAGTCCTTATGTTCACACTTTACTATTTATTTTTTCTTTACAATTTTTCCATGTGATTTAAGTGCTCGCCATCCACCCCTTTTTCACCATTAATTGGAGGATTCCTTTCCTCCAATATAGGTTAAACTTACTTTAAGTTGAGCGTGCATGATCCCTCTTTTTACTCTATGTCTCCCTTCCTTGCTAAAACTTCTGATCCTTGCCATACAAGAGGTTCATTGAAACTAAACATAGTTGACCAACCTATTCCAACTTTCCCAACCCCACTTTTCCATCCCTACCTCCCTCTTATTCTCATTTTCACTCTTTTCATTTCTATTCTCATCTATTTTCTCTCCATTTTCAAAATAACCACCACCCTTTCTATTAATATTTTCTCCTTTCTTCCACCGTGATCAACCTTTCACCACCGTTCACTACACCTCGAAGTCACTGCACCTCCTCTCTTCTTTTTTTTCTCCTCTCATCATCGCCGTGATCATTATCGTGTGCCACTGCAGGTTTCATTTCTCCTTTTCCATTACGCTAAAACCCCATAGACCTCCACTATCAAACTACCACTCCACCATCACCGGACCAGCATCTAGCCACCCTCGTCACGGCTGTTGAACCACCGTTGTCGCCATTGAACTATTGTCAATGCCACTTTTGATCACTTGATTCATCAAATTCGTTCCTTTCTTGATTCGTAAACCATCCCTTATTTAATCAAGTTGACCAAATGATAATAGGGAGACCCCTAGTTTCACATTGGTAATAATCTTTTCGAGAGTCCAAAACTATGGGGTAAGTGTTGATTCATCTTTTGGGTTTGATCAAAGTGAGATTGTTATTAAGAATTGTGGCAAATCGAATCTATAAGGTGAGGGATCGTTAGCATTTTTTTGTGTGATATAGTTATTTTATTACATTAATAATTTAATTAAAACATGAATACACTAAATATTCATGAAGAGTTGATAACTTAACAAGATGAACATCAAGTGACTCTAATTGAGTGATTCTATTAAATGTATGATAATTGATGTGGTTATGGTCGTGGTTATGATGTTTGTGTAAATCTCATCCTCATGATATGTGATGTATGGCTTAGGTGATATATGTGATGATTTCAGCATGTGAGACTTATATATGTGTATGTGAAAATTGAGATCCATGATTTAATGTGAAAAGCATGTTTAATATGTTAAAGTGATTATAATTGATCAATAAGTGATATGTGATTATCAGAGCATGTTTACATGCAGTGTAAAAGTGAATAATATATGTTAAAAAGTGAAATTGCGATATCACATGCATAGGGTGGGGTTTTGTGAAAGGTGGAAGTTATGTGGCAGTTTTTCTACGATTATGTGGCCGTTATCGGCAAATATGTAGTTGTTTGTCCACAATGTGTTATGTGGACGTTTATCGGCATTTATATGGTGGCTTGTCCACAAATGGTGTGTTATTGGATGGATGAGTTCAGGGGAACTCGATATATGGTGTGTAGCAGAGATAGGTAGGAAATTTTTATAAAATATGCATCCTTTTTAAAGTATGCATCAACATGTTGATGTATAAGTATCAGTATTAGAACTTGTGATTATTATGATTATTGATATGATGAGATTGATATTTTAATATGTACGTGATTATATTTGTCTTGATCTTACACTCAGCTTTTAAAGCTTACCCCTTTTTAATTTTGACTTTTCAGATAATAATCGAGGTTCGGACGGGCTCGGCTGACGGAGGTGCCCTCAGTTATTTTCAAAAAAAATATTATTTTGGTACTCGATATTTTGGGGATGTGTTTTTATTACTGTGGACTTTTGCTTGGAATTTTCTTTCGGATTTTGGATTATTTTGATTTTGGATTTTTCCACATGATTTAGGTTTTAAAATTATCATATAAAAGATTGAGAAATTGACAATTTATAATAGATTTTTCATAACTAAGTCAAATAAGGCCTAACAAGGGTGTTTTTAAAATTCAATACTTTGTTTCTGAAACTCAATACTATCTGCTCACAAAATTGATATTTTATGAGATATATATTAAATCTACGTTTTGAAAATGACAAACGAGTTTTAGATATGCAAATTATTTATTGTGATGTTTTAATTGAAGTATGACACTTTCCAAAAAAATATCAAAACTTGAGTTTTCTTTAGATAAACAATTTCAAGCAAAATTCAGTTTTCTCAACAAGGACATTTTTAGCAACGAAGATTTTTAAAAGAAAATAGCTAAATGATTTTTTGCACCATTTATATGGCCAATGTGATCTTCGAGATTCAACCATAATGTCTAGGTTGAGTTTAGGAGTTACATTTATTGGTATCAGAGCCCGAGTTAAAAACTCAAACTCTTGTTTATTTTTGGGAAAAATGGGTATTTTGGGAAAAATCCAAGCCATAGTCAAAACTCATTTTAAATAAATTTTTGATTCTATTTTGAAAATTTAAGACTCCAAAACTTGCCTAGGTAAGTACTTCTGACTTACTGAATTTTTAGTGTGAAACTGTAGATTTCTATATAATATGAAGCTCTAGATTCTAAAAACTATAGATACTGATACTATAGTGACAAAACTTTTAGAACTAAAAAATTTTTGAATTAATAATGAAAGCTCATTTCTAATTGTTAGATAAAACCTTCACAAAACTTAAGAATTCGATAAAAAGATGAGTACACAAGGCATTCATACTAGGGGTATGAGGGCTCATGGAGAGTAGGGTTTGGGAACCCAAATAGATTCGTTTGCGACACAAATGCACATACCTGAGCCCATGACTGATCCAGAGCTAGTGGTTGACCAAGTTGAAAATACACATACCGCCGCTGGGAAGGACCATCAAGAGCCTACTAACGATGCTGTGTTGTTGCTAGGGCCCAAGGTGGATTAGGAAATAGTTAGAAGTTTTATTTTGAACTATAGATTAACATAAAACTTTAGACTCAAGAAAGCAATATGAAAAATTAAGGTATGCGAACTTGTGGTATGTGATTTTCAAGGAGCATGATGTCGAGTAACCAAGATTAGTCATTAGCTTTATACGGACTTGTGTCTGACCCTATGACAAATTACATCATTAATGCGTCTACCACTAAAGAAGGAAATTAGAAAACTAGGGATGATACCATATCCCAAGCACTATAGGGAGTTTTAGAAAGGGGTTTTTGAGACTATGGTTGAGAAGAAAAAGATATTAGAAGGGAGTAAGTGGTTGGAACGCGAGAAAAAGGGAAAGAACAAAGTACATAATATGAGGAAGTCTAGTTCTACTAGCATATTAAAATTCCCCATGTAATATGCAGAGGTAGATTGGATGAGAATTCGTCAAAAACATGATCTTCTCCAAAGTATATGCTTGCTAGTTCTACAACATTCATCTCCAACAATGTAGAGGGTATTTTCAGATTTTTAATCATAGTTGTTAAAGATGATACATGAGCTGTTAAAGATGTAATCGCATCAAGTTGTATTGCTCTAGCAACTCTTCTACCAATACCAACTTTGGTAGTGGGGTACTGATAATCATTATTTGCTATTCTTTCCAGAATTTCGTATGCTTCATTGTAGGATTTATCAAACAACATCCCATTAGCAGATGCATTCACCACTATTTGGGTATGGGCATTTAATCCATTGTAGAACATTTCCATTTGTGTCCAATATTGAAAACCATGCATCGGGCATTTTCTAATTAGTTCCTTGAAACTCTCTCATGCTTCATATAATGTTTCATCTTCCGATTGCCTAAACGATGTAATGTCATTCCTAAGCTTGGCATTCATGTTGGGAGAATTGTACCTAAGTAGAAATCTCTGACACAGTTCATTCTAAGATGCCACCATACTTGATGGTAACACATTCAACCATGATCTGGCACGATCTTGCAATCAATAAAGGAACAATTTTAATCTAAGGGCATCTTCAGGGACACCTTGTTGTCTGAATGAGTCATAGACTTCACGAAAAAGTCTCAAGTGCAATATTGGATCTTCAGTAGGTAGACCACTGAATTGCCCTATTGTATGCAACATTTGAAACATTACTAGTTTTAATTCAAAGTGTTGAGCTTGAATATGTGGCCTAACAATTCCTGGATTTAGATCATCCAAAATAGGCACTACATGTTCTCTGATAGGTCTATCTCTGTCATCTATGATTCTAGGAGTATCAGCATTCCATTCATTCTGAAGTACTTGATCTTCTCTGATTGGATCATTTCTAATTCTCTCCAGTTCTCTTAACTCTTTTCTTCTTCTCATTAATCTCCTTTCAATTTTAGGATCAAAACAATGTTTTGTATCCTCTTGAATACTTCTTCTCATGCACTAATACAAACCTAAAAAATAAAATAAAATACTAATTAACTGCTCTAACTAAAAATAACAAGAATAATAACAAATCAACTTTTCACCAATATTCCTGATCCCCGACAATGCCACCAAAAACTTGTTGCATGTAAATAACTAATGCAATTGTGCAAATGTACACGTCATTCAAGTAATAAAGTGATAAGTAAGTATCGTCTCCATAGGGATCAGAAATTGGTAAGAAATTGAGTAAGTTATTTTAGTCCTATTAACTATACTGAATAGTAGGAAATATTCTCAAGTTGAATACGATGTTTATATAATGATGATACATGCACGGATGGGGTGAAGATTATTAAATTTCATTCACCGAAGTTGTCAAATTTCAAGATTGACAAATCATCAAACTTGCGACAACTTTTTGGATGGGATCCAGGCATTTTATGGTTAAGATTTTAGCATGATGTTTGAAGTTCTATCTCTTAGCTTCGAAACGCACTTTCAATCACTCGATTTTGAGTTCGGGAGCTCAAGTTATTATTGTTTTAGTGAAGACTATGCGAGCAGAATTTTTGGACGGGATTATGATGAGAATTACGATTTTGGGGCTTTTAATTTGAGTTTAAATCATATTGGGTTCGGGTTTTAGACTTAATATTTATTATATATGAGCCTAATATTCTATTTATCAGCTTTTATTATTTTATTATTTTATTATTTTATTATTTTATTATTCCCAATTTTAAATAATTATTAAGTAGTTTTAGTTATTTAGGAGTTTTATGTCAACAAGAAAGATTAGTTTAAAACTACTTCTTTCATAGATTAATTAGTGTTCTAGTATACTTAAGAGTTTTATTTAGATTTATTTCGCTAGCCTATATATTGGCCTTTGCATTGTATATAAAGCAAACAATTGTTTTCATTAATAAAGTTTTCAACTCTAGGAGTTTGTTTCGTATGCAGGATTTCTTTATTGTAGTTTTTAGAAGTGGTTTTCTTCTCGATTTTATTCAAGGAGTCGTGGGAATCAATTCTTCACCCTTCAATTAGCCAAGGATTATTTCTTGGAGGGTTGATTAGAGTCATTAATTGAGTTTGTTGGGATTTATATCTCAAAGGGTTGAATTGAACATTTATCCTTCTATCCATCATAACCATCGGTTTATTCAATCCATCTTCCACTTTAAATTTCGTCTATTTTTTTATATTAATATTTTTATTCGTCATTTGTTCTCCAATTTCTTCTTTTACTATTTTTTGCTTCTTTAGTAATAAACTTGTTTTTTTCTTTTTTTTCAGATCAGATCCAAATCTTTCCTTTTCGAGTCAAATAACTTGAATTCGATCCTTCTTCAGCTTCCTCCGTTCATTCTATATCATTTGGTATCAGATTCGGGCGTTTTAGGTTTTCTTTGTGTTCCTATAAACTGATTTCCAACGAACAATCATAAAACAATTTTTTTTCCTTTTATCCAGAATGTTTGGGGGAAAAATATTATTCAATGGGTAAAAATTTTTCAAACGATCTAAAATTTCATATAATATTTCTTGACACTATTTTAGAGTGTACAAAAATATTTTGCACAAAAAAAATGATTGAAAAAGTACAGAAAAATAAAATACAAAAAAATATATTAAAAAATTATGTGGGTTGAATTTTGTGTTGAAATTTTCCAGATCAGATCTACATTATTTGAGGAGGCTCCAGTTTAAATTTCATGATTTTTAGAAATCGGGAACACCTTGAATGAAAAAAAATCAAGTAGTTTTCCATTGTTTTGGTTTTCGGTTGGGTAGTTTATTTTCTTTGATTCTAGCATTAGGGTTTCTTTTGTTTTAGCTTTTCCTATTCTATTGCATTCTAACACATTTTCGTTTTTTGTTTTAATAGGTATGAAAAAAGTTTCCTCTCCTTTCTTCGCCCAACTTACTTCCTTTAGAGTCAAGTTTTTCTTTGGTTTCTTAAAGCCTTAGGTCGACTTTATTAGAGAGTGATCCCACATCTTTTTTAATATTATTGAGTGTGATCACTCTTTAAAAGTTACAAGCGAGAAAATCTGAATTGCTTTTCTTTTTCTCTTAGAGTTTTTTTATTGCAAGTGTATAACGGTGATGTTTAATTTTCTTTAATCAACTTTTTTTAGTATTTTTATTTCATCCTCTAATAATGATACACAGACATAGTATGGAAGAGGTTTTGGAATCTCCTACTAACGGGGACGACTTCCTTGAGTCCCATTGTCTTGTAGTGCGGCAACCCTCTAGCATTCACGTAAGGGACAATTCTGACAAAGTGCAAAGGACTAACATCTTCCACATGAGGTGCTTGATTCAAGGAAATTTGTGTTATTTTATTGTTGATGGTGGTAGTTGTGCGAACGTTGTGAGTAGCTTTTTAGTGGATACTTTATATTTACCTTGCCAAAATCATCCTAAGCCATATCATTTACAATGGCTTGACGAAAGTTTGAAAGTTAAGATAGTTAAATAGTCCTTAATTGTATTCAAAATTAGGAATTATTTTGATGAGGCTTGGTGTGATGTAGTTCCCATGCATGCCGCCCATTTCCTTCTTGGAAGACCATGGCAATATGATCATGATGTGCTACACCATGGCAAATTGAATTGTTACTCCTTTGTGTTTAAAGGGAAAAAATACACTTTAGCCCCTTTAGAGCCCAAAGATGTGTATAAGGACCAATTGAAAATGATGAAATTTTGTAAGATGGTTAAGGGGAAATAAAAAATTGAAAAGACAGAGAGAAAAGAGACCTTGAGTGATAAAAGTCTACTTGGTGGTCCACTTTTGGTGAGTGGAAATAAAAATGAGGTAAAATTGGAGAGTTCTAAAATTGGAAAAGAAAATGAAATGCAAGAAAATATTCATGCAAAAGTGAGGAATGATTATATGTTCACTAACCTTAACTTGAATTTTTCTAGTGGACTTGTTTCATTCTTTCAGGAATTTTTTGATCCTTTACGAGGAACTCTATTAAATCATTCCACCTATGAGGAAGATTCTTTCTTATTCAACCAAAGGCAATATTCGATGATGAATCTTTTTGAGGAAAAGGGGAATGATACATGCATAGATGGGGTGAAATGTATTAAATTTCATTCACCAAAGCTGTCAATTTTTAAGTTTCAGAAATCATCAGACTTGCGACAACTTTTGGATGGGATCCAGGCATTTCATGGTTAAGATGTCTCATAAAGGTTGAAGCTCTATCTCTTAGCTTCTAAATTCACTTTGAATCACTCGATTTTGAGTTTAGGAGCTCAAGTTATGATTGTTTTAGTGAAGACTATGCGTGTAGAATTTTTGGATGAGATTATGATGAGAAGTACGAGTTTCGGGCTTTTAATTCGAGTTTAAATCATATTGGGTTTGGGTTTTAGGCTTAATTTTTATTATATGATCCCAATATTGTATTTATCAGCTTTTAATATTTTATTATTTTATTATTCAATATTAAATAATTATTAAGTAGTTTAAGTCATTTAGGAGTTTTATGTCAATAAGAAAGTTTAGTTTAAAACTACTTCTTGTTTACATTAATTAGTGTTCTAGTATACTTAAGAGTTTTATTTAGATTCATTTAGCTAGCCTATATAGAGGCCTTTACATTGTATACAAATCAGACAATTGTTTTCATTAATAAAGTTTTCAACTCTGGGAGTTTGTTTCTTGTGCAAGATTTCTTTCATGTGGTTTTTAGAAGGAGTTTTCTTCTTGATTTTCTTCTAAGATTCATGGGAATCCATTCTTCACCCTTCAATTTGCCAAGGATTATTTCTTGGAGGGTTGATTAGATTCATTAATTGAGTTTGTTGACATTTATATTTCAAAGGGTTTAATTGGACATTTATTCTTCAATCCATCATATCTATAGGTTTATTCAATCCATCTTCCACTTTTAAATTTCGTCTATTTATTTATTATTTTTATTTGTTCTTAAATTTCTTCTTTTACTATTCTTGACTTCTTTATTACTAAATTTATTTATTTTTTTCTTTTCAAATCAGATCCAAATCTTTCGCCCTCATTCCGTATCAAATGAATTAATCAAATAAAATGCTAAAAACAAAGAATTGATATGGTAAATAAAATGCTGTGGCAAATTATAGAGAAAGCAAAAGTATTTCTTTTGTTAAATGAATAGAGCTGGAATTATTCAGGTGAAATGTTCATATCAAAATAATGCCATGGAAAAATATTGTCTAATCAACTATTGAGAGAAACAGTACTATAATCTATCTCTTTCAATAGCTAGATCTTAAGCTAGAAATCTAAGTTACTGTATGTCTACAGAACTTTGGATTAATAACTACATTGAACGTTTTTCTCTGTACAACTTGCAATGTCTAGAGTGCTACGAATATACTGCTGAGTATTTGCTTGCATCAAACGATTCAAGATCCAGTATATTTAACCTTTTTAGAATTTAAAATACATCTAAGAACACAACATACAATCAACTATGTATAGAGCTTGCATGAATGTATTTAAGATAAGTATAAATCGAATGAAATAGTGACATAGACAATCTCAAATCACGAGCCTTAAAGATGATAAAACATTCACTCAAATTACTCCAACCCAAAGAAAATTTAGCTCATGGATGGAAAAGTTAACATCAAAATAAAATCATTCAACAAAATTCTCAAATAAGTTCGAATAAAAGAAATCAGGAAAAAAAGGCAGAAATGCAAGAATTCTCACCACACTCTAGCTTCTCTTTGATTTTTAGATTGTACCTGAATCCAGGATAGTTGTCTCTCTCCCTTCATCACATCTGTATTCTCCTCTCTTAAGCTGTTACCTTTTTCTTTCTCGGGAATTCTCTGATAGAGAGAACAACTATTGTCACCAATTTTCTTCTCACACAAATTTTCTTCCTGGATTTCTTCTTCTCTCTATTTCTTTTATTGGGTAGATTCGTCCCTCTCCTGATACATTTGTTTCTCTTCTTTTTAGGGTGGTTTTTCTGGTACATGTCTAGCTACCTGTGAATAATACAAAGTCAGCGGTCACGGTTTTAAGAAAAAAATATTTTTGCATGGTTTGGAACACCTTATGCTCTGGTAAGTGTCGAAGGATCCCACTTTTGCAGCAAGCAGTTTGATATGGCCTTAGCCAAATACAGCGTGAGGCACCAAATAACTACAACATATCATCCACAAGCTAATGGACAAGTGGAAGTGTCTAATCGAGAGATTAAACAAATATTGGAAAAAATTGTTCGCCAAAATAGGAAAGGTTGGGCATTAAGATTAGATGATGCATTATGGGCTTATAGAACAACATTCAAAACTCCTCTAGGCATGTCTCCTTACAAGTTGGTGTATGGGAAGAATTGCCATTTGGCAATCGAGCTGGAAAAGAAAGCATATTGGAAAATAAAGAAATTGAATTTAGATCCCAAATTGGCCAAGAAAGAGAGATTATTCCAGTTGCAAGAAGTAGAATAATTTAGATTTATGGCCTACAAAAATGCAGAACTATATAAAGAAAAGAGTAAACTATGGCATAATGCTAGAATAAAAAAGTGAGAGTTCCTACCAGGACAAAAGGTATCTTGTTCAATTCAAAATTGAAATTATTTCCCAGTAAAGTTAAATCAAGATGGAGAGGATCATATATTATAAACCAACAACTCAAGGTCCAATAGAAATCATTAGAAGCGGCGGACAACCTTTTCTCATCAATGGTCAAAGAGTAAAACATTATTTTGGAGGGACGACTAAAGAATTTGTCAAAACATAGAATCTACAATGCAAGGTCATCTGGACGTAATACGAGAGGAGAAAAATTTGGAAGAAGACTGGAAAATAGATAAAATGTTAGAAACATCACAACAAACGAGAGAAGAATTGGATTAAGAAAAGATGGCGTAGTTGCAAGAATAAATCAGGTCAGAAACTACTCATCATGTCACAACACTTACCTCGCATGTCACAACATCGACCCCAATCCAACACAGGTACACTACTCTCGATGTTGCAACAAGAAATGGGGATGTCACGATACCTTGTAGTTTCGAGACTACTAATTTAGGACATGTTTCTAATAGAATTTTAGAAGAATTTGGACTGATCACTGAGTCTTTTATGCTATACATAGAACCTATAATGCTCCTTAACCCTTGACATCAATTATTACCCATCCATAAAAATTTGAGAGCCACAAAAATTTCCCTTCCTCCTTTTCCAAACTTGTGAAATTTGTAGATATTGAAACCAAAATTTGTCACAAATATTCAAGAGCAACATCATAAGCAATTCAACTATAACAAAAGAAGGATTTATGTCAAATACAAGTTTGATTCTATTACAAATCTGTTTAAGAAAACAATATTGAATTCCAATTTGAATATGTAGACAAATACCTTCAATAGTTGCAACCCAAAACATTCATCCAAGAACAGAGTTTTGGCCCTTTAATGAGGAATTGCAAAGGAATATGGGAAATTTCAACCAAACATGAATGGATGACTGTTTTCTTTTCACTAGAAGAACCAAAAATCATACTAGTTGTACAGGAATTCTATCTACCATTAAAGAAAAGACTAGCAATGAGACCATATTACGAGATGCGATCGCATGTTACAATTAGAGGGCTAGATGTTTTGGTTACTGAAGGACGTATTTGTTAATTTTTTTTAGGCTCCATAGTATTACCATGACTTCATGTTTAAAACGGATCTCAATCAATTCAAAAATGTAGACATGAAGGAAGTAATAATGTCCTTAACTGAAGGAAAAGACAAATGGACATACCAATCAGGCACCAATATTCCAATCACATTCAATCAGGCACTAATAACACCGATGTCAAAAATCTAGATGAAGTTTATTTGCTCAAGAATTTTTCCTACATTAGATATCTCCAATATTAATCCATTACAGGCTATTCTGGTGTATGAAATTTTACGTAAAAAAACATATATGCATTGGTACATGGATTTATCAGAGTATGCTTGAATGTGTACTGGATCAATCTAAAAGGAAATTATTTTGACATTTATTAACGGTATTATGCAAAGGAACAAGAGTACCTATGGTGCCAACGGAAAACTGAATGAGTCCTCCAAGGAAATTATTAAGAGATAGGATATACAAACAGTTTGTCATACTCTACAAAAAGAAAATTGAAGAAAAAAGAAAACAAGGACTACAAGAGGCGGATAAACGAGTTAGTTCTTCTTAAAAAAACCTCCATATATATATTTAAATATTTTGATACTCATCTTTTTATCTTCGGAATAGTAAAAACGATTAATTAGGACGATTTATTTAGGAATAAGAAAAATAGTAGATTTATGCATATTTATTATTTTTATCTGCTATACGAAAACCTCACATGAAGAAAACCACTACTTGTATTGAGTAATTATAAGCCTCAGAACGTTACAAGTAGAAAAGTCCTATGTGACTTAGGTAAATCTATTCATGAATTGACATCATATTGAGTAATTACAATAATGATTGTTTGTATTTTGCTAGGACAATCAAATTACATGTATGATTTATTGATGGATCCATATATTTGAGGACCTTAATATTTGTATACTTTGTAATATACTGAACTTAATATTATGTGTAGATATGAATATCCCTAGTTATTTGTTCCAAAACCAATCTTTGTATCATAATTATTCAGTAGTCATCTTTTTTTTTTTTTTTATCTTTCTTTGCTTGAGGACAAGTAATGACTTAAGAGAGGGAGAGTTTGATCTTTCCTAATTTATTGTAGTAGATTAAACTAGTTTTCATATTTATAGAGCTTGAATTTAAGCAATTTTTCTATGTTTTATTTAATTTTCCTTTTTTTTAATCTAATAAAATGTGTAATTTCAGTCGTTTTGTGACCTTAAGGGCTAAAGGACGCTTAAAGAAATAATAACATACTTAGTAAGTGTGCAAGACACCATTCAATGGTATGAGAGCTCAAGGTTGATCATCATGTTATAACACGGGAGTTCAATATTGCAACACAGTGAACAGAGTGCAAAAATTCCAAGACTTCCTTTGGTTTCGTGACATAGAAACATCGTCAAAACCCATTCACATGCCTTTTAACCATTTTTCAAACATGGACAACCCCATACAAAGCCAATATTTCTTTAATATTAACTTTCAACAAAATTCAAAAAATTACTCTTCAGAATTCCACCTGCACAACTGAAATACTCACCGGAATACAAATTAATCTTCTACTTTAGATGCGACCTTTAGTTCCAAACCAAGGGTAGAACACCCTAGATAGCTTCCAAAGAAAGCCACAACAACATTATCAAAGGAAGAAGAAGATAAAATTTCTTATTCTCTCTAGCCCATTTAACTAATATTTATTTACAGATATGACCCATGCTCCCATAGAAACTTGACATGTGTCACACCCTTCTAAAATATCTTCATTAATGGTCTATAGTTGTAAATGCAAATGTAAATTAGAATCCAATATGGACAATAACTAGTTACCCTAACCAAAGGGTTCCTAATTACTGTGCTCACAATGCAAATAAAATTGTTACTCTAATAGCATAGCGTATTATGCCTTTGGCGAGCACTCCTTTCGAAATCATCTTTCCACCAGGTTGTTATCTCATTAAACAATAACTAGATACTAGGACTTCACCGAGCGGGTTGTTGCATACTCTTAACCACTTAACACAAACTTCTCCTTAATACATTATAAAAGATCAGGAAATCAAATTCTTACTTACTCTCGTGGAGACTACTATACATCCACACATGTACACCAAATAATCATTTGGGCGAATTACACTATGCCAAACCAACTTTTCACTGTTATGTGCCAAAACTTTAAATCTGCTAGATTTGGGGTGTTACACACATAGTTTGGTTGATCACTTGATGGAGATTTCAAAGGCCACTATTTGCTATTTTTAGCCTCCCTCTAGTAGTATAAATAACCCCTCAAGTGGATCTCAATTCACTCTTTCACTCATCAACTATTCTTCTCATACACTCTTATTCTCCTCTCTTCCCACTAGTTTTCCTTTTTCCTTTTACATTCCCTCTCTTGAAAAAGATATTTGCATTAGTCTTGGGAGCAGCTTTAGTCGGTGTTCTTGGAGAAATTTGCTTGGTTGAGGCAGCAATCCAAAAGAATGAAGGAAGGAGCAAACGGATCTTGCCTCGGGAAAGTCCAAATTCAACTAGAGTTTTTTCTTCCCTTTTTAATCTTTTGTTTTGTTAAATTCAGAAACATGATTTCAATTGAGCATTTGATTTTCAATAATATCATGCTAGCTTAAATTCATTTGTGCTGGAATGATCTAATTTTCATGGTTTGATTTATTTAATTTTGTTAAAAGATGTTTTATGCTTTCTAATCTGTTTATTCATCCAAGTAAAATTATGATTAAGTTTATATGAAGGAATTTATGATTTAATTAATTAATCTAAACAAGATTTTAATTAATCGACACAATACTTGTATGGTATAATGTTTGATAATCTATGAATTAAATCAGTAATAATACCAGAATTATTATTACCTTACATAACCCTATAAATTGTTTTACTTAAGAAATTGTAAATATACTAAACATAGAAATATGTAAGATAGGTTTAACATTTAATTAAGTTAAATACTTTACTAAGTTTAAATAGGGTTTACAAATGGTCAATTTAGCTACAGGATTTCTGTAGCGTCTTTTAATAAATTGGATGATTCAAAGCTAGGAAGAAGGATTGTTCTAACACTTATATTCTAAATTGTGATAAACTCTTCAAGACTTGCATTTTTGTGTCATTTTAATTCCATAATTATATAATTTTTATTAATTTAGGATAGTTAATTCACTTATTTTATCTTGCTTAAGTCAAATTGTATAAATTCTAACTTTTCACAAAGAATTGCTTAATAGTCTCTGTGGAGACGACAACTCGATAAACTTATCATTTTATTACTTGTTACGATTGTGTATATTTGCACATTTTCTTCATTCCATATGTAAACTCAACCAAATCTAAGCATGGGTGACTAGCTCACTTCGGTGGCCATAACTAATTCCTATTTCGAGTTTCTATTCAATAAACTAGTCGTTACCCTAGTACTGTAACAACACAAACCTGGCCGAATAGGTTCAACCAGAATCTAGCGAGCTACATTAGCCACCGAAGTGACTATCCATTAAACCCAAACCTAACCTCCAACACACCACTTACTTGAGACAATAATGCGTTAAATAAAAACACTATAGTGGAATTATTTGCATACACAAAATGTAAGCATGAGAGCTTACAAAACATCAAAGGATAGGTTTACATGTCAAACAATAGAAAGACTTAAGTGTTCACATACTTTGAATAACATAAGCTTAGTTAGTAGCATTAAACATGAGTCCACACACAGAAAGTACAAGTTCGAAAAACAAATGAGTTTTACAAATAGCAACTTAGACTAGGTATGCTCTTACAAGCTCACAATACAAATTAAATCATTCATTCATTTAAAACTTTAATTTTACATTACAACAATTCGCATACAAACAGGCTTCGCAAGGGTTTTATACTCTAATAGGGTTTGTATGTATGCATGGGTTTCACTAAATCAGGGTTATGCAAAATTTTGGAATCGTAAACATACTGAGATCGCTAAAAATTATAGTAATAAATTTGACTCGTAAATTCTAATAGTAAATCAACGTAACACTCATGCATGAAAAACATCGATTTTATTCATAAAAAAAAGATAATCAAATATTCTAACTCATAGTTTGCAAAATAGAATAATTAAAACTTAAAAGGAACTATTTGGATAACAAAATCAAAACGTAATAAGTCTAAAGCCCTCATAAAATAAACCACATGACCTATTTTCCCAGGTTCGTCAATATCTAGTTAGGAGTGAGCCTCGCCAAGTCATCTACCACACCATTGCTATTAGCGGCCTACTTACCTGCGAAGTAAGAGAGGAGTGGATGAGTTCATTGTGAGCTCAGTGAATAATCAGGAATCAACAAGGTATGCTTTTAGAAAAAAAATATAAAAACATAAAGAAATATTAGTCTTAAAATCATTTCGCGTGCTAGGTTCACTGGTGAGGTTGAAAGACCTAGTTCGCAAATCCTGTCAGAAACATAAGTTTGTAAAGCAGTTTCACATGTGTTATTGAAAATTAGGCTTAAAAACTTAGCTTGTGCTTTCTTTAAAACAAAACTTATACATCATGGAGTCATGCTACATACTTATCGGAATGGCTGAGAAACATGAAATATGTTCTCACACTTAACACACTTATCAAGATGGCTGAGGAACATAAGATATGTTCAAGCCCACACTTATCTTATTCTTCTTGGATATGTGGATGTCTTTATAATGCCTCAGAATGACTCAAAGAGTCCTTATAACATGTCCCATAAGTGCAACATAAGGCAGTACACTCTCCTGTATACCAAGATGTCCTAGTGAATGGAGCATAGCTCGACATTCCTTATCTTTTCACATGTCCAGGGCCACAACAGCCATAATCATAAAAACAAATAAGTGAGTACTCATAATCCTTTGGTATACCAATATACCTAACATAGCTCGCAAAGGAGCACACACATGAGACTTATCATAGAGAGCCCGCATAAGGAGCTTACTTATCTCAGAGAGCTTGCTTGCTTGAAAACACTTGTAAAGAGCTCACACAAAAGCTCGTAAAAACACAGTTTATAAAATCATTCTAAAAAACATACTTAAAAACATCGGCTCGTTTAGGAGCTCTCATAAAACATATCTTTCAAACACAACTTAAAAATATGTTTTGAGAAAAGAGTTTCAGAAACTGAAAATAAAGTTTTGTCAAAAACTTACTTTTGGAACTTAGTTTAAAAACAAAGTACTTGAAAACCATCACAGTTCACACACAAGATGACATTCATACTAAAAATTATAATAGTGAACATACTTATGACGATCGAAATCACTCATCAAAAAATTGAAATAGTAAACAAGCTTGGCTTTCCTGTATCCTTGTTGGTGGAAGGTTTGATTGGTTTGCAATATAAACAAACAAACAAATTACTTAAATAGATAATTCTTACAGAATTCACATATGCAATAATTCTGGTAACCCCTTACAATGTCCTTTGGCGCATACTGTTATGCTAAAACATTGGCGAACTCTTTGCTGATACACTTTTGGTGGACTCGAAGCTCAACTAAATCTTAGCGAACCCCTAGCTTGCCGAAGCACTAGAGAATCCTCACTTGCGAGACCAAAAATTTTAAGCCCAATCAAAGGATGTTACAAGAAGGGTCTCTTGATCTTCCACTAAACTAATGAGTCGACAATAACTACTTCTATCTAGACCTCACATTCCAGACTAGATTGGGGTAATGGGTTTACGGATAGGCAATACCAATTTTGGATTAATTCCCACCTTAATGACTTTCTACGGTTGTCTGGCCTGGGGTTTAAGTTCTTCCTATCTAAAATAATTAATCTATTAAGAAAACCATACATAGAAATTAATTAATCACACGTCCACTCGCTTGTCTCCCATAAGACGATTAGTTCCTCATGGATCTCATAAACAATATAAATTTGATAAAGTAAATAAACATAAAGAACAAATCAAAATTAAAATTTTAAGAAGAATCATGACTTGTATTTGAATGAAATGTCAAAATCCACAAATGGATTGCCTTGAATCCACAAATTAAATTCTCTAAAGAACATAAATACATATAAACTAAAAATCAACCCTAAGTACAAAAGAATCTAAAAAATAAAATGAAACTGAAAAGAAAAGTCTAAGTTACAGAAAAGATGATCACTCTAGTGTTTATTGAGCCAATTTATAATGTTTGGGTTGGTCGTCATCCTTAGCCCTAGTTCAACTGATGTTATTACGTTAAAATACATTGTGCAGGCAAAATGCCCTCAACTCTTAATGCTTTCACGTTCATGGTCCATATGACAACATCCACTAGCTATGTCGCAACACTGAATTCAACTTACATGGCTCAGGCTCAACTTCAAAGGTGTGTTGCGACATCCACTAGCTTTGTTACAACACTAAAGGGACAATTGGTATTTTGGATTCTTGCTCATGATGTTGCGACGTCGAACCTCCATGTTGCAATACGACGACTAGTCTCCAGTTCTCATGCGTCCAAATGGTACACACTTTCTAAACACGTTAGTCTTCCCTTAGGCCTACTTTGGCCCCTAAGGTCATAAAACCAACTCAAATCACACTTGTTATTAAATTGAAACTGAGATATAAAAACTAAATAAAATATAAGAAGATTATTTATATTCAATCTCCTTAACTACAAAAACTAGTTTAATCTACTACAACGAATTGAAGCAGATCAAACTCCCCCACACTTGAGTCATTGCTTGTCCTCAAGCAAAGAAAGATACAATCGAAAAAGATAAGACAACTCTTGAACACGTGTGATACAAAGACTGGTTTTGGAACAGATAACTTAGAATAATCATATCTACACATAATTCTGGTATGATATATAAACGACTTACAACTCATAATATCAAACACCTAAGTTTAGTATTACAAAGTATATCAACAATAAAGTTTTCAAAAATATGGATCCATCAATAAATCATACAGATAATTCGATTATCCTAGCAGAATACAAACAGTTGTTATCACAATTACTTCATATAATATGAATTCATGAATAGATCTACCGAAGTCACATAGGACTTTTTGACTTGTAACGTTCTGAGGCTTGAGATACGTAAAGAATTCAAGAACAGGAAGCATCAAAATAGTTTTAAGCACAAAAGCAATTAGGCACATCGTATTGTTCCCTATTCTTCCCCTTAATAACATTTACCCGCTCACCGCCTTATTTGTCCTTCTCACACCTTCCTTATTTCTTCATGTAGGAAGTCACAGCATGATAAAGTAAAGCTCAATAGTTTTTGTACACTAATGACTGAGTTTTCTAACTTTGTGACATTATCACATTTGACTTAGGTCATCTCTAGTTATCTCAATATTCACAAATTTTATCAATAAAGTCATCACAAATTTTAACCATTTATCATACATACCAGCATGCTCATTTCCCATTACTTTCTATATCATTTGGTACATTCAATTACTTAATGCATATCTATAATGTAATATATAGAACTTATTAGTCCAATAATTGAAAATTTAAAATCATCATGCCAAATTTATCGTAAATACAATTAAACTATATACATGCTCCTAACCAATCACTTGTATCTCTACAAGCTCAAGCACACTTTGACAAGAAAAATAAAAGAAAAAGCATAAAAAAATTAAACAAAATTTCCTATATTACTCCCTCATAATTTAGATAGCACATTGTCCCTAATGTGCAACCCATAAATATATAAGGAAAGAAGTTACCCTATTGATCGTGACATTGTCATAGTATTTTAGTGGGTGCTTCCTTGTTCGTTGGAAGCTCGTATATATAGTGCGTCCTTAATATGGGGTTCCCACATAGAAAATGAAACACAATATATATATATTTGATTCTAATCCTAATCCTAAAACAATAACATAATAATCATCCAAATTAAGTTTTACAACTCTTAAAAATAATTAAAAATTTAATTAATTGTCAAAATCTTCAAAATAAGGAGATTGCCCTCTCCATTGGTGCTTTTTCTTTTCTCAATACGTGTTTCTGAGAAGAGGCTTCTCTAGAGGAATGTGCCTATTGGGTCGTGCTACTGATGACGGGTTCTTTTTACGTAATATGTTGCAGTTGGAATGCTACCTTATAGTTGTCATCCTCCTCCTTTTGAAAGTCTTGCTCTGTGGCCTCATCTTCCTCCTCTTCTTCACTACTACTCCCTTCCTCATCTTCACTTCCTTACTCCTCGAATCTAGTATGGGATGATCTGGATCCATTATTGTGTGGCAAGTAATTTGGTACTTTAATATTATTTTTTTGTGAAAACTACTAAATTGTAACGCCCTCCACCCGACCCGATGAACCAGTTCTAAGTATTCAGTGTTACGTCCTATAATAGATATAAATTAACTTTTTGCCCATGTAGAAGTTTTATCTATGAATATGACTAAGTCTCTTATGGATATACAATATATGGATTACTTATACAATTAATGATAATAAAATTTCATCCTTTTATTTTATCTCTCAGCTTACTGAATACATATTGGAAAACTACTTACTTATGCTCAGACTTAAGCATGCCACTTAACTTCCTCTGTATGCATCACAGTCCATTGTGCCACTTCCTTTTGCGTAGCCCTAGTGTCGTCCCTCCTGGCGCATTATTGGTTGCATAGTTATATGCAATCCGTGCAACTGTACACATTGAACAAGTAATAAAGTAATGAGTGAGATCATCTCCACAGGGATTAGATAGGTATAATTTGGTCAATTTATTATAGTTAAGTTAGATTAATTCTAAAGAAAAATAAGAATTTAGTGGTAAAATGAGAGAATGCTGATGCATAGAATGTGCAAAACAAAAGAAGTAAACGAAACAAGAATGGCACAGGAAAATAACTACGAAAAAGGGTTGAGGAACTACAATGTTGATTAGGACGATTGGGATTACTAATTAATCAACCTTCACTGCCTATTAATGCCACAACAAAATCATGAAAATTATGACAAGGGGGAAGCTATATTTAGGGTTTTCAAGCTTCTAAGCTCCATAGTAAGTGATTTCAAGCCCGTTTTTAATGTTCTTTACGTTTTTAGAGTCTCGGTAACTTGATTTACCTTATTCTACCAATAATTTAATCTAGGGTTCATATTTGGAAAAATACCCATAGGTGAAATATGTTTATTTTGATGTTTTATGGTAGAATATGAAGCTTGAAATTATGTTAAATAACTTTTGCTAGCCGATTTTAAGTGAAAACGAGTAAATTGACATAATCGGTAAAAATACCTATTGTTCATAAGTGCTAGAGTGAGAATTTGATGTTTCCATAGAAGGGAAAAATGTTCAGCATGTCATAAAACATAAGAAAAAGGAATAAAGTTTAATTTTCGAGCCTAGGGGCAAAATCATAATTTTGTGAAACTTTAGGGGCAAAAATGTAATTTTGCCAAAATGTGATTTTTGGACTGGATTGAATAATTTGAGTGTTAAATAAGTTAAATGTGTTATTATAAGTCAAGAAAGACAAGGAATTGACTTTGATTAGTGAAAAAGGAAAAAATGAAAAAAAGTGAGAAATTTCTCGATTGAACATTCGGAATAAAAAGGGATACGAATGAAGTGACAGAAATGATCACATGTGTGGCATGGACTGTGTGTAGGCCACTATGTGAAAGTGAAAGTGATGGTCACGTGTGTAGTACTATGTGCAGGCTACTACGTGTACCAGAATGATAGGTCGCATGTGTAGTACTATGTGCAAGCTACTATGCGTACCGGATAGCTTCGATCATTTGTGTAGTACTATGTGTAGGCTACTACGTGTATCGAATAGTGATGGTCACATGTGTAGTACTATGTTCAGGCTACTATGTGAACCGGTATCATTAATTATAAGGTGGTTGCTATGTGCTGATCCCACCGGATATTATTGATTACAAAGGGTGGTTACTGTGTGCTGAATCCACCGTGTATCTGTTATTATTCCGAAGTGTTCATCGGGATATTGACTAAGTGAAAATACATGAGATCATGTAACGATTAAGTGTGATTGAATGATGAATATATGTGTGGAATTGAATTGAATAATGATTGAAAGTGAAAAAGTGAAATTATGAAAAAGTAAAATTAGCAACAAAACAGTTTTGGACAGTAACAATAGTGTGACTTTGAAAAATCACCAAAAATGGTGGAAATTGAATTAGAGAGTGAACAAGATATGAAATGAAATATTAATGAGTCTATTTTTACATAAAATAAACATAGAAAGAAAAAGAGTTATATATTTTGAGATATTTTAATTTTAGTGAGGCAGGGTCGGATTGATTTCAGAATCCCCTATTTTGACTTTGGAAAATAATTAAAAATTGTAAAAAAATAATTATGAGTTATAATTTATATTATTAGAATCCTTAATGAGTCTATTTTCAAAGGAAACAATATCATTTGAATTCTGTACAATGAGATAATTCATTTTTAGTGAAGAGAGGTCAGAGATGTTGAGCAGTGAAATAGGGGTGACTTTAAAGAATAAACTGTACTAATTGGCTAAGCCAAAAATTCTAAAAATTTTATGGTAAGAATATATGTGAGTCTAGTTTTGGGGAAAATTAACATAACTTAATTTGGAGCTCTGTAGCTCCAGATAAAAATAATTCAGTGACTGTAACTCAACTAGACAGCTTTGAATTTAAATATAAGTGAATAGTGAAATTTTGTATAATGCTATTTAAGCATGTTATATACATAAAGGATGTGGGATGGAGAGGAGGAGGAGGAAAATAAATTATATGAATGAATTGTGTATAATTGGTTAAATGTCTGATTATAATCAATAAATGTTGAAATAGGAGTGATGCTTATATTGGTGCATTACTGGTCATGGTAAGCTCATGAGAAAAAATAAAGTTTCATAGCATATGCGTGTGGTATATTTGGCATGAAATGATGTCATGAGTGGCTCATGAATTAACTCATGTTGGTAAGTTGATGCATAATTATAGCATTCAAATATATACATATTTGTAATATTTTGCTATGTGATTCGGAAAAAAGGGAATAAATAGCATACTGAAAATTTCGGCCATAGTGCTAGTTTATGTTAAAAGAGTGTTTTATGGCATATCTTAAGTAATGGAATGTTATGAATTTTGAGATTAATTTTCTAGTCAAATAAATGACAAATGAATTGATTACATATTCATAATTTTGACATATGCTTGGTATATGAAACGTAATAATATATGCTTGAATAAACTTTAAGTATTCAAATGACATGGATTTGATGGTGATAAGATTCGAACATTGAATTCATGAAGCACAGGTGATGTATTATTGTTGTGTGATAGCTTGGTTCGAGAAATTGGTTAGGTAAATAGTAAGTGAAAGCATTTATGGATATAGAAGAAAATTTGGAGTGAATATGAAATTTAGCTCAATTAAATGATTTCATCAATTAAACATTGTGTATACCAGAATGTGTTAGTGAATTACATATTCGTAAATTGACATTCAAAGTTCAGTTAGTGATATATGAAAATAACATGAAAAGATTTATGATTGTGATTAATATTGATTCTGACTTAAAGTGGATTCTTCAATATTGGATTGATTTAACGAATATATTGAGCATATGAATAGGTATGTATTGGGCCTCGTAAACCCTAATTAGCGACTCGAAGATAATAATTTGAAAGTTTTTAAATTGGATGAAATTTTATAACTGAGTTTAATATGTTTATAAGTGTATTTATTCTGGTAATGCCTTGTACTCTATTCCAGCGTAGAATACAGGTAAGGGGTGTTACATGAAAGGAAAAATACTACATAGATGAGCTATGTGAGCTCAGTGTGAGTCCGAAACATGAACAGATGATAAAAGACGGAGCGGCACAATAAATACTTTAGACAAGCATATGTATAAAAATATCACTTACAAAAGTCTCAATCGGTATGTCAAATACAATATCGAACCGCAGAAATGATGATCCAATCATACGCAATAATCAGAACTGATTACATGACATTAACTATATTGTCAATAACCAAAAGTTCACACAAACAGACAAAATGTTCTGACAAACAAACGTATATTCAGATGCGAACGGATGCACAAGTCAAAATCCCACCCACCAACCAAATACTACTTCGTCCATCCAGCACACCACATAAGGGCTATGGTAGGCCCATCCATCATGCACACCACATAGAACCATAATAGGTTCGTCCACCCTACAAACCACAACGTGGAACTTTGCCACTTGAGTAACTGTATACAACTGAGCTGATATACGTATAGAATAGCACGATAAATAGCTATAGAAAAGTATCGCAATTAAAACTACTAAGTCTGTCTTCCTTCTCTTAATAGCCAGATCCCAAATTTTCATGCTATGCAACAATGCACACATTATGCAGACAATATACAGAAATAGACATTAACATTTTTAATTTGAACAGATTCAAATTTGATTACACTTGTATTTTAATATTCAGTTACGACAACAATAATAAACTCATACTTATTCATCACATAAATGAAAAATAAAATTAAAGCCCATAAACGCACAAATATACACGAACCAAACTAAATCGAGTCCCAAACACACTTACCGAAGCTTAATTGAGGGTCGGATTACACAGAAACATAAAACAGATAGTTTATGACTCAAAACAAAAATTGTGCAAAATAGGGCCACAAGGCTGTGTGCCCCAGCCATGTGGAAGTGTCTAGGCCGTGTGGAGGCTTCCACGCCCGTGTGACCAAGCTACACGGCCGTGTGAGTATCCCGTGTAACTCACTGTCCAAAATACCAAAAATAAAGAGTAGAGGAGACACGACCATGTGGAGATATCACACGCCCGTGCAGGTACACACGCCCGTGTGGCCAAGCTGTGTGGAACCAAAAACCATAAAAAAAACCCTAAATTCCCAATTACACAAGGCCGTGTGGACCGCCCGTGTGCGGCACACACCCATGTGGCCACTTGTTTGTGGTCACAAAACCATATCGAAGCAACCTGAAATTCATGTTTTTGACACCAAAATGATCCTTGTCCTTTGGAAATCTAGAAATATACTGAAATATGCAGAATATCATGCAATCAATCAATAACTCAACACTTAAAATCAACAGTTTTGGAAACACGCCTTAAATCAGAATTGCAAACAACAAGGATCAACCGTTTTGCCTCCACAAGACTATTCTGACTCACATGTGATAACACGAAACACACAACAGCAATCTCCTTTGATGGAACGATAAATAAAAATTGTGTAAAACAAAAGAAGCAAGAACAAACAAAATTGAAATTGAAAAGAACAGAAAAAGAGGAATGATGGGAAGAAAAAAGAAAAAGTAAAAATGAAAAACATGAAACTTATTTTCTATTTTAAAATTAACTTCCCCTTTTAAAAATAAAATAAAATAACATAAAAAATAAATATAAAAAAAACTCACAGGAGTTCAAACACGAGACCTAGAGACACACTAACACAAAATTAACCACTAGACCAGCAGACCTATTCTGACATTAAAACGCGAAACTGAACCCAAACATTCAACTCACTCACTGATCCTAACCACAAACCTCAAAACTTCTAATCCTAGATTCTGGGATGTTACACAACATGTTCACAATGACAGAATGATTTATTTTCATTTTCGGGTCTCAAAACAGCTCAAAAACATAAACTCATTCCTCTAATCATTTTTAAGTAATCCATATAGAATTGTAATTAATCATTTCCATTTCCATTTCCATTTCCATTTCCATTTTGGACACCTACATTCATTTCCAAATGATTCCATTTCTCCATTTCGAAAAAAACCATAACCATTCCTAAATGTTTCCCATTTCACTTTTCCTATTCATTTCGTTCATTTATGATTCAAACACTCAATTCATTTCTGGTTTCAACAAGCTAGCGAAGTGACCGATTAGACATATGTAATTAAGGCTCAAATGATTTATAATTAAGTTTCAATTTTTCACTTATTAATTATAAACTCATTTAGTCACGAAGTCATTCCAGTGTAGTATCGTGATTGACATCTCCCTAATGACATACCATTACGAAAGCAACTACTTAGTGCTCGTCCAATGGCCTTATCATAAATGTGTTACCCTCATAGGATATCCTTGATCTTTTTAGGATAATATCCGCTCTCCAAATATAATCTTATTTTATCTCATGATAACCATTACATCTTCCTTCATGAAAAGTCAATCACTATCAAATAGTGATCAAGTCATCCATCACAAAGACAGATAAACCGTGGCCACATTTACTTTTCATCAACCATGTATGACAATGAGAGGATATTATTTACCCATGTCTCGGGCTATGAATTCTACTATTGTGAATGATGCTACGTACAATAGAAGTCATACACCCAACGCACCAACTTTCGGTTCTTTATCTATTCAAACTCAGGCTTTTTCTTACATTAAAGTGTACAAGTCTCACATACATAGTCTGTCATCCACTCAAGATTTAGGTATGTCACACTATGAACGTCTCAAGTGAATAAATCCATAAACGAATTTAGGATCTATTCTGCTTGAGCCCAATTAGATGTGCTGTCAGTTCAGTCAGTCACATCTGTCTCTATCTTCTTGGAGTCATCCACTCTGATGCCTAAGACAAGGCATCTCTCCAATTGGACATGATAGACAACATATTAGTCTTTCAATCAATTTTCTCATTTCCAATTAGACTAAGGACATGTTTAGGTTCGTATACTAATATAAGTTATCTTTCTATACTATGATCTAACCACGTAATACCGCTTAGTATCAGTTTAAGCAATAGACAACCAGTGAGCAACATTTGCTACTATTTTCCTTTGTATGCAAAAACCATTTGAGGACAATAATACAAAGTTTATTAATTGTAATAAATGATTTTTTTATTAATCAATCTATTAGGAAAACAATTACATGTTTTACAAATGAATATACTACACTTAGGGCACTAGATCCAACATATTTGTCACTTTACCTCAAAATAGAACAGAACCAATAATTAATTGATACCCTTATCTACCCTCTTTTTCTTGAATCTGCTAATGTAGAGAGATTAGAAAACTTACAAGCATGCAAGATTTCCAATTGCTATCCCTAGTCTCTTTCCTTCATGCAAGAACATTCCTTAATCTTTCTCTCTTCCATGGAAAATAAGAGAAAAGAAACAGAATAGGAAAATAAAAGAATCATCCCCGGAGTAGAATGCTTCTCCTAACTATTAGTCCTTCCGACCCCTATCACCAAAACCAATTCAGAGCCACATAGAAATACCTTAATCATCATGTCTCCCACTAATATATACTTAGTTATTATATTAGTGGGATTTGAAGTGAGATTTGAACTTAAATTTTTAATAGAATTGTATTTTTTTTTCATTTTTGTTTAACTCTATTTTAGCTTTAAGAAGGAATTTGCTCAATGCATTGGTTCATATTTTGGTTCATAATCGATATACGGTGTGATAGTAAAATTATATTATTTTATTCAGACTTAGAATTGTATTAAAAATTTGAAAGTTTACTTGATTACTTTATTTTCATCTAGATTTTGTACAAAAAAAAAATATCACTATATGAACTAACTTATGTAAGCTTCTTTACTGATCGTACTAGATCAAACTTTTATTCTCGGTTGAGAATTTTTGCTACTTCATTTAAAAATGAAATTTAATTTTTGTTAATGACGAATCAAAGTTGGAAGAGGAGATGACGATTCATAGGGTGGAGAACATATCGATAGCCGTAAGGGAAGTGTTCTATTCTTAAGATGAAGAGTAAGAGGAAAGACATAAGACCTTTCCAAGGCTAAGGACTAGTATTTATAGGTGAGAGTGGCTCTCTCTTAGTCTTGGATTTTGACACGTGTCTCATCTTGGTCAGACACTTAGGGAGCATAATAACCCTCTAGATAAGCGGCGATATGATAGAGATGATTAGGCAAAGTCCCATGTGTGAGTCATGCAAGAAACCTCTCAACACCTGTCATTGTGAGGTAGATCATAAAAGTTTTACATGTTATGCATGTATATGTTCACGAAACCCGACCTTGGCAAATTGTTGCTCTTGACAAGGCTGACAAAGTTGTGTCACAATGAGATAAGGGGGCGAAGCTTACATTACCAAAGTATTTTATAACAATTACCCCCAAGTTAAGGGAAGATGATATAAAGCGACCTTCCCTGAGATGATCATCATTTTTTGTTTGTAATGATCAATGCGCGTGCAATGTATGTTTGGTAAAGAGGTAGCATGTGTTGTGCAAACGAGACTTTTGAACAGTGTCTTTCTTGAATTTTGAAAGGTCATCATTTAAGTTTTCGCCAGCTAATATGGAGGACACATGTCCAACCATTATTGATTAGTGGTTTTGGCAAGTCATAATTTATGGAACTCATGTCGTCTCCTTATGTGGATTCCATGATTTGAAAAAAGATTCTATATATCGAATTTTAATTGGTTGATTTAGTAATTCACTAATATTGTTAAAATCAAGTAATATAATAAAACATATATTAATAATTTAGATACCACATTAGACATTTTCAATGTACAAGTATTATTAACAAATATGATTTATTTTTTATTTTTTATTTTTTATTTTTGCCATCAAAATTTAAGAAAAGACAATGTGAGTTCTTCAATTCTCTTTAATGTTTGTGCACAAACAATATTCTTTTATATGGTTTGAAAGTCTAAAGAGTCCATATAGTAATTAATGATTTAGCCTGGCTTTTCTTTTTCTTTAGCGGCAAGTAATTTTCTTTTACGCTTATAGGCTAGATGTGCACATCAGGACCATATAGTAATTAATGATTTAGCCTGACTTTTCTTTTTCTTTAGCGGCAAGTAATTTTCTTTTACGCTTATAGGCTAGATGTGCACATCAGGACATGGATCGAGTCGTATTTAGTCGAGAGTCAAATCTAATTAAATTGTTATTTGAAAATCTTTTATGTTTCAACAATTATTCATAAAATATTACATTATATTTTTATATTAGTATTTGAAAAATTATTTCATGTACCGTTTAAACTCCATAAATAAGTTGAAAATTTAATAAATATATTATAGGATATAATAAAAAATAAAAAAAATTTAATTATATAAATAAATATAACACTTGTAACTTGTAAAATTAAAAATTTTTTATTCATAATGTATCAAATAATTATCCTTAATATTAATATACTTTGTAATTAAATTTAAATTACAACAATTTTTGTTGCTAAGTGGTAATTTCGATCCTTTCAAACCAGCCGAATTATGAATAACTTTATCTAAGGCGGGCCTCAATCCAAAAAAGTAGGGCCTATTAGATGGAATAAGTAGTCCAAACCTTAGACAACTTAAATATTGAGATATAATATATATTATTTGGCTTTTAAATCTCATTACTTTAAATGTAGGGCCTATTTTTTTTTTTTTTTGTTAAGACGGAATTTATTAGAAATGAAACGTTTAAAATCGGGATACAAAATTAGCGAATATCAATTGATTGAGTTTTAGTTTAATTGGTATCATCATCATCGATATAAAAAATGTAAATTCGAATAAAACGTATTTATCTTCTTATTTAAATATTGAGAAGAGAATATAAATAGTTCTAGATATTATATAAAACATAGAGAATATCAAACTCTCAAAGAACACCAAAATATAATCAGAATTAATTAAAAAACAAAATATATTCATAACTTTGATTAATTCTATTAGCAAATATATTCATAACAAATAGTCAAATTTAAAATTTATTGATGGATTAATACATATCATTAAAATGAAAACCTAGCTATTGCTAACTATGGTTTTATGAACTTTCAAAATAAATCAATTAAACCACACTTCTCTTAAACATTCATTTCATTTTATCAAGATATGATTTAATAATAACTATACCTTTTTCCCTACTTTAATAATTAATACTACTACAACACCAAACTCAACAAAACCCCTAATATTTTAATCTATAATAGCCAAGTAAAATATATAACATCATTACCAAATAAAGATAATTTGTTCAAAGTGGACAAAACTAATTGTATTAGCATTAGCTTTATAATTGGGTAACTAGCAATATAATTGCCATTACTTTCAATAAAACCTAATCCATAATGGCGTTGGTGAACAAATTTTAGAATAAAAAACCAATTTAAAGTCAAATCAAGCCGCCGTGTGGTTTAATATGCGCCACATCCGCTTTGTTGCTTTATCATTATGATGATCTCAACCACTCTATTTCGACAATTTAGAGTTGACAATTAGCGCAAAGTCAATAATTTTTTTTTTTTTTTTAGTCAATGTCATCTAATTGAATAATTTGATTATTAAAGACAAATTTATAAACTAGTGGACTGGAAATGGTTTGCCGTTTAGCAAAGAAAAGCTATTTCAATGGAAATTGGATATGGATATATATATATTTGATTATTTTATTGTAATATGTTAGTTTCGATTGATTAGTGTTTAGTTGGCTAGAAATGGACTTTTTGGATTGATATTTGCATACAGCTATTCAAATTACAAGTAAAGTTACGACCTCCATATTTGAGCTCCCACTAAAATTTAAACCAGGAAAATGTAATTAATTTAGCATGCTTTTATAATTTTTATGTATAATTGATGTTTTAATTTGTGAATTATCAATTTAACAATAAAATTATAATTTTTTCACGTAAAATTTCGAATCATTTTTCTAAGAAAATAAATATACGCATGGATTTGATTTTGTATTATATGGATAAATATATAATCATTTAATGTATATATATAAACCGAATAGTTTTGCCAATAAATTTGTTTAATGGTAAATAGGAGTTTTAATGTCGCACATTCAAATCATGGATTTATTTGAAATTAAATTGTCTAAAATTATTTTGATTTGTCATTTTGAATTCAGTTAGTGCTTGTATTTTTGTTTTGGGTGGAGAGACTAAAAATCATAAGATAAAACTAAAGTCAACCTAAAGAGAGCCTCACAAAACGCATGGGTCCCATCTTATAAGAATAAAGAGATATACTATTAGTTTTTGTATTTCTTATAAATTTGAAATTTAACTTTTTATTATTATGAATTTGGTTTTTTTACTTTCATATTTTATTAAAATTTTTTTTAAAAATTTGTTTATATGACATTTTGAAATCAAAAAAATACTCACTCTAGCGGTGTAACTAAAATAATGATGTTATGAACTCAAATTTTTTTAAAAAATTAACAATGTTAATAATTAGATTTGAACTTTAAAATTTAAAAGGTAGGACTAAATTCTTTAAAAAATACAAAGGATAAATTTCAAATTTATAAAATAAAAATATAAAGACTTATAACATATTTTAAACCACAAATAAAATAAGATAAGCATATTATTCACACAACTTCAATTACAAAACTATAACTAGTTAGACTTTCTATTAACCCCACCCTTAGCAAGGCAATTAGCATTCCCATTTAACTCCTTCGAAATTTCACTAATCTCCCAACTCTAACTCTTACTGTGATGAATGCAAAACTCTACAATAGACCCAACACACCTTGAGGCTTTTAAAGGGCACCCAAACCAAAAATAGCATTACAACAATCACTTTTAACAAAGATGTTAGGCCTGAAAATATCAAAAAGTAGTGAATTGGTATTTTTAAATTTTTTATAAACTTTGTTTAAAATAATAATAAAAAAAAAGAATGGAAAAAAGCTTGTACAATTCTTTTTATAGTGGTATGACACCAATTGATTACCTCTACTATTTTGGTATACGACAACTAAGGATTTCTCAATTCATTGTAGGAATTGATACCTTTCAAGGAGAAGGTATAACCTTTACAAAACTACCTTTTTTTTTTAAGCTTAGATGGAAGCTTTCCCCCTAACTTTTTTTTTTTTTTTTGCTAAACATGAACCCTTCTTAGTTTTTTGTCTACTCAACTAAAACCTTCTCAATTTACATTTGATGATAAAAATGAAATTAACAATAATACCTCTAGAAAGGTACGTGTTTACAAAGTTTGTCTCACTAAGAAAATGAACTAAACACGATAGAAAATTTCACAAAATAAACTTTGAGACTATGTACTGGAGAAAATGAGAATATAAAGAATATAACGTTTTTCTCCTGTCCTTGACGCTTGGATATGTGTCTCTTGAGTCTTCAATTGTTCTTAACCTATATTTATACCCTCTAACTAATTATTAGACGTTTAGAGCCGTTGAAGGGAATTCTGAAGCATTCAAAGAATTCATTTCCACATTTAATGCAATCTGCAAGGTCAAGTCTTAATACGTGAGGAATAAGTCAAGACTTGGCTGAAAAATAGCCATTACAAATCTTAAGGTCTCAAGACATCTTGAGACTTATGGGTAAGTCTCAAAACTTAACGTAGTAAGTCTCAAGACTGTAATGCTCTCATAAGACATGTGCTGTTTGACAAGTCTTGGTACTAAAAGCCCAAACTTTCAAGAATTGGTTGTTAAGTATCAAGACTTGGTACATATGTCTCGATATTGTACCCTTCTCAAAACCTCTATTAGAAACTGTTTGAAAGGTATCGAGATTTGGGAGACTAAGTCTTGATATTTGGCACAAAAAAAAAATCCAAAATATGTATCAAGTTTGGATTCCAATATTCAAGGTTTGAGCTCGACTCAACCCAAATTGTTTCTCATGTTTGTACTATGTTATTTTCTTTATCTTTACAAGATTTTCTTTTGTTTTTATATGTTATGCAATTTCTATCAATATAAAAATTAAATATATTATTAATATATTTAATTTACAAATTTAAAATAAATAAATAAATTACTAAATATTACTTTAAAAAATTACTAAATATTAAATAAAATTGACCCCTTTATAAAGTTTAACAAAATAATATGAATAGCCCTAAGGCTTAATTCTTCATTGATGTTGCAGATGAAAGGTGTTTTTGAAAAGTATCGTGAAAAATTGTGCTTTATTAATTTCAAGTGTTTAGTATGCGGTGAAAATTTTAAGTATTTTTTTTAGATACTGATGGATGTCGAATTCACCAAAAATAAAGTTCCTACCCCTAAACATTATTTAAATAGTAGAATTGGTAGTAGGGTTGATCTCATAGGGATTAAGATATCTAAAATTGTTGTTCAATTTAACTAGGTTGCGTGGCAATAAAACTATCATGCCCACGACATGTGTTGGTCTATACAAAAAATAAGAGGGATATTAAATTTGATCAAAATAAAAATAATAAAAATAAATAAAATCAAAATTGTGGTAAAATGAAAAATGAAATAATATTGAATAAACCAATGTGACGATGCTTTAGGCTCAATTTTGACTCTGATTTCAAATCGATCATTAACAATAGAATTTTTCCTCCAATCGATAAGTCAGTTATAGTGATCAAGGAAATGCCTCAAACCACCAGCCTTTCCATGTGTAAATTAATTGCAAGAACTCTTGACAACTAACTCTTATTGAACGTACGCTTTCACGATTTAGTTCCTCAGTAGCCTTGAGAGCTAGAAGGACCTGACTCGAATCAACGACTTCAATCGTGCAAGTTAACTAAATTCAATTGTTATTTTCCTTGATAGGTTTAATCACTTACTTAATTAATCACGTTAATTTTTTCTTCAACAAACTGATTACGAAAATTACGGGTCATATCGATTTTTCCAACTATACGCGCATAACACCGAATCAACGAATGCTGTTTGACTTGATCTATTATGAATTTATATTTATCTCTTAAACCAGAGACAATAATATTTATCTCTTAAACCAAAAATACATAACGAGTATCAAGATAAAAGTTTTTAGTCACGATTTAAAATCTCACAGTTCTCTTCCGACTTGACTATTAACCAAAAGCTAAATTAGGGGTTAACTGCTCAAGAAAAGGCGAAACAAAGGAAATAAACTAAAATATATGTACGAAAACAAGAAATTGAAGTTTATCTTAATTCATGCCAAAAGTACAGGGACCAGGCCCACTCCCCTGTTCCTCTACCCTTTTTGTTTTTATAAAATAAAAATATAAAATCTTAGTGCTACCTAAACTCATCAATATAATATTGAGGATTTATCTTAAAATAATTTAGAAAAAAAGATACTAGAAAATAAAAATATAATTCTAATGAAAATTTAAAAGTATTATCTTTGTAATTATAATTCCAAATTTAAAACCCAAATTCTTTAATTTGCTCTCAAGCCCAAAAAAATTCTTTTGGGTTTGCTCTGCACCTAATTAAAAATCAAGTAAAAAACTCAAAATTAGTGTCATTTTATTTAAAAATATACCTTAACAAAGCACAATAAATATGTAAATTGGGTATAATATTATACACCAAGCTTAAAAGTAAAATATTAGTTAATTTAAATGGTATTTAAATAATTTAATAAATAATATATTAAATATAAATTGTAAATACCTTTTAACTACTTAATTTATTTGCAAAATTAATGAGACATTATATATTGCAAAATTTTTAAATATAATGATACACGAAATATTTAAATAATTTAATATAATTATACATAAATTATAAATTAATCTCCATTTTTAAAGTCCTTTTAAATAGTTAATATAAATTAGGGTATTTCGATAATTTCACCTCAAAAGCTACAAACCAAAAACACCTAAATATCAAGTTTTGCATTTGGATGAAAAACATTTTTTAAGAGTACCGTTTACTCCAAAAACCTATTGTTCTTCAATACTTGTGTGGTGAATAAATGCTTTTGGCATCGCGGATTTTAAATGAACTTGGATTAATTATTTAAAAATATAAGTAAATATTAGTAAAAATTGAAGTTAATTTCAAGCCGTATATATAAAATTTATCGTACATAAACTTAACCCATGAATATTTTTATATTTGCATATATAGAATTAAATTAGTGTTATATTTCATGTAAGGGACTATCTCTTTCATTTTGACAAAAAGATCCAAAAGAAGAAGAAAAGTTGTCATGTGTTGGTATTTAATTATTTTGAGGACTAATTTACTCAAAAATGCTAGAAAAAATTACTAGAATAGGCCGATTTTTGGAAAAATTATGGGAATAGATCGATTTTACGAAAATGATTCTAACTGGAAGCGTTTTTAGGTGATTTGCAGAAAAATACTTCTAGTTGGAAGCATTTTCAGCGTGTTGCCTGGAAAATGCTTCCAACTAGATGCGCTTTTTGCCAAATCACCTGAAAACAATTCTAGTTGGAAGTGTTTTCCCCCAATAGTAACCTCCAATAGCTACTTTCTCCAACAGCTATTTAATTAGCAGCTGGACCCCCCACCAACAATCCAATTTGTTTCCTATATATAATCCCTCCATTTCATTTTTCTTCCAATTGAATCTCAACTCTCTCTCACATTCTCAAATCTCTCTCAATTCCCTCTTAAATTCTCACTCAAATTTTATTTCTCTCTAAATTTTATTTTTTCTTTATTAAAATTATCTTAACATTTTCGTAAATTATATTTTTTTATTAGAAATTATTCAGTGTTTTCAAAATTAGCAATGGCAAGATCTCTAATCTGTTTTGATGACAATCATATTTCTGCCAATCAATTTCAAATGGTAAGAATTTTTTTATTATATTTTAATGTTGTTTTTTTTTGTTTTCTTGTTATATTTGAATTTAATATTTTGTATTTTTTTACCTAAATAGGCGGAAGATCGAATTTTAGATACCTATATTCGTAATCTACCCGTTCCTCCATCACCTTTGATCGAACCCTACTTGAGAGATGTTGACTTTTCGCATGTGGCCCTTGTAGGTAGGGGGTGTAAGTTGGACCCGACACTCGTAAGCGCATTGGTGGAAAGATGGAGACCCCAGATGCATACATTCCATCTTTTATGCAACGAGTGTACTATGACTCTAAAGGACATGCAATTACAAATCGGGTTACTGGTGGATGGGTCGGTAGTGACTGGGTCTGTTCACGCAGTCAATTAGAGAGGTGTATGCGCCGAACCTTTGGAGAGGGTTTCAGAGATGATTTTTGGAGGCCAGATCGAAATGGGTTGGTTAAGAAGAAATTTCGGTGGGATCGATAAGGATTTGACTGAAGTCCAAAGAAAAACAACACTCTTATGCGTACATCATTTTGATCGTCAATGGTATCATAATGCCGGATAAGTCACAAAATCTCGTCTATCTAAAATAGTTGTTGAAAATCGTTAACTTGAGAGAAGCGAGCAAATTCAGTTAGGGGTCTGTCATGTTGGCGACCTTGTACCAAGAGATGTGTTGTGCAACACAATCACAAAAAATTAACATTGGTGATTGCATACTACTACTACAACCATGGGCGCGGTACTAGTTGCCATTTTTATATCCTCAAACGAACTACCTTATACATTCTCACTCGTAACAAGGTAAAATTAATTAGATAATATATTTACCATAATAAAATTAATTAAAATTTAAATTATTCTGCTAAAAAATTATTTCAATAGGTGGAACCATGGGTCGAGTTACGCGAGACTACCGAATGAGCTTCGAGATATACAACTTCTGTTAGACCAACAATTGGAAGCGGAGGTATGTATTTTTTTAAAATTTGAATTATATAATATTAACGTAGTTGATTTGAGATTTAGTAGTGTATATATAACTAAAATTTGGATTATTTTAATATAGTTTGAATGGACACCATACGAGGATTCAGCAATTCAAGAATGCATCCCGTCGTAATTCTTGGTGAATCCCAACATCTAGCACGTGAAGGTGCCATTGGTAGTGTACGCTACCATGGAGATGCACATGTCAGATAGAGTGTTGTGGAAGTCAGGGTCAGGCAATCAATTCTAGTGACACCTCAAGACCTCGATGATTTGTATCCTTTCGACTTGCTGGGGAGGACAGATGAGAATTAGACGGTGATCCACACCAAATATATCAAGATGTGGAACAATTGGTATGATTTTTTACCTACTCGCGAGGCCATTATCTCTCTGGAGTTAGCTTGTGATCTAGAGTAAATGCAATGGTTTAAGGTTTATGGTAAGTCATACTTGTCAGGGGAAGAGGTGAGGGGTCGATAATAACATACGATGAGGCCACAATGGGCGCCTACACATTCATGGTCTGGCGAGGCGAGTCCCTCATCAGCACCTACTCAATAACTGACACCGATGACGGACCACCCCCTATCAGTATGTCTCGTCTTATTCTGGTGCGTATACTAACCTTGTCATTTTCACACAAGCACCATATATTCTACCAAATTTTTCTACTTCTACTTTGATGCCAGGTTTTATTTTCGAACTTTTGTCCCTGACGTATTACACGTCGATGCCATTGACATTTCTGACAACGACGATGCCGGCGATGATGTATAGGCCATCTATGTTTCGAGCACCGACTGAGAGTCTAGTTGTTATGCCATTGATGTATGAGACACAAAATAGTTATACCCCTATACCGATGGTGTCGCAAACACCTCCAGGATCATTGTTCTACCAATATGGATCATCTTTCCAACCACCTAATCCTAGATCGGACAATACGCGATGGCAATCGAAGAGCAACCGATTGCAATCAACCACGAAACAAGGTGAAGAAGATGGTAGGTTGATACCATAATCTGTACCTGAGGTTGAAGTAAGAAGGAATTCAGTTCGGAACCATCGACCATCCCAATGTGGCACACATTCTGACCGGAGATTGGATTGATTTACTTTATTATTGTACTTTTCATGTTAACATTTCAATAAATATCAAACATTTTTATTATATCGATGTTGTACATCATTATGTTTTTAAATAAATATAATTTTTTCATTAAAGTTGGTCTTTACTATCATTTAATTTATTGATTTGAATTGTATGGAAAAATCGCGTGTTTATAGATTACAACAAAATTGATGTTAATGATGTATTGTACTTGTATCATCCCTTCGATATGGACATGACAACATTGTATGGCTCGGGTTCCTACACCACTCGTATAACTTTAGTTGGTTTGACTTCTCCTGAATATGTTGTCGCGTATTCGAGTCGACGTCGGTCGACCTTTTGGTTTGTGACGCAATAACCTATCAGGTAACAACTGAAATGGAGCGCTCGATATAGGCAGTCACCTACGTTCATCTGGGACCAATGGGAATACGTTTCTCTACACGTTATACATGTTTTCTAGTTTGTAGACTTTATCCACAAAGCTCATGGGATCCAAATCTTGATTGCTATATGCTGCAATTGCCTGAGCGCAAGGAAAATGAAGTGCATCAAATCGTTACAGTCTCAAGTCTTTTCTATTAGGTGTACGCAATACGCTTTCCTAATAATACCTTAGTCTGATCTATCGAACTCCGTTACTCGAAACCATAGGTATTCATGCGAGTGGCACACTAGATACATACAGTTTGCTCATGCTGTAGCATTCTTAATTTCTTTCAGTACGTCATCACTCCAAACGTGGCCGCCCTGCATTTGCCCAACATAATTTGCCACTTGCTTTGTAAAAAGTTCAGCCAAACGAAAGTATGTCTCTTTGACAACTGAGGTTACCGTCAAATGATGTGTTCCCTTTAAAATAGAATTGATGCATTCCATAAGGTTTGTCGTTATGTGCCTATATCGTAGACCCTTGTCGTAGGATTGTGTCCACTAATCGAAGGGTATGTTAGAAAGGTAGCCCGCCATGTCACCATTAATTACCTATAAGTTTTCTAACATTTCATGGAAATGATCTTTGACGAGCTCGTACCCTGTCGAGAGAAGTGAATAGTTTATCCATAATGTCTAACATTTTATGATCGGTTAAATATTAATGAATATTTAATAGTGGCGATTATATACCCATGTTGATCACTTATGCTCGCTCAGCAGTATTGGCGTATTGTCTGTAGTAGTTTGATGCAATATGCCTTAGACAATATCTATGGTATGTGCAGTTCCAAAGGCTTCATTGGCATTCAATTGTTGTCAATATTCTAGGTCCCTGATCGTAGATGACGCATATATCGGGTTGAGGGAAAACATGCCTTCTCAACCTAGACAAGAAGAAATCTCAATCGTCTACTGACTCCCCCGGTGTTATTGCAAATACAATCAGTAGGATTTTATTATTGTCGTCCTGTGCCACAACCAAAAACAATCGATGGGTACATCTCTCGTATATAAAGGTACTGCCAATTTGTACCAGTGGCTTGTAGTACTTGAATGCCTATCGACATTGCTTGAAAGTCCAGAACAAATGTAAAAACACTCAGCATCCATAGAGCAACTGATCATTATAGTACGCAAGCCTCGTTTCCAGATCCATTACACAATCTGAGACGTACCTCTCCAGCACCTAACACCACTGTCATACCTCGTTGTACGCTGCGTCTCACCATTTCCCTTCTGCTTTGCGATCCATGCATTGTGGTATGAAGGCGTGTAATCGAACTAACTATGAATATTTGTAATTAAAATCGACACATCAATCCTAAGACTTGTTTTGACCATAGGTAGTCTTATATCTGTAATTATCTCTAAGTATAATTTCAAATGATCCTGTGAAATACCTACAACAACAAAAGTATGTTAAAATTAGCAATTCAAATGTGTCGTAATATATATCGTTACTGATACAGTACCCGTGGCAACACACATACGTAGCGATAAACTTCTTTACCGTTACAACCCTGTCTTTTTCTTAACAAAAGCCATAATTTTCTATGGAAATCTATTGTCTTACATTGCGCACTTTGTGTCGAACTTGCTAGATCGAGATTTAACCACGTAGAAGTTTGCTTATTCTTGATGTTTTATCGCTTCACTACAGTGACAAAACTATCTATAGTTGAAAACTCATTTTCTACTTCTAAATCACTTGAATCCAACAAAAAACTCGTATGGCCCGGCCTCCTGGGTGGTAGTTCTACAAACTCCAACCCATCCTTTGCCAATAGGTCCATATTATGTATATGAGCTAGAGGTGAGTATGCCCTAAACCATGAATCTTCTTCGGCATCTTTGTCAGGACCTTCACCATCTAAACCTTCATCTTTTAGTTCAATTAGAACCGACTTTGGTTCAGAAAATAATGCATTTTCTTAACCATTGACATCGAGCTCCTGGATTGGATCGACATCAAATTTAATTCCCTCTTAATTTTCAGACCCACCAACATCTGCCATGTTGGATGTTCCCTCGTTGGTGGACGTTGTAGGGTTATTCCTTATTGTGTAGTTGTCATATTGTCCAAAATCACATGTTGATTGCCAACCACTGAAAGTTGATGTCATTCCTCTGTAAGTGTTCCTAGCATTGAACATTGGCTGACCGAAGTTCAAATTAAAACCACTAGTTGAGTGTCATGCAGGGGTCATGTATTCTGTCCTACCATCAAAACCCAACTGTTCGGTGTTCTACCTGCTGCGGTTGAAATCTAAGGCTGATATAGATGGGTGTCTTCCATTGATGATTCTAGGGTATCATAATTTAAACTTTCTAACAAAACGGTGAACCCACCATACAACTATATTGTTGGACTCTTGACTTGTTCTTCAGTTTTGGCCTCTCAAACAGGAACATATGTCGACATCTGAGGGCCTTCATCTATCCTTGCAAACTCTACATATAACTTGAGAAACGGTGATCCACTATTAATATGCATCTGCACCATCGCCTCCAATGCCTTCTCACCTCTGATATCGAAAGAGTCATATCTGATGGGGTCGATTGAAGTACAAAATCGATATTTAAGGGACAATACTCTCATCTGGTTGGATCCGACAATTTTCTGCCTAATTCTTGTTCGAAGTTTTGGCAATTGTATTTTTGGTTAAAAGTCAATCGCGTTGTCTTCTCTAATAAAAAAAACCACCCTATTTTCAGTGTCACGCACTTCACTGTCGTGATAAACAATTGCATTAATTCGTCCACTCATTTTCAACCAAATAACCTATTACACATGTTTAAAACAAAAACATTATGCAGAAAAATAATACTGTAACTAAATATGAACAACAAAAGTTAATGCTTATTTATGCAAATAACGTGGTTGCTTATGCAAATAATGTGGTTGCTCCAACTTATGCCTTATGTGCGAACTTCTCTTCTTTTGATCTTTTTACAATTTTCTTTGCTCGTAAATGGCTTATGCCACTCAATGCTGAAATAGGTTACTTTTATAGACCAAGGGGTGACTTGCAGTTCATTTTGAAAATTTTCCTGACCTAGTGGAGGGTTGAAATTTTTAGAGAGAACATGCTCCAAGCAAGACGCATTGTCAATGAAAGCGCGTCTAGCTGGAAGCATTTTCAGTGCCATGTCAGCTTAAAGTGCTTCCAGCTGAATGCATTCTCTGTGCTTTTGCTGACAATGAGTCCTACTTGGAGTATTTTCTTTCTACAAATTTCAACTCCAGTCTTTTTCCAAGTAACCCATCATATATCCCGAGATTCCCGTAATATATTTTTTGAACCCATCTCATCGAAAATAATGCATCGGGATAAACAATTTACTGAAAATCGGATCAAACTAAAATTAAAAATGTGAAAAAAATGAATAACTAATATTTCATCCCAATCGAGTACTCCGAGTTTCGATTATGAATCAAATTGCATTTTGCAATTCGAATATACAATTGGTGTAAATACAATGTTTTTAAATTTCGAATTCAATAATTAATTATTATTTAACATTTCAAAAAATTATAAAAAATAAATAATATGTAATAAAGTTTAAAATTTTAAACAAAAATATAACAAGACTCTAAACCCTAAATCTAAAAACCCTAATTTATAAACTCTAAACCTTAATCCTAAAAAATAAAACCCTACTTTTAAAAATTAAAACCTTAATCCTAAAAGGGAAACGCTTCCAGCTGGAAAAGTTTTCTGGTGATTTGAGAGAAAACGCATCCATCTAGAAGTGTTTTTTGGGCAACACGCTGAAAACCCTTCCAACTAGAAATGTTTTTATAAGCGTTTTCGTAAAATTAATCTATTTTCGTAATTTTTTCAAAATATTATTTATTTTGATAATTTTTTAAAAGGAAAAGTATGCATCACACTAGGTTTCTTTTCTTCGGTTTTTGTGAAACTTAAACCCGTAATCTTTTTCTTACAGTTATTCAATACAAAGAGTGTACGAAAAGCATAACTAGAATGTGAGATGTGACTAAAACTGTAATATAAAGATAAAAATTGGAATTAAAATGGAAAAAAAAGTGACCATAACAGAGACAAGACAGCTTGGGCGTATATTCAAGCGAAAAAGCAACTTATTATTCGACGGGCATGGGCGGCATGAGTCTAATCTCCAATGGTTCGTACAATCAACTCCAAAGACACCCATATATTCGACCAGATCCCAATGGGACCCCTCAGTTCACCCTCTTGATTTCACTAATTAAATTTTATTTTTCTTATCATTTTAAGTATAAAAATTGGGAATTCCACCTTATAGGCTTCTTGGGAGGTTAATTTTTGAGTATATGCCCTTTTTTTTATAAAATTAAAAATATTAGTCTGCTTTTTATTTATTTTGTTTCAAATTTTTTATTTTTAATTAATATTTTAATATATTAGCTCTTTTAGTTAGATTATTACATAATAGTGATTTCATTTTTGAGTTTTAAGTTTGATTCCTCTTATAAGTATTTTAATATGTATTTTTATTTCATGTTTAAAGTTTTTTTATATTTTTAATTAATGTTTATAATTAATAAATATATTATTTTCAATTTTTTTAAATTAGTAACTCTTTTATTTATAAAATCAAATAATAAATATGTAATTATTTTTTAAAAACATCAACTAATTCTTTTGATATATTTTTCTTTATATATAAAATTTATATGTCAAATATTTATTTTCTCCACCTATATTGTGGGTATGGTGATTTCTAATATGGAAAGAAAAATAAAATTACACATATAAAAATTATATTTACTAAAATAATGATATTTGAAATAATTATTTAATTTTCTAAATAAAAAAGTTATTCATTAAAAAGTTGTAATAAAAATAAAAAACTTGAAAAAAATATATTTATTAATTATAAACATTAAATAAAAATAAAAAAACTTGAAACAACATGAAATAAAAAATACATATTAAAATGCTTTTAAGAAAATTTGAATCTAGGACTTAAAGATGAAATCACAATTATCTAACCATCTAACCAAAAAAGCTAATGAGTTAAAAATATTAATTAAATAATAATAATAATAAGCTTCAAACAACATGAAATAAAAAATACAAATGTGAGTAGGAAAAGAATCAAACAAATGTAAGTAGGAAAAAAAATCAAACCTGAGACTCAATGACAAAAGCATTAACATTTAACCATTTGATCAAGTGAACTAAATTGTCAATTTTTAATAAAAATACGCACTCTTAAATGTGGTTTTACTTTCTCTCTTTGAAAGCAACCTATAAATAAATATAAAAAAATGACCTAATTTCTTAAATTTTATAGAAATACAGCATATACCCATAAATTAACATTTGTTGGGATTACAAAAGAGTAATAAAAAAATTTTGAATTTTGTTTTAAGTAATAAATATATCTATAATTTAATTATTACCAATCATTATAAATTAAATAATTAACCAAAATAAATATGAAAGAAACCTTAAATTTTATTATTTGATTTTTAAAATAATTAACAATTGAATTTATATGGCATTAGAGTTCTATGTTCAAAATTTAACTTTGACTTTCCCTTTCAGCATTTCTTCATGCAATGGCTGATTGCTAATGTTGTTTGAATTAAACCAGTTAAATTAGAAATTAGTTGGAATATCAGTTTAGAAAGATACTTTAAATCGGTTAATTTGAGAATCGGTATGGACTAATTAAATCTAGAAAAAAATCGGTTGAACCGAATTTTAAAATTTTTTAGTATTTTTTTTAAAAAATTAATAATTTTTAATTGAATTAATTGAACTGATCAAACCAATTAAACTAATGAACTAACAATATAACCAATTCAATTTTAAAAAATAAATTCTTATTGCTTGTGCAACTTGTATGTTTTTTTTTTTACACATCATTCATTTAATCATGAATAAATGTGTTGAATATTTTTAGGGGATGGTTAAACATTCATAAAATCTTGTCCAAAAATAGTCTAAATTTGTTAAAATTATGTATGTGCCTTTATGGACGGAATTGGTGGCTCATTTGCTATTTCTCTTCAATTTTTTTCCTACCATAATGTAATTAATGGAGACTGCAATTGTTCTTAATTAACTCCTATTTTTAAGATATATTATTACACATGTAAGCACTTATGTTACGAGGTTAGACTTTCAGTCTAGCAATTCATGACAGTTGGTATTCGAGCTTAGATTGTGAAGGCCCCATTCGAGATGTCGAAAGAAGTTGTCGATTAGATTGAACCAATAGAGACCCAAGGGAGGACTAGGAAAGTAAGTTGTTTGAGGGGCATGTTGTTGGGTTTGAAGGAATGAGTGGTCAATCTCGAGGAGTCCATGGGGGATGTGAAGGACATTATTGAGATGATCGAGGGACGCAATGCGGAGTTGGACTCGAATGAAGAGCAACCCAAAGAAGTCGTGTTGGAGTCTCTTGGTTCTAATGTGAAAGAGATGTGAGAGATGGTCAATTCCATTGTGGGTAAGCTCACGGAAAGAGATGATGCTTTTAAGGCCATGGCGATGACTTTGAAGGAGGAAACATTGGTCGTGATAAGGGCTTTGATTTGCTATAATTCAGTGTAGCAGATTAAACTAAAATTTGTACTTTACGAGCTTGAAAATAAGCATTATCATTAGGTTTTAATTATGTTTTATTAAGTTTAATTAATTCAATAAAATGTGTAAATTTAGTCTTTTATTGGGGGCTAAATGTGGCCAAAGGGTGAGCCAATGAACTTTGTAAGTGAGTAGGAGAACATTAGAAGGCATGCTAAATCGATGCTAGTCACTATGTCGTAACACAGAGGGTTCGATGTCGCAACATAGGGAGTAGAATAGAGGAATTCCGACACTGCCTTCAATGTCGCTACACAGCCTAAGGGTGTCGTGACATACCCCTGAAGACATCTCAAAGAAAAGTATACTAACTTCTATATCGTGACACAGGTTCTGATGTGTAGCGACATCAACTCTGGATGGGAATTAATACAAGTCAGGGGGCGTTTTGGTCTATACAATCTAACTTAAATCTCGGGAATGTCAGCTAACCTAGGATTAAGGACGAGGGTCACCTCAAATCTATAAATAGGTTCATTTGGCACATGTTATAGACACCAATTACTTGGCTTAGAATCTCTCTTTTAATTTTAGTTTAATTTTTCTTTCCTTAGGTTTTAGATTTATTTTTCACCTTGTTCTTTATTTTATTTTAGGAGATCTAATTTGTGGATGCGATCAAACCTTGTGGATTCACTTTTATTGATAATACAAATCAGGGTTTTTCTTAAACTCTATACTTTCAATTCATTTATCATGTATACGCTTTATATCAATTCTATACTATTTATGAAAACCATGATGAACTAACCTCTCTATGGGGGATTAGTGAGTGGAGGTATGATCTACTAACTATTTTGTAGGGTTACTCAATAGATCAATTGTTTGAGAAAGGAAGAACCTAAAGCCCTAGGCTTGACGACCCTAGGAAGTTATCAAGATGGGAATTAACCCAAAATTGGCATGGCCTATCTGTGAATACCTTAACCCCAAATCAGACTAGACTGTGAGGTTAGAAGATAAGTAGTCCTTGCTGACTCGTTATTCTAGTGGACATATTGAAAGATCCTGCTAGGATATCGACTAGTTGATTCACGAGGAACCCGAAGCGACAGTTGATGAAGATTACAGAAGTGAGTTAATCACCCCTAATTAAATTTGATTAATTCTACTTTTCAGTTTTTCGATAATTATTTATTTGTTATATTATTGTAAAACACCCTAAAAATCCCTTTTAATTATATTTGCGTAATATAATCTATTTCGAGTACTAATTAGACCTTTTGGTGTTTAGGTTAAAATTGATATATAACTTCTTTTAGGTCAATCCTCGAAGCACTCACCTACTCCGTTGTAACTATATTACAGATTGACCCGTAAACTTGCGGATACCATCTCATTTACATATACCTTTTGTTTCATTATTCACACTCTAGACATTAGTACGTCCAGAGGCGGTCAAGAGACCATTAGAAGGCATGCTAAACTGATACTGGTCACTATGTCGCAACATGGGGAGAAGAATAGTGGAATTTCGAGATTGCATTCAATGTCGTGACACAGGCTAAGGGTGTCGCGACATACCCTTGATGACATCCAAAAGAAAAGTATACTGACTTCTATGTCGCATCACAGGTCCTAATGTGTCGCAACATCGACTTTGGACGGGAATTAATACGAGCCAGGGGTATTTTGGCTCGTACAATGAAACTTAAAACTAATATAGTGTTGAAGGCGACAACCACCTCAAATCTATAAATAGGCTCATTTGGCACATGTAATGGACACCAATTACTTAGTTTAGAATCTCTCTTTTAATTTTAGTTTAAGTTTTTCTTTCCCGAGGTTTTAGATTTATTTTTTAGTTTGTTCTTTGTTTTATTTTGGGAGATCTAATTTGTGGATGCGATTAAACCTTTTAGATTCGCTTTCATTCATAAGACAAATCAAGCTTGTTCTAAAACTCTATACTTTTGATTCATTTATCATGTTTACGGTTTATATTGATTTTATACTATTTACAAAAACCATGAGGAACTAATCCATTTATGGGGGATTAATGAGTGAAGGTATGATCTATTAACTGTTTTGTAGGGTTAATCAACGGATCAGCTGTTTTGGAAAGGAAGAACCTAAAACCCTAGGCTTGATAACCCTAGGAAGATATCAAGGTGGGGATTAACCCAAAATTCGTATGGTCTATCCATGAATACCTTAACCCCAAACCGATCTGGACTGTAAGGTCAGATGATAAGTAGTCCTAGCTAACTCATTATTCTAGTGGATGTATTGAAAGATCCTACTAGAATATCGGCTAGTTAATTGACGAGTAACCCGAAGTGATAGTTGATGAAGATTACCGAAGTGAGCTAATCACTCATAATCAGATTTGATTAATTCTACTTTTCAATTTCTCGATACTTATTTATTTTTTATATTTTTATTATTATAAAAAATTATAAAAATTCCTTTTATTTATATTTACGTAATATAACCTATTTTAAATACTAATTAGATCTTTTGGTGTTTAGGTTGATATTAATCTAGCACTAGCCTCCTTTAGGTACGATCCTCGGAGTACTCACCTACTCCGTTGTAACTACATTACAACTGGACTTGTATACTTGCGGATATCGCCTCACTTCTATATTTCTTTTGTTGCAGTATTCACACTTTGGATGTTAGTATGTCCGAAAGTGGTCAGGCTTTAAGCACAAGGGTTGAGGAGCTCATGAGGGAGCTTGCTTTGTGTCGATCTGTCGTGGGTAAAAGAGTGTTGGTGCGAGACTCAACTATGATACGAATGTGCCCAAACCGAAAAAGTTTAAGGGGGCAAGGTCTACAAATGAAGTGGTCAACTTCTTGTGAGAGATGGAACAATACTTTTGTGCCATGGGCATTAAAGATGATGATGCTAAGGTAACATATTTTACTGCTTTGCTCTTTTATGGTGGAGGCGTAGGTCCACTGGTGAAAAGTGTGGTCAGGCTGCAATTGGAACTTAAGAGGAGTTCTAAAATGAGTTCAAAGAGCAGTTTTACCCTCAATATGCTGAGAAGGAGGCTCAATCTAAGTTGCATTGATTCTCATAATTAGGCACAATCTGGGAGTATGCGAATGAGTTCGACGAGTTGAGGCTTCAAACCACCAACCTGAGTGAGGATGAGGCATTCTTCTATTTTATGGATGGGTTAAAGTCGTGGGTTAAACAGAAATTAGAATGTTGAGAGGTTCAATAACTGTCAAAAGCCATGATTGTAGCTGAGTCTTTGATCGAACTTGTTTCGAGGAAAGATAAGTTAAAGTCTTCTAAGCCTAATTGGAAAGGCAACGGTAGGAGAGACCATGAGGAAGATGAAGAGGGACACAACAATGATGACAATGACAACAGTGGTAATAAGAAACCATGAAATGTGAAGTGGAGACCCAACAACCTAAAAGAGAAGGGGAGCGAGGTAAAATGCTATCTTTGTCAAAGACCGTATGTGGTAAGGTATTGTTCGAAGTGATCCATGTTTTTAAGGGATGATGAGCTATAAAAAGTGCCCATGAAGCTTAGTTCAATCGCGAGTAGAGTTGAAGCCAATAGGTCCAATGAGAGTGAGAAGAAGCCAGTGAAGTGCTTCTTTTGTAGTAGTCCTCATAGGATGCGAAATTGTCCAGAATGAGTTAAGCCATCCGTGACCAATAAATGGAGGAAGCAGAGTCTAATGAGAGGTAGGCATCAAAGCTTAATTCAAGGATACTCACTCATGCGAAGAAGAATAACATGGAGGTACGTTGATTCGGGAGCATCAAACTTATTCATATCAAAAATTTGGTCTCTCGTTTAGAAAATTGAATAAGATCAAGATGATAAATTTTGAGAAAGCCCTAACCGTGGGAGTGGCTTGAGGAGTGGAGCTACAAATTGATGAATAGAAGGGCAAGGAAGATTTTGAGGTAATCCAGTTAGACAATTATGATTTTCTGCTTGACTTAAACTTCTTTGATAGTATTAAGGCGGTTCTTTTTCCTTTTTTTGATCAAATTCATATCGTTGATGGCCCGTTGTCGCAAATTGTTGTGTCGGTAAATTAAGATATGAAGATTGAGATCAAGGTGTGATTGACAATCCAGCTAGTCAATGATGTTTCATATGGGAGGAACATTGATTCAATAGATCGCAGTGTTACGAAATCCCCTTCGAAAATTCTTGTGGAGCATGAAATCAATGGGAAGCTTGTTGAGCTATCAGTGGAGTTACCACCTAAGGGAAATGTGGGCTGTACATCAAACCTTGGGGGTAAAGTGGTGATGCAAACTAGACAGTCGGGACGAGTAAATGCTGTAAAGTAAATTTCGAACACTTTGGTAGTCTTTTGCATTCTGACTTGTTGGCTTGGTGAGAACATATGGGCTCTTTTAGAGTTTTGAAGTGGGAAAGTTAAGGGGCGTACAGACCGGAGCTGTTGGGAAAACTCAAGATCAACCAGTGTTCAACGTAGGTATAGGAAGCCCAGTTGTGTAGAATAAAAAAATTCTGATCGAGGCAAGTCACAATGTGGGTAAGTGAAAGTGGTGACTTCTTGCGAACGAGATGTATGAACGTGTGAAATGATTTGAGTTAAGAGGTGACAGAATCTGAGGCGAATGTTCCAAGGGTCAGGACTACCTGACAGTGAGACTAGTGGGGAAAGAGCTAAGGTGACGAGTAAGTTTCGAGGCAAATCAAGTCAGTGTCATTCCGAGAGCACAACGAGGGTGTTATGAGAATGGGTGAGGGAGAATGTAATAGACCATTTGACCTACGAGAACTAGCCTGATTCAAAGAACTAATGAAGAAGCCTGTATATTTGAAGTCGGGCTGCCTAATGAAATAGATCTGGAAAATTAGACTACCTTGGTAAAGAGGGAAACTAATCTGAGAAGATTGGGGAGAATAATATCTGATAAGCTTAGATTTTATTTGATTGTATACATATTTTAAATCCCTTAATTTTGGGGATAGACTTCATCTTGTCCATCGATGTAAATTTAGCTAGACCGTTGGATTTGGGGAGCTCAACTATAAATAGAGAGCCTCCCCCTTAGTTGTAAATCATCCATTGTATCATAAATTCTTAGAGTAATAGAATTATTTGAGAGCATTTACTCAAACACCTCTCGTGCATTATTTTTGGTGGTTATTCAGTTCTTTTGAGTATTCTTTTGGCTTGAGTTGCTTCTGCTAAATAAATTGGTGCCTTGGAGGAATTCTGTAAGAATCCTCACTTTGTGGAGTTAGACTGACTTAGACATATTTGAGTCGAATGATTCGTCTAAGGCCACATGGATTGAAAGACTAAAAGTCTAGCCCTGTGACACTTGAACATTCTCTATTTTCAAATTTCATCATAGTCTAAATTCTCCCTTTTTTTTTTGAGGTGAATTCAAAAAAAAAATTAGGTGTCAAAATTGAATTATAAATTTTTAAATGTTAAATATAAATTTTATCTTGAATTAATTTATAATTTTATCATTTTTGAAGAGGCTAAATAATATATTTTTAATTTTTTGAGTGGGACAAAGCATAACTTTCTCCTATGTTAATTTATAATTTATAATTTTTTGAGAAGGGCTAGAATTCTAATTTCCATTATATTCACCCCTACAATCTTCTCTATGAAAAGAAAATCCAAACAAAAAACAAAATTTAAATAGAAGCGAAGGAGAAGGATCTCATTCCATGAGCGATTACAACATGAACCATGATGTAAAACAAACTTTGAATAAATTGTTTGAAATATCAGATAAAGTTAGTTTAATGGACTAAGAAGGAAGCTATGATTTAAAGAGATGGTTGACTCTTTGAATGTGGGTACTGATTTACCACAATTCACTGTGGCAAATTGCAGTCTTTTCGGCACTTAACGAGATTTCTTTCTAGCCATTTTATATATATTTATTGCATTTTTAGTTTTATTAGTTTAGATCTATTTTATTTCCAAATAAGCCTTTTTTACGCGTTTTTTGGTGTTTTAATAACTCATGAGGTCAACTCGGGGCTCAAGAATGACTAATAGTGTATTTGAGTGTGTATGGTATCAATTCAGGCCCAAGAATACATGGGACGATGCCAGTTTCACGGCACCAGTATGCAGCATCACAACACTGAACATCAAAGCATCTAAGGGTGAAAAAGGGCCAATGTCGCAATGTGGGACCTTGATGTCGTGACACCGTGATGATTTTATGGAAATATGCGATTGTTTTCCTTGGAAGACAATTTTGGATTATTTCCTTAATTTGACCCTAAGCATTTAATAGTATATTGTATTAATTAGAATCAAAGTGTATCTAGGGTTGTGTGGGCACCAAGCAACATTTAGCTTATATAAGTCACCTTATAGTCTCTTGAGATGGGGTTAGATGTTTTAGACCTAAACAGTTTATTTAGTTTACTTTGTAGTTTTATTTTATGTTTGCTTAGTCAGGATTTTCCTTGTTCCAATGTGAAGACATTTGCAAATAGAGATTGTTCCAGAACCGCGCTTTAATTATTTATCAATGAGCAATTTCCTTATCTCTTTATTTTATTTTGTTATTTATATTTTGTTAGCCTATCAACTAATGTTTGTATGAATATTGAAATAAATTATTGTGCTTTATTTTATATCTTGCATGTTTCGTTTATGAATCTGATTTATTAATTAAGTAATTATTTACTTAAAATTAGGTGTTTATTCAAGAATACTTAGTATATTAGGGAGTGACGGCCCTAACAAAATATCAAGATAGGTGAGATCGAAAGGGGGTAGTCTGTCAAGTATAACTTGTGCCAAATGGTAAGACGAATAGGGTATTCGTATGCCTAGGAAGAGATCAAGAGGGTGGCTTAGGTGGTAATCCTTAGTGAATATGAGACTGAGAAGGTATTCATAGCTAAGGGTGGTGAACAAATCAATTTAAGGTAATTAATGACTTAGCTAATAATTAGGGATTTAATCCATTATAGATCTTGCATTGTTAACACTAGGAATAATAAATTCCATTAGCTTAGTTTAGGTTAATTAATTTAACTAGTTTAATTAATACTTTAATTTGGATTCGCACTAGTAATTCAGAACTCAATTAGATTAGTACTTATTTTCTATAATTATTTTAATGATAAATTTCTCCAATCTACAATCCCTTAGGTACGATCCTTGGAGTACGATCCTCGGAGTACTTCTCGGTGTTCTATTGTAACACAAATCTATATTACAATTTGACATGTATGCTTATAGATACCACACTTAATTATTTATATTTTTATTTGCATTATTTTTATTCTAAATGTTCGCTCGTTTGGAGGTGGTCAGGTATAAGATGTTATTAGTTTCAACACAACTTATCTTGTGAATGGGTATAAGATATCATTTGTTTCGTTTATGGAAGTTAATCACCATGGTTAATCTTCCTTGGATGTGTTTCTAGTTTCATGTGAAGATGTAGGAAGATTTAGGTGGTTGTTTTCAACATTATGCTTTGTTATAAGAGATGTTTGCCCTCATTGCATTTTGGAAGACTATTGCTAAAGTATAAGTGTAACAATCGATAAGGTAATGTCTGTCGCAACTTGTAGATTCTGCATATAGCATATCTACACTAAGTTTTCAGCAAAATTAAAGGCTATTTATGTCACACCCAATTTTTGCTAAAACTTCTAGATTTTAAAGAGAGTTCGGAGTTAGTTGAATAAAATGGTAAGTTGGTGGGGTCTAATGAGAAATTTGGAAATTTTAGTGGTTGATTGGCAATTAGTTGAGTTTCAATTCTGGTTTGGTTAAGATGAAATCGGTTGGTTCCATAGTGGGAGACACAATGATTTTCGGTGGATGGCGAAATGAGGTTTGGAGACCGTGCAAAAAGAGTTATATATTTGGGTGAGAAGCCTTATTCTGCAGAACAAAAATTCTTCCTAGTATCATTGTAATTTCTCATTTGCATCATCTTCTTCGGTTGCTCCGAAGAAGAGAAAGTTAAGAAGAGCATTGTATGGGGCAGTGATCATTGGATTTGAAATCTAGAAGTAAAAAATCTGAGGAACTGGTAAGTCTTCCAATCTTCCTATACTCGTGAAATTTGAAAAAGAAAAGTAAGATTTCTGAAATCTTTAATAAAGCTCCTTCATAAGACTAGGTTCTTGGTTTCTGAATTAATTTCCCTTGGTTTAACTAGTGTACGGGTTGTCATGCTTACCTATTAGGAAAAGAAGGCCCTGGCATTGGATTAGCTAAGCTTGCAAGGATGAAGGATTTAAGGTGATTTTTCATACTATACTTTTGGTGATTGATGGATGAGTGTTACTTTTGTGACCTGTCTCTACATCTACTGTATTCTGTTTGAAACCTATGGTAGTACATGATTTCGGTGAATAAGTATGACATGCGTGTTTAGGGTTGTATAGTTCATAAAAGTTTGGAAGTGTGTTTTGTAGGATAGAAATGTATATTGATGTATCAAAGTGTGGCGTGCTTCCTAATGTGAAAGTATTTGAAATGTTATGCATGAAATACATCTTTTTAATATGCGAAGTAGGGAGGGAGTTACCTTGATGGGGTAGATAAAGATAAGGAAAATTGACATAAATGAGGAATGTGTGGATTGTTATGGGATTCAATGGAGTTTGGTGACATTGCACGATGATTATCGACTGGTTCTTAAGGGCGACATCATGATGATGGTATTCAACTAATCCTTCGAGGCAACACCGTGATAATGATATATATGTCCTTTAGGGCATCACGGTTAAAACGATATATAGGTCTTTTAGGGCGACACCATTTAAACAATATATAGATTCTTTAGGGCAGTAAGCCGAAAAGGGTTATTGATAGAATCAAAAGTCCATGGGTAGCCATGGCATGATGTAATGGTGAATAGGTGCAACCTATGGTTGAATTGAGTCCATCAGGGAAGTGAATGGAAGAGCCTATCAAGACATAAGAAGGAAAGTCAGTGTTTGACTCGCGTGGCGCGTAGTCCGACACAATGTTGTTGGCGCGTCTAAGGACACTAGCAAGTATGTTAATGAGATGAACCGCCAAAATGCAAAGGTAAGAGAAATTGGTAGAATTTTTTAAATGTGATAGATGTCAAAAGAAGGGTATTTCTTTCAAAGTACATAAGTATCCATCATCATGAGTCTGCCAGTGTTTGGCGAGTAAACTAGCATTTGGTGTGACAAAGTGAGTCAATGAGGCAAATTTTTATCCTAAGAATCTGTGGGTAAAGAGGCCGCTAGGATCACGAAAAGCCCGCCAAGGACCCTTTTAGAAGGGGTGTCCGCCATGAATTATCTTAAGTGGAGAGTCCGCTAGGGATTTACAAAGGAGAAGATGCCGGCCAGGGTTATCTAGCACGAGAAAGTCCACCTTGGACTATCAAATATAAAAGTTCGCTAGGGACAATCTAAGAAAGAGGTAGCCACCATGAACTATCTGTTAATGGGAGTTCCTGGTAATTGGTCTGAAGTGGGAAAAGTCCCATAAGACTATCTTATAAGTGTAAGTCCGCAAAAAATGGGGCATTTAATCATTAGCCAGATCTCATATTCCAGGCCATGAATGAGGGTTTAATTAAATAGATTTCCTTACAAGGAGAGTTCCATACAACAGGTTAAGCCCTGAGAAGGTAATTGTCGGGGTAATGTAACAAGTCCATAATAAGTCAATAGGGAATAGGAGAGGATAAGGTAATAATCTACATTTGTGGGGAGATATCTGTTAATCCACCAATAGTAATTACGAATTCATATAATCGCGTACTTGATCATCTTAAAAGAGTCAAACCAGGAAAAGGTAAATTGGGAATTTAAGATGAAGCGAGACAGGGCTGAGTCCTAGAAGAAATTGTTATTGGAAGAGCATGCCTATGTCTTAAACAGAGGATATGTCCACCATTAGTTGGCTCAGAGAATGCAATACATCAGCTACACCAAAAAGTTTGCAGAACCTCTTAAGATACTGAGGGAGTTTTAAATGTTGTGCTTTTATTTCTATTCCTGAAAAGATATAGAGTTTTTAAGAATACTGATGTACACAATTTAACTAAGTTCACCTAAACTTTTATGAGTTTTACCTTGAATGTAGGCTTAAGGACAGACTCAAAGCTTGTGAAGAGGCTAAGCTAGACACCGCCAGGCTCGCGTGAACAACATTGTAACCGTATCATGCATATAGTGGGCACCCCTAGAGGCCATGACTCAGAGATTAATTTAGTGTATTTGTATTAAAGTCTTACTTTAATATTTGTAAATAATTGTTGGGTTTACAAGGTAGAAAGTTTGTAAGAACTTAGTGCTTGTATGATAAGGGATAAAATAGAAGTTTAAATTTTGAAATTTGATGTAAATTCTGAAATTTCATAAGAGTAATTAGTAGCTATGTATGTATAAGTTGGTATTATCTAATTCTATAAGCAAATAAAATTAAATTAACTTGTTACAACTTAGTGGTAATTTGGGTTAAGTGTGACACTTGATACTCAAACTCGACGATCGGGTCGAGAAAAAGGGTGTTACAGCTTATGACTATAAGGTAGTGAAAAAGATTCTTAAGTTGACTATCCAAAAAAGCTCGATAATACCAATAAGAGGTAAAGTAGTGTTTAAAAAATCTCCAAAATGTTAGGAAGATGGAAATAAATGGATACAAGTATCTATAACGATCCAACCTTAATTGCATACCTCCCCTACCTTAGCTTCTCTTGCTAAGAATTTTTCTAATTCTTTCTTTCAAGGAAAATGAGTAACATTTGCGATCTTCCTATCTTTTAAAGGCTAAGATAGAACCACTAATTCCAGCTTAATATTTTAAACCCAAAATCTTAAGACAACTCTCATAAATAAAACAATGATTGGCAGGCAAAGGTTCACCTCTTTTATAGGGTGTTTTTACAAGTTAAAGATTGCTCAATTGCAAATAAACACTTCGATGAAGAAATTAAACTAAACCTAATAAATGCCTAAGTAAAAGGTATGAAGACAAGAAGAATGAAAGAATGAATCTTGAAATCTAAGCTATTGATCTTTGAAACTTGTTCTCTTGTCATATTTTGTGATGACCCGATTTCCAAAGGTATCAAAATTGCCATTTCGGGACCTCATTTCTGTATACTAAGTTCGTAAATATTAAATAAGGATATTTACGGAGTTATTATATAGATTAATTAAAATTTGGATGGTCAATTTAGCCGAAATTGTAGTTAATTAGGGCCTAAAGACTAAATCATAAAGTCCAAATTTAATTAGAAAATAGCTTGAGAACTTAAATTTCAATTAACAAAAGGTCCAAAACAACATTTAGACTATGCCAAAGTAAGTGTTAGTGGATGGTATGATTATATGGCCATTAACTTAATTGAATTAAGATTTGTTTAACTAAAATATGGTTAATTAAGTTAGTTAAGTTAATTAGCAAATTAACCCTACTATATAAGTAGAAAATTTGGTGGAAAGAGAGATAAAACTCTTCCTTTCCAACCGAATTGTAAGAAAAGAATAAATGTTGACGCTATTCTTAGGGTTTTCAAAACTTTTAGTCCTTAATTCATGTAAGTCATTATCCATTTCTCTTTGATTTTTATAGACTTTCTTTTAATCTTGGAAGCTTGATTAAGCTAACCCAAAGATCAATTGGATCGATTGGTGAAGTTTTTATGAGATTTCATTGTTGAGAATTAAATGATTTAGGTGTTAAATTGATAAAAATTAAGCTTAGATTAAGAAAATGACTAAATTGTAAAGCTAAATTGTTTGTTTCGTACATTAGAGACCAAATTTAATAAAATGAAAAATTGACATGAAATTTTAGTAGGAATAAGAAATAGGAGGTTCCAAACGAGTAATTGTGAAATCAAAATTTCAATACAAAGCTTTAGATTGAAAGTTATGTTTGTCTCGGGTTTAGGGACTAAATTGAATAAATTGTAAAATATGTTTGATATTGTTATTGGTTCTGATTTGAATGAAATTTGATAATATTATATATTTTATGATTTTATTTAGCTAACGTTAACTCAGGACCTTCAAGAGGGAAAGGGAAATCAAAAGTCGTCTACAAGTAGCTCGAAATTTTAGTTTGTATTTCTGTGAAAGATAGGTTGGCACTAAATTATTCTAGAAGAATGAGGGTGTCCACCTCTAGGTTATGAAGAGGATTATAAAAGGGAAGTGAAATATTCAGAGTTTACCTCAAAGAGTAGGCAAGAAGAAATTTCGAGGGCAAAATTTTCATTAAAGATGGGGGAGTTGTCACACCTAGATAACTTTAAATATTCTAATTTAGAAGAATTTTGGGACTTAATTGAACAAAGTAGAGAGTTGGCTGACTCTACGAGAAATTTTGGGAAAAATTGTGAACTGTTGAGTAAATAGTTAAGTTCTAAGTCTGGTTTGCTTAGGATGGAATCAGCTGGTTCCATAGTGGGAGAGATAATGATTTCTAGTGATTGGCTAAAGGGTTTGGGAGACCGTGTAGAGGAGATATATATATATAGGTGAAAGAGGACATTCGAGAAAAGAAGAAAAAAATCCTCTTTGATTTTGACTGTAAAATTTCTTTCTACTTGTTTTGTCTTCTTTGGTTGCTCTGGAGAAGAAGAGAGCTTAGGAGAGCTCTGCATGGAGTAGAAGTTGTGAGAATTAGTGTCTGAAAGTAGAGAGATTTTGAAACTGGTAAGCTTCTAATAAGTAAATTTTGGGTTAAGATTTGTGTGACTTCAACATAATTGATTTATGCAATTATCATGCTTAGCTGCTAGGACGAAGGAGGCTTTGGCTTGGGGACAGGCTAAGCTAACAAGGAGAAAAGATTTAAAGTGGCTTTCTGGACTCCACTTTTGGGTGATTGATGATGTTATATCGTTTTCTTGAGTTATAGCTATGTTTGTTCTGAGTCATGACTAGAACTATGGTTGTGCATGGGTATGGATAATTAATGATATTGGTTGTGTATGACACATAGATAAATGGTGTATTTTTTATGACAATACTTAAGCAAAAAAGAGAAATGAACAAAAATACTTTTTATTATTGTGTGAGGAGTATAGAGGGATTTTATCTTGACGGGGTAGATAAAGTTAGGATTGGTGATATGGAGAATTGGGCAGATGGTTTTGAGAAATGGAATTTTTGTTTATCACAATTTGGAATTGCAATGTGCAAATAGTGATGTGTGAAGCTCTGGGCCATGCGGAAGGGACACTACAGTGTTTAAGCATCAAGGTTATATCTGACATCGAAAGATATTGACTAGCTCGCTAGAGCGACATTAGGATGATGGTCTATTGATACTATAGAGCGACACTGCAATGGCTGTAAGGTCCTTTGGGGTGACACTGTGGAAACTATTATTAGATCCTTAGGGAAACACCTCAAAGAGGTTTAAGGTGTAAGACCATAGCTTGACTAGGGCAATCAATGGAGTCCACCAGGACATTAAACATAGGGATTAAGGTGTATGACTACACAACAATGCTGAGTCTAAATTCACAATTTATATATCAATACACAACACAATTCATAAAACTTATGAGCACACAATAATACTATTAACTATTCAAGAAATATTAATTTTATACTCAAGGTCATATAAACATAAAGATATACTAACAGTGGCTCAACTAGATAGGTACATGCCAAACTATTCAAAAAAGCAAATATACCAACAATGCTGAGTCCGAGATCTTCTTTGGATGCTGAAGTCGAAATTTAGGATCTTGAATATATCCTAACCTTCGCACAGAAAAAAAATCGTACGCTGAGTAATCAACTTAGTGGTATTTCTCCAAATTTAATATCAACACAAATAAGTTAATTAAAATACTCAATAATTACACCTATGCAAAACATCCTACTAAGTACATCATTTATACAACTTCAGTCCATTTAAGTAAGTTCTATAACTAGTTCAAGCGTATAACATGTTAGCATATTATATCACAAATCGAGTCGATTAATTCGTCCCAATTTCATACCAACCTTCTAGATCATAACTTGCTATGTATAATCTTTCACAACCCAAATCACCGGGTCTTGTCTTACTTCACATTTCACTTAGAAAAAATTAAAAACAGTTGGCAGGTACTCCTTACTTAAAACATATTTATGATCATTTTATTTAAAGACTCAATATAAAAAAAGAAAAGTATTTAAAAATTAAAGTAATACGTCAGACTTGTTACAATTTATTATAACGCAAAAGTTTGCTAAAGACAGAATCTTTAAGTGTAATCCTACAATTCGCCATATTCCCAAATAGTTTACTGTATGAATAATAATCCGGTTCCCCACTTTCTTGGAGTAATCCTGGTTGTCGTCCCTCCTTGCACATTCACTCTTACCACAATACCTGAAACATAAATATAACACTTGTAAGTTACACAAACTTAGTGAGCTTTAATATAGAATACCTTGGCAGATACAATTATAATATCGCCTGTGTGCTTGTACACCAATTTCCATACTTAACCTATCATTCCTGTTTTGGGCAGCCACTTTCTGAATATTTGGACATCCACTTATATGCCAACAGTCATACTTAACGTATCATCTTTCACTTCACATTCTTGGCTGATTTCAAATCTTACTAGACAATATTCCACAATCATTTTCTCGTATAACCCCGAAGATACTTCCCGAAGGGATACCTTTACAGAGTTCACTTCTTACGATTTTTCTTTTCATACCAACACTTAACATTTTCCCATAATAATTTTTCATAGATACTATTCACGGGCGGATACTTACTATATAAATTCATGTTTGATGGATTCCTAGGCTGATTTTATTACTATTAGTATACCAAACAAATAGTAACCTAATTCAAACCCAACACCTTTTATATTGGTAATGAACTATCCAGATCATTTAAAAGGATCCCATGCATCTTTGTTACAGAACACAAGAAAACCAAAAATGACAAGCAACTCAGATTCCATAAGATTCCAGAAGGAGACATGAGACTATTCAAATTTGGCGGATACCCGATGACATAGATTTCAACTCTATTTAGCGCTGGTGAATTCAACCGATGAATACTTATATCTTTCATAAATACGAATACACCCATTTTCTAAATTGACAGATTACTATGGCAAATACCCTCATTAACAATACAAATACATATTTTCTTCTAGGGACTTTCCTTAAAACTCATTCAAATACATCACTGAACTAATCAAACTAATTTAACTTTATATGTACAATATCTTAATCATAGAGTATTCATATTCTACGAAGCCGAGTATTCATATTCTACCACACATTCATCATCGAAAACACTAATGAAGCAAAACAAAATTTTTCCACAAAGGCCATACAAAATATGCCATAACGTCTTAGCAAATCACCACACAGGCAATGCACAAAATCTCGTCTTTACTGTCCCAGTGGACTTTTATAGAAGCTGCCATGGGTTTCTCCCTTATGGACTTATATGTATTTTTATGTTGTGATCTACTAGTTTGGTTTACATATTATCGAAGGCATCACCATGAATATTTATATTTTCAAATCATGACATGGGTCTCAGTTTCATGGTCTTACACATATTTCCGTATCATGATCTGCCACTATGATTAGCAATATAACTGTCCTAGTAGAGGCATAATAAAGGGACATTTTAGTCATCATTCTCTTACTTAGATTTATTTACATACCTAACCAATTTATACTTTCATATATCAGGCTTTTCCTGCATGCTTACTATTCAACTTTCTATTTATACATTACTTCATACATATCATCCTCGCACATATATCATCTTTACTATACTTCATACACTACTTCATACACTTACCCGTTATCAAAGATATCATTATGATTTATATATATACCTTTATTTGAACAGTTCATATACAACAGTCAGAGTAAAGACTCACATGGTACTCACCTTAACTGTAGCTCAAAGCTCAAGACTTGGACATCTATCTCGACCTAGTAGCAACAACTGCTTAAAGAACATAGATTCACCATTAAAATCAATTTACATATAAACTGCTAGCATCTCAATCATAGATAACCCCCATGCAAGGCCTTGTACTTATAACTTTCTGTTCATATAACTCTTAACAACCTTACTCTTTCAAAAACTTAGCATGCAGAACTATAATACTTACTAGGAGGTGGAACAACCATTGATTAAATCATGAACCTTAGCTTCCAGGTTAATGAGGAAAAGATACGATTAGATTTAAGAAAAGAACAAAAATAGAGGGTAATCTTTAAGGAAGAAGAAACTTCCTCACAAACCCTTATCATACATATAACCTCAATTCCCTTTAATGGAACTTGACAAGTGTCAACTGTAATCTATAGTTATCCTTTATTTGGCCTACAATAACCAGAAGTATTGTAAATGAGCGTCTTGGCTGTAAGCCCTTTGACTAGTTAATTCAATTGACTCCCAACCAGATCACACTATAAAACCCAATTAGCATAGTACTCAGACAAACTAGGTGTACTATACATTTGGTGGTAACTCTTACCATGTTTACTATTCACTTGGCACATTCTTTTCTTAAATAATAGAATAACCTAAAACCTTTATACACCTCTTCGGCAGGTACTGTACGTAACATTCCAATTCACTAGAAGACTGTAACATGGCGGATTACACTACGCCAATTAGATAACTTCACAACTACACGCCTTATTCTTAGATCTGCCAGACTTGGGGTGTAATGCCCTCAACCTAACTCGATTCACCGAACCTAGATCTCGGGTGTTACTACACATAACTTAGCAAAATTTCAAAACAACCTTCTTGAACTCTTTACTTAAAACATTTTCTTAGTATTTTATTTAAAATCTCATTCTTAAAGAAACTAAGATAAGTCTTTAAAATAATATACTACATCAAACTCGTTACAACTTATTACAACATAACGGTGTACTAAGGACAGACTCACAAGGTGTATTCTTACAACACGCCACTTTACAAAATGTCCATTATATGCATAATATCCTAGATCATCGCTTCCTTGGTGCATTCCTGGCTTGTCTTTCCTGACGAACTCATTCATACAACATAACATGAAACATAAACATAATACTTATAAGTTACACGAACTTACTGAGTTTGAAATTAAATTTACCTTTAAACCTTTCATGTTGGACTCTTCATCCTGATTAGTTAGATTACCATATCTATCTTTAGTTGATACCTTTACAACTTCAGACACACAAATATATACTGATGTGCCATTCACCATACTTAATGAATCATCCTTAACTTACTCATTGGCTAACTTCGTATCTTACTAGACAATACTACCCTCTTCTTCTCAATTTAGAATTCTTGCATCTTTTATCCCAGAATAATTGTTCACAGACATTGTTCACTAGTGGATTGTAACACCTATTACCCGTATTCATCATCGAAACAAAGTAAGAAGTGTTATAAAATGATCTGAAATATATATATATATTTTTTACAAAAATTTTGACATAATTCCTTTTCATAAACATTCAATTCCTCCTGTAAATTCTCGAAACACAATTTCAAACAACTTCAATATTTCAACCAAATACAATTATATGTTCAAACACAATTTATCCATCCACAACATTCTAATTACTTTGTTAATAGTTTAAGGAAACAATTTATCAATTAATATACACCAACATTTTAAACCAAACAATATTTTATACATATATATATATATATAAATTTATACCACATTCATTAAGTCATCTATACATGCCATTTTTCAAAGTATTGGTTGCAAAATACCCAAAAGATGATGATGATAGTGTGGATTATGTTCTGACCCCATCCAATTCCCGAGCTGATTAATATCACTATAAAACAAGGGAAAAATAAAGAAGAGTAAGATTATAGCTTAGTAAGTATGTATGTAATTGACAAATAAATTTCTAGCATGATACCATATATAATATAATTTTTATCACACATAAATCTATTGTCTATTCAATTTCCAGCAAACTGTTTCTCTGCGTCACAGTCACTAAATTATTTTTATCCAGAGCTACGAAACTCCAAATTAAGATCCGTAAATTTTCCCTGAAACTAGACTCATATACCTTCTTACCATAAAATTTTCAGAATCCCCTGTTTCACTACTTGACACTTCTGACGTCTCTTCACTAAAAGTCAGTTATCTCTTAGTACAGAGCTCAAATGATGTTCCCACTTATTTCTTTTGAAAATAGATTCAATAAGAAATTTAATAATGTAAATTGAAAAACATAATTATTATTTTACAATTTTTAGTGATTTTCCAAAGTCAGAACAGAGGATTTCGAAATCATTCAGACCTTGTCTCACTAAAATTCCAATATCTCAAAATATATAACTCCTTTGACCATTATTTCTATTTTATGTGAAAGTAGACTCATTAAGCTTTAATTTCATGTCTTATTCAACAGTAACTCAATTTCTATAATTTTTGGTGATTTTTCAAACTAACATCACTGTCACTGTCCAAATCTATTCTATTCCAACATCCCTCATTCACATAGCACTATAACCATTTATTATATAACACAATACAAGACTGAAATCACTTCAGTCACTCTTTCGCAACTTATCACGTTCCAATCACATACTCATATCTCATTGAACATGTCGGTATAACAACAAATATTTGGGGTTTTTCACACAGTAATACCCATGTTACTTTTATCATTCGATACACGTAGTAGCCTTCACATAGTACTACACACTTGATCAAGTTTTACGGTTCACGTAATAGCCTTCACATAGTACTACACACGTGACCAAAGCTTTTCGATACACATAGTAGCCTTCACTTAGTACTACACATATGACCATCATTTATCGATTCACGTAGTAACCTTCACACAGTACTACACACGTGACCATCATTTATCAATTCACATAGTAGCCTTCACACAGTACTACACACGTGTTCATCGATACCTTATTCAAATCTTTACCATTCCGACAGTTCCACAAAGATTCTTACTTTCCAATAATTTACAATTTCTCCATAGCACATTATAATATCAATCTTTCCACTCAACTCCATAACCAATTTAATAATTCGATTTAAATCACTTCAACCATTACTTGCTATTGGTATATCCATAAACCAAGCTGATTTTAAACAAATTAACTATCAATTTCAAATTTCTAACTTTAATATAACTATTTCATATCCAACCCTTTCGCATATATTGTCACGAAATATAACAAAAATAATTATAACAATGTATTAATTACATACAACTTACCTCGATACAAAATTTAAAGATTTTGGAATTTAATCCCCAATCTTCTCTTTTCCCCGATTAAGGTTGACTTCTCGTCTTTCTTGATCTATAAAAGCAAATTGAGCTTGTTTAGCATTCACATTTATTAAAAGAAGCTTCAACTCAACTTTTGTCAAAATTATGATTTTGTCCCTAAACTTTTCCATAATTACATTTTTGTCCCCAAGCTTGAAAATTAAATTTCACTCCGTATTCTTATGTTTTACAACATGCTGAACACTTTTTTCTTCTATGGCAATATCAAATTCTCACTCTAACATGTACTTATGAACATTAAATATTTTTACCCATTATGTCGATTTACCCATTTTCACTTAAAATCGCTTAGCAAAAGTTGTTTAACATAATTCCTAGCTTCATATTCTACCATAAAACAGAAAAATAAACACATTTCACCTATGGGTATTTTTCCAAATATGAACCCTAACATGAATTAATGGTAGAAATAGCTAAACCGACCTACGAGGATCTCAAAAATGCGAAGAACATTAAAAACGGGGCTAGGATGCACTTACTATGAGCTTGAAAAAGCAAAGAACCCTAGCTATGGTGTCCCTTAAAATTTGGCCGCAACTATGGAGAAGATGACACCTTTTTTCCATATTTTTCCCATTTTATTTCTTTTTATTACCAAATGACTAAAATGCCCTTACTTAAAAAAAATCTATTTCACTAATTCTATGCCCATTTTTGTCCATCAATTAACTAATGGTCTAATTATCACATAAGGACCTCCAATTTAAAGTTTCAGAGCAATTGGACACCTCTAACATATAGAACCCAACTTTTGCACTTTTTACAATTTAATCCTTTTGACTAAATTGAGTGCCCAAAAGTCGAAATTTTCGAACGAAATTTTCACGAAATTTTTCTGTGAAATTGTAGACCATAAAAATATAATAATAATTATATTTTCCCTCGTCAGATTTGTGGTCTCAAAACCACTATTTCGACTAGGCCCAGAATCGGGCTGTTACATGGATACTTACACTTTTGGCGGATTCCCACGTGGAGTTGAATATCATCAGTATACCAGTCAAAACATTTTCTATTACAATACCCAACACAAATCTTGTTACAAAGTACAACAATGCTCAATTTGATAGATGGAGCAAATACCAAATAATTTTAAAGTAGAAACATGATGCTATTCAGATATGGCAGACACCCACAACTCAAATTTCCCAAACCTACATATCACTGACGAAATCAGAATGATGAACACTTGTATATCTCTTATCTTTGAGAATATGTCTCGATTCTAAACTAACAGATGATTATGGTGGTTTACCTCTTTGAACACACAATATTCATTTGTTTACATCATAGAAAATTTCAAACCAAAATAACTCCAGACATATCATATCCTTATCAAAGACTTATCTATCAAGGAACTTCTCAGAATTTATATAGAACTTACCATAAGGGCGATACATAATTCACCACATAAAGTTAGTAGATTACTCTACAAAGGAAAAGTATAGGATACGCCACATAGGCTTAGTAGATTATGCCACAAAGTCCAAATAGAAGCACGCAATAAAGGCCAAAAAAAAAATGAACTACAAAGTTAAACACAATGCCACCCAGACACCCCATGAATTGCCACGTTTGCAATATGAATTTGCCTAAACTCACATTGTGTGAGGTTTACCCATCATCGCCCTGGGACACGTAGAAAACCCCAGTAGATAAATGCAGTGCATCTGCCTTTCTAGAATATGCCATGGCCATGGAATTTCTTCCGAATTATCATACCAAAATTCATGTTTACTGTCCTGACAAACTTTATCGAATACCACCTCGGTGTCAAAACTTAAATTACAAATTTCCCATCACTCCGTTGAACCCCCACTTCTCCAACATTTTCCATCACACCTCATACCTATATCAGATATACACATTCACAAAATCTATACTCATTTTCATAATCAAATCATATCTCTTTAAATATTATTCTCGCATCAACACAATCATGCATACACATACAATTGCTTCATAGAATCATACGCATCCATATACAGAACACATTACACACCTATAGATATTATACTAAGATCTCATATATATCCAATACTCATTCAAGTACTCATGCATTATTACTAAAGTATCAACCATAAGTAGAGCTTAGAATGACTTATAGTAGTCGAGTCTAGGGACTCACGCGATACTCATTTACTATAGCTCGAAGCTTCAGACTCAGACAATTTTCACGAACCAACAGCAGCAATTGCTTAAAGAACATAAATTTATTATTACATCCTTTATATACGCAAATCACCAATATCTCAATCATAGACAACCCGCATGCAAGGCCTTGTACATACAACTTACTGCTCATATACCTCTTACAAACTTACTCTTTCAAAACTTAACATGCAGAGTTGTATTAGTTACCGGGAGGTGGAATGACCATTGATTAAACCAATAACCCTAGCTTCTAGTTTAATGAGGAAGAGATAAAATTAGATTTAAATAAAAGAATCAGAGAGTAGTATTCAAGGAAGAAGAACCTTTCTCAAAACCCTTCTCACACACATAAATATAACTCATTCTCATTTAATGGAACTTAACAAGTGTCACTTAATTCAGAATTTGTCCTTCTTAATAGCCTACAAATTCCAAGAGAAACATAAATGAAAATATTGTGTAATAGATATTAGACCAGTCAATCCAGTTGATTCCCAACCAAGTTACTTTACAACCCAACTAGCATAGTATTCAACCAAACAAGGCATACTATACATTTGGCGGTAATTCATACCATAATTATCATATTCCAAAAATAGGGTTAGTAGAAATTGGGGTTAGTGAACCAAGTCACGCCTAGAAACACAAAAAAAGAATAAAAATTTTCATGCCCTTTTTAACTCAAATTCATGCAGTTTCGGTGTAATTCTTGTCGAAAAATATAATATAATTATAAAATAATTAAATTGTACTTAAATTATTAACATATTGAATTTTAATTAATTTTATAATTAATTTTCATAAATTTTGATTTATTTTTGATAGATTTGCATAAATAGTGAAAATTGGCTCGACAGACACTGCTATGAGTACAAAACCGTGAAGCAATTTTTGAAGCATCAGGGCAAATTAATTTTCCAACTTATGATGGTCCAAATGATGAATATTAGTACATAATATAATTAATTTTAATTTTAATCCAATTTATTTTGGGTTAAATAATTATTATTTAATTAAATTATTAAAGGAGGCCCAATTGTGCTGAACTGAAAGACTGATCCAATTGAGCAAATGGGTTGCTCAAAGCCGTCCAACATGTTAACCCAATCAGGTCAAATTAGCTGATTATTTGGCTTGTAAATCAGCCCTTAAAGTTTCCTTGAAATTTCATTCAAACCCCTCCATTTTCTGTGCTTTTAAAGATTCAACCCAAGCAAAATTTAGCAAGTTTGAAACCTTCAAACTTGGCACATGGGTGGCCGACCAAGGGGGTCTATGGCTGCTAAGTTTTTTTTGCTATTTTTAGCAGACAATCCCACCTATAAATACCTCCCTTTTCTACTCATTTCAAGACACCTGTCGCACCTTTCATTCCTCACATCTCTCTTACTTTCACTCACTTTCTCTACTTGGTTCCCATTTTCTTTCTTGTCCCTTCCTTGCCGGTTTTCCTCATGGAAAATAGCCCTTCAACAACCTTGGGTAGAAGCATTCAAGTGCTTGTAGAAGCCTCAGTTCAATAAGAATGATCGGAGAATGAGGAGTGGAGCAAACTAGTCAGGCTTCAGAGAAACACTGGATTTGATTCTAGTTCCCTATCCTTTAACTTTCATTTTTGTTTTATGAATATGTCTATGAATATTTGTTATGTTGTTCTTAATTTAATTAACATGAATTGAATTTAATTCGTGTTAGGTTAATTGCATTTTGTCCACCTATGTTATTAAAATTATGTTTGTGTTGCTATAGGTCTTGGTAAATTGTTTGATTAAGTAAAACCATGATTATGTTATTCTTGCATTACAATTGTAAGGTAACTAATGAATTATTTATTAATCATATTGAAATTGTAATTAATTGACACAATACTTAATCAATGCATGTTTAAACTTCTAAGGTAGTTAAGGGTTAAATTAGCGACGGTATTAAACGGTACATTAATCTTGCATAACTTGCAAGATTATTGTGATTAAATTGTTTCAATGTAGGTATATATTATTACCTCACTTAATCTTTTACTTGCTTATTTAAATTGACTAATTTTTTGAATTGACATAGTGATATCTTTAAGAGATTAGTTAATTTAGTAAGTCTGTATGTGCTATAGTTAACAAATTACCAAGTTGCCGTAAATTTACTCGTAACAACATGAACATTGTTTTAGTAATATTAAGTTAGGAAATGTAATTGATCTAACACAATTATGTCATCTTGATTAAAACTATATTTTGAAATCGTGCATTGAAACTTTTATTTTTTTTACTTAGTTAAATTTTAGTTTTTAATCACTTCCTCAAAATCAAAATATTTTTAATCACCAAAGTGTTTGAATTTCATTTCATAAATAATTTTCTTAAATAGTCCCTGTGGGTACGAAAACTCGACATTTACTTGTCACTTTATTGTTTGTTGTGATTGTGTACACTTGCACATTTCCATCATTCCAACTCCTCGATTTTTAAAAGTTATCATTGCGCATTAGATAATAATAAGCATTTAGACTAGTGGTTAAGTCGTGGTAGAGTTGTCCTTAAATATCTGAATTCAAGTCCATTCCTTCACATCATTTTATATTTTGAGCAATTTTGCTTCAAAATCTAGTTTGTGTTATGCCTTGTTTAAAAATAAATGTTGTTAGTATTTAACAAAGCATTTGAAGTGCTCTAGTGGTTAAGCATCTTAAGTAACTCCTAAGTGAACCAAGTTTAAGTTTCAATGCTATCAATTATTATTTAATTATTGCACAAAGTTGGTCATCTTTTCCCATGCAAAACCGTCCATTCTACTGCATGTAACTCTTATTTTCAAAATGCTAAGTAACTCATTTTTAAAATTTTAAAAGTTAACTCCCAAAGTAATTGTTGTTAATTCTCTCTAACATCTCTGTCCCCCTCTTGAATGCCTTGTTTGATGAGTTTGACCTTGTGACCGTCCAACCTTCTCTCCCATCATTTCTCATTTGTTTTATCTTTTCTCTCTTTGCTCTCTTTGCTCCTCCCTTTCCACCACCTTGTGCCGCCCCTTGTTGGTTGCTCTTCATTGATTTTTCTTTTATTTTTGCTCTATATTACTACTACAAATTGAAACACCACCATTCAACCACCTTAGCACCACCACATCATAATCGTACAACCACTCTTGTACCACCGCCCAAAATTGATTTCCTTGATAGTTTTTCTTCTCTTTTACTCTTTTCTCTTTTTATCATCACTTAGGTAGCTTATTTGCTTTCTATTATCGAATTCTAAGTTCCTATTGGGGTGTTCTTCAACTTTTGTCATGTTTGACAATATTTGGGTAAATAAAGTATCTTTTAGTCTTTTCATATTTTTATTTTTAATTCCATCCATCTTTTTTCATTTCATGAATATCTTATTCAATTTATTCATTATTTTTCTCCAATCTATATCCTTACACCAATACTGATCATCAACATTAGAAGTGTTCCTCTTTGATCATCTTGGAATTAAGGAGTAAGTATTATAGGTTGAAGAGTAAGTGGATGTTTTTCTTTTGGAAAATTCTTTTATTGGAGTTAAGAGAATCCTAACAACATATACAATTTCATTAGGTGAAAATCAAGTCTCTATTCTTTTTGATTGAAAGTGAACAAGCTCTAATGGGATTTACTATTGGGATCACTAAAGGTATGCATTTTGTACAAGTTTAATACGTGAAGATTTGGTTATGATTTATCGATTTACTTTACAAATAAAAACATAATTTTTGTTATAACATGTGAGAGACTATGTGGATATAAGGTAAGTCATTCTTACTTGAGTCTTATTGTTCTTATATAATATGTACTATAATGAATTGATATTTTTCTTACTAATACCATGTTGTGTAATTTCATGACTATATGGTCATTTTGAAAGCATGGATTACCATGATTATTGAAATTTATATGTACACGAAAGCATGATTATCATGCCTATTGATCTGTAATGAAATTTGCATGCCATGATGCATTACATGGCGTTAGGACATCTGTAAGGAGGAAGATGTTGTAGTTTAATAATCTATAAATTTGGTGGTTTATCCACAACTATATGCATTGGCAGCTTGTCTGGAATTTCGGTGGATTGTCTACAACTATGTGAATTAGCAGCTTGTCTGTAAATTTGGTGGCTTGTCCATATATGTGCTGGTGTGTTTTGGATAGATGAGTTCTAGGGAACTCCTTTTGGTGTGTAGTGGAGATGGATAGGATGTTTTGAAAACTATGCACAATTGTTTTTACTAAAAATTACATCGACATTATCATGTGCATAAAAGTTTGTATATTTGATTAATATATTTGTGATAATAATATTGAAATGTTTTATGTGATATTGATATTTAGCTTGTTATAAAACTCACATTGAGCTTATTAGCTTACCCCTTAGTTTTCATAAATTTTTTAGATGATACAAGTGAGTAGGACTTTCATGCAGCATATGGAGGAGTCTCTTGGATAAAAATTTTAATAAAATACATTACATATTGTTTGGGTTTGTTTTCGGACATTGGATTTTGGACTGTTTTTGGGTTATTTATACTTTTGATATAATAACTACTATGCATGCATAATCAATGAACTTATAAATGTTTTAATTATTATTTTTAGAACTTAAATGGTTTTTAAACTTAAAGGTTTCTAAATATTCTTTTAAAAGTCCGTTGCAAATTATTTACATCTAGACCCTTTATAAGTAACATTCAAAATTGATGTTGCAAATTTCCTATTTAAATGTTTTAAGATGATAATTCGATTTAATTAGTGAATTTTCCAAAATAAACATGTTTTACTAAATGGTTTTCAACAATATTAAATTATTTAGAAATCAATTCTAAGTTTTCATAAAAATGATTTAAACATAATTATTTTTAATAAGAAAATGTTTTTCAACGATATTAATGTGGCTTCCGAAATCTAACACCCCTAACTCGTCTCTATCGTTGGATTAGGGTTACGGAGTATTACCATACAAATCCGAACAATTAACATCAAAAGATATCAATAATGTCATTTAACATTAATTACCTAAAACTCATTACAAACCTAGCAAACATATACATTTGGGTGTTAAACTGAGCCTTCGAGGCCCTAAAATTAGTTTGGAAACAATTCAGGTCTAAATCGAAACAAATCAAAAAATTTTGGGAAAAAGTTGAAAATTTTTAAAAAAAGGGGTCACATAGATGTGTGGCCAAGCTGTGTGACATAGCCCAGATCATGTGGTGCTCGAAAAAAGGGACACATGGCCGTGTCCCAGTCCGTTTCTTGAACCGTGTAACACACTGAGTTAGGTCACACGGCCGTGTCACAGGCTGTGTGCCAGCCCGTGTAACTCTCTGACTTGTGACACATCGCCGTGTGCTAGATTGTGTAACTTATTGACTAGAAATAATAAATTACACGCGGTTGTATTGCTAGCCTGTGTGTGTCACACGATCGTGTGACAGCCTGTGTCCCAGGCTGTGTGCTCCATAATTTGACCCTAAACAAGCCATTTTAAGACCAAAATTTACCCAATCATCCACTCTATTTATGCATACATTAAATAGACTAAAACATCTTTCAAATACACATAAACATACCAATTCAATCAACCGATTTTACCTACCCAATATGCCATTTAAAAGTACCACATTTGTACAAAAACAACTTGTAACAGCCCGATTTAGGGCTTAGTCGGAACAGTGGTTTCAAGACCACAAATTCGAAGAGGAAAAATTTATTTTTACTATATTTTTATGGTCTACAATTTCACAGAAAGATTTCGTGAAAATTTCGTTCGAAAATTTTGACTTTTGGGCACTCAATTTAGTCAAAAGGACTAAATTGTAAAAAGTGCAAAAGTTGAGTTTTATTTGTTAAAGGTATTTAATTGTTATGGAATTATAAATTAGGGGTCCTTATATGGTAATTAGACCATTAGTTATTGATGGACAAAAAAGGACAAGAAATAAGTGAAATAGGATTTTTTTAACTAAGGGCATTTTGGTCATTTAGTAAATAAATAGAATTAAAATGGGAAAAAGATGTAAAAAATGGTGTTATCATATTTGCTTGCAGCTGAAACTTGAAGGACTCCATAGCTAGGGTTTTGGCCACTTTCAAGCTTGATTGTAAGTGCATTTTAGCCCCGTTTTTACTGTTCTTTGCATTTTTGAGATTCCCGTAGCTCGGTTTATCTATTTCTACTGTTATTTTGAGCTAGGGTTGAAATTTGAAAAATTACCCATGTGTGAAATGTATGTATTTTGATGTTTTATGGAAGAATATGAAGCTAGAATTTATGTTAAACAACTTTTGCTAGTCGATTTTAAGTGAAACCGAGCAAAATAACATAATTGGTAAAAATATTTAATGTTCGTAAGTAAGAGTTAGAGTGAGAATTTGATGTTGCCATAGAAGGGAAAAGTGTTCATCATGTTATAAAACATAAGAATAAGGAATAAAATTTAATTTCCGAACTTTGGGGCAAAAATGTAAATATGAAAAAGTTTTAGGACAAAATTGTAATTTTTTCAAAAGTTGAGTCGATGATTATTTTGATAAATGTGAATATTAAACAAGCTAAATTTGCTATTATAGATAAAGAGGGATGTGGAATCAACCTCGATAAGGGAAAAGAAAAGATTGTGGATTGAATTGCAAAATTCCTATATTTTGCACCGAGGTAAGTAATATGTAATTAATACATTGTATATAACTATTTCCGATATTTTGTTATAATATATGAGAAATGGTTGAATATGAAATAGTTATACAACAATTAGTAATTTAGAATTTATAGTTGAATCGATTAAAATCAGCTGGAATTGTGGATATATCATTGAAAAGTAATAAGTTAAGTAGTTGAATTGAATTATTAAATTTGTTATGGGATTGGACTGAAATATTGAAATTGTGATTTGTGTACGGATAAATTGTAAATCCTTGAAAAGTAAAAATCTCTGTGGGACTGTCGGAATAAGAAAGGCTTTAATAAAGTGCCTATAAACAAGTGTGTAGTACTAAGTGCAGGCTACTACTTGTATCGATCGATAATGGTCACATGTGTAGTACTATGTGCAGGCTACTATGTGTACCGGAAGGTTTTGGTCACGTGTGTAGTGCTATGTGCAAGCTACTACGTGAACCGGAATGTTTGATCACGTGTGTAGTACTATGTGAAGGCTACTACGTGTATCAAATGATAATAATTACACGGGTGGTACTATGTGCAAACCACCGAATATTCGCTATTTTACAGACGTGTTCAACGGGATATGAGTATTGATAAACAAATATGAGTATGTGATTGAAGTGTGAAAATTTGCTACACAGTAATTGGAGTGATGAAGTTTCGTACCGTGCTTACAAAATAAATTGTTGTAATGTTATGTAAATGAGTGAAATTGAAACAGAACAGATTCGAACAGTGGAAGTGATGTTAGTTTGAAAAATCACTAAAAACTGTAGAAATTGAGTTATTGGTTGAATGAGATATGTAATTAAAGTTTAATGAGTCTATTTTCATATAAAGAAGCAAATCAAGCAAAAGAGTTGTATATTTTGAGATATTTGAATTTTAGTGAGGCAGGGTCGGATTGGTTTTGGAATCCCCTATTCTAACTTGGAAAAAATCATTAAAAATTGTACAAAAATAATTATGATATATAATTTATATGCTTAGAATCCTTAATGAGTCTATTTTAAAGAAAAAAAAAAAAAAAAATCATCCAAATTCTGTACAGTGAGATAATTCATTTTTAGTGAAGAGAGGTCAGAGATGTTGAATAGTGAAATAGGGGTGACTTTAAAGAATAAACTGTACTAATTGACCTAGTCAAAAATTCTAAAATTTTTATGATAAGACGGTATATGAGCATAGTTTGAGGAAAAAATTACAAAACTTAATTATAAGTTCCGTAGCTCTAGATAAAAATAATTTAGTGACTGTGACGCAAAAAAATAGTTTGCTGGAATTTGAATAAATATCAAATTTATGGTTGATTAAAATTATGTTATCTATGGAAACATGTTATAAATTTGTTTATCAATTACATACGTACTTACTAAGCTATATGCTTACTTCTCTTTCTTTTTTTCTTGTTTTATAGTGTTATAAATCATCTCAGAATTCAGACAGAGTCGGGGATTATCCACACTATCTACATCTTTTGGTATTTTAAAACCAATATTTCTGAATTATGGCATGTATACAAGACTTAATGTTAATGTGATGTATATATATACTAATTACAACTTAGCTTAAGATGTTAATGTATATTAATTGATAGGTTGTTTTTTTTAAAATGCTAGCGCGGTTACTTTGAATGTTGTGAATGATTTAATTATGTTTAAGTATATAGCTGTATTAGTTGAAATATTGAATTGGTTTGAGATTGCGTTTTGAAAATTTGCAGGAGGGATTAGACATTAGTAAAAGGGATTATGTCAAAAATTTTATATAAAACAAAAACTCTGATTGTATGAAAATATGTATTTTATGTTTGATAATACTTTATACCCTGTTTCGGTGATGAACAAGGGTAAGAGGTGTTACATTTTAGTGGTATCAGAGCTATAGTTCAGTCGGTTCTAAGACTAACAAAATATATGTGAAAGTCTATCTATACATGCCATAAATATATTGTGATAGTGTGATGATTTTGACAATTTAAAATTGTATTTTTATACAGAAAATGGATCCTGATCGAGCTGTAGCGGATGATGTAGAAAGCAATGCGCCGGCTCTCGCACAAGGGACCGCGCCTGAGGAAAGTAGATATGGAACTGAAGCACATAGTCAGGATGAGGCTCGAGAAGCCTTCCTTTATATGATGAATAATTGGTACACAGAGTTTATTCTAGCAAATCTAAATGTTCAACCTCCTCCACCCCCTCCTATTCTTCAACCGATTCCTGTAGATTCACAAGGTGTTGAATTAGTAAAATCGAGTAAACCCCCAGTTGATAAAATCTGAAAACAAGGGGCAGAAGATTTTAGGGCTAACATAGATGATGATCCCGAGAAAGTAGAATTTTGGCTTGAAAATTCTATCTGGGTATTTGATGAATTATCGTGTACTCTTGAAGAATGTTTAAAATGTGCCATATCTTTACTAAAAGATTCAGCATATTGTTGGTGGAAAACATTAGTATTTGTGGTTCCAAAAGAAAGGGTTACATGGGATTTCTTCCAAGAGGAATTCAGAAAGAAATACATAAGTCAACGGTTCATTGATAAAAAACGTAAGGAATTTCTCAAATTAAAGCAGGGCCGAATGTTTGTGGCAGAATATGAAAGAGAGTTTATTAGACTTAGTAAATATGCTCAAGAGTGTGTCCCACAGAAGCTATTATGTGTAAAAGGTTTGAAGACGGGTTAAACGAAGATATCAGAATGTTTGTTGGGATGTTGGAACTGAAAGAATTTGTGGTGCAAGCCTGAAGAATTGAATAAAGAAAAGAGAAAAGCTGTGATTGAGGCTTGGGATGCAAGAAAAAGACTAATGAGTAAGTCATTCCAAACTCAGTCAAAGAAGTTCAAAGAAGTGAATTCTCGATCGACTACTTCAACTGGGTATTCTTACTGAGATTGTGGGAGATCATATTCAAATTCGAAAGCTCAAGCTACTTCAATAGTAAGTGTGGGTAGTGTGAAGTCTAATAAAGTGTCAACATTGTGGAAGGCAACATCCTGGTGAGTGCTGGTTAATTAGCCGAGCTTGTTTCAAGTCTGGTTCTCGACAACACTACATTAAAGGTTGCCCTGAGAAAGTGGAAGAAAAATTTCAGAATGTTAGATCGGGTGATACTGTTAGCAGAGGTAGACCACCGAGAAATACCGAAAATAGAGCTAGTAGTAAAAGTGAAATGAAAGATACAACTGTGAGACCAGAAACTAGAACACGTGCTAGAGCTTATGCTATACGTACTCGAGAGCATGCATTATCTCCCGATGTGATTACTGGTACATTTTCTCTCTATGACACTGATGTTATTGCATTGATTGATCCCGGGTCTACTTATTCTTATGTTTGTGTGAATTTAGTATCTAATAAGAATTTCCCTGTTGAATTTACTGAATTTGTGATTAAAGTGTCAAACCCTTTAGGCAAATATGTGTTAGTCGATAAGGTTTGCAACAATTGCCCTTTAATGATTCAAGGTTATTGTTTTCCAGTAAATTTGATGTTGTTACCATTTGATGAGTTTGATGCTATTTTGGGCATGGATTGGTTGACTTTGCATGATGTCAAAGTGAACTGTAGACAGAAAATTCTTGAATTGAAATGTGAAACTGGTGAAATTCTTCGGGTTGAAACAGATGAATCAAATAAATTACCTATGGTGATTTCGCACATGTCTGCCCAGAAATATTTGAGAAAAGGGTGTGAAGCTTATCTTTCTTATGTGTTAAACACTGAGATGACTGAGTCGAAGCTTGAATCAGTACCAGTAGTCTGTGAATTTTCGGATGTGTTTCCAGAGGAATTGCCTGGATTACCTCTAATTAGAGAAGTTAAGTTTGCTATTGATTTGTTACCTGGGACTGCACCGATCTCTATTGCTCCATATAGAATGGCTCCAACCAAATTAAAAGAACTAAAATCTCAGTTACAAGAGTTGACAGATAAGGGATTTGTGAGACCGATTTTTTCTCCCTGGGGTGCTCCTGTATTATTTGTGAAAAAGAAAGATGGTTCTATGAGACTTTGTATTGACTATCGGCAGCTCAACAAAGTAACTATAAAGAACAAGTATCCGTTGCCAAGAATTGATGACTTGTTCAACCAGTTAAAGTGAGCAATAGTGTTTTCAAAGATTGATTTGAGATCAGGTTACTATCAATTGAGAGTTAAAGAGTCAGATGTGCCAAAAACTGCTTTCAGAACGAGATATGGACATTACAAATTTCTAGTGATGCCTTTTGGTTTAACTAATGCTCCGGTTATTTTTATGGACTTGATGAACCGAATTTTCTGACCGTATTTAGATAAGTTTGTGGTGGTGTTCATATATGATATTTTAATATATTCTCGAGATGAATCTGAGCACGTCGAGCATTTGAGAACTGTGTTGTAGATTTTGAGAGAGAAGAAGTTATTTGCTAAATTTAGTAAAAGTAAGTTTTGGCTTCATGAAGTCAGATTTTTGGGATACATAGTTTAAGTAATGGTATTCGGGTTGATCCGAGTAAAATTTTAGCAATTGTTAATTGGGAGCCGCCAAAGAATGTATCCGACGTTAGAAGTTTTCTGGGCTTAGCCGGGTATTATAGACGTTTTGTTAAAAGATTCTCAATGATTGCTTCTCCTATGACTAAATTTTTGCAAAAGAATGTCAAATTTGAATGGAATGATAAATGTCAACTAAGTTTTGAGAAATTGAAGGCGTTATTAACTGAGGCGCCGGTGTTGGTGCAACATGAGACAGGGAAAAAATTTATAATTTACAGTGATGCATCGTTGAATGGTCTTGAATGTGTGCTAATGTAAGAAGGTAGAGTAATAGCTTATGCTTCGAGACAGCTAAAACCATATGAGAAGAATTATCCGATGTATGACTTGGAATTAGCTGCTATCATTTTTGCTTTAAAAATTTGGCGTCATTATTTGTATGGTGAGAAATGACGAATCTTTACTGATCATAAAAGTTTGAAGTATCTGATGAATCAAAAGGATTTGAATTTGCGACAATGAAGATGGCTCGAATTAATAAAAGATTATGAGTTAGTTATTGATTACCACCCAGTAAAGGCAAATGTAGTCGCTGATGCTTTGAGTAGAAAATCTTTGTTTGCTTTGAGAACCATAGATACGAGTTTAGCTTTGGCTGAGGATGGTTCAATTTTGGCCGAGTTGAAAGCTAGACCATTATTTTTGCAGCAAATTTGTGAAGCTTAAAAGAATGATAGTGAATTACAAGTCAAGAGATCTCAGTGTGAATCAGGTTGTGATTAAGATTTTCAAATTAGATTAGATGATTTTCTAATGTTCCGAGATAGGATATCTGTACCGAAAGATGATGAGTTGATTCGGACAATTTTACATGAGGCACACAATGGTAGTTTATCAGTTCACCCAAGTAGTACGAAAATGTATAATGATTTGAAGAAATTGTATTGGTGGCCAGGCATTAAAAAGGATATTTCTGAATTTGTATCAAATTGTTGGATTTGTCAACAAGTAAAAGCTGAACATCAAGTACCTTCAGGTCTACTTCAACCATTAATGATTCCGGAGTGGAAATGGGATAGAATCACGATGGATTTTGTGACGGGTTTGCCTCTGACTCCTAGGAAGAAAGATGCTATTTGGGTAATCGTTGATAAATTGACGAAATAAGCCCATTTTATACCGGTACGTATTGATTACTCACTTGACAAGTTGGCAGAGTTATATGTTGCTAAAATTGTGAGGTTGCACGGGGTGCCTAAGTCCATTATTTCGGATAGAGATCCGAGGTTTACTTCGAGGTTTTGGAAAAAGTTGCAAGAAGCCTTGGGTACAAAATTGAACTTTAGTACTACATTCTATCCGCAAACTAACGGACAATCTGAAAGAGTAATTCAAGTTCTTGAAGACATGCTCTGATGTTGTGTCTTAGAATTTGAAGGCAGTTGGGAGAAATATCTACAATTGGTTGAATTTGCCTACAACAATAGCAATCAGTCGAGTATACAAATGGCACCGTATGAAGCATTATATGGACATAAGTGTAGAACCCCTTTGTCTTGGATTGAGCTCAGTGAGAAACGGATTCACGGGGTTGACTTGGTGAAAGAAATTGAAGAAAAAGTGAAAGTAATCCGTGATTGTTTGAAAGTTGCTTCAGACCGACAAAATTCATATGCGGATTTAAAGAGAAAAGAAATTGAGTTTCAAGTGGGCGATAAAGTATATTTGAAAGTATCTCTGTGGAAGAAGATTTTTAGATTTGGCCGTAAAGGTAAATTGAGTCCACGTTTTATTGAGCCGTATGAAGTTATTGAAATGATTGGACCCGTGGCTTATCGGTTAGCTTTGCGAGCAGAGTTGGAAAGAATACATAATGTATTTCATGTGTCAATGTTACGACGATATCGTTTAATCCTTCACATATAATTTCTCCGACAGAAATTAAAATTCGATTAGATATGACTTATGAGGAGGAACCGATAAAGATTCTAGCTCGGGAAGTCAAACAGTAAAAATATAGCTTTATTGAAAGTGTTGTGGAAAAAACATGGAATAGAAGAAGCTACATGGGAACCGAAGGAAGTTATGAGAAAACAATATCCAAACCTCTTTTCTGGTAAGATTTCGAGGACGAAAATCTCTAAAGGGGGAGAGTTGTAACAGCTCGATTTAGGGCATAGTCGGAACAGTGGTTTTGAGACCACAAATCCGAAGAGGAAAAATTTATTTTTACTATATTTTTATGGTCTACAATTTCACGAAAAGATTTCGTGAAAATTTCGTTCAAAATTTTTGACTTTTGGGCACTCAATTTAGTTAAAAGGACTAAATTGTAAAAACTGCAAAAGTTGAGTTTTATTCGTTAAACGTATTTAATTGTTATGGAATTATAAATTAGGGGTCCTTATGTGGAATTATACCATTAGTTAGTGATGGAAAAAAAGGGACAAGAAATAAGTGAAATAGAATTTTTTTAATTAAGGGCATTTTGGTCATTTAGTAAATAAATAGAATTAAATTGGGAAAATGATGTAAAAAAATGGTGTTATCATATTTGCTTGCTGCTGAAACTTGAAAGACTCCATAGCTAGGGTTTTGGCCACTTTCAAGCTTGATTGTAAGTGCATTTTAGCCCCGTTTTTAATGTTCTTTACATTTTTGAGATTCCCATAGCTCGGTTTATCTATTTCTACTGTTATTTTGAGCTAGGGTTGAAATTTGAAAAATTACCCATGTGTGAAATATATGTATTTTGATGTTTTATGGAAGAATATGAAGCTAGAATTTATGTTAAACAACTTTTGCTAGTCGATTTTAAGTGAAACCGAGCAAAATAACATAATCGGTAAAAATATTTAATGTTCGTAAGTAAGAGTTAGAGTGAGAATTTGATGTTGCCATAGAAGGGAGAAGTGTTCAGCATGTTATAAAACATAAGAATAAGGAATAAAATTTAATTTCTGAACTTTGGGGCAAAAATAAAAATATGAAAAAGTTTAGGGACAAAATTGTAATTTTGTCAAAAGTTGAGTCGAGGATTGTTTTGATAAATGTGAATATTAAAAAAAGCTAAATTTGCTATTATAGATCAAGAAAGATTGGAATCAACCTCGATAAGGGAAAGGAAAAGATTGTGGATTGAATTGCAAAATTCCTATATTTTGCATCAAGGTAAGTAATATGAAATTAATACATTGTTTATAACTATTTCTGATATTTTGTTATAATATATGAGAAATGGTTGAATATAAAATAGTTATATAACAATTAGAAATTTAGAATTTATAGTTGAATCGATTAAAATCAGCTTGAATTGTGGATATATCATTGACAAGTAATAAGTGAGGTAGTTGAATTGAATTATTAAATTTGTTATGGGATTGGACTGAAATATTGAAATTGTGATTTGTGTACGGATAAATTGTAAATCCTTAAAAAGTAAGAATCTCTGTGGGACTTTCGGAAGAAAAAAGGCTTTAATAAAGTGCCTATAAACACGTGTGTAATACTAAGTGTAGGCTGCTACGTGTATCGATAGATAATGGTTACATGTGTAGTACTATGTGCAGGCTACTATGTGTACTGGAAGGTTTTGGTCACGTGTGTAGTACTATGTGTAGGCTACTACGTGAACCGAAAAGTTTGATCACGTGTGTAGTACTATGTGAAGGCTACTACGTGTATCGAACGATAATAATTACACGGGTGGTACTATGTGCAAACCACCGAATCTTCGATATTATACCGACGTGTTCAACGGGATATGAGTATTGATAAAAAAATATGAGTATGTGATTGAAGTGTGAAAATTTGCTAAAGAGTAACTGGAGTGATGAAGTTTCGTAGTGTGCTTACAAAATAAATTGTTGTAATGTTATGTAAATGAGTGAAATTGAAACAGAACAGATTCGAACAGTGGAAGTGATGTTAGTTTGAAAAATCGGTAAAAATTGTAGAAATTGAGTTATTGGTTGAATGAGATATGGAATTAAAGCTTAATGAGTCTACTTTCATATAAAAGAAGCAGATGAAGCAAAAGAGTTTCATATTTTGAGATATTTGAATTTTAGTGAGGCAGGTTCGGATTGATTTTGGAATCCCCTGTTCTGACTTGGAAAAATCATTAAAACTTGTAAAAAAATAATTATGATATATAATTTATATGATTAGAATCCTTAATGAGTCCATTTTCAAAAAAAAAAAAAAACAAATGAAAATATCATCCAAATTCTGTACAGTGGGATAATTCATTTTTAGTGAAGAGAGGTCAGAGATGTTGAGCAGTGAAACAGGGGTGACTTTAAAGAATAAACTGTACTAATTAGCCAAGTAAAAAATTCTGAAAATTTTATGATAAGACGGTACATGAGTCTAATTTTAGGAAAAATTTACGGAACTTAATTTGGAGTTCCGTATCTCCAGATAAAATTAATTTAGTGACTACGATGCAGAAAAATAGTTTGCTGGAATTTGAATAAATATCAAATTTATGGTTGATTAAAATTATGTTATCTATAGAAACATGTTTTAAATTTGTTTATCAATTAGATACGTACTTAATAAGCTATATGCTTACTTCTCTTTCTTTTTTTCTTGTTTTATAGTGTTATAAATCATCTCGGAAGTCAGACAGAGTCGGGGATCATCCACACTATCTACATCTTTTGGTATTTTGAAACTAATATTTTTGAATTATGGCATTGTATAGAAGACTTAATGTTAATGTGATGTATATATATACTAATTACTACTTAACTTAAGATGTTAATATATATTAATTGATAGGTTGTTTTTTTTAAAAATGCTAGCGAGGTTACTTTGAATGTCGTGAATGATTTAATTATGTTTAACTATATAGCTGTATTAGTTGAAATATTGAATTGGTTTGAGATTGCGTTTTGAAAATTTGCAGGAGGGATTAGACATTTGTAAAAGGGATTATGTCAAAAAATTTATAAAAAAAAGTGTCCAATTGGATGAAAATATGTATTTTATGTTTGATAATACTTTTTACCCTGTTTCGGCGATGAACACGGGTAAGAGGTGTTACACAACTTCAATCAAAACAAGGCTATAATGCCACATCTCAAACACAAAAACATAGTCAAATAAGGTACCTAATGACATCAATTGTCCAACCTTTCACCTTTCATTAAAACAGACTAAAATGACCATAATCATATGGCTTTAATATATAAACAACCAGCCACACCATATATACAACAAAATACCTAAAACTTAACTCAAGGGCATAAACTTAGCTAAAACATTATAAGTCCATACAAACAAAGTGAATACATAAAAGACATACTCATACAAAAATGTTCATTAATATACTCAAAGACACTCATTATAAAAAGGTCCTATACATGCAATTTATAACCTTGGCCAAAATAACTCAAAAACTACCGAAGTGATTGTTGGATAGTGTGATAGATCTCCGACAAGCTTCCAACTGACCGAGTTTCCGATAATCTATGAAACAAAGGAAAATAACTACGTAAGCAACTAGTACTTAGTAAGCTCGTATAAACTTAACATAACTTACCATTCTTAAGCTAAATTAATAAATTATACATAACATCATTACCGTACTCATAAGCTTAGTAAAATCCTATATAAGCACCACTAAACTCACAAGTTAGTAAGTTCATACATGATACATATAAGTTCAACCATATCATAAGTAGATTTTCATGTACATATCATTTATCACATTAACCTTTTACTAAGATTATGAACCATTATCCAGTTGTATAATACCTTGCCAATACCCTTCTCTTACCCGTTGAACCATCTAGAACTACATTGGATACTCAGGAATGCTCACACATAGTGTGCCTTTCCATATAATCGTAGCCTTTCCTATTCAATAGTGCTCACACGAGTTGTGGGTTGGAATGTTAGCTACACGATGCTGCTCACCTGAGTTGTGGAGAATCCACAACAAGTGTAGGACCTCAACCAACGGTAGGACATTCACGACCAGCACCCGAAACATGAAATCCTTAATGACATGTCATTCGTATATTAAGAATTCTTAAGGTTCAAACGGGATTATTTATCCGTTAATTACTCAAAACGTCAAACTATTTATATATTCAAGTCAATTTATAACTAATATAATCTAACATATAATCAATGAACTATCACTAATAAGATTATAGTTCATATGAGCTTACCTTGATAACTATAGTCGCAAAACTAGAGTTGGAGATTAATCCAAAGCTTTCGCCTTTCCACGATTTAAGTCCGGTTGTTGTTTATCTTGATCTTAATAAAAATTCCATTCAATTAAATCATACCAACAACTTAATATAAAAAATTCTAGTTTACAACCCATCTTATTGTAAAATTACAAAATTATTCCTAATGTTTTAATCTTATTATAGTTTAGTCCGTAATCTCGAAACTTGAATTTCAACCATTTTTAATGGAAACCCATATTAGCTGATTTTTCCTTATACCTATATCAACCCTCATTTTTCCTCATTTTACAAAATATACATGAAATTTACCATTTAAACAAATTAATCCCTAAACCCTAAATTCATTAAAAATCATTTAACATAACATGTCCATATAACAACTAACTTTAATTATCTATCAATTAACTTCACTAAAATAAAAAATTCATTCATGGCTTATCCTTCAACCTTTAACAATTTTGCAAATTAACCCCTGGGCTAAGTAGATTAAGCTACGATAACAAAAACATAAAAATGACTCAAAATGAAATTAAAATTACTTACATGCAAGCCCTTGACTTTTCTAAACCCTAAAGCTTTAGAAATTACTATTTTCTTGTCTTAAAAATCGTGAAGAAGTAAAGTAATGAAGATGATACTATTTGGTTTTATTAATTAGATATTTATTTAATTACCACTTTACCCTTAGGTTAATAACTTATAAAATAACAAAATCTTACCCATAAATCTCCATTAATTTTTCATATGGTATAAATACCATCTAAGTCCTTTAATTTGCATTTCAAAAGCCATTTAATCCATTTAACTATTAGAGACCAACTTTTGCATCTTCATAATTTGATCATTTTTACCTAATTAACCATTTAATCTTCAAAGTTTCTTAACAGAAATTTAATTCTACCTTAAATTAACCTTATAAACATTAAATAAATATTAAAATAATAACTCACTTATTGGATTCGTGGTCTTGGAACCACTGTTTCTGACATCATTAAAATTGGGTTGTGACATGAAATTTGGCCATAGCGTCTAGGCCGGGTTTGGGGGTTTCAATAATTACCTTTTCCCTTACACGTTATTTTTCTTTAAATAGAAAAATAACATGAATTAGAATCGTCACTTACTTACACGACTGTTATTACACGCCCACACATATTCGTCCAAAATAAGCAAATAGGCAGATTACACTTCGCCAAACAGATAATTTCACTACTATACGCCCAAATCTCAAACACGCCAAACTTGGGGTATGACATGAGGTGTGACCCTTACACTGTCCAATATAGTATAACATGCTATTATTACATATAACATGCATAATAAACAAAATCTAGTCTAAGTCAAGCTTACGAAAGCTCTAAAATTGATCTGGAAACAAACAGAGATCAAAATGTAACATTTTCAATAGATAAAGGTAATTCAGCAAAACAAGGGTCACATGGCCGTGTGTCCAAACCGTGTGCCAATTGAGAACCATGTGGATTCAATGTTTCGTAATTTCCAATAGACACACATTTGTGTCACCAGCCCGTGTATGACACACAGTAGTGTGGATAGGCTATGTGGTACAAGATATGTCATTATGTGCCTATGTCATGCAAGACAAACCAAAGGCTCAAATTATACATATAAATCCATCCAATCCAGCACAAAAACATTCCAAAAACATGTCTCTGTATTCATTCAACCAATATGGCACAATTGGCACCTTAAACACAAAGATTACATAAAACTTTACAAGTCTTCCAAAGCATTCAAACAAAACATTCTAATAGCCAACATGTTAATATACCAATTCCGTTGTAACTTTCATGTCACCTTAACTCAAACAACCAAAGCTATCGTTGGCCCTTATGCATACTTATGTACCTTTAATTTCAAAGCATGAAACATCCAAGATGCTAGCACAAGCTAGTTCCAAATATCACCATTCAAATTAATTTTAACATTTAACAAAACTTAAACACCTATCATATAGTCTTCAAGCACAAGTATTATGTGCACATCATAACCATTAACATCCAAATGACACTTCTACATAGTAAGATTCCTATAACATGAATCATTCAAGCGATCTAAATTCCAAGTCATGCATAAGTTCAAGTCTTACCTTTGAGCCTTCAAAACTTTTTCACTTATATTAATGTTCATATATGCTTTGCATTATGCCAAAGACACATAAGACTCATATCCCTTCATGTAACAAATACATTATTCATTTAAACTAATTAGCATATTTACCTAACTACTAAATCCAATCACTATTATAACATTTCATACCATATCTGAGTCTATTTATAATTTACTTATACTTAACCAAATACGCACCAATTCATATAACCATGAACCATTTAAAAAACCTTTCTATCACCATACCAATATGTTGAAATATACCATTGAGTTCCATACCAATATTAAACCATATAATCAAATTATACTAACTTCCATTGCCAACTTACCAAAACATAGTTATAAGCATTATTAGCTTCTAACTCAAATATCCCAAACATAGCAAAATACAAGGGACTCCATCAAGTACATGCTCTTTTATATATTATCACTATTCACATCCAATTTCATGAATTAATTAAATCAGACAACTTTCAATTCTATTCAATTTAATCCAAGTCTCGATATTCACTTCCACTCTTAGTATTTTCACTCAATATCTATTAATGGCTTACCTTAATGCTATATAACATAATATATCATAATTATGCATTAACTAAAATTAGTTTTGGGTTATAGAAATACAAACCAAAAGCTCACATCACTCGTCGCTGACTTTCACCTTCCCTTTCCCTTTCGGTGATCCTGTTAAAAGTGGAAACTATCAAGGAATACTTAAGGAGGAAATGATATGTTAGGAACTATCTGACCATTGGAGTACCTTGAAGGATGGGATTTAAGAGAATAAATACTATGAAGTTATATCCTAAGCACTAGCCCACCAAGGAAAAGAGGAAATTAGGAATAGATCTTACTTAGGTAAGGATCCGAACTTATGGTGAATACTTGGGTAAACTCCAATAGTTGTTTCCAATCAGAGGTAGCGAATATGAGTACTAGAGATGTGGCATATAAGAGAAAAGGTATAATGAAAGTCTAGAATAACGATAAATGGAGGTAACACCCACGAGAGAATATCTCTAGATAGAGTATGGCTATGGCCAGACTAGGGATTATGTAACACCCCTAACCCGTATCCATCGTCAGAATAGGGTTACAGAGCATTACCGTATAAACATAACCTAAAATCATTCACTTTCAAATATTTCATTAAACATAGCATAATTGATTTATAAACATGCATAATGTCCCTTAATCGAGCCCTCGAGGCCTTAGAATCACTTTAGAAACGATTCGGGACTATATTAAGATCATTTAAAGCATTGATGAAAAAGATAGAAATTTTAAAATCTAGGGGTTACACGGCTAAGACACACGCCCATGTCTCAGGCCGTGTAACAATCAAAATAGGGACACACGACCATGTCCTAGCCCATGTCTATGCCCGTGTGACCCTTTGAGTTGGGTCACACGGCCAAGCCACACGCCCATATGCTAGGTTGTGTAAAACTCGAAATGGCCTCACACGCCCGTGTGCTAGGCTATGTAACTACCTGACTTGCAACCATTAAAACCTATAGGGGACACACGGCCGTGTTGCATGACTGTGTGTCATACACGGCTGAGACACATGCTCGTGTCTTAGGCCGTGTGGACAAGAAATTGGCCAAAATCAAGCCATTTCTTTCACCCAATTCGAGCATGTACTTAAACACAATTTGCACATATAACAAAGACATTAAAACATGTCCAAAACATGCATAAAATGACCAATTCACTATACCATTAATCCATACAACCAATATGCCAATAAGGCACCTCAATCACAAACCATCAAACATGTCTAAACATATGCATATTTGGCCATACATCAAGCATACACATCTAACTTATTTCCATACCAAAACTATAACGCCTCGAATTTTGGGCCTAGAAGTATTGGGCCTTGAGCTTCGAAGCGGATAGGAGACTGCTCTTAGATATTTTAGTTGTGCAAGTGAGTAACACAAATTGCATGTTTGGTTGAGTGGCTAAGTGATTTGAGCGTATTTGGGAGTGCTTGAGAAGCTTGGGCTCAAGTCTGGCCTTTGGCAAAATTTTAATTTTTAGGCTCTTAAAGGAACTTGGATGTTAGCTTACAGGATTTATAATTATTTGTGGTTGTTTTATAACACAAAGAGAGGGGATGGTCTAGTGGCAAGGTGGCGTGCTGTTTTTGGTAGGGGACTGGAGTTCGAGTCTCACTACATGCAAATGGGATTATATATTTTGTTCATGAGGAGGAAAGAGTTGGTGTTGAATTTGAACTTTGTTGTTGGAGAGTTTGAATTGGTCTTGTGAGTTGGCTATGGAGGATATCAAGGAGGGATAAGGGGAGAAAATCAAGGAGAGGGGGGTGGAGATTTTGAAGGAGTTTGAAGGCTTGAGGAGTTGTGCCGAAATAGGTTTCTTGCTTTTGGAACTTCGACTAGGGGATTTTGTTAGGTATATCCGAAATGCCGGAGTGGTTTTGTTGGTGGGCTTTTTTGTATGTTATAGTTTGGTCTCTCCTTTTTCGGCTTTAGTTTTGCTTCTTTTCTCTAAAAGAAACCGAATACTATTTTTTCTCTACTTGAAACTTTCTTCTCATCTCTTCTTTAATCATTTTCTACTATAGCCGACCCTCTCTTTTACTTTCATCTCTACTTCTTTTCTGATTCCGTTTTTCCTTTCTCTGTTAGGCTGAATTCTCATACTCTCTCCCTCTCAAATCTCTTTGTTCTTCTTGTTTCGGGCCGAATCTTCCTGACTGACTATTGCCGAATGTTTGTTTTTTTGGTAAGAGGTGTTACAACCACTTTATTATTTCGTTCTTAGTCAAATTTCTTTTGGCTCTATTAACAAGTTCTGATTTTCCCTTTTCTTTCTCTTCGGGGCCGAATGTATGGTTGTTTTCTAACAACTTTTGATCTGCCGAATCATGTTAGGAGGGGGATTCGCCCTTGATCAGCAGTGAGGCGCTAGTATTTGTTAGATCTAGCAAGGTGAGTGTTTGTGGTTTAGTAATTAAAGTTTATGGATTAAGAGTATGTGTTAATCTTGTGTTATGTTGGTTATAAGTTTTGTGCTCCAGATTTTTTGCACTTTTCGTTGTTGCAATCAAGTGTGTATTTGTATGCGGTATTCGATAATCAGCTGAAAAGCCGAAAGTATGTGTTGTTACACTACTATGACTGTAGATCGACAAAATGCTGAAAAGTCAGAAATATGGCTATGATGCGACACGAGCGTGCGATCATGCATGTGGTGAACCGAGCCCACGAACATGGGTGTTAGTCTATAGAGGCCACCACGAGCGCTCTCGTAGTCTTTGGCTGTTCTGGGCCTCGTTGGGCCGAAATGGGTTATGTGGGCCCAACGGGCTTATGGGCCCACACGAGTAAAATCCTTGGTAAGTGATCATTGATAGGTTGGTTTGTGAGGCTCACGATGCCGTATGTGAATCTAGACTAAATGGGCCACACGAGTGTGTTGGCCCACTTGGGCCCAATAGCGGGTTTTGGGCCTATATACTCTATTCCGGTCGTGTAGATTATCTGAGTCGCTCAAAGCGACGATAGATTTTTTAGGTGGTCGTAATAAGTACCTAGACCCCAATATTTGGAAAATGACCGTAATGCCCTTATAAGGTAAAATGACCATAATACCCCTGTAGGGTCAAAAGATTGAAAAACCCCCATAGGGTAAGATGATCGTAATGTCCCTGTAGGGTAAAATGACCGTAATGCCCTTGTAATGTAAAATGACCGTAATACCCCTGTAGTGTAAAATGATTGAAAAACCCCTATAGGGTAAAATGACTGTAATGCCTCTGTAGGGTGAAATAATTGTAATACCCCCATAGGATTAAATGACCGAAACACCCCTGTAAGGTAAAATGACCGTAATGCCTTGGAGGGTAAATGACTATTTCGCCCCTCGAGTGTAAATGATTGATTTGTCCGTAAAGTAAATGACTGATTTGTCTGTGATTTAAATGACTGATTTGTCTGTGATTTGTATGACTGCTTCTGAGCATGGCATTCTGCGTACACGACATACTGCATGGGTTTGTGATACTGTTATGGAGGAAGTATTATACTGGTGGCTCTGCCACAATCACTGTTACTAGTGGCTTGGCCACATATATTATTACTGGCAGCTTTGTTGCGTTACTGTTGCTGGCAGCTTTGCTGCGATGCTACTGATGGCTTTGTACCGGTCATATTACCGTTACTGAGGGCTGTGTGCTGATCATATCACTGCAACTGATGGCTTTGTGCCAATCATATTACTGTACTTATGGCTTGTAGCCATTCTGTTTATAGCTTATAGCTATCCTGTTTACTGTTCTTAGCCATTTTGGTTACTGGCAGCTTTACTGCGATACTGATTAGTGCCGCAATCGGTGCTGATATTGGTGTGTTGGCTGGGTGGGTCAATTTTATCCCCACGTGGTGTATTGGTTGGTACAGGTAGTGTGTTGGCTGGATTGGGATGGGTTGCATGATTGCATTGTTGCAATTCTATTACTGATTTTGTCATTGTATTGGGCTTAGGCCCACATGTATTTTGTTTTTGATTCTGATACTGTAATGGGCTAAGGCCCACACTACACTTTTACTGTTTTGGGCTAAAGCCACATAGTTCTGTTACTGAAAAGGGCTCAGGCCCAGACTGTTACTACTTATATTACTGACTGAATGATAGGGGATTACACACTGAGTTTTCGTAAACTCACCCTCTCTTCTAACTGTGCAGGTAATCCTCAGCCATAGGCGGTTCGATGCTGTGAGGGACTCGGAGGTGGGCACACAATCAGTGTTGTTCACTTTAGCTTTTATTTTTATTCTAATTAATAAGTTGGGTTTTTTTTGTAATAAGGCCTTCTTTTATTTGGCTTTAAATTTTAATTGGGTTTTTACTTTCATATTTTTATACTGCTAGTTATTTGAAAACGGATTATCAAAATAATTACTGTTTTCAAAGACACGAGCTTTAAACGTTAGAATTTTCAAAATGCTTCCACACTTTAAATCAACTTAGTATAACAAAAAGTAGTTAACAGGGCAAGCATGTGAATAAGTGCTCTGTTTGATATTAATAAGAGGTTTCCAAAAATAAGAAACAAGTTTGTCAACAAGCCAAATTTTTGAGAGACACTTCAATGTGACACACCAGATATGACCATAATGTCTAGGCCAGGTTCGGGGTGTTACAAAAACATACCATAATTGACCATATACCATGTCCATAAAAACTTACCATTTTGACCATTACCCACATGCATCATAATCATATAACTGACACAAACCAACCATTTCCAAATAGTATAAAACAACCAATATATATATACATACCAAATTCCACATTTAGCGCTCAAGTCAAACTTTAAACTTAAGTTCCCTATACATGCCATTATAACATTAGTCAAAATCTCAAAACTACCGATGTAATCGCTGGATAGTATGATAGGTCTCTAACGAGCTTCCAAATCGATCAAGCTTCTGATAATCTATAAAACATAGGAAAGAAAACTATGTAAGCATATAATGTAAGTTCGTAAAACATGAACATAACTAACCATTTCAATGCATAACTTTAAAATTAAACATGATACAATCCAACCAATAGCTTGGCACAAGGCTAAGCATTATCAACAACAATTGTTAGTGTATTAACACATAATTCACTTGAATTATCACATGGTAAGGTAAATTCTCATGAACATAATGCCCTTGGATTCATATTTTCCATAAACATAGATATACATTCATAGATCATTTCATTCCTTTCTATAGATTCATAACATAACCATTGGAACACTTATTGTTCCTTCCCTTTTCATTCTCGTTGAACCACTTAGAATAATATCGAATGCACAGGAAAGCTCACACAAAGTGTGCTAAACATAATTTTGCTCATTCGAGCCATAAAATGGGTCTGTTCACACAAGCTGATGGTTAGAATGTAAGCTACACAATGCCACTCACACAAGCTGACGAGTATCCGTAACAAATGCCAGAACTCAACCATCGGTAGGACATTCAAGACCAGCACCCGAAACATGGGAACCCTAATGACATGTCATTTGTATCCTATATATTCTTAAGGTTCAAACGAGGCTCGATAATCATTGAAACATCATTGGATTTCCATCGTTTCATGACATGATAAATACCACAATAGCATATATATCAAAATAACATCAAAACATTATTTAAACATACGAACTTACCTTGATTACAAAGATGTCGAAATAAAATCAACTAATCTAAGGCTTTTCTTTTTCCTTGCTCTAGATCCGTATGAGGTTTATCTTGATCTAAATAAGCAAATTCAATCCATTTCATATTCATACTATTCAATTTAGTCGAAAAATCGTACTTTTGTAAATTTACACTTTTATGCTAGCCTTAAGCTCGTAAATTGACATTTACGCAAATTCATCCACATTTTATGCTAGCCAAATTACCTAAGGACTTATACAACCTCATACAATTCAACATTTCACAAATTTATCATGGTATTTTACTACATTTACAAATAAGTCCATAAATGATAATTTCATCAAAAATCACTTCACAAAACTTGTTTATTTAACAACAAGGACTCATAATTTGTCATTAAATTTCAAGAATCATACAAACATGCTAATGGAAAAACCGTAATCGTTTAACATTTTTACAAATCAGTCCCTAAGCTAGCTAGATTAAGTTACAATGATCTCAAAAACATAAAAATCATTAAAAACGGGACAAAACCACTTACATACAAGCTAAGGGAGTTGGTCAAACCTAGCAAGCATCCATGGAGTTTTCTTTCTCTTAATGTTCTGTGGAAGAAGACAAACAAAAGATGATATCTTTTTTTTCCTTAATTTACATTACATAATTATTGATTTACTATATTAACCTTATTAATTAACCTTAAAATTACTTCATTTTATGTCCATAAATGTCCACCAATAATCATGCTCTAATTACCATTTAAGTCCTCTTGCATTAAAGTTTCATAGCTATTTGATACCTTTAACTACTATCACTCTACTTTTACACCTTTTACGATTTAGTCCTTTTACCGAAATTAAGCATGCAAATGTCAAAATTTTTTAACGAAATTTTTATACGACACTACTAACATTCCGTAGACATTAAAATAATAATAAAATAAATATTTTCTCATCAGATTTGTGGTCCCAAAACCACTGTTCCAATTTCACTAAAAACAGGTTGTTATAGATTATGTCTACTAATAGTCGACTCAGAGAGAATGAGGCATTGGTTTCGTCAACTAAGTTCACAAATTCCCCTAGGAAATTTAGGGAGTTTAATTATGTTTCTAAAATCTCGTTTCCTTAAGATTTAAGTAGTCTTCCATGAATTTTAAGTACAAAACTCACTAAGTTCTTTTGAATTTATAAGATTACTACTTTGGTGCAAGGTAGATAAGGACTTGAAGTTATAAGGAGGGACCAAGCTAGACCTCGCCAGAGATAGAGGTGGGCGTGGTAGCTGTTTCATGCACATAGTGGGGCACCCTTAAAGGCCACGCCTTAGGGTCGTGAACGATTTAATCTGTAATTCGCTCATCAAATTCAAACCTGTAAATAATTGTTACAATTATTTAATAAACAAAAGTTGTAAGAATTTATTTATAGTATGTAATGAGTCTTAGCAGTAGTTAGTGGCTGGAAGGTTGGGTTGTCCAAGTATGTAGCAATTTTACTCAAAAGTTTGTAAAGGTGTACGAATTGATTGCGACATTTTGTAACCGGACTTGTCGATCTGGTCGGGTACAGGATTTAGGGCAAAATAAATTTAGGGAAAATAGAGTTTTAGAAAATTTTCAAAAACAAGATCTTGTTGTGATATCTAAAGAAATAAACACTTGATCAAAATTGTACTTTTTCAATTCGTCTAGGATGAGCACTTTGACCAGGTAGTTTTCTTCACATCCTTAAGCTCACGTTTGCCGAGTGTGGGCTCGCTTCGAATAAAAAAATTCACAAAAATTACCAATGGGGTAATTTCATAATTTTTCTAAACTATTGGGTCAAGTTGTAAATCAGAAAAATATCTCTAAAAGTTTTCTGAAATAATCTCTTGAAAGAATTTTCTCTTTACAACTTTTGTCTTGAATTCAAGTGTGTGTTAAATAATGACCCAAGGCTCTTTTTTTATAAGGAGAGTTTAGATAGTTCAACTATTATTAAACTTAAGCACTTTAATATTAAATTAATAAAATACTATTTAGATAAGCATTAAATTTAATTTAATACAAAACTATTAAAATAATATTATTTTTTGAATAGTTATTCTGAAATCAAATTCTCTGGTAGATTCTTAGTAGGAGTGTAACTCTTCCACTGCTCAACCACCACTAGCCTCTGAAATGCTATCGTCGTAGCTGTCGGCACCATCATGTCCGGTGATGCAGGTGCGACAATGTAACACCCCTAACCCGTATCCGTCGTCGAAATAGGGTTACGAAGTATTACCATAAAAACATAATTTATAATCATTCATTACTAAATATTTCATAAATCATATCATAGTCCATTTAAACACATGCATATCATCCCTTATTTGTACCCTCAAGGCCTTAGAGACACTTCAAAAACGATTCGGGACTAAATTGAAAACATTTAAAACTTATTGGAAAAAAATAGAAAATTTGACACTGTAGGGGTCACATGGCTGTGTGACTCACATAGTTGATACACATGCCCGTGTCTCAGGCTGTGTGGGCATTCGAAATAGAGACACACGACCATGTCCTAACCCGTGTCTATGCCCATGTAACTCTCTAACATGGGTCACACAGCCCAGCCACACACCTTTGTGCCAGGCCATGTGCTAGGCGATGTAACTTTCAAAAAACCACCTTTAAAACTTACAGGGGACACACGGCCTTGTCGACACACGGCTGAGACACACGCCCGTGTCCTAGGCCGTGTGAATAGGAAATAGGCCAAATTTAGGCCATTTCTTTCACCCAATTCAAGCACACACCTACATGCCATTTGCACATTCAATCAAACCTTAAAACATACCTAAAACATGCATAATAAAACCAATTCAAGAGGTCATTTATCTATACAACCAATATGCCAAAAGGCACCTCAAACACAATGTATCAAATATACTTAAACATGTGCATATTTAACCATTCATCAACTAACTTATTTCCATACCAAATAATATCACAATTTACACATTTCAACCATACCATACTAGATTCATGCCATGTCAAAGAAACATTACCATTTGGACCATTTCTCACATGCATCAAAACTATATAAATGACACAAATCTAGCCATTTCCAAATGGTACTAACAACCAACATATATGCATACCATATTTCAACCTAGTACATCTATTCCAAACCTTTCTAAAGCATATCATAACTTGACCTTGCTGAGGTCAATTCATCACCTATCACTTTGGCCATTCAAACATGCTTTATCATATTGTCAAAACAACACACATCAACAAGGCATCAAAAGTAACAAGGTTACATCAGCCAAAATGACATATACATGTCAAACTCATCAACTAACCTAAACCACAAGTCCACCTATACATGCCATTATAACCTTGACCAAAACATCAAAATCTACCAATTTAATCTTTGGATAGTGTGATAGATCTCCGACGAGCTTCCAACCCGATCAACCTTCCGATAATCTGCAAAGTAAGAGAAAGATGACTATGTAAGCAATGAATTCTTAGTAAGCTCATATAAACTCTAAACATAACATTTCATTTCAACAATGAACTTTATAGGGGTAATTATAAATCTATACCAATCTCACAAAGTTAATCAAACTTTATAACCATTAACTCATAAATGAGTAAGTTCATCAATATCACATATATTTTTCATTTCTAACATAATAGGATTTTATAAAACTTTGAACCCTTCTATTTACTTACTTTTCATAGCATTTACTTTCTTTAGTTTAAATAACAACATCAACTCACTAATTAGCATATTTGTTCATGAACTAGATTTATTCATCCATACCATATGTAACTTTCTCACATATAAGTCAATTAATCAACTTATCATTCCCTTTTTATCATATTACATTTTAACTATGAACCTACTATTTCATTACCTTTCCTCAGCCGTTTTATATGCATAACACACACGACATAAGCATAACATTAACCATGGCCACAAGCCAGTGCATAAACATAGCTCTTTTGGAATCAACTAGATGATAAACCATTTCGTAAGAAATTACATACTTTAATTCTTACTATCCTTTCATGAACATAAGCATATATTCATTTGGACACTTACAATTTCAATGCATAACTTTATAAGTAAACATAATATAATCCAACCAATAGCTTGGAACAAGCCTCAGCATCATCAACAACACATGTTAGTGCATCAATTCATAATTCACTTCAATTAACATAAGATAAGTCAATGAACATGAATAACCTCACTTGAAATCATCAATTTCATGAACATAGACATGCTTTCATTTAACATTCTCTTTTCATTCCTTTTCATAGTTTTCATGATATAAGTCATTCAAAAACTTACCGTTCCTTCCCTTTTACTGCTCATTGAACCTCTTAGAATAACATCGAATATGCGGGAAAGCTCACACAAAGTGTGTAAACATATAGTTGTAGCTCACACGAGCTGTAAAATGGGCCTGCTCACACAAGCTGATTGTCGGAATGTAAGCTACACGATGCTGCTCACACAAGCTAATGAGTATTCGCAACTAATGCCAGAGCTCAGCCATTGGTAGGGCATTCAGGACCAGCACCCGAAACATGGTAACCTAGGTCTGCTCACACAAGTTGACGGTCGGAATGTAGCTACACGATGTTGCTCCCACAAGCTGATGAGTCTCCGTAACAAATGTTAGACCTTAGCTATCGGTAGGAAATTTAGGATCAGGACCCAAACATGGTAACCCTAATGATATGTCATTTGTATCCTATATATTCCTAAGGTTCACATGGGGCTTAATAGTCATCGAATATTGTTAGATTTCCAACGTCTCTTTACTTGATAAATTGTATAATAACATATATATATTGATTCATTTACAATAGAATCACACATTAAACATTCAATTTAATCAACATTTAAGTGATTATAGGTCATAGAACTTACCTGGCTAAATTTGTAAAAATGTCAAAGTATAGGGGCTATTTGGTAATTTTCTATTCTCCTCGATTTTCCACTCGATCTTGATCTAAATTAATAATTTCATTCAATTTATTAATTTAGATAGTGAAAAAATTTATTTTACGCAATTTAGTCATTTTGACATATTTACAAAATTGCCCCTAACATTTTATTTTTATTCAAATTAGTCTCTGAGCTTAAAACAAGCAAATTAACCATTTTTATTACAAACCCATACCAGCCAAATATTTATAGCATCCATTTTTGCAACAATTTCACATCAAGTCCTTGAATTATTACTATTTTAATAATTTAATCCATAATAAATAAATTCGTCAAAAATCACTTAATAAAATACTTATAAATAATAAATAATACTTGAAATTCATCATTTAATATCTAAAATTACATAGATTCATCAATGGAAACATTAAATATCACTAATAGTTTCAAAATCGAAGGTACGAGCTAGCTGAACCTAGTTGCAATGATATCAAAAACATCAAAATCATTAAAAACGAGTGAAAAACGAACTCACATGCATCCGTTGAAGCTTGGCCGAAGCTTGGAGCTTCTCTCCCTTTCTTTTTCAACTAAAATGGTGAAGAAGATGAATGAATCATCTTTTATTTTCTTTTTCTTATTATATTAACATTAGAAAATAATATAATATTTTTATAATTTAATAAACATCATCTTTTAACTAAATAACCCCACTAACTGTCCACCGACTTAAGAATGGGTACTTTAACCATTAAGGTCATCGAATTATAATTCTTTAACCAATTAACACCTTTAAACTAACAATGATTGACTTTTCAACTTTTACGATTTAGTCCTTTTTGGTTAATTAACTATCAAACGTGAAAATTTCCTAACGAAACTTTAATACAACCATAATAACATAAATATTTATAAGAATATTTATGGCTCGGTTTATAGAAATGAGGTCCCGATACCTTATTTTTTAAAACCACTTGACTTTAAGGTATTAACACTTGAACTTAATAAATCGTTTATATAACATAAATTATCAAATCAAAAACCTTTTTAAAACCATATTTAACTCATAAATATTAAATTATAAAATTTACGAATTCACTCGTCAAATTTGTGGTCCCGAAACCACTATTTCTGACACCACTTAAAAATGGGTTGTTACAGACACCCTTATGGCACCCCGAGTTGGTTCGGCTGTTGCTAGTTTGGTCCGGGTTAGTGATGACCCGACCAATCTTTTTTCACATGCCAAACCTGATTCGACTAGTTTTTCGATTCTTGGTGTTAGTTTTGGGCTCTTAGGCCCAATTTACGATCTCAAGTCCAATTTTCAAGTTCAATTTCCCATTGAGCCAATTATCTGACTTGAACATTAATTTCCAAAAATATCATAATAATTTTAATTAATTTGATTAGTTTAAATTTACTTGATCAAAATTAATTTTTCCAAAAATCACTTAGATTTTCCAAATTAATTTTTAAGAAATTTTTTTAGTCAAATTCTCTAGTTGACAATTTTCACGACCATCTATATTAATTCCACATTGAATAAATCGACTTAATTAAATTATTTCCAAACTCGTAGAATTTTCTTCTGATTCAAGTGCAGTCCGATCAAGCTTTTGTTGAGCTAGCAGAAGAACCAATCAGTCATATACAATTAGGCTCTAGTAATTGTCATTATGTCCAGAAGCGTCGTTCTGATAATTCGCAATTACTTAATCATGGATTCAGTCTACAAGAAGTATCATGATTGAAAACTCCTTATTGTATACTTTTTACGAAAGTAATTCATCTAACTGCTTTGTCCAATGACCTCGTCATGTGTTTGTTACCCTCATATGATATCATTGATTCTTTTGAGTTAAATCCGTTCACTCAATACAATCCTATTTTATCTCATTGTCACCATTATGTCTTCTTAATGATTAATATGATCACTGTCACTAAATGATTGTGATCAATTGCTCATTCGAGAATAAGGAACCCATGGCCACGTTCCATATTTATCAATCCACAATGCCAATGACAGGATATCGTTAACTTTTTAATTGAGCTATAAATTCCATTATTTCTAGTAAAGTCATGCCATTCCCAAGTTATGTACCCAACAGACATGCTATGGGCTCGATCATCTTTAGAGCATAATCCTCCACTTATATCAAAGCACATGAGTTGCATACGCATGGATAGTAACTAGCTCATGATTTAGGTAAATCACACCATAAACGTCACAAGTGAATTAGTTCACAAACGAATTAAGAATTAATTCATCTTGGGTCTAGTCCAATGTATCATTCTACCAATGAAATCATCTATGTCTCTACCCATGCAGTCAACTGCTTCGATAGCCAAGACTATCCATCTTCAGAATTGGAATTGTAGATGACATAATAATCCTTTTCCATATTTGAATCAAATGCTCACTTTGATTCTTTTACGAGATTACAGACTCATTTAGATAATCTACTGAAGTAAGATGTCTTTATCGCAATGTAAACATTCTTACAATTCCATTTATCTTCAGGTTGAACTTAGATAACCAATGAGCTAATACTTGTTTGTCACAATTTCGTTGTGCATTGAAAATATGAAAGAGAAAAAAAATACAAAAGACATAATTGTGAAATGTGAAATTATCTTCATTTATTTATTCATCATTAAAATAAATAAAAAACAGTTACATGTTCACTACAATATAGGAACATTTCCCAACAATCCCCCACTAGCCCTAATGCATTAAATGTGTCATGTTTTGTATTCTCATATCCTCGACGTGTTTGTTAAAACTCCTAGTTACAAGAGTCTTAGTAAATTAATCAGCCAAGTTATCTTCAGAAGCTACTTTCATCACATCTACAATTCTTTTGGCTATTGCCTCTCGTATCAATTGATACTTCGGATCAATATGTTTTGTCCTCTTGTGTCTTCCCATTTCCTTGATATTAGCTATTGCAACACTATTATAATAATACAGTGTTATAGCTTTTTTCCTACTAGGAATGACTTCAAGTTCGATTAAGAACTTTTGAAGCCATACGGCGTCTTTCATTGCCTCAGAAGCAACCACATACTCGGCCTCTATAGTTAAGTCAGTAGTGCAAGTTTGTTTTACAATTTTCCACACTATGGCTCCACTACCTAAAATGAATACATTTCCTAACATCAATTTCCTCAAAACTTTACATGTTTGGAAGTCTAAGTCTGTGTATCCAACAAGATTAAGGTTCTGCATAAAATACACAAGTATATAATCCCTAGTTCTTTTAAGATACCTTAATATATGCTTTATAGCTTGCCAAATCCTAAGACCTAGATTCACCTAATATCGACTAACCATTACTATTGCAAAACAGATATCTGGACGTATGCAAAGCATCGCATGCATAAGGCTTCTAACTACCAAGCATATGGAACCTTACTCATATGCTCTTTTTCTTCCCCTGTCTTAGGACAATCATCTAAAGAAGGATGAAAACCTGATGCAATCGGTTGGGTGCCTAGATTCGTATCAGTCATTAAAAACGTTCCAATACCTTATCAATGCAAGAAGCTTGAGTTAGAGCTATTTTTTTATTATTTCGATCCCTAAGGATTTGAATACCAAGAATATAACTAGCTTCACCCAATTCTTTCATGCTAAACTATTGTGCTCACCACAGTTTAATCGATCTCAATTCTCCTACATAGTTTTTGATAAGTAGAATATCATCGACATACAAAATTAGGAAGACCACTTTTTATCCTTTATATGCTTATAAACACAAGATTCATCGGTGTTTCCCTCAAATCCAAAAGTCTTCATTGTTTTATAACATATTTTATTCAATGAGCGGGATGCTTGCTTAAGTCCATAAATGGATCTTAGCAGTTTGTAAACTTTCTGCTCATTTCCTTTGACAACATAGCTAGTGGGTTGAGCCATGTAAATGGTCTCATCAAGACAGTTATTCAAGAATGTTGTCTTGACATCCATTTCCCAGATCTCATAATTGATAGCAGTGACAATTGATAAGAGTATGCGAATAGACTTGAGCATGGCTACTAGAGAGAAGGTCTCATCGTAATCGATTCCTTCTTTATGTGTGTAGCCTTTCC